>OZ008369.1:175877144-176582144 GCA_963931995.1 Phaonia tiefii | reverse complement strand
TGTAGAGAGTATAGTAGTGTGAATACAATACAAATCGCCCTTTTGACGCGCATATGGCGAAGGGTTTTAACAACAGGAATAGTCGTTAGAAGATAAAGCTATAATATGAAATACCGAAACATCGATTTAAAAAAAGATTTGCGTGCCATAAGACCATTATTCGAATTCCATAATTTATATATATTCCTTGTTTAAAATGTAAAGGTGAAAATTAAACGACCATGTGGTGAAAATCGCATCAAAATTGAATGAGTAGTTGATGAGTTATAGTAATTTTACTTGTCATTCTCATTGAAATGACTTCCTTGCTTAAAATGTAAAGGTGAAAATTAACGACCATGTGGTGAAAAATCTCATCACAATTGAATGAGTAGTTCATGAGTTATAGCTATTTTACTTGTCATTCTCATTGAAATGACTTCCTTGTTTAAAATGTAAAGGTGAAAATTAACGACCATGTGGTGAAAAATCGCATCAAAATTGAATGAGTAGTTCATGAGTTATAGCAACCCAGCAAAAACATTGCTTCCAAGGAAGTAAAAAAAGTAATAGGAAATAGGAACCGGAATCAGTGAAAAACTATATCAACACTAGTGAATTTAACATGCGCTTGGCTTTGGCTGGAAAACACTTTTTTTGTGTCCACCACTCTCAACTTATTCACTAGTGCTCATAGTCTTTAAAAAATTAAATTTTTTTTACCTACATTTTCATTAATACTAAAGAAATAATGTTTTTTCTATTGTTAAAGAAGCAATTGAAAAATCCTTTTCGAAAGTGTTGATAAATTAAAACAAAAACCGCATTCAATGGTGCGGTTTAAAATAATTTAGTAGAAATTAACCTTGTATACATAATGTTTCGTTTTAATGTTGATAAATTGAAAGATTCTGTTGCAGTTTATGATTAACAATTGTAAGAATTTTTATTTGATTAGTCTTTAGAAAACAAATGTAGCATTCAATGCGAAATTTAAAAAAAAGTACTTAAAGCATTGTCATAAAAGTAATAAATATTGAATTAAAAGATTAAAAATAGGTATTAGTAGTCAAATATTAATATGAACTTTGCAAAATGCATAGTTCTTCAGGTTCACGATGATTACGTCCGTCATATGTCTTACTGTTTTTCTTATTGTCCTTGGACTTTTCTTTACACTAACGATTTTTATCTAATCTAAGAGCATGTTTAATGTTATCTTTAAACGATTGTTTAGATGCATCTTTATCATAAGATCCCACTAGAATTTATAAAGTTTGTATAATGAAACTAGTAAATATTACGATATAATGAATACTTACAGTATGGTCCAGATCATATCCTGTACGATTCATACCAAAGCGATGTATAGAACTTTGTCTATTTTTTTATCTCTCTTCGTCGGCTTTCGCAAATCGCAATGATATAACGCTTGTCGATTAATTTTTTGGATTCCCATAAGAAAAACATGGAAATTCGTATAATAAAAAAAAACAATCGAAAATGTAGTAATTTATTCAAGATCTAAAAACTTTGCAATATATTCAAATAGCTCAGACGATGCACATTGTGATATAGCGAAACATACGGCACCGTTATGTGTCCACTTTTTCTGGTATATAACGTCGAGATAATAGTTGTATTCCCGAACGCAGTATCTTTACTTTTTGTACTATTATTTAAATTTGGTAAGAAATTTATTATTCTATGGCAATATGACACAAATTTCTTTCAAAAATTTGGAAATATTACGTACGGGAACAAAGTTAATATAAAACCAGTATATAAGTTTCAGTCGGTCACTCAAAAGTGGCCATGTTCAATAGCAGATTAAATACCCAAATTAGTTAGTTTCCCTCTGAATACTTATATGCTAGGTACAAAATTGGGCATGGCAAGTTGTTACCAAAATTTTAATCAGTACCAAATTTTATTACGATCGGTTATGATTTATTGGAGATATCGAGTCGGAAAACTGGAAATACGCTCAACTTTTGTATGGGAGGTACGAAACTGGGCGTGGCATAATAGTCAGTTATTAGTTACATAGCTTTGAGCAAAATATTGCCTAGTACCGAATTTTATTGATATCGGTTGTAGTTTACGATAGTTATCAACCGGTCATCCGCCCAACTTTTATATGGGAGGTACCAGAATGGGCAACACAGCTCATTTTCTGTTGGAGAGTTTTATTTGACTAAATATTGACTACTACAAAATTTCAAAAAGATTGGTTCGCTTTTGCGGGACTTCTCGTGCCAAACAACCAGACGGCCAAACAACTTTTGTATGGGAGGTACCACAATGGGCGTGGCAAAATCATCCTTGTCGCAAGTGATTCACGCGAATTATCGGATTGGCAATCCGGACGAACGACCTGTTTTGTATGGGAGGTACCAGAATGGGTGTGACAATCTCGCCCATTTTCTCCAGTTAAGTAGGCATTTACAGATTATTAACCGGTGTGAGAGTTGAAGCTAATCGCATCTACCAGAAGAAAGGTTTGAAAGAAATATAATTTTGTGCTGAATGTGTCGATTTGCATGGGAGATACCAGAAGGGGCGTGGTCAAATCGTCCATTTTAAATCCCAAACTTAGTATGTATTGACAAATGATATTCACTGACAAAATTTCTTAAAAAGTCCTAAAACGAATTTCATCCAAAGATACTATAGGTCTAATAGGACTCCTTCTATGCGTTACATTTTTTTACGTATTAAATGATATATATCCCTATGGGTGAGGGTATGAAAATAATCAACATTTTCGATGTGTGGCATAATCCACGAATTGGAAAAAATCGATAACATTTTAAAATTATTTTTTATATTAAAATTTGTTTTTTGTTTGGAGCAAGAATAATATTATCGGGATCTGAGTACGTGAAGTAAGAAGCCGAAAATACAGTTTTTTTTACCAAATTTTAGATCCCAGAAGATTGCACATACATGTAAAAATATAGCGAAAATTATAATAAAAATCAGAAAACAATTGGCTAGATAGAATCAGAGTAAACGTTTTGGTTCACTTTTAGTTCTAGTGAATTTCCTTCATACTTGAAAACTAAATCAATAACAACTTTCTTCAGTCCCTGATTTCAATAAATAATAATACTGTGTACACCAATATATCTCAACGCTAACCAGCTTATACTTAGGATTGACAAATGTGTGCTCCGCTTAATAATAGGGTTAATACGCAGAAGGCGGAAAGATTTGTTTCCAAACTTCCTAGCAAAAAAAATATTGCATGCAATGAGGTACAAAATTCTCATAATTTGAGAAACTGTATCAAACCAGTGGAATTAAACATGAGGTTTGCTTAGAAGGGAGGAAGGAGGCACTTATGTAACTGAACACAAATATTTTCTAGATATCACTTAGTAATAAAGTTGCGATTTCTTTTACGTAGTATTGGTATAAAAAGACTTATGTATTTTTAACGAAGAACAAAATTGCCGGTTGTATTTTTTAGAAATACACATGGTTTTTAATTTTGGATCCTTATCAAATATTCAGATGAGGCAAATATTTAATAACAACTTTATTTCGTATGGCGACACCTTCGGAGGTGGAAAATATGTTTATAGTGCATCTTCGGAAAGTATAAGTTTTGCTGGAAACATTTTCATAACAACTTTTCGGAAATAGTTTAAAATGCACTCTTTGAAGTTAGATAAATCGTTTATACGTAATTTCTGGAACTAGTGCAAAACTGATTCCCATGGAAATACTTCCAATATTTTTTGCTGGGAATTTTACTTGTCATTCTCATTGAAATGACTACATATGGCCATTTTGACGAAAATTGCCAAAATACGCATGTTTGAAGGCGTGTATCTTTTGAACACCTGAACCAACTAGACCCGATCATGCAGAAATTTATAAAAAGAAATTACATGAGGTGTCCGAGGACACCCGGTTGGAACGAAGTTCCTGTCGCTATATATTATATACTAGTTAGTTCCAACACGTCTAAGGAGCCCGTTGAAAAATACGATAATTTAAATGGATCTTAATGAAAAAATACTTACCGTAAAATGATTTAATTTTTTAAAGAAATTTTTTTTTTATAGAATGTGTTTTTGGGACGAAGTTCCTTATTGCACCTTGCGGGATGGGGGCTAAATGAAAAAATTGTAAACAACTTTTTTTTTAACTACCTTATTAAAACCCATTATTTCCCAATACTTTTGGTTTGGTTTAATGGGAAGTTTTCTGGGTGGAGCCCCTTTATTACATACTGTAGGTTTGAACCCAATAAAAAGTAAATTTAGAAAAGCCAAAGTGCACGACTGGCAAATCCATAAAATACAACCCTGAGCATGGAATTATATTTGGCAGCACATTTACTCTTACACTCGAACTTTTTGTTTGGTTTGTGTCTAGACTAAACCAAACTTGTTTACTGGGAAATTTTCTAGGTGGAGCCTGTTTATTACATATTGAAGTTTTGAACCCAATAAAAGGTAAATTAGAAAAGCCAAAGTGAAAGAAGTTTAAAAAAAATAAAATTTTCTTAAGTAAGTAACTTTCCTCAAAAACAAAGCCTATTCATACTCTTAAATAAAGTTCATTTTCTTAAAAAAATCGTTATCTTAAAGAAGTACCTTTGTTTAAAAAAGTAAATTTTCTTACAAAAAGTACCTTTTCTTAAAAAAAGTATGTTTTTCAAATAAATGCCTTTGCTTAAAAAAATAACTTTTCTTGAGATAAGTACCTACTCTTAAAATTGTACCTGTTCTTGAAAAAATTACCAATTCTAAAAAAATCCCCAATTCTTAAAAAAAACCTTTTCTTACAAAAATTCCTTTTCTTAAAAGTACCTTTTCTTAAAAATAAAACAATACGTTTTCTTTTCTTGAGATAAGTAGCCTTTCTGAAAATACGTAAATTTTCTTAAAAAATAACCTGTACCTAAAAAGGGTACCACTTCTTTAAAAAGTACCTGTTTTTAAAAAAGGTACTTCTTTGTAAAAAGAAATTCATACTCTTAGGCTTTTTCTTATAGAAAGTACTTCTTTTTAAAAATGGAACATTTTCTTAAAAAAACATTCGCTTTTAATAAAAGAAGTACCTCTCATTATAGAAAGGGCCTTTTCGAGAGAATATAATACATAGTATTCTTACAAAGAGGGCCTGCAAATATATATATTTTTTTCAAAAAATACATTCAATATATAAAAAATTTCTTAACAAAATTTATCATTTTACAAAAGAATCTTTTCTTAAAGATCCATTTAAATTATAGCATTTCTCAACAGGCGCCTTAGGCGTGTTCGAACGAACTAGTATAAATATATAGCGAAAGGAACTTCATTCCAATCGGGTGTCCCCTCACACATCATGTAATTTTTTTATGTATATTTGTAGGTCCTTTTTGTAAGAATATGCATTATATTTTCCCGAATTTTTTATAGAGAGGCACTTCTTTTCCTAAAAGCTAATGTTTTTCAGCCATGAACATTTTAAAAATGCTTAAATGCTCCCACTATGGATCGGATCAAAAATCATTACTGAGAATATTAGGATCAATCATCCTTCCTATTATAGAATATGCAGGACCAATATACGCATACACAAGTCAATCGATACTGGCAACACTCGATCCAATTCTTAACACGGGAGTTAGATTGTCTATTGGAGCATTTAAAACCAGCCCATCTAGAAGTTTACAAACGATTTCAGCATATCCACCTCTTCACTTAAGAAGACTTAAAATTTTACTAAATTATACATTAAATATACTCTCTTTAAAAACCCACCCTTTCTACCAAAAAATTACTGACGGAAATAAAATAGGACTATTAAAATCAAAATCAACACAGTACCTCCCACTTTATGCTAATACAGCATTGGAATTTGAAAACGTTGTTTCAAAATATAACGTAGATCATAAGAGCATATACATTACTACACCTCCTATCATACCTCCATGGAATATTACACCAATTGAGATACAGAATAAATTCTTAGAAAAAGTAAATACTGTATACAGGGTGATTCAGGAAGCTCCGGACAAATTTCTCCAGTTTATTCATTGGCTCATTTCGTGAAAAAAAAGTCCACTAGGACCATGTCCGAAAATGCAAGGGTGCGAAATGGCAGGGTTCAAAATTTTCGGATTGGTGGTCGGAGGGTAGTAGGGTAAAATTGCTAACTTCTGAGCCTGTGGTCTGATTTTTTGTTTTTGAGCATGTTGGAAAGGTCTTTAAGAGGCCTTTCAGAATCAATCAAAAAAGAAGAACATTTCGGAAAAAATTAAAAAAAAATCATATAACCTCAATTTGCTCAGCCAGATGGCAGGTAACTTATATTTAAGATAGCCATACCTCTTACCTTTCCAAAATGATCTAAACGAAGCCCAGAGGTCTTACCGTTCCAAAGTTATGACCATTTTACTGAAATGCAAAAATGTTTGTTTTTGTTTTTGGAAGCGAAATAACAGCACACATTTATTTGTTTTTGTAAATTAACACGTTTAAGATTTTATTTTCCAGTCCATTTTCCAGTCCATTCATCAGTGCCTTAAAAAGTTAGTAGTATTTTGTCATTCAACAAGTGTCTACGAACGCGAAAAGTACAAGTGATTTTTGTCCGGTTTTTTAAAAGTGAATAACGACAAAAAAGTAAAAGTTTACGCCAATCTCTGCTGCAGCAACAGTTTCGAGTACGTTGTGTTTTGAATTAGTAAAAATGGCAACTTATTCAAACGAAGAATTAGCAGACATTCATTACATGTATGGATTCTGCGATGGTAATGCAAGAGCTGCTGCGCGTGAATATGCATTACGTTTTCCTAATCGACGACCACCAAACCGAACAACAAATGGAGCGTCCCGGAAATGAACAACACGACGTTGCAGTTGAAGAGTTAATTTTGGATGCGATAGACGAGAACCCAACGAGAAGCACAAGACGAATCGCGGTCCAAGTTGGTATGGTACAATCAAAAGTATGGCGCGTCCTTCACAAAGAAAAAAACATCCATTCCATTTCAGACCAGTTCAAGAACTCTTGGCGGCCGATTTGCCACTACGCGTCAACTTTTGCCGTGAGATGTTGCAACGTGATGTACACGCATTTATGTTTTTACGTTCGATTGTGTGGACCGACGAAGCGCAATTCACGAGAGACGGCATAACTAATTTGCACGAATGGGCCCATGACAATCCCCACAACAAGAAAGAAACAGCATTTCAACACCGATTTGCCGTCAACGTTTGGGCTGGCATCATCAACAACGCCTTGATTGGGCCAAAAGTATTTCCGCCCAGGTTAAATTCGCAAAATTATTTGGCTTTTTTGCAAGCAGTCATGCCAGAAATCCTAGAGGAAGTACCTCTTGCGGTACGAAATCATGTTTTCTACCAACAAGATGGTGCTCCAGCGCAATACGGGCTTATTGTGCGGGATTGGCTTCACACGAATTTCCCTCGACGTTGGATTGGACGAGCTGGACCAATCGCCTGGCCGCCACGATCTCCAGATCTCACACCACTTGATTTATTTTTGTGGAGCTACATGAAAGATTGTGTGTATGTGCAGATCCACAATCGTGAGCAGTTACTTGCACGCATTGAGGAAGCTGCGGTGAAAGTTCGTGAGAAGATGAGTGAACTAAACGTGGCTAAACATCAAATGTTTTTTTTTCCTTATGTGTTTGATTCTTCAGCCAAAAATTTCAATAAAATAAAATCTTAAACGTGTTAATTTACAAAAACAAATAAAAGTGTGCTGTTATGTCGCTTCCAAAAACAAAAACAATAATTTTTGCATTTCAGTAAAATGGTCATAACTTTGGAACGGTAAGACCTATGGGCTTCGTTTAGGTCATTTTGGAAAGGTAAGACGTATGGCTATCTTGAAACATAAGTTACCTGCCATCTGGCTGAGCAAATTGCGGTCATCTAAAATTTTTTTTTCCAAAAGCTCTATATCTCGGCGATTTTTTTGAACCTGAAAATTTTTAATCCGCTGCCATTTCGCACCCTTGCATTTTCGTACATGGTCCTAGTGGACTTTTCTTCATGAAATGAGCCAAGGATTACGGTGGAGAAATTTGTCCGGAACTTCCTGAATCACCCTGTAAAGACTATGCATGTTGGTATACCGATGGATCAGTTGTAAACGAAAAAAATGCCTTTGCCGTAGTTTCGGATGATATTGTTATATCTAAACGTATCCAAATCTTTTCATCAATATATACGAGTGAATTGTATGCAATTAAAACATGCGTGGAAAATATCAATAATACAATTTTTAATAATAAAATTCGTATAATTACTGACAGCAAAAGCTGCTTTATATTTATTTGATACTTATTCGAAAAATACCGTAATACAGCAAATAAGATCCCTCCTACTTAATTTACATAATCAGGATATAACATTTATATAGGTTCCAAGTCATTTCAATATAAAAGGAAATGAAATAGCAGACAAATTTGCAAAAGAAGCGATCAACAAGATCATCTACGAGGTACAATACCAACACACTGACTACAAAGTGATACTCAAAAGACACATATCGGATCTTTGAAACGAACTATAGATGAATAATAATACATAACTCGAAATCATTTCAAATCCAAAGCAACGTTTCTCTTAAAATCAAAACATATAATCTGAATAAAACTGATACTATTAAATTAGTTAGGTTACAAATTGATCATTGTCTTTTCACCCATAAACATATTATTGAAAAAACATCACCCCCCGACTGCCAGTGCAAACAAACACTAACAGTACATCATATTTTTAATGAATGTAATCTTTTACAAGAAAAAAGAAACAAGTATAAAATCAATGGTATTCAAAACTTAGTAAATGAAAATAATTTTAAAATGTGAAGAAATTTCTTACAGAAATAAATTTATACAACTATATTTAAGTAATGTATGTTAAATAAAAATATCTCAAAATTCTCACGTACTTATATAAACACTAAACTATAAATAATGAATAATGTAATGTTATATATATACAGTATTGGCCATAACTAAAGCACCCCCCATGAGAATTTTATCGAATCATAATATTTTTATGAAAACGATGGTATTTAGTTATTGTATGTTATAATTTCTGCAACTTATATAGTCAATGATGATAAAACATTACTTTGCGATTATACAATTTTATTAATAATAGGATAAAATTAAATTTACCTTTATACCGGAAAAACTAAATTGACAAAACAAAAGCACCCCCCTATAATTTGCTATGAAATTTGCCTACGCAACTGCCATCTTGCGATAATAATAAACGCAACTCCTTTAAAAACCGGTTGCAAAAGATTTAGAGGTTAGTCTTCAAAACTGTAGTGTGACAAGAGAGATCGGATCAAAATTTAAGTCTATTTTACTTTTTGAAACAAAATGGCAAGAAACAAGTACCCAAGCGCATTTAAAATTAAAGTTATGGATGACTGGAGGAGTGGACTATCGCGACATCAACTGAGTACAAAATATGGAATGAACCGATCCATAATTTCCAGGCTGATTTCAAAATTTTTGCAGACAGGTCGCGTGTCCCCAACACATTCTGGAGGACGAACTCGTAAAACCTCACGTTATGAGGATTCCATGATCAAAAGGACACTCCAAAAGGATCCAACAGCATCCTCTAATCAAGTAAGAAACAATTTAAACTTAAAAGTTAGCGAAAGGACAATCCGAAGAAGAGCCGTTGATGCAGGATTGTTCAGCCGACGACCCGCTAAAAAGCCCACATCGATTGGAGTGTTCAAAAATGGAAGACTGTTTTGTTTTCAGACGAATCTAAATATAATATAAAAGATTCTGATGGAATCAGGCGAGTACGAAGACCTAAAGGAGAAAGACTGAATCCTAAGTATTGCAAAGGGACAGTAAAGCATGGAGGAGGGAATATAATGGTGTGGGGTTGCTTCTCTGGTCAAGGAATAGGACCAAATCATAACATTGAAGGGATTATGGATCGATTCATATACCGTGACACACTAAATAATGTGATGTTGCCGTATGCTGAGGAGGAGATGCCACTTGAATGGAAGTTTCAACAGGATAACGATCCTAAACACACGTCAAAATTATGTAAGGAGTGGTTTCAAGGAAATAGTATTGATGTTCTTGCTTGGCCTGCTCAATCCCCTGATCTCAATCCTATTGAGAACTTGTGGGAGATTGTAAATATGAATATAAACCGCGAAAATTGCAAAAATAAAGATGATTTATTTAAAGCAGTAAAAAAAGCATGTGATAAATAATTTAATATCCTCAAAGGATTTTCAACTAAATACACTAGCCAACAGTCGTTTTGTGATTTGTTTCTAGCATACTTTTTCTCATTGATTTTGACCTACTAAACACGAAAATGAGTTTTAAAAATTTTTCTGTTGATTGGTTTTCGAGATACAAATTTTTGAACTTTTTTTTTTTAAATTTTTGGAGGTACACTTACAATTTTGAGCATATCTTTCGTCTTCTTTGACGTATTTGATCCTACTACTACTCAAATTAAAGCAAATTGAGCCGTCTACAACTCATTCTCAGAAAATTTTCAAATCGGGTGAGTAGTTTTGATGTTGGCGGCTTAAAAAGGTTAAAAAACTGCGTTTTTTTAGTAAAAATGTGGCAGAAAAATTCATATAAAAATTCATATCAAATATAAAACGCGATGCTAACAGCGATTTTGGTTTTTTTACGTATAGCTGGCATTTTTCCAAAGAAAATAAGCACTTACTTAACAAAATCTGACAACAAATGGCGGACTTATAATTTTTTTGGTAAAACACCGAAATTCCGCTATTTCACGATATTTTGATTTTCATTATTTGCACAGCTTACCTACCCAACGCAAACGAATAAATACATTTGAACTTAATTTAAAATAAACAAATTAGTCTTAGTATATTATTTTTTAATTTATTTAGAGCACTACATACTCAATGTATGGCACAATTAGAAATGGATGTGCCAGGTTAGCTAAACTAACGAAATTAACCAAATCAACGCCCATAAAAAATGAGTAGAAACAAAGATATAACTGTACATTTTATGCCATGTGGAAAAACAGCTGACTTCTTCTTTGTTTTTTGTATTCGCTGCAATTGGTCTCACGTATTAGGGTCCAAATGTAGTCACCCATCATAGCCGTGTCATAGATGCCCTGATAGCGTCGTTCCATAGCCTTCAATTCCTGATGAAAGCGCTCGCCGTGTTCGTCGCTCACGTCTCCTAAATTGTCAGGGAAAAAATCCAAATGAGAATGCAGAAAGTGTATTTTAAGTGACATGTGCACTCCTACCCAAAAATAAAAAAAAAACGAGAATTAAAACGCTATTTAAATTAACATTTGTTTCAAAAAAAACCTATCCATTGCTTCATAGTTCTTTACCAGATCCTCAACTATGTCCTTATAATTATGGCTTTTGTTGTTTCCTAAAAATTTTCCACAACAAGCCTGAAGGAATTCCATGCTGCGGCTTCGATGGGTGATAACAGCTTCGGGAATGTTTCATCTTTCAACATTTTTTTATATCGGGTCCTGCGAAGACTCCTTCTTTAATTTTTGCCAGCGAAAGGTAAGGGAAAATTGACCGTAAATAGGCAAAAGCTTCACCTTCTTTGTCCAATTTTTTGGCAAAATTTTTTATCAAACCCTATTTTATGTGCAGCGGCGGAAGTATTATATTTTCACGGTTCTCTATTAGTGGTTTGCGCTGAACATTCGCTTCTCCAACTACAGGTTTCGTTCGTTCCGGCCATTTTTTTTGAATATAATGCTGATCATCAGCGCGGCTATTCCAAAGGCACAGAAAACAGCAATGTCGCGTATAGCCTCCTTGGAGTCCACACAGAATGGCCACAACTTTGAGGTCGGCGCATATTTTCCAATTATATTTGCTATACTCTATGCATTTCAGCAAAATGTTCATAGTTTCATAGTTCTCCTTTCAATGAACCGCATGAGCAATAAGAAGAGATGGCTTTTCATTCCCATTATGTAAGAGAACTGACTTCAAGCTCTCTTTGTTGCTGTCAATAAACAACCTCCATTCATTGGGGTTGTGAATTTGGTGAAGCTCTTGGAACAAGCCGGAAATGTCGCTGCAAAAACATATTTGGTCTCTCTTTGTATAAAATTTTGCATACTGCTGGTGACGCTTCCTGTACACTGTTACTTTCACTTCTGAATCCGCAAATCCACACTGTACCATCCGAGACGCAAAAAGTTCGGATTTCTCCTTAGTGAGACCAAAATCGCGCACCCAATCGTTTAGTTCGGCCTGTGACAGTAATTTTCGCTTTCTGCACGCCCCAAATTCGCTTGCACTTGACTCGGACTCTTGATCTGACGATTCTGCTTTTTGAAGAGATGCACCAGGGCACACTGGATATGGTACATCATTCGAATGTGGTACTGGAAGTGCAAACGATCCCACTTGAGCGTAGTTCCATTTTAAAAATCTCCCTACCCCACTGTTTGTGGTGAGGCAAAAATAACAGTCTGTGGAATGGCATAGCGGCTTTTTCCACATCATTGGTGTATCGAATTTCATATGGCGCCTAAAATTAATATAAATTACTATATTTGCTTTGCTTAATGTGTTTAAATAAAAATTCTTACCTTCCGCCAGCTGCCCAGTTGGTTAGGATTATATAGCAAAGATCACATAGCGACTTAGGTGTCCATGATTCTGTGATATTTGGTGAAATACCAAAATAATTCAAATAGTGCCATTGCACTGCTGGAGTAAACGTGTGTGCGTGATTATTCTTTATAAACTCGCCACAAACATTGCAGAAATTGTCTGGATTGTTCAAACACTCGAACACACGTAGTCTTTTACTCATTGTCTTACTTGTTGGGTAGGTATTATATGCACTTAAATTCAATTTGTTTCACTTTTTAATCGTACTACTCGCGTTCGTAGACACTTGTTGAATGACAAAAAACGATAAATGAACACCTATAAATAACACCAAATAATGACCACTCACAAATGTGGGGGGAATTTCTGTAAAAAAACCCGATACAGGTAGCCATCGGGAAAACACACATCAATAAAAAAGTGTAATTCCCTTTAATTGACTGTGAACGGAGTAGCAGTCATAAAGGAACACGAAGAGCGTCCACGCACATTCAGAAGCGTATATTACTCTGCAACCACAATCATAAAAATTAAATAACTATTTGTGTATTACTTATTTTTTTAATTCTGAGAATCATAAAAATTACGTAAACGTTTTTTCCAAACAATTTTGTACATGTAAAGTGGGTTTGCCAAAATTCGTATCCTAAAATGCACCTGTGTTTCTATGTTCTGCATTTTCATTATACCATTTTCTTAAAAACATCGACGAAACGTCCCTACGGTATTGTAAATAGGTTTTTTACAATTATGAAATATTTGTGTTATTAATATTAATTTAAAAATTTTATCAAAACTGCTAAGTGCTGTGACATTTGAAAAAAATTTCCAAAAAAAACAATTGCTGATTTCACTAAATTTTTGAAATTTCACGTCCCTTGCCAGAACAGAAGACATTAACCCAGGGTGGTGAAATTTTGAACAGAAGTAACTTATGTATAGGAGCAACTGTTCCGTTCTATTCCAAAAGGATTATAAAAAACTTGCTTTTTCGATCCCTCCTAGTAGGTTAGCTGTGCAAATAATGAAAATCAAAATATCGTGAAATAGCGGAATTTCGGTGTTTTACCAAAAAAATTATAAGTCCGCCATTTGTTGTCAGATTTTATTAAGTAAGTGCTTATTTTCTTTGGAAAAATGCCATCTATACGTAAAAAACTAAAATCGCTGTTAGCATCGCGTTTTATATTTTATATGAATTTTTATATGAATTTTTCTGCCACATTTTTACTAAAAAACGCACTTTTTTAACCTTTTTAAGCCGCCAACATCAAAACTACTCACCCGATTTGAAAATTTTCTGAGAATGAGTTGTAGATGGCTCAATTTGCTTTAATTTGAGTAGTAGTAGGATCAAATACGTCAAAGAAGACGAAAGATATGCTCAAAATTGTAAGTGTACCTCCAAAAATTTAAAAAAAAAAGTTCAAAAATTTGTATCTCGAAAACCAATCAACAGAAAAATTTTTAAAACTCATTTTCGTGTTTAGTAGGTCAAAATCAATGAGAAAAAGTATGCTAGAAACAAATCACAGAGAAAATTTTGTTATTTGTGACCTAGTGATATTAATTTTTAAAAATTTTGTGTTGTTGCCTAGCAGGGGTGCTTTAGTTTTGTCCAATTTATTTCGTGATTGAATTTTAATTTTCTTATTTAATTTATAATTTTCAAAAGACTGAATTACAAATATTTATGTTTAGGAATAATTAATATGTAAGTAAATAAATTGAACACATTGTACAATTAATAATCGTCGTTTTCATAAAAAAAATTATAATACAAAAAAAAATAATTGGGTGCTTTAGTTATGGCCAATACTGTATGTATGTATATTCCTTTATCTCGGTCCATATAACCATTCTATGTTGGGGCCGTTTAATAAAGCAAATATAATAATAATATACTTTCTATAAAAAAAATATTTTAAAAAAGTTTATCATTTTACAAAATGTTTCAATTAGCGCCTTAGGCGTGTTAGGACTAACTAGCTGATAATATATAGCGGAAGGAACTTCGCTCCAACCGGGTGTCTCCTGACACCCCATGTAATTTTTTTTTTAATCAAGTGTTAATTTTGTTCGCAATCCATGGCAGGATACTGTATGCACAGATACTTATACTTAAAAATATACATTTCGTTGTTCACAATTCTATATTTAATATAGTATTTTTATAATTTAATAAACACCATCAATTAGATTTGATTTACTAAAGTGAATTTAATATTAAAAAACGTATTTTTTTGTGGAACATATTTACGACAACACATACGAGTATGTTTGTTTTAATAAGTTTTAAATTGAATTACAACCGAATGGAACAATTAATTAATGTGGCTTATTTTTGCTTTTGTTTAGCCGAAATGTGAGAAAAAATGCAAATAGTTGTGTAAGGGCGGATCAATAAGTGCTGGAATTGGTACCTCATCCGCCATATTCTCCGGATGTAGCCCTCAGTGACTATTTCCTATTTCTACACCTAAAGAAATGACTCTGTGGAAAGCGATTTAGCTCCACAGATGAAATTATTGATCAAACAAATGCCTATTTTAGGCAAAATGCCTATTTTGAAAAAATCAAAAATCCTATTTTTTGGAAGGGATACAAAATTGGTGAAACGTTGGACTAAGTGTATTGAGCTAAGGGGAGATTATGTTGAAAAATATTTTTTTTTTTGCAGCAAAAACTGTGTTTCATTCAAAAAGTCATGGACTTATTAATCCGCCTTCTAGTTGGTAAGAAAATCCATGGTAGTGCTGCTTGGTCAGATGTTAATAATAAAGTTGGTAAAGGGGAATCAGTCAACGACAAGGATTAGCTTAACTTACGATCACTTATGGTTCCCTTAGATCTGTGGATAATTTCCAAAAACTTAAAGTCAACGTCAAAATGTTCCAGTAATTATCTTTACGTATCGCGAGATTTGCAATAAAATGACATCGATTTGTTATTTGAAAATTTAAATTTATTTCATATTTCTTTATATTTGTTTTAATTTTTTATTTAAATTTTTTTATTTATATTATATTTATTTATTTCCAGTAATTTCAGACATTAATTTGTTAACTTTCTACCTTTTATATTTAGAAATTATTTCCAATCTGTTTCAAAAAACGTAATTATTGTGAGTGCGGCAACATTTTATTTCTGACCACCTTAAATTTATTTCGACGGCGATCACATCGCTTAGTGACGGCGACACTATCGAGTATTTAGCCATGAAAAAGCATCTCAAAATACCGTTCGAGTCCGGTGTAAAACTGTAGGACCCAATCAATGAGTGTAAAGCTAGAACGCGCACGCACAGCTTACTGGTTTGTGAGAAGCTCTCCCAAATCTCTTCATGGGATGTAACTGGAAACCATTTATTTATTTATTTAACCTCTATAGGATTTAAGTCGGCATTTATGGCTGTCCACTGCAGCAGGGGTATTCCGCGTGACGTGAAAGCTATTTTATGATGTATGCTGAATGGATTGGTGCATTATCCTGCTGAAATACACAACCATCACCATAAAGATCACCAGCAAAGTCTATCAAAAAATCGTCGACCTACATTTGTGCTTATTTCCATTATCAAAATAATTTTTTCTATACTTTGCATCAATTTGCATTATCAGTTGCTTCTCTTCCTCGTCACGTGACAAAACTTGATTAAAATTCTTCATCAGTTTGACTGGCCGTTCTGCAGTGTCATTAACAACATTAAGTTTACTGACTATACCCAGACCAACATTGTAACAGGCATCTTTCTTCCATTCTTCTGGTTCTTTCTTTAGAAAATCCGTTGGAATAGAAAATCTTTTGAACAAATTTAAAGTTTGTTGCGAGCTAAAAACGTCAATATTTTTAGCGATGTACTTGGCTTATATGATGAGAAACAATTGTAATTTTTTGAAGTCACAACTATAGGGGGATGGTGTAAAGCCGCTACCATGACTTTTTGGTTTTATAAGCAATTTGATCATCGGAAAAAGACAGCGCTACAGATTCTGGAGATAAATACCATAAATGTTTGGAGAATTTTCGTATTAATTCTCGACTTATGTTTTCATCAATTAAACTAAACGCGTATAAGTTTTTAATAATATCAAATCTTGATTAGGAGCTTCTGCAGCATCTGACGCTTTGAACCAAGCTTTTAAATATATTTTTACTATAAAAATACATATGTCGCTTATACCATTGATCTCAGGTTCATTCAAAATAAACTCTTCCCGAAATAAAAATATTTTTAAACTATTCTTATATACTGCCTTGGACATCCACCTGGCACCAAGTCTCCTGCCATTCGAAAAGTAAACTTTGGAACCGACCTTCCCAGAAAAGTTATAACCAGTTGAAGAAGTTCCTTGTAATCGTCTCGTGGTTGCTTTTCTTTTAGGCTATTTAAAGCAAACTCAGTTATCTCTGTTGTATCACCAAGAATACATTTCAAGTGCAGATCCTCAACCCCAGATTTTTAAATTATTTATTTTAGTCCAGCCATCTCTAAATGTATTAAACAATGTGACACTAGGGCCAGAAGACTTCTGCATTTTTTCATCAAAAACGCTCCGTAGAAAAATTTTGAATATGTGATGACGACACGTAAAATATATGAGATCTTTACCTAACACGTGCTCTAATAGTACGCATGCGCCTTTTATTGTTCCTAAGTTGAATGCTTTTGTATCGCAGTAAACAGCTTCTTCGAGGACCCATTCTTCAAGCAAGTTATAGATGGTTTTGGCCAGTTCCTTTCCAGTGCCTGTATTAATTGCTGGAATCGCAAGTAACTGCTCAGTTCCATTAAAAGATAAATACCTACAGGCAGTCGATCGACGTGTTCTTCACCCATAAACGATGGCAACAATATACCATCACAATGGGCAGATACTGCTGTAATTTTTGGGTATTTAAATGCATTTTGAATTCTTTTGCCTGTTTCATATCGAAGTTTTGTACTACATCGGCGGATTGAAGCTGTGTTTATCGATAAATCGCTTACGTCGTGTTTCAAAGCTTGAGCAGTTGCTGTAGGGATACGCACTGTATCACGATCACTTGCTTAGCATTTATCTAATACAAATACAAATAATTTATTAAAATTGACATTTGAAGTAAGTAATCAGCGTGATTCTTCTCCCACTTGAATAAATACACTTCTGCTTTGACTTTGACTTCTTAATCTCCATAAAAAATGGTTGGAGATGTTACTTTTTCGAAAGTATTTTTAAATTGCGTTTCACCAAAATTTAACTTTTTCATGAAAAATAGTACAATTAAATAAACTTATGTGTGTGTGCATATGCTTACTCCATAATTAACATTTATGTAAATTTTATAAAAATTTGTTGTATTTTAACAAACTTAGGGCGGATGCGCCACGCCTTCCCGTTATCCGATCGAACTCATTTTTTGCACACTCGCTGAGGAGAATATTTCTAGGCGAGTTACGATCCAAATCTCACTGGAAATGATGGCCGAAACAAATAAGGCTCACCCTAATGTAGACGCTTGTGGCATATTTGTCGTGGAGACTTCATATCGCGCCAATATTTCCGGCAGTTATCAGGGCCGTCTAAATTAAATATTTTCTCATCTGTGAAAACCACTGTACACCACTCTCCCCAAAATTTATATTTTTCTGTAAACGACAGCAGACCATTTATGTATATGTCGTGGAAGTAGCTTAGGTTGGGTACTCTGGATTTTCATGCAATATCTCTATTTCTAGAAAACTTCAGATCCAAATGGTTTTGATTTCTTTGCAACTCATTCCTTCATTGATCGCTAAACGGCGTATTACACGCTAGCACTGGTAACTTATAATAGGTTTCTCCAAATCTTCTGCGTCTTCACAGGCACAGCAGTGGTCATTGTATGGAGGATTCAGCCGTCTTGCATGATTGCCGATTGGCCAGTACCCGGGCAGAACGGCAATTAGCCTTGATGTGTTCCCCCAATTTTTGGCTAATCAGGGAGTTAGTCCGGTGAATGTTATATTTGGGCCATGTGTTCAGCAAAAGTGTATTTTAAATTTCAGCTTACGTTAAAATAAACAAAGACATCGTCCAAGAGCAAAGCACATAAATAACTTTACAATGAAATATTATCTTGTTTATAGTTATTTATGAAATTTGTATAGTTTTTATAATAAAACCAACATCAAATATCAAAACGACTGAATACAAAATTAAGTGATTGCTATAACATGTATAGTTTTCCATTTCGCATTAAAACCCGAAACCGGTTTATACACCTTGGTTTAAGCGAAACCCGGTTTCGCAAAAAATTGGAATATTCGAATAATATTTTTTTTGGGAAACCGGGTTTTTGATGTAATAAAATGTCTTTTAGTACGAGAAACCAACCTCATATTTGATTGATGATTGTTTATTGGAAAATGTTTTTTCGTTCTGTGATTTAAGGTTAATCTTTGATCCTAAAGTTACCTTTAATTTGCATATTGATTCTTGTGTAAATAAAGCGTCAAGCTGATTGGTCGTTGGTCCATGGAATTTGATGATCCTTATCTCTCGAAACGTTTATACACTAGTTTTGTAAGGCCGATAATCGAATATGGTTCGGAAGTTTAGTCCACAATCTATAGGTATCATATTGATAGAATTGAATCAGTACAGAATCAGTGTTTGCTCTTCGCGTTGATAACTCTTAGCTGAGATTCTGACACTGTTTACCCTACTATGTTAATAACCTTGCTTTGATTAATCTCCAACTCTTGAACATAGGAGAATTATGTTAGGAATCAGCATTATGGTAAAACTAATAAATGGAGAAAGTATCTGAACGCTTGTGATATCTAAACCAGCTCAGATTCTGACACTGTTTACCCTACTATGTTAATAACCTTGCTTTGATTAATCTGCCAACTCTTGAACATAGGAGAATTATGTTAGGAATCAGCATTATGGTAAAATTAATAAATGGAGAAAGTATCTGAACGCTTGTGATATCTAAAGCATACTTTAATGTTCCTATTCTCGCTTCAAGACAATTCGTGCCGTTAAATTTACCTTTAGTTAAACATAATTATGAGGCCTTTAATCTCCTCTATAGCCTTTGTAAAACTTAGAATGAATTTTACCATTTGTGTTCAATTTCTGACTCTATTAAATTTATAAGGCTTAAAATGCTGTATAATAAGCCTGTTTTTTTACTCTATGCTAAACTAATTTTTCGACAACTTTGTATAAAGAACTAAGCGATATTAAGCGATTTGAAGCGGCACCCCATACAAATTCGTCGAAAAATTAGTTTAGCAGGGAATAAAAAAACAGGCTTAATAATGTTCATTGAACTGAGGTTACAAGATCGTACCTTTGATCCTACTCGTGGATTCAAATTGTCATATTATTCCTGCTCATGCTAATTGCATTCTAGTTCATGATTATACCTTGCACACGTATATCAACAGTCATCAGGTCCTGTCTTTAACGTTGCCGTTTATTCGACTTCTTCAATTCTCCATTGACTTCTGGTTTACGCCCAGTTATCATAGTTCCAACCCATTCCAATCACATATTCCTGTTTATTTGCCTTCACAGTTACTGCTCATTCCGTTCATTCACCTTCTTCACATACTCAATCGGTGCTTATCCTGTCAGCACTTGATTTATCTGACCTACAATTTGTACCTGGTTCCAGTTATCTTAGCTCCTACTCAATCCTATCACAATTTCTTGTTTATTTGCTTTCCCAGTTTTTTCTCATTCCTTCACATGTTTCTCCTATTCAGCACTTGATTTATCTGTTCCGGTCTTCGTTCGCTTTAGTCTTCGCTTCAAATTAATAATGGTTCCTGTACTTCCAACCGCCATCAGTGTTCTAACCTGCCAATGTTTCATCGTTGCTGTTCTTGGTCCATCCATTCTTTCTTTTTTTTGTATTTTTATTTATTTATGTGTTATTTCATTTAATTAAATTTTTTTTTTAATTGTTTTAATTTTTTAATATTTAATTAATTTTTTTTCACCCCACATTATTTTCATGTTATTGGTTTTATTTCATACAATATTACTATTTTTTTTTTGTTAATTTACGTTGGTTTTCGAATACAATAATCCAGCTGTCGTTCAGCCATACATAATTTGAATTTCCTGTCCAAATGCAAATTCAAAAAACTTTCAATACCATTTGCAATTGTTTTTCAAATATTTTTTGGTTTTCAAATATTTTATACAGTACAGGTTTATGTATTTGAAAGTACTATGAGCCAATATCTACCAAAGCCACAAACCTCTACATATAAAAAACTTAAAAAACAGAATTGCCAGCAGTCAAGCAAATTCAAAATAATAAAAAGCATTCCCATATTTCATTACAATTGGCATCTGATTCCACAACTTGCATTTGCATTGCCTGAGCAAAAAAAATTCAAAATTTTTTAATTGCCATTGCGAACCATGGTAATTCTTTTGCATTTGTATTAGATAAAATAATGCAAATTAAAATCCAATGCAATTTAAAAAACCCATGTATGCTTTTAGCTGAGTAAATAAATATATAAAACCACTTAAAATATACCACGTTCAGAACGAACTGACGAAAATATAGCAACGGTAAATAATAGTGTATGCGAGGACCGTGATGAATATATTCGACACGGTTCTCATCAGCTGGGCTCATCGTATTCAACAACTTGACCTATTTCACATAAGCATCTTGGTTCAAAAGCATTCAGGACGCAACTCCGTCAAGAATTAGAACCGGGCGGGGGAGCTTCCGAAACAGCACAATTTCAATCTTTGAATACTTGAAGTGCTTAAAGAAAATCCACTATTTGCAACCAAAATTTTGTTCAGCGATGAGAAATATTTCTGGCTCCATGGCTACGTAAAGAAGCTAAAATGCCGCTTTTTGAATGAAGTGCAACCCGAAGAGTTTCAAAATCTGTCACCACACTCAGACAAAACACGGGTTTAGTGTGATTTATGAGCTGGTGGTATCATCGTCCATATTTCTGCAACAAGACGGCCCTACTTGCAAAGCAGCCGGAGAATACTTAACCGGTAAATTGACCGCATAATTCAAATCATATCGGGAAATGTAAACAAATTAATGAAATCTTGCCACTTTAATGAGAATAATGTTTATACGTTCACAGTGCTGCTATCACATTCGACTTACAAATCCGGTTCGTCGTTATTAATTCCATCTGCAACCGAAATCAAAAATTTTGTATATTTATATCCTGTAACAAATGTGACCCACCGCCACCGTGGCATAAGTCAAAATAATCTGTAAGCAGGCTTAACAAAAATGGAAACGATTTTGGGCCAAGCCATTATAAAGAGAAAATAAATCGTCTTAAAGTGTTAGTGAAATACCTTGTCACATGTTGTAACCTTATATTTTGTACATTACTTCCACTTGAGTTCTTCGTTTGCTTGTATTTATATACATATTTATTATGTATATATACATTTGGTATGAACAGGTCACTTCACACTCCGACAATTCCAACTCGAATTTAACTGACTTGACTTTTCATTGCCCATTCATTTGGAAAATATTACATCTGCAAATGATTTTTAATGTTTGTGTGTAAAAAAATATTACATTCTATACATGACTGAATACTCATTCATACCATGTATCACTCTTATTGCCTGTCAAAATTGTATGCAATTTACGAACATATGAATGTGTGTGTTAAAGAAAAGGTTTTGACTTAACCCCGCCTTAAATTGTGTTTTAAAGATAAAACCAAATGAGGGCATCAGATAAAATCGTATGTAAATCAAGTGGCTGAAACAACCTTTGTGCGAAAAATAGTGTGTCACATCTGGACAGGATTTTGTGGGCTGAGCCTGTTGTGCGGGCCCAAATAAAATTTTTTTAATTGGCTGCAAAAGCAGTGGTAGATAGAGTGATCTTTACTAGGGTGATATTTAATTAATGGGTCGGTTCTTTAAGAACTGTGCATGTTCGAGGACAAATAGTTAATTTTAGTTCTTCGAAAACCCCTTTGTTCTACTGTTTTATAAAAATTAAGATACAGCTAAATAATATATTTTTACAAATAAATATATATAAATAAATATCACTCGAATAAAGTTTTGAAACTCTACTAAACCTGAAACATAATTGCAAATATGTATTATTGTAAAAGTGGAGAAAAGTTTAACGTCAAAAAAAAATTAAATTTTTTCTACTGAATTGAATTTGTCTAAGTTTTTTGTTTACTTACGATTTACTGGAAGTCTGTCAGTGCAAAAATTTGCCACCTGGAACCTCTACAACCGTGTAGCACAACAGGCAACACATCACTTTGCATTACGGTTTTAAGTGCGTTTTTGTCTATATTATAAAATGTTTGTTTTGTCACTTGAAGTGTCACAATTTAACGCACCGCTATTTCCAGTGTTTGGTCGGCTACTGAAAATAACAACATTATTTAAACACTAAAGTTGATGGAATTAATAAGTACGGCAAAATACATTTAGAAACATACATTAATGTAATTTCTTACATAGCTTAAAAAAACAGAGCCAATACTCAGTAATGAAATGAAACAAAATTCAAAACATTTCCGAGGAGTCACGTTTAATAGAATGAAAAGAACAGGTGCTGATCACTCTTGGAAAGGAATGGCGAACAAGTTAAACGATTATGACTTTAAGTAGGATGAGGCACAGAGTAAAGTAGAAAAATACGGTTTCAAATAGTATAAATGCAATTCGTTGAGGTCGAACGAAGAAAGAAATTGCAATAAATTACTGGTTGCAGTTTATATTGGTACCGATTTGTTGCACATTGAACAGGATGTTGACTTCAAATACTCGTCGATGATTTATGAATCCATTACTTAAACCTTTGTAATAAATCCTACACACAGGGAAAAGATAAGGTGGAAATCAATTCAGGCATTGGAAATTCTATGCGAAAGTCTATATTTTGAGTAGAATTCATAATTGTCATACATCAGAACTATTTGCCGATGATATTGTTAGATTAAAAATAGGTTTTTCTAAACACAAGTTGCTAAACTACTACAGAAATTAAGTTGTATGAACCAATTTGAGTATTTCAAAAACCTCATTCATTTCAAATGGAAGATACAACTAATAAAAAGTACAATAGTAGAATTCGTGTTCAAATATTAGTCACTGTAACCATGATTTAGTTTCTGTTGCAAAACTCTTGTTACAACGTTATTTATTCGATATTTGAATGTTACACGAGGACTTTACAGAAAAATTATTATTTTAAACAGAAAGTGATAAACAAAGTTATGAAAAACCAATAATATACCCACGGTATAATAATATACCCATGTTTGATCGAAAATATGAAAAAATTTAGCAAAAATGTCTATATCTCGAAAACGATGCGTCCAATCGGTAAAATAACAAATTGTTACGGTTTTCTAAGGGTTTCACACAAAGTGTTCCCATTCGCATATAATAATGTTTTTTTTCAAAAAGTCGCCAAAATAAGAAAATCTCTATAATAAAGAAATGGCTATATCTCGGAAACGGTGCGTTCAATCGCAAATATAATAATAAATTTTGTACCTCCTTAGGACACTTTCATCTATGGATGTCTTCAATACGGCATCACTTTTATTTTTAAAAAATCGCTAAAAGTAAAATTTCTGGAATCAAAAATCGCTAAAACGCCCCTATGGCAATATCTCGGAAACGGAGCGTCCAATCGAAAACAAAACATTTTTTTCGAGTTTCTAAGGATTTTTCATAAAGTGGTACAATAATCCTATGGAAAACATTTGGTTAAAAAAATCATCAAAGTATGAAAATCGCTGAAACAAAAAATGGCTATAACTCGGAACCAGTGCGTGCGTCCATTCGCAAAAATATCAACTTTGTTACTTCTATAATAGACGTTAACCAATGGATGCCTTTAATATATCACTTCTTTAAAAAAAAACGTTAAAATCGCTATTTAAGCGATTTACTTATTTTGGCGATTTTTAGAAATAAAAAGTCCATACGAATTATACCACTTACATTTCGATTGAACGCTCGTTTGCGAAATATTCTAGTTTTAGCGACTTGTTAAAAAAAAGTAATGTCGTATTAAATACATCCATTGGTTACAGCTTCCTACGGAGGTAAAAAATTTATTATTTTTGCGATTGGATATAGCCATATTTTTATTTTAGCGATTTTCTTATTTTGACGATTTTTTGAAAAAATACTTTGTTAGAACCCCTTTGAAACCCGTAAAAGTTAGTTATTTTTTCGGGTGGACAGCCCGTTTTCGAGATAAAGCAATTTTTTCATATTTTCGATCAAAAATGGGAATGGAAAATAAAAAATAGTAATAAACAATAATAATTTTGTATATATTTAAATATTAAATACACAATTTTAATAAAGAATTATTGTTTTTACTTTTTTTTCTATAAAATTCATAATGGGCTAAAGCACCACCAAATGGTTGTGACAGCCATCAAATTCAAGTAATTACTTTAGTTGAGCATACCAATATATTATTTGGTACAACCGAATTAGCTTTTAAATTTTTCGTTCTTCCAACGAATAGAATATTCACCACTACAGGATAATTTGATTGCTACAACTAAAATTCGATTGACAGATCACATTTATTTATTGTTGCTGTGGCTTCAACTAAATATTTCAGTACTTCCAACCAAAACTGAATTACAAATCAATTGATCTGCACAACATTTGTTGACATGGACCACAATTATTGGTAATCACAACTTAATAATGTGATAGTTCTCTTCTCTGTGTGTAGTAGCCAGGAACCTAATCAATATAGTAGCCAGGAACCTGCTGTTTTAGCCTTTGGCAACACGCGGGAGTCGTTGCTCCTTTTTTAAAGGCACTACTTATTTCCAGAAGTAAGAAGGAAAATTCCCGTATACTCAAATGGATATTTTTGTAAAATCTGAAATCCATGTCTGTTTCGAAAAGTAAATACGACTTAAGAATTTTATTTTGCACTATCGTACACTTTAAAACCTTTTATATATATTTCGTAAAGTAGGAGTGTTGAGACAATTCTCGCTAAGTTGAGTTTTGTTTATTCCTATAATGTGGGATGATATACCTAAATGCGATACTTGTGGAGAATGGGGCTGCTGATATGCCTTGGTGGTCATTGAAATAGCTACATTCCCAACCATCCACCATAATCATCAATTTCTCATATGGGTATTCCCAGAGTCCCCAATGCGACATTCGTACGTCTTTGAGGTGAAACAAAATAAAGATATGTTAAGATTTTTTTTTCTTGTTTCCGTTTTTAGATAGCATTTTAGGAGCACTATGTTTAGTGCAAAAGGTAGATTTTGTCGAGTTGTTGTTTCCTATATATGGGCTATTTCAATAATTTTCAACATTTGTTGAAACTGAGTTCAGATGCTTATTATTTCTCCAGTTTTTGGAATTGACCAAAACGGTAAAAAGGGAATGGTAGGGCGGTAGAAAACTCGGAAATTCAAAATTTCAGACCATCAGTTCTTTATCTCTAAAAGTTATGGGCACTCAAATATGGAAAAACTCAAAAAAAGGAATTTCAAATTCACAAGAGTTTTTTCATATTTCATCACTTTTCTACTTTTAGTTTTAAACTTCCGATGCCCACTGATATAGACTTAGTAGATATTTACACTATATAAGTTATGCCCATACTACTATTTGGAAAAAAATTTGTACAGCGGTTCATTTTTGAAACCAAAATTTTCCGATTTGTCAATTTTCGCAGTTTTTTCTCTTGCGTTTTTGCGCCGTTCAAGAAAATTGCATTTCGTCAACAGTATTTAATAGATGGTGTAATTTGCTAAAATTGTCAGGCTGCTAGTTGCTAAGAACGATGACCTCAAACTTTTGTAGAATTGGCGTAATTTTGTCAAAAAATACAGTTTTTCGCGCCTGACATTTGCAATATTATTTGAAACTGGTTTATGTATTGCGTGGCCTAAACTTCTTAGTAAATGGCACCTCAACGTCGAGAAGGCGTTAAAATATTTTGAAACGCAAACATTTTATAAAGAAAATAAAAATTTTGCGAAATTTCATGATTTTGTTTCGCGTTTGTTTTAATTAATCCGTGGTTTAAAATCAATGTAAAGTATTGGAAATGAAGTGCGGCGGTAAACTAAAGATCATATATAAATATGGTTCAATTCGGTCCACATTTAGCGGGTACGACGGCATTTTCCTTCAAACACATTTTGCTTTGTGACATCTGCACTTATGTATAGATTCCGCCGCGATTGACACCAAATGAAAGGTTTTTTTAAGCTTGATAATAAAACCGAATAGGCATTAAAAAATTTTCATGATTTTAAATTTTACAGATAAAAAAA
This sequence comes from Phaonia tiefii, assembly GCA_963931995.1. Classification (NCBI taxonomy): domain Eukaryota; kingdom Metazoa; phylum Arthropoda; class Insecta; order Diptera; family Muscidae; genus Phaonia; species Phaonia tiefii. The sequence continues at coordinate 176,555,227 of OZ008369.1, read as the reverse complement.
AATCCTAACCTCAAAAATAATTCTTCTATAATTAAAAACTCCATAACTTTCGCGCCGTTTGCAATAAATGATTAACGCGAACTGTTTTGGTATGCTAAAATATTACCCTTCACTTGATCAAAGCGCCATTCGTGTCATCCAAAAAAAAAAATTTGGAAAAAAAATATCAAAATGTCGATAATTTTTGAAAAAGCCCATATAAACAATATACATGTGATTCCCAACGCGACACAAAATAGAAGTAGTTTTCGTCTGCATTCAAAAAAAGCAATAATCTGCGAATTGGAACATAATTTCTTAAATCGATTTTTTGAAAACTAAAATAGTATAATGTGGCTTTATATTGATAGTAATCAATATTATATTATTAAATATTTACATTCTTTTGCTTACAACCGCTAGTAGGATTCCCCACGTGACATTCCCAACGCGACATATTTTCCCGTCACTTTTGTAATAAGGATTAGTTCAAGTTATTTCAAGTCAAAATTGCACTATGTGCCAAAAACATCGGATTTGTTGTAATATTTTATATATACATACATACATAGAGTAAAATTATGTCATATAATTTTTCAACGAATACGCCGTTTGAGCTGCTTTCAAAATAATTTTGTTGGGCATGTTTTACAAAGAAATGTCGTTTGAAACGCGGCAGCTGCACTTCTAATTTATGAAGTAGGTCTGATAATGGAGCAACAGAGTGGGTTAAGATTACTCGGTCATCCACTTTCCTCCAATTGTGCCATTTCACATTTTCATCCATTTTTGTTAATTATTTTAGAGGAACTATATCATTTTTAAGATCCTGTGTACAATTTTCGCAAACGTTTCTCACATCAATATTTCAACAAACAGATTGTAAAACACTTTGGAAGCTGGTAAGAAATGATTCTATAACTTTTGCTCAACCTTCTAACAACAAAATAAAATTCACATGACAGATGCAGACACACGTGTTATGTGGCATTCTGCTCGATAGTTGGATATGCATTGGTTGCCATTGGAAAAACGTTGACTTGCTTACCCATTTGTCAGTTAACTGTTTTTTATAAAGCTCGTAGGCTTCTGATACCGTTATCAGCATAAAGCACTTAGCAATAATGTCTCCATCAACGATGAGAGTATCCTTTTTGCCTGCAGCCTGTACACTTATACCTTCACGCATGTAAAAGTCTTTGACGACGTTTAAATGTTTTTTCATTTCCAAAGAGAGTCCACAGAACGTTTCTGTAGCATTAGCTGGTTCGACATACTATTCAAATAGTGCTTAAACAACTTTAACTTTTCTCTATATATCCACTGGTAATGAATTTTCAGCCTTCTTTACTGCTTTTCCCAATGTTTGCTTGCAGATATAAGGCTCAAACTTGTCTTTTTCTTTAGCATAATTTTTCTTTCTATCGCGCAACTTTCCTGCCTTATACGATTTTTTCTCTTTTTTAAAATATCATAACTTTTAAATTTGTCATAAATTTTAAATTTAAATTGTCCTAACTTTTAAATTTGTCCACAGTTGTTATTCTTCTTGTCGTAAATATTTGAAAGTTGAACACTCTCAGAGAGTCCTGGGACACACGTCATGAACTTATACATTCTCTTATACATTTCTATTGTTCAGTCGCCGCTGTTAAACGGTTTTCAATCGTATCCCAAAGAAAACCCTTCTTTCGACAAATTTCCCAACTTCTCTCTTTATTTTGATTATAAAATTCAATCATAACTTTTCAATTTGTCCAAATATCTTTTTTTCAACTATGTAGGTTTCTTGAAATAGGAAATATAGTGGTGCTATCAAACTCTATTTTCACTTTCTGTGGAATATTTTACTCAATGCTTAATTCTAGACCACCTGTAAGTAAGTGCCTAACTTTATTCGTTTTCGCTAAATCTGCTGTTGAAAGTAGAATTCGATTATAGCAACCTAAACGAAAACTATTTTTGTGTTGTCAAGTGAAGCGAAACAAAGCTATTTTGGCTAAAATACAATTGATAGGCCTGGAAAAAAGTTGTTCACAAAAAATCCCAAATTAAAGAAAAATATAAGAACACCAAAAGTAACTTTAATTTAAGTACCCACCCTTCTCTATTCCTAGGTGTCCTCAGCTGAAGCCGTTTTGTGAACCCTGTGGGCCAGACATCCAAACAGTTTTTTCGATTTTTGTGTTCCTAAATTTGGGTCCCGTCCTCCCGAGCATTTTTTCCCTGAACATTATTTGAAAAGGGTTAGTACAAATAAGAATTTTATACTTATAAACATGCAATAACGTTTATAAAAGGGGCGTTTCTTCGTAACCTATATAAGTTCAACTGTTACGAAAATTGCATTTACGTTGAGTATAATCAACTTGGCTTCATCCGATAATTCTTCCTTTGTATTAATCAATTCGTTAATTTAAAAGTCACACACAAAAAAAAAGCTAAAAAATACACATTGCAGCATCATTCTCTCGCTTGGTTACTAGCAGTGAATTATTGTACTGATAAACAGATGTTTGGTAAACGTAATCTCCAAACACGAGATTATCTCCGAGTTTAAAAATACACCAGCTCGATCGGCACGAATCGTAAAAAGTATGCGACTCGAGATCACTTGCGAAAAAGACAAAAAACCTAGGCATCCCCGAGCAAGCCCCCTGCATTTGATTATATGCATTTTTGAAGGTACTTTTTCGACTCAGACGAGGAGAGAACTATGGGTAAATGGTTCCATTTGATCAACGTGGATCGGTGTTCCTCATTTATTCGCCATAATTTTCACGAAATGTACACACAATTTACCATACCGTACATACATTTTACCAGGAACAACATACAACGTTTATTTACCATGCATTTAAAAGTGCAGAAAATGTACCACAAAGTAGTACATATCATGGTCCATAACGTACATAACCTGCACAAGAAAGTACATAAATTTTGTCTACAATTTACAAAAAGTACACACAAGGAAAACTTCGCCAAAAATACTTTAAGTATAGTAAAACGTACGTAAACTGCACCAAAAAAATACGTAACGCTACTAAAATGTGTACCAAAAAGTACATAAAGTGTATCAAAAAAGAATACAAAGACCATCAAGTAGACAGAACCGAAGGCATTCTTGCGAATAACGGCATGGGAGAATATCGGTGAAAGTATTTGTTTGTGAATCGAGCTATTCCTCGGCTTCCTACTTCACGTCACTTCCTTCCGGGTTTGCCTTAGTAGTTGTTTGTTTCCAGTATTATATTGGAATTCTGCTTGTGCAAGAAGAAAAATCAATAATATATTATATAACTTTTTAAATATTTTGTTTAAAAAAGGTAACTATCCCTTATATTGACGTCATAATTTTCGAATCGTCGCGGAAATATAATAATTGAAATGACATACATTTTATATTTTTCATACAATAAAGTCAAACTTGGTAACACTTTTATCGGGGTTATTCTCAACTTCTAAAATAACTCTCAAAAAAATTCTCAACTAAAAAATTAAATAAACTCCCCTAAAGTAACAAACGGAATTTAAAACTGTTTGTCACTAATATTAGTCATTGTGATTTGTATGACTGCGATGACACCATGATAAAAATACTCATGATAGACGCAGGAAGTGTTGTTGTAGCTGATGTCAAATTGATAGCAACAGCAACATGCATTTTGTGTTTGCTTCCACTTACGTTATGTCAAATCCAACACATACCCATACAAATACCCAGCGGCAGAAATCGCTAGGCCTTCCACAAATAAGGCATGCGGAATGGCTCTTTTGTAATTCCTTCTTAAAATAAGGCCTGCGGAATGCATGCATTATTTCAGCAGATATAACCACTGAGAATATTTTTACAATTTTGAGAAATTTCTTTTCCGATTCTTTTTAGCCATAATTTAATTGAAAAATTTCACACAAATTTGAAATTTGATTTAATATTCTTGAAGGTATTTTTAAAATTTTCAATTTGAAGTTGGGCATGGTACAACTTTCTAAGATAGATTCATACATCCATACTTATAAATAAATATGTAGAAGTGAATAATGATTTTGTGATAAAATAAATTATTTTAATTTAGTTTTTCTGTAAGAAAAATAAATTAAAGTAAATGTCTTCTAAGGCCTTTTTTAGGCAATGGGCAAGGAAGGCCGTGCTTCCCAATCACACGCAATGTTAAAAAGAAAGGAGGAGGTAATATGTAGGGAAGGCTTTCACTATTATGTTAAAGAAGGCCTGTATGGTCATGATTTCAGGCCTTCCAGGTCATGACTTCCGCCGCTGGGTACCAACAATAAATGTAAACAAACACAAATGTAAACAAACACATACAAAAACAAAACACATGTGAACTTGACAGTATGAAAGTGGTATGCAGTGTAAACAAAGCAAATCAGCTGTGGCTATGCGTTCTCGATCTATGAATCCATCTTGAATGCAACCATAGATTAATTTATACATAGATTTGTCAACTCGCTTATCGGGTTAATGATTGAAGGGAAGCGAACTTGTTGAAAATATTTAAATATTTATATGAACATCGTGAATGCCCAAAAATAAAAATGGGTGATTTTGTTCGATGTTCGCACAAATTATTTTAATTTTACAGCAAAACAGCTGACAGAAGTTCGCTTCCTCATTGAAGAAGCAGACATTAGCTCTGTTTCTTTACTTGCACAATTTTACACAAAGTTACACAAAAGCGTTTCTTTACTCCAAAATTGTGTAAATGAGAGAGATTTTTTTTTCTCTTAACGTCAAAATGCGTTTCTCTTTTACCCAAATTTACACAGACTTTTTCTTCGGGTAAGTTTGTGTAGAGTGATAAACAATCAGCTGTTTGAAACGTCAAAATAAGAACATATGTATTATTTGTGAAAAAAATAGCACAAGTGAAAAAAAAATATTGAATTTACAATTTTATTAACTTGAAAAGTGATTGCTTTGAGTGTGCTTATTTAAAGAAGATGTTAAGTGTGCAAATGAACAGTGAAAATTAACATGATATGCAAGATTTGTTGTCAAGCATATGTTTTGTGTTTTGACATTTGTTTGCGTGTCAGAAAAGTGGTTTTTTGCGTTTCTTTACTTTTGTGTAATTTTGAGTATTTGACAGTGAATTTTGCTTTTACTCTCATTTACACGCACTTTACACAAAAAGTAAAGAAACAGAGCTATTATATTCCTCTCGGAAGAAGCACAAATTGAAACGTCAGATAAGCGCGTTGAGTCATCTCATATATGTTAGTCTATGCTTTAAGTATCCGGAAAAAAACCTTTACATTTCATCAAAATAGTTGTTGGTTTTAATAAATTCAATCAAAAAATGTTTTTAGTTAAATTGCTGCAAATTTAAGGCAAATGCTAAAAATAATCACAATGCGTAGCACACAATTACATTTTTGAATATAATTAATGTTGGGCACAGTTTGCTTTTGACAAATTTCCTGATTAATATGTGACAAATGTGTACAAATTTGTGCATAGATTCAGTGAATTTAGTATTCATCATTGATATTTTATTTGAATTCAATATTTGGTTTTGTGTATTCCTAACATATTCGACACATAGTTAATGTCGACAATAGTAACATTTCAAATGGCCATTGTAACAAGAATATTTAAGCTACAATTTCCACCTCGCCAAGCGGAAACAGTTTCATGTATATGCCACTCTTAAAGTTTGCAACAACATTTGATCCCATTCATCGTTTATTTTTATAACTAATAAATATTTGAGTTATCGCACATGACTCGATATGATGTTCGCGAATCCCTTTGATTTGCATGTAAAAATATAACAAAATGTTTTTGTTTAAATCAAAACAATTTTTATTTTATTTCATGACTTCAAGCGAAACCTTGGCAATTCTACAATTCCTGAAATATATTAATTCAATTCGAGGGGTTAGAGTGTTCGCCAGAGCGCTCGCTCGTTCTTCATCTGCCTTTTATTGCCCGCCAACTGTTAGTTAATTAACTTTTAATTTTATTTTATGTACCTTTCAGTAAACTTTTTTAATTGGGTTGTTTTTTGCATTAATTTAACAGTTAATGAGCAATACGCCAACTGTTAAATTTGACTCGCCAGCCGGAATCGTCCAACTTCGTTTAACATTATGATATTTATTCTAATGAAAGCATTCAAATTTTGTTGATGTTTTCAATAAACTTAAATGAACATGAGAGGAATATGTTCACCCGGCAATTCATCAGTTATAAAAAATCAATGAATCACATGGTAACTAGGGTGGACCTTGTGTCGATATTTTGGTAGATGAGGGCTCTATTCCGTGCCTTTTTGAAAAAAAAATGACAATGCCGAAAAAAAAAATTAAAAAAAAAAAACATTAGGGGTTGCGCACGAGCCGAGAAAAAGGTCCACTTTGCCAAAATTAGGGGGGAAATTGCCATAGGTCATCAGGGGTCACCCGTAGGGGGGAAGAATGTATGGCCGACCCCCATTAACTTTTTACCGCCAACATTTTCCCCCAAGACACCCACCCCCTATCTCCTCCCCTTGGGGGGGGTCACCATACAAAAATGGAGGTTGCTCAGTATTTTCGAAAAACACCATAGGTCATCAGGGGTCACCCCTAGGGGGGCAAAATATATGACCGACCCCCATTAACTTTTCATCCCCAACATCTTTTCCGAACAAACTTACCCTCTATATCCACTCCTTGAGGGACTCCCCATACAAAAATACTGAAAATCTATGTATTTACAGTAGCACAATATCGAGATTTTTTTGATTTTTTTTGATTTTTTTACAGAAATTCCACCAATATTCAAGAGTGGTCATTGTTTGGATAGTCTTGAAAAATTTGAAACGCACACGTGCTGAATCAGGTACATAGGCACCCTTAGCAGATGCCCCCATTCATCAGTACCTGGCAGTAAAATATTGCAAAATACGTAGTAGTTATAAATAGCAGTTCATTCATCGATTGTTGTCATTCAACAAGTGCCGAGGACCGCGAAAAGTAAATTGATTTTTCTCCCGTTTTTTAAAAGTTAAGATGACAACACGACTTAGATCGCGCGACGATATTTCTTTGATTGGTTATCCAAGCATGAATATTACGGGGAACAAATTACCGTCGAAGAAGCAAGTGCTAAGAATGCATTTCTTCAACATTCGCAAACGAAACATGTCGAAGAAAAATAGTGCGGTTATAGTCGCGGACGCAGTGATGATTTTTTGGCGCCAAGCAGCTATTCCGACGAAAGCCAGAGGAGATGTTACAAGAAAAATAGCTGCGCTGCACGATGAGTGGGATGCTTTAAGAAAGTCATCTCACAGAAAGACTGAGTCCACTAGAGAAAAAGAGAATACGTTTTCTGATAGCTTGGATAATCTTTTCGACATCGCACACGCCAACGCCCTTGAGAAAATGACAAATACCGAAGACATTGAGTTTCTGCTAAAGCAAAGAGAAGATGGCCGGCCAGGAACTATGGGAGGTGTGGACGCTACTGATACTCGAACGAGGAAAAGAAAAGCTGAGCGCGAAGAACAAGAAGAGTTGCGACGCAAACGTGCAACGGAATCTAGTAGAGATCGGTTCGCTAAAGGCGGTAAGCTATTTCGCGCTTTGTGTGTTCGTCCAATGTTTATATTCAAATGAAATTCGTTCAATTGCAGTGGTTAAATTTTCAAGCAGTGATTCAAGCGATGATAATGGGAGACAGGACGAAAACTTCCCGGCAGAAGCTGGCCCGTCAAATGTTGGTGACAGAAGAGGTTACAAACAATGTTTTACTGAACGAGTCCTATCAGCTTTGGACAAGTGCAAAGTGACTGACCGAGACGCGGTCGGCATTATGATAGCGGCGGCAGAAGCATTTGGGCGCGATCCTCAACAATACACAATAAACCGTACGTCGCTTCGGAGATGTCGGCGTTCAAATCGAGAGAACATGCTGAGTTATGTGAAAGACAATCCAGAAGTAAGATCGCATAGATTTATTTGCTCTCATTCAGAATTCTTATTCTTCAACGCGTTTCATTCATCTCCAGCTTGTCGCAGCTAAATCCTTCGTAGTTCATTGGGATGGCAAAATGCTTTTGGATTTTGTGGGTACAAAGAAGGTGGGCCGTCTACCGGTAATTGTCTCGTACGGAGAAAAAGAACAACTTCTTGGAGTTCCCAAAGTAAAAGATGGGAAAGGAAAAGGCCGGAGAATAGCACATGCCGTTTATCAACTGTTGGCATCTTGGAATATGACACATCGAATACAAGGACTTTCTTTCGACACGACATCAACGAACAGTGGCCCATTCTCCGGAGCCGCAGTTGCTCTTGAGCGGCTGTTGGAGAGAGAAATCTTATATTTACCTTGCAGACACCACGTATACGAACTGGTGCTAAGGGAAGTTTTTGAGACAAAAATGGGAAAGACCAGTGCACCAGGCGTTCCTTGCTTTGACCGTTTCAAACAGGAATGGGACGCTGTAAAGGTTAAACCATTCCATTCTGGCTTGATAGACGATCAAGTCGTCAGAAAAATTCCTGTGGCAATGCAAGTCGGCATAAAGAAGTTTTGCTTAGATCAATTGAAGGAGAAACACCCTCGCGATGACTACAAAGAAATGCTACAATTAATTCTTTTGTTTCTGGGTGAAAAACTTGAGAATTACCATTTCCGACCTCCAGGACCCGTTTCCCATGCTCGATGGATGGCAAAAGCCATTTACAGCCTCAAGATGTTTTTGTTTCGGAGAACTTTTCACTTATCTGTATGTGAATTGAATGGTATTCGACACGTTTGTATTTTTGTGGTGCGACTTTACGTCAAGGCATGGTTTGGTTCTTCTCGAGCAGCTGAGGCGCCGAATCAAGATTGGAAGTTTTTGAAGGACATCGTCGAGTACAAGTCCGTTGACCAGGATTTATCTCGGGTAATGATAAAGAAATTTATCGGTCACCTATGGTATCTCGCCGATGAGCACATAGGCCTTGCCTTTTTCGATGACAAGGTTTCAAATGAGTTGAAGGCCAAAATGGCCCAAGCATTGCTAGAAAATGAGAATGACGAAGGTGAAGAAGATGAAGAAGACGAAAAAGGTGAAGAAGATGAAGAAGACGAAGAAGGTGAAGAAGATGAAGAAGACGAAGAAGGTGAAGAAGATGAAGAAGACGACCCGGTTCCCCCAGCTCCTCGCGTCGTAATCAAAAGCATCGAGGTGAAATTCAAAGATGTGAATGAGGAATTCTTGGCTAAAGACTTGAGCAACTTCGTCTCTCATAATACCAAAAATTTATTTGTACGATTTGGAATATCGCAAGATTTCATTCTTGCAAATCCAGCAACCTGGAAATCTCGCGCAGACTATCAAGAAGGTCGTAGAATTGTAAATAACTTGCGCGTGGTGAACGACACTGCCGAAAGAGGAGTAAAAATGATACAAGATTATAATAGAATACTGTGTCAAGGCGAAGAAGAGAAACAGTATTTACTACATGTTATCGATTCTTACCGCAAGAAATACCCATCAGCGAACAAAAATATGTTAATTTGACTATATTATATTAAGAGTGCTTAGTAGTACTACTCAATTACAGCTTCTTTTATTTTTGTATGGGGAGTCCCTCAAGGAGTGGAGATAGAGGGTAAGTTTGTTCGGAAAAGATGTTGAGGATGAAAAGTTAATAGGGGTCGGTCATATATTTTGCCCCCCTAGGGGTGACCCCTGATGACCTATGGTGTTTTTCGAAAATACTGAGCAACCTCCATTTTTGTAGGGTGACCCCCCTAAGGGGAGGAGATAGGGGGTGGGTGTCTTGGGGGAAAATGTTGGCGGTGAAAAGTTAATGGGGGTCGGCCACACATTCTTCCCCCCTACGGGTGACCCCTGATGACCTATGGCAATTTCCCCCCTAATTTTGGCAAAGTGGACCTTTTTCTCGGCTCGTGCGCAACCCCTAATGTTTTTTTTTTTTTAATTTTTTTTTTCGGCATTGTCATTTTTTTTCAAAAAGGCACGGAATAGAGCCCTCATCTACCAAAATATCGCAAAAATGTAATTTCAAGGTCCACCTTAATGGTAACACGTGCCAATTGTCAATATATAATCTTTCATACCCAATTATTTTGTAATATTACTTCAAATTAAATACCAGGCCTTTTGGATGAAACTCTGCCAATGTGTTAAATTTTTTTTTGGCACTGGAGACACTTAGATCTCTTTTGTACGTGTATTAAGTAAAACATACTGCTTACTCAGAACCAAGTGTGTAAGAGAGAGTTGCGCTGACAATCGTTTTCCGACCTGCTAAAGAAGGTAAATTTTTATGAAATGTCTCACTTGACAGCTTATTTAGTACCAGCTTGGATGCTGTGAAATCATAGCTGTAAAATCATAAGTTATTACATTTAAAATTTGATAAAGTATACTTTTAACTTTGTAATTTATTAAACAGTGCAAAAAAATTGAGGAAATCTGGGGTGAATGAAAGCCCTACGTGAGTATATTAAAACTCCGCAAGTAAACTATTTTTTTATGTCTCACTATTTTTTTAATGACCTTACGAAATTTTTATTTACAACCGAAACAGCATTTGTAATATATCCAAAAAACTATATTGGTCAATAGCGTAGCGCACTTTCGAGTTATAAGCTCTTAAGTGAAACTAAATGAGACTTTTTTTCGTTAAACATTTGAATCCTTTATCTCGATTCCTTACGTGCCCTTTGTATCCGTATTCCGGGAAATGTCTAAAAATGTCTTAAAACTGGAATGTTCTACGGACATGTTGCACAGCAAATGACAGTACGGGTTGCCTAAGACAAAAAAATTCATATTTTCAGCTTTTACCGGTACTGTTGCTCCTTTTTGAAAGCAGTGTTTAGAGAGCGGCCTAAAAGAGCCAGTTTGAAGGTTTAAATATTACAGAAAATGGTTGCCCTTTGATTTTAGAATAGGTCGAGGAAAATGCAAGGGAATATTTAAATAGACTACGAGTCTATGTGAAGAATACATAAATGATACATATTGAATATTTTTAAACGAAATTTTGATATTTAACCCTGCTGTTAGATTAGGACCATTTGGTCCAAATTTTTTCTGTTTTCCCTTGTAACTTTGGAACGGTGATATATACTGACTAAATTTTTCTGCTAATGGGGTCTTTTAATAAAACAATGTTATGTGCGAAAATTAAATTTTCTAACTTTATTCAGGACTGAGAAAAATACAAAATGACGAATCTTAGATTAGAGGACCATTTGGTCAATAGTACATTTTTTCATTACCAAGCGAATGTAAATTCATGTCAAATATTTAGAAGATGTTTTTGATATGTCAAATACTTGCTTTAGAAATTATTGAACCAAAATAGTTACAAAGGATAAGATAAAATTATTATTTTGGATGAAAATTGCAGTATGGACCAAATGGTCCCTCAATCTAAGATTCGTAAGTTTTTTCTAATCTAACAGCAGGGTTAATGGAATTTGAATTTTATGACCGATTTTGTTACGAGTTACGAGGGTTGCAACTTATAGTTAGGGTCCAGCAATATAAAAACAATCACTTATCATTGGAAATGGCTTTATTGTTTTTCAAAGTATTTTCCGTGAAGGTCTCTTTTGCTCTTTTGCATGCGCTCAACCCAATTTTCGAAGCCCTATTTCCACTCCGATTGAGATACCACCAAAACATGGTATTTAACGCTTCAACAGCTGCTTTGGGCGTCGAAAAACTTTGACCACGCAGTAAAAAGAAGTCATTAAATGTCAAATCAGGGTTGTACGGTGGATGACCCATCAATTTGACATGTTGAGTGCTCAAATACCCCATTATTTCAGCTGATATGTGTCTCTTGTTGTTTTCCCTTATTTCTTCGAACACTGTTGACACCCAGATGGTGGTATACCACTCAGAATTAACCGTCGTACGTTCCATTGAAGGCACTGTTGCCACATGACCGGTTATACCGAAGAACAACGCTATCACTTGCTTCGATGTGCTTCTTCCACGAACAACTCTGTTTGATTTTAGCTCGTATTGAAAGACCCATACGGTCGATTGCTGTACTATTTCGGGTTCATATGCATAGATCCATGACTCGTCAGCTGCAAAAATCGTAAAGAATCATCACAGGGAAGTTTTAACAGATAAATTAAATTTTTTGACCGAGATGAATTCGGTAATTGTACCAAATAGTGTCACACTATCCAATGGAAATTCCACTTTGCATCTGGTAACAGTACAATTGCCAGGATCCGAAATATAAGTAGCACCCTTGTAGTGTATGAGAAATTCATACTGCAAGATTGCAAGGTCGGGAACATTTTTCAAATTGAAAAATGGTTGGTTTTTGTTGGAATAATAGACATTTCAGTTACGCACACTCACCGGCATGACTAGCTTTGAACTCCGTGGCAAGTTGAAATACTGTAATAATGTTGAAATACTGTAAATAAATTTGCTCTTATACTTCATTTCATTTTGATTATCACAAAATTTTCAAAAAATTATCTCAATATCACTCTCAGTTTTTTGTACTATTGGTTTAACGCAGAAGGCAAATCTGTGAAAAACGCATTGATCAACCCAAAACACTTCCATTCATCTATCGCTATTTCTTTTTCTTACTTTATTCTGCACGTTTTTCTAACTCTATGGTTGATCAGATGTGGCATAGAACCCCCTGATCCAAACTGTTGTGGTGGATCGGTCGGTATTCGTAAGCATCTTATTCTACGTTTATATATTATGATGTCATATCGCGATATGTCAATAAATTCCGTGCAAAATACTTGTATCACAATAGAAGCTCTCGTATAAACGTAGTATTAGTAGTAGTAGTATTGGAATTACAAAGGAAATATAAGACTTGCCTACGATATTGCCTGCAACGAAGCGATATAGTAAGCAGTAAACATTAATTTACTTCCTTCCGTCTGATACTTTCATTAGATTGAAACATTAGATGCTGAAAATGCCAAAATGGAACGGAGTTTTGATTTTCCTGGAGCAGATAAGCGGATTTGGTCAACAGGTGTGAGCCAAGAATATTACAACGAAACATGCAATATCTCACAAATTGTTCATCAATGAAATAGAAAAAGATAACAAAACAAAGTACGAAAATTTGGAATATAAACAATGCTTCAGTTTTATTTCAATTTGGAAATGAACAGGATGGTTGAAAATGAACAGGATGGTTTTAACTCAAAGTAGCAAGGGAAGTTCTATTTGCATTCTTGGTAACGACAAAGTGATGGAGAGTGTTTGTAAGACAGAGAGAAGCATTATTTAGAACAATTTGTAACATACACAACACAAACTATTAAAGCTTGTGTTTGTGTGTAAGTTACGCCCTCATGCCGTGAATGAGTTTTGGAGCAGTTGTAGTTGTAAATGTCAACATTTTTGGAAGACGAAAGATACAATTTTTACTTTAACATCACCGCCCGCCTTGCAGTGCTGCTGCAATGAATTAACTGTGATAGGTCTGTCATACATACTCCTGTCGTGCGATGGAATTTTAATCGAATTACGGACAGTTATATTTTGTAATATCATGGAAATATAGGTAGCTGGAATGAGAAAAGTATGCTTGTGTTTCGTCATAAGTTTATTATTCTGCAACAATTTTGGTACATGGGGATGAAAAGAAAAGCGTAGAAGTTGAAGGATTAGTGCTCGGACGAAATGACGACAAGTTTGGTTATGAGTCTGGTGATTGTACTCCTCAGTGGTCAGTGATCAGTACCATCGTACGTCTTGGAAACTCGGCCAAGACGCCAGGAAGAAATTGTCAACTTCTCTTTGGCAGATTTTTATTTGATAGGATTTTGTAACTCATTTTGTACTCATATTTCCGCCAGGTGTAGAAACGTTGACGAATCGCTTGCAGTCTCTGCCAACTATTTAAAACGGAGACAGCATGTTTAAGTAACTACAAGTATCGGAGATCAGGTCGAAAAATCAGAATGTTCCTGCGACGTCGGCGATAGAGGACGCGAATTAATGCAGGCTTCCATCCTGGCCTGTAGAGTTCCTCGAAGGTAAATTTAAAAGACTATGGCTGTCGGTGGTCCAATGGCTAGTGTGCGCTGATCTTGTGCATGATAACATGGGTTCGATCCTAACATTTCCTTCAACGACGTCCACCTCGCTTAGTGATGGCGGCACTTGCTAGTACTTAACCATGGAAAAGCTTCTCAAAATACCGTTCGGAACCGGTGTAAAACTGTAGGTCCCATTCAGTGAGTGAAAAAATAGAAAGCGCACAGCTTTTTGATTGTGAAAAACTCGCCCCAATCCCTTCATGCGATGCAATGTGAAACGTTTTTTTTTTTAATTTAAAATAGCCAGCGAATTTTTGAAAGTGGGACTTTCCGTTTTTCAAACCCGCTTCCCGTAGCCCGCTTTGGAGCTCTTGGAGGAATAATTTTGCAATTTGTGACTGTATTTTGCAATTCTTCATTAAATGTACAAATCGCGAGTCAATCGGATAACTCCGAGATAGAATTTATTAACGTTGAGGTATGTGATTAGTATACGAGAATTTTAGATTCCCGTGTTTATAATCCTAACAGATTAAGCTAGCCAGATTCATTTTTCATAGATTTGAGCAGTCGAATTATAGGATAAGATTTCTAAAGGCTTTGTCAACAGAGACTACAAACGTAAATCAATAGGGACAGCAAACGACGCCATTTTTTCCCCGCTCTTTTGACATTTCTCTTCAGTAAGGTTTGCCATTTCATCATGGAAAGATATACGAGCCAACAACGAGTCGAAATTATTAAAATTTACTACCGAAATTTGGAGTCAGTGGCCTCAACTTTAAGACGCCAACTTTAAGAGGCCTCAACAATCAGCGATGAGGCTCATTTCTGGCTGAATGGCTTCGTCAATACGCAAAATATGCGTTATTGGTCAGACAGCAATCCACACGTAATCCATGGGTCATCATTGCATCCCGAAAAAATTACGGTTTGGTGCGGTTTATGGGCCGGCGGCGTCATTGGACCGAACTTCTTCCGTGTTGATCAAGACCGGCACATTAGTGTGAATGCGAATCGCTACCGTTCAATGATAACCGAATATTTTTGGCCCCAGTTGGATAATATGGACTTGGAGGACAAGTGGTTCCAACAGGACGGCGCCACAAGCCACACAGCGAATGCCACAATCAATTTATTGGAAACCAAGTTTGGTGAACGTGTTATCACACGAAATGGCCCAGTCGATTGGCCGCCTCGGTCGTGCGATTTGACGCCGTTAGATTATTTCCTGTGGAGCTACGTCAAGTCTATGGTCTATGCCAACAAGCCAGCGACGATTGATGAACTTCGTACGAATATCGAACGTGAAATTGCAGCAGTATCGGCCGATTTATGCTTGAAAACCGTCGAAAATTGGGTTCAGCGTCTGGACTTCTGCAAGCGTGCCCGTGGTGGCCATGCAAAAGAAATCGAGTTCCATACATAATGATATCGAACGTACTTTCACAGGAATAAAGAATTCCATTGGTATCTAAAACCGGTTTTGTTTTATTTAAAAAAACTTTTGTAGCGCTCTTATTGAAAAACCCGTTATATAACTTGTGGGGATTTCAATATCAATTTACTTAATAATGATCAGCGGTGTGAATATTTTACAGATCTTTCTATAGTAAACAAAAGAGTACCTAGACGTTTTTCGGCAAACTCTGCACGTAGTCTGCTTGACTTGTTTTTGATATCTGACATGAAAATACTCTTGTTTGTTGATCAAATTTCTTGTATTTCTGATTTTCTGTTCATTAGATATAGAGTTAAATAGAAGTGAACAATCTAAATTAATTAGTTATCGGGATTACAAATCGCTTAATATTAATGATCTGTTATTTGATCTGTGCAGTTCTCATACGTCGTCATATTTATTTGAGCCTACTGGTGACGGTAAACTATTGCTTTTAATGAGCACCCTACAAGAACTGTTTGATAAACACGTCCAACTTCGCACATTTATTGGGAAAGTTTGCTAACGCAGTACTATGCAGCATACGCAAACGAACCCGGTGTCATAGTGTTTGGAAACGGCATCTTAATCCTCATACCTGGTCTTAATATCCTAGAGCCAGGAAGCATGCTAATCTTATTATTAAAAAGACTACAAAATCATATTTTGCACATGATCTCAACTCTTCCTTGTCCCCGAGAAAACTCTGGAATAATATCAGCAAACTGTCTATTCATTCACGCAGTGAAACTTCGTGCAGTTTAAATCCTGATCAGCTTAATTGTTTCTTTTGTTCCGCTGGAAGCGCTGGCAGTTGTGACATGGACAATAATATCATAAGCGTTTGTGCTAGTAATTTTGACTTTTCTTCTTTCACAGAGGATGAAGTGTACAAATCGATTAATAACATTAAATCGAATGCAGTAGGTGAAGATGGCCATATATTGCTAAGCGTTTGACACATATATTCAATCATTGCTTAACCACCTCCATGTATCCGAAGCAATGTAAAATTTCCAATATCATACCAATTGCTAAAAAATCGTCAGTGATCAATCCACAGGACTTCAGATCTATTACTATACTACCAGTTTTATCTAAATTATTTGAGTCGTTAGCAAGCATTCAAATTAATAAATATATCGTACATCATCTAATAGACTTTTATCTCCTCTACAATCCGGCTTCGGAGCATCACATAGCTGCACTACTGCAGCGTTGAAAGTTATTGATGACATTAAGACTAAATATGATCACGATTACTTAACGTATATGTATGTGTCTTCTTGATTTCTCTAAAGCATTCGACAGTGTGAGTCACAATCTATTATGTAGAAAGCTTAACTTTTACTTTGGACTTTCTGACTCGTCCTAATTGTTAGTGAAAAGTTATCTAACTGACCGAATACAGAAAGAAAGACTAAGTTAATGTACGTCTACTGCCCTGAATATTACTTCTGGTGTGCCTCAGGGATCGACACTTGGACCTATTCTTTACAGCATGTTCATCAAGGACATTTTTTCACTGTGCAAATTTGCTAATATACATGGCTATGCTGATGATATACAACTTTATATCTCAAACAGAATTGGACTTGTTGAAGACCTAGGTTACTGACTAAATGAGGATATTGAGAACATTCGTGGCTGGACACAATACAATAAGCTAACTTTGAATCCTGATAAATCCTGCGTTCTTCCTGTTAAACAAGGCAGTTTTGATTTAAAATCTCATCCTGCAGTGTTTTTAGGGAAATGGTCACTTAAGTTCGTTGTTAAACCAAAATATCTTGGCTTCCATATCAATTCACCTTTGAAGTGTAAAGATCACAATAGATCAGTAAAATATATCTTACTCTTCGCAACTTGAGAATTACTAGCTCTTTCGTTCCTACTGTTTTCAAACGTAAACTTGTTATTCAGCTAATAGTCCCTTATATTACATATACAGCAGAAGTATACAGTAAACTTGACTCCCTTAGGCCCAATCTTTCACTTCACAATTATCCTCTATTTATATTTAAATAGTATTTAAATACAGAAATTAGTTTTTCAGTAACAAAAATATAACCAACTCAAATGGCCAGCCTTGTGCATTTAAATTCCATTTAAGTTACCCAGAAACGACCATATGATTTTGACACTTTGATTTCTCTGCCAACTTCAATTTCAATGACCTACATACATTGGTTTTGAAATGCCTTGCTCAAGCTAATGAATGGAAAAGTTTATACAATTTTGTATAATAAGAAAGAAAAAGATATATTAGATGCAGAAATGTGTAAACTATTGAGTAAAACCATATCGATGGTGTTGCGTAAAAAGGGCCAATCTGCATTTTTTTACGAAGGCCGATCTGAGTTTGCTTACCTTGTCACAACAAGTCAAAAGGGCGAAACTGCTTGGGTCTATCTGCAACGAAATAGGTAGATAATTATACCGCTCGAAGAACCCAACCATAACTTTCTATAGCCATAACCATTTTTGCTACGTTATAATCTATGAATATCTTACAGACAATTGGAAACAGCAGATTGGCCCTTTTTACGCAACACCATCGATATCACGATGGCCACACGTAACACAAACACTCCCAACCCATTTGCACATTCATGGTAATGCAGTTTTTACAGATGTTTTTATGGCAAATGTCGATATTTGCATTTAGCATTTCATGATGTTGCCATATATATTCGCTAAAGTAATGGTTGATTTAATTTAACACAGAAAAATGTAATTCAGATTTAAAGTCTAATTAAAATTTAATTTCATTACGTATTTAAATGCCGAGTCAAAAACTGGGCCTTAGTCTCCATAAACTTCTACTTTAATTTAACAATGCCACTCGATATGTCTTTAATATACGGAAATACTCAAGCATCTCGTCATATAGTAAAATGATTCTTGGGATTAATTTGCAGGTCAACCTCTTTTATAGAAACATTTTGTTCTTACGCAGAATCCTTTTTAATTAAACACCTCAGTGTCTCTATGAAAGCTGCCACTTGGTACCTCTTCCAGTTGCAAAATTCTTATTTTACCGGACTTTAAATACGACAATTCATGTAGACTGTTTTCATTAATGCCATTAGACTATGGAACTCCTTACCTACACATATGCGACTCATTAATAATACTAGCAGTTTTAAAATATCTCTTCTTAAACTAATAAAAACCCAATCATAATTTTATATTTTCTTTTTTGCTTTTTGTTCTTTCTCAACTCTTTTTATATCAGATAATTACTTGGTTTTTGTTTCGAATTATTTAAATTCCATAGATTTAAGTAACTTTTTAATTTTGTTTAAATTTTAATTTTTATTATCTCGATTTAAATGATATAAATATGAATGACTCCCAATGTATAATTACTTGTTTTTGGACTACAAAAGTATTTTATTCGTATGAAGTTGCGCATAATACAAGCGCCGGGGTAAAGTATTTTCTAATGGTAAGTTCGTTATTTTTCATTGGGTAGGTACTTACGATAAGTACCTACGGGGAGAACCTATGACAGTTCCCAACCTCAATTATCTAAAGTAGATAACTATCTTTCTCCCCGGTCCCTTCATGGGATGTAATGGGAAACCATTTATTTATTTTTTATAGATAACTATCTTCTGTACACAGAAAAAAATAAAAATCAATTTCAATTAAAAAATTTGTTTATTTGATTAATTTTTTAATTGATTTTGGTGTAATCACGAAAATGATAATATTAATTAAAGGTATTTGTAAATTTGTCAAAAAAATAATTCCATTAAAAAATTTGTAAATTTGATTAAAACATTTATTGATTTTTTTCAAAATATTGATTAAGTCTGCAATCAAGTTAATTTAAAGAATTATTGAATTTTTTTCGGATTTTTGATTATATTTTGACTTGAATCAATTAAAACCGTTATTGGTTTTTTCGGCACGAAACCCCCACCCCCTGCGACGACGCTAAAAATAATAAAATGTACTATTTTTAAATCGATTTTATACAAAGTTTCGCAGATACACATGTAGTTATATCTATACAAAATTAAATTTTTTTTGAATTTGGATTCATAATCGGGACAAATGTCCGGTTTGCTTAAACTATTATTATATATTAAACATTTAATGTTTCTACGAGTTGTATTAAATACAAAAAAATAGGTACATCTGGTGGTTCAGGAGAGACATTCAATGTATCTGCTCCTTCCGCAGCAACAGAGTCTCCATTGTCGCAGTCCATCTATTCTGCATACCCACAGTTTTGTTGGAGAAATGTGTTGCTGTTATCCAATTTAGGGCACTCTTGTTTTAAACGTTCAAAATGTCTAAGAAGGTAAGTCTTAAAGTTTCTTTTCACTCATTTCCTGTAAAATTTATTCAAAAACACTTTCCAATTAAACACATCTTTCAATCAACAATAAACGATTTACAAATAACAACAGTGTTGAATACACTGTGATAGTCAAAAAAATGAACTTCGATGAATCCTTTTCGAACTATTAGGGGGGAGTCCCCTGAGTGTGAAAGTACATTTGGAAGTGTCAGATTGGCTCCAGTTTTTGAGAAATCGGTATATATGGATATAGCTAAGTCTGCGCTATTTAAACAAATTTTACCGGCCATAGGCCAATTTTTTTTGTTCTTAAAGGGCTTAAAAAGCATATTAAAATAGAAAAACAAATGTTTGCGCTCGGTCCAACTTCTTGAGATATGGGCCTTTAAAGCTTGAGTATATAATTGGCCATATCTCACATATTTATGGTCCGATCTGGTTCCGGTGAATATCGGTGAATATCATTACAAAGACCATTAAAAACTCCTTAAATCTGCATATAAATATATTACAGTTTATTAACCCATTGGGGACAAATTTAAAAAACACGATTTTTGAACCTCACTTTTTACTATGCCTTTTATACACATCGCTAATTTTTAATTCGACTCTTATAAACTTGAGATCCACTATCCAGCACATTGCCATGAAAATGCTTGTCAAAATACCATTCGAAACCGGTGTAAAACTGCAGGTCACAAGTAGAGTGTGTGAGCCTATGCCGTTATGGGATGTAATGGGAAACTAAAGGGTAAGTCATGTAAAATTTGGAATTTAATTTCTCTTTAAAAAACATACTAATAGAAATTCTTTCCAAATTATGATTTTATTGGTAAGGCCCAATATTGATATTTTTGAATGAACACAATATCGTTTGAATGACTTCCATGACTTGCTTTACGGTATCACATTTTATCTACTGAATTTTGCAGAACATTTTCGAATGTTTGGGCTTCTATTTCGTGTTTTAAGACCTCTAACGACTAGGGATTGTTTAAGTAACCCATATGTTTTACGGTGCTCCAGAAATAATAGTCCAACGGGTTCCAATCGCAGCTGCGATTCGGCCAATGGACTTACGAGTTTCGGCTGATTAGTCGGTTTTCGAACACGGTGCGTTAAGTTTTATTGTGACGTTGGCTGTGTGAGTCGTACCGCCGTCCTGTCTTCAATTTTTGGGAACAAAAAATCGCTGAGCAGGGCACGGTAACGCTCGTCATTGACGGTTTCGAAGGAAAAGAGGCCGTAGATGACGCCATTCCAAAAACCGCACCCAACAGCCACTAGTTGTGGATGCATCGGCTTCTCCACAACCACAACCGGACGAGTATGTACACGCGTAGTTTTGTCCACTAAGGATACGGATTGACAAAATCGCTTCACAAATTGTTCCACCAACTGGGTTGATGGTACTCTCTTTCTTTCGAATTTATGTAGTAGATTTAGTTGAAGTTCAGAACTTTGGAAGAAAGTTTTTTATATTTGCCAATATTTTTTCGAGCGTAGTGCGACCCATTTTGTTAATGTCTAGTCTTTAACAAGTAGTCTGTCCCGTCATAGATTTCAAACTGGTCAATAATGAGGGGTTCAAGTTCCACATTTTACATGGCCTACCCTTATTTATTTATTTTATATTCTATATTCCTTTGGACTTTTTGTACTTCTTTTTGAAGTGTGAAAACGGTTTCTATGCATTTCTGCTAACATACAACATACCACCATTGTTCCGGAACTTACATATAAATCGTAGTTAGCAAATATGACTTCAATTGCCATTGGACAAATAATTTCAGCAAATTATCGTCGAAATAATTCGTTGGCAAAGTCTTTTGTATCTGTCTGATGGGATCAGTAATCATACTGAAGTATGAAAAAGGTTTAGGTATGTAATTCTGCGCGTTATATCAGTTCAAATAACCGGTGAAGCCGATTCTACGAATATAACAATTTTTAGAAAACCGACATACGGTTAACCGACCGAAATTAGGTTAACCGGTTTCGGTTTTGAATACACTATTCAGAACTGAATGTCCTAACCCAATTGCAACATTTTTGTAGAAAAACCGGTAGCAATTAAATCAATAAATTATATATATAAAATTCATAAAACAATAAATCATATTTTAAAAGCTTAACTAGCAGTAACAACAATTCAACAAAGTAGATTTGTTTACATTCAAAAGTAGAGAAATTCTAGTTTTTTTTCTGATACAAATTACGAAAGCATTTGTACATTATAATATAGTAAAATCATGTAATATCCACGATTGAAATGATAATAAAATAATCATGCACATTGTGATGAACGATGACAGCATTTCGAACAATAAAATTCTTTCGTCTGGCAATGGCATGTTTTTTTCATGGGCTATATGCAGTTTATTTTTCAAATATTAGACATATAAATCTGTGCATTCACGACTGAAAGGGGTTAATATCAGACCAATTCTAGTGTGTATACAGCGAAAGGCAACATGTATTAATGTTGCCATTTGGAACTAACACCACCAAACTTATATACATGTTGTGATATCTTGCAGGTTGCAAGACGGTAGTGTTGCTAAGCTTATCATATTGTAAAACTTATCATATTTCAAACTGATCAGGTTGCCAAACATTTCATAAAGAGCAATGCTGCTATCGAAACCTAGTGGTGTACATTTTGTTCGATTGCATTCTAATCGGTTACCGATTGGTTGACATATAATTTATAATTGGTATATAATACGAGTATTTAATATACGAAGTCGAAACCCGATCTTGTTCAAAAAGGGGTTGATTTTAGGCCTGTAATGTAATAATGTAATGAATCCTATTTAAGGTAATAAAATCTGATTCTCTTCGACTGACATAGAGAACAAGATACCAAGTCACTATCTGTCAAGTCACACCGATAGTAATCGACTCTCGCAACTCAGTTGTACTAAATGATATTTAATTTTTATCTTCGAGTCTATTTGCTAAATGTAAAATGTGACGTGCTTCCTTTTCAACGAAGACAAGAGACTGTGAATTAAATAGTGGAAAATAAATCTTAAGGAAAAAGGCAAATCACATTTGTAATATATTCGCAAAAGTGTTTCTAACAATTCTACAATTCTCATGTAGACCATTTTTACAACATTTTTCGGAACCAGCAAAAGTTTCTCGGAAAAATACTCATATAAGATAAACCATTCGGCGAAATCCAGTTTCTATAAATTTTTCTTAGAGCTAATTGATGGTAGGTCGAAATAATCACGTGGTGGGTATGATATTAAAACATCAATTTATCTAGTGATAACAAAATCGAACACCCTTTGCTCTACTCTAAACCATAGAGGACGGACATAATTATCTGGGAAGATAACATAAATTATACTTGTTATCACCACTGTCAGTATCACATCACTAATTATCGAAAATAAGTTTATCCACTTGCTTGTTACTTTGTAATCAACAATTAATGTTCACTAATTAAGAATATGGGCGAAAGAGAAAAATTAAAATATTATTCCAGGCGCGAAACACACTTTTATAACTGATCATTTGCTTAAGCCATTGCATTCAATAAAAGTTCAATCGATCGCACTAAGTTTCCCAACCTAAAAAGTTCGTATAATATAAATTAAGAGTGTTTAATAATTTCTAATATCTTAATACTTTGTAGGAATTTTAATCATAAGCATTGAAATAAACTTTATAAAATCCTAAAATTCTCTGGTTTGATTTACAATCTACTGGGAGCTGAGTGCTGGGGCAGATGCCCCGCAACAACAATACTCGTTAACCTCGTTACACTAGTAGACTGGTCAATTCTAAACTGGCATAAGAAAGACCTTTGGCGGAAAAGCCTCTCATATTCCACCAGTGAGGTAACGCTGTTCGCAGTCTATTGTGAAGGAACCTCTTCTGTGGTTTCCAGGAGTTCACTCAACATCAGTTTACACACGAAAAAGTACTAGTGCACCACTATAGTCACTAGAAAACTATTATTACTAGTAAATTATTAAACTATCGCTATATGTACCGAGTTGGTGGAGTTTCCGCTGCAGGAGTAAACCCGTCTTCAGCAAAGTCTCAAAGTGTCTAAGAAAGCACAATAAATTCAACCTTCAAAGGGTTAAAATAGTGGACGAGTGTGTAAAGATCCAGTAGACCAGAGATTTCATTTGAATTTAACGTCACCGTAAATCATATTTTTAAGCTCAGTTCAGTGTGTCACGCAATATATTGCGTTGAAATCTGCTGCTGATGAAGACGAGAAAAAATTATAGTCACGCTAATACTTTTCGAAAACACAATTTGTCAATGTAATTAATTCTCCCTCTGCACACAAGTAAATAATTTATATAAGGAGAAACGTGCATAAAGTGAAAAGGAAAAACTCTATAGCCAGTCAATATCAAAATATGTACAGCATAAGAGCGGTATTAACTAAATTATAATTATATAAAATCGTTCTTGCATCTCCAAAATTTTAAAATTAATTCACACACAAAGGTATAGTAAGTCCCTTCTTAATAAGACATAAACACCACAAACTTTATTTCCATCTTATGCAAGACCTGTGTGAAATCTAAAACTCCTCTTTCCCCAGCACCGTCATTACTGTCATCGTCAACAGCAACATCATCATCGATAGCGAGAAGTCCTTTTCGTCATCGTTGTTAAGCTGGGTGAGTTAAACATAAGCAAACTATTTGTCACAATTCTTGGAAATAGCGAACCCAAGTAATGTATTAATGAAGTAGAAATTATCAATGAATGTTATGACGTCGTCCTTTAAGGAGAGTTAAATTTCAATTCTCTTTTAATTTTGTTTGTTTTGATAATGCACTTTTCCAATGCTTTCCTATCTGGTTCAATGATAATTTGTGACTTCTCCTGTTTCTAGATCTCACTATTACATTTTACAGTTTGTTTGTTTTCTCGTTTAAGCTGCAACTAAATGTAATCGTAATGTATCGAAAGTGCTACTATACGGTACGTAGAATGTAAACTTTATATTTTTGATGTGTAAACATCTATACGCTGGGGGTAAAAATCTTTTTCACAATACAATCACACATTTAGAGTAAGATGTGCGATGTAATCGTTAACCAATCGTAAAGCGTTATCCAATCGGTGTGAGCTATGTATGAGTTTATTAGTGTAATCATACGCTGCATACAATATACTCAACTCCATCTAGTGTGCAATAGTAGCGACTAATTTTCACTAATTGTCGTACATTATGTTATCGTAGGCAAATGAAACCCATAAATAAAATGAATACAAAAACATTTAATTTTAATAACTTTTAAAAAGATTTTTTGCACTTTTAATAAAAAAAGCAAAATAAGGAAAACTAAAAACTAAACATGTCAAATATAAGGAAAACTAAAAACTAAAAGTTTTCTTCATCTTTGAGATTGTCATTCATACTTAACAGCTGCATATAAGCACCATCTAGTGTGTAATATTAGCTACTAATTTTCGAAAACCATTGCTGTAAAATAACATTACATTTCAGTAAACAGCTGATTAATAACTTGTCAACCGCAACAAATACAAAATAATAAAATATTTTACAAAACACCAAAAAAATTGTAACTCGGAACATAAAACAACACAAAGTGTATCAAAGCTGAATGGAGGTAATGCTAATTCTAATAAAATTTCTATTAGATTCCAATTTAAATTAAGATTATAACATATCTTCATTACGTACTGTTGCCTTACACTGAAGCTGGTGCACGACAATTGGGTAACAATCTCCATCTCATGTCAATTATTATGGGTGGAGATTTTAATACAAATTTTGGAAACCCACAGTCGCGAGCTTTATCAAAATTTTTATTTGACGTTTTCCACTTGCATATGAGCAATTCTCCACAAACCCCCACAACTAACAATTCCACTACTATAGATGCAGTTTTCCATAGATTTTTAAATACAATCGAATAAAAAATGTATATATCTTATTTTAGTTACCATAAGCCAATATTAACTATTTGTACTTAAGGCATTTACAATAGAGGGGCACTTTGCAGTACTACTACAATTTCAGTAAAAATAATTCTTTAACTAGTAAATTTTTACTGATTACTAAAATTTTTTTCAGCAATTTTTATAAAGTGCCTACATGATTATGATGGGTGCATTGAATTTTCAGTAATCAGTAATGATTATTATGAATACGGCCTATGATTTTACTGGTAATGCAAATTAAATTTCATTATCAGTAAAAATTCACTGAATTTTTTCAGTAATCAGTAAATTTCCTGCTTACTGTAATTTTGCCCATTTACTAACCAAATAAGTTAAATAAAACAAACAAAAACCAGCAAATTCCTATGTATTTACAATATTGAAAATTTTGATACTTTTAATTGATTAATTAAAAAAATATACTAAAAGCATAAGTACTTCCAAATTCATTACTAGATGTTTACACATCTCCCCTGTGATCGGACTCACATTAATTTTTTTTATTGTAAGACACACAAGTACTTACAAACTATATAACTAATGTTAGTAATAAAATTGTGTTATTAATAGTAAAATAATGAATTTTTGAATAATAGTAAAATAACAATAATTAGGTTTTTCGGAAATATTATACTATAAAATATATAGTTTTCAATAACAAAATACGCTATAGAACTACTGATAAGTTATCGATCTAATGAGAAATTAAATAGAGGTTGGTACTTTAATGCTAAGCGATCATATTTTAATTAAAAAATTAAAGTTAAGCAAAATTAAAAGCAGATAGAACTAAATAATATTCTCTAGTTTCCATTTGTATTTTGTTGTATTAC
This sequence comes from Phaonia tiefii, assembly GCA_963931995.1. Lineage (NCBI taxonomy): Eukaryota > Metazoa > Arthropoda > Insecta > Diptera > Muscidae > Phaonia > Phaonia tiefii. The sequence continues at coordinate 176,528,687 of OZ008369.1, read as the reverse complement.
TGCTATGCTAAATTGACATTAACGAAATTTTTGTAGAAACTATAGAATTTGAATATAATTAAGATATTTAAAGTGTAGGATTAGTTTGAAAAACTTTATGGGTTGAATAAAACATTACAAGGATGAATTCCTAGATTAAGGTTTTTTTCCTATCATAGGATAAAACGTTAGGGTAGGCTAATATGGGGGATCCCAGAATAACCTCTTTTGCAATTGGGGATTGTGGATGGGCGGGTTATCAGATAATGGTTTCCATAACATAATTCTGTTAGAATATTAATCAATACCAACTTGTTTAGAGTCACACTCTTTTCTTGATAGTAGTCATAAAGGGGCATAGTTTTTTTTTGAGTCTGACTATAACTGGCCGCTTACAGTCGAATGTTTTTTTTTATTTTCTTAATAAACAGGGAGTCTATATAAATATATTTGTAATGGAAACGAGGTTAGAATAGAAAGGTCACTAACCCCGAACCGATTGATCGCTAGCGATAATAAGGCTCCCGCAGACCTCTCCTAATATTTCGCTTAAAAGAGAACAAACTTCTTTTTCTGCCATCTTTTCAAAATTTCTGCAGAAAAACATGGAGTTATATTAATCTCTCATTGTACAATGTATTTGATCACTACACCATTGAGGTCATGCATGCCAAGAAAACTTTGGATTGATTTTAAACACTTTCCGGTGATCCAAGAATTCACAAGGGACGCAGCACACAATATAAAAGCGACACGACGCTCACATCGAGGCAATACACAGCGCGACGTCAACGAGAGCTCAGCGGTGAAAGTTATAAAGTGAAAGTGAAAAAAGTGAAAGTGTTACAGTATAATTCGCACACAACATTGGCAACTGACAATTTCAATATGCAGTGTGAAAATATCGATTTATTTTGCTACGTTTGCGGTCATCAATTCAGAAAAAATAGTTCTACAACATTGCAAAAGGAAAAGAATCTTTTAACTAGTGCATTCAAGAAAGCACTTAAGTTGTTTTTCGACGAAGTGGACTTGACCGGTGAAAATTACACACCTAATACAGTGTGTCGCCAATGTTATATCAATCTCATGGCATGGTTGAGTGGAGGCAAACATAGTATGAAGTATTGTTAGCCGGTAAACTGGATTAATCTCCCAGGTGATCATGATGAAACCAGTTGCTATGCATGCGTAAATTACACATGTGGTCTAAACCGATATGCTGAGAGGAAGAAAAGTTATAGAGCAACTGTAACAGCCACACTACCAGTGCTTGCACCTGAAAATTTTGTATCATCAAGGCCGCCAATTCCAGATCGTAGTACAGAATGTACAGGAATGACTAGAGCAAGTGGTGTTACTTATGAAGATCCATTTGATACCGATTATGAGACCCAACAGGGAAGAGATGGACCACAACTAATAACACAAATGGAAATGGATTTCATTGTGGCCATATTGGGACTATCGCAGCGACTTGCCATATTTTTGACAGCGTTTTTAAAGGAAAGAAAACTCACACATGCTAATGTTAACTCTAAGGTGTACCGCAAACGGCAAGCTGAATTTCTGAGCTTCTACACTCTAAATGATGACAATTCGTTCGCTTACTGCAACGATATAAAAGCTTTGGTGGTAAAAATGGGAATGAACTACATCGCTAATGGGTGGAGATTATTTATTGATGGTTCTGTTTCAAGCTTGAAAGCAGTGTTGTTGCATGTGTCGAACCGAAAACCTTCCATTCCGCTAGCAATGGATATTAACATGAAAGAAAGCTATGAAACATTGAAAGATATAATGGAAAAAATCAAATACTACGAAAATAAATGGAAGATTTGCTGTGATTTGAAGGTCATCAACATTTTGCAAGGGATCATCGATAAGGGCGGCTTTCCAAAATTCTTTTGTTTTCTTTGTAATTGGGATTCGCGCTCACCTCTGAATCAATACCAATGTAATTCGTGGAGACCAAGAGGAAGTGTGGAGGAACAAGTGAAACAACATAAATTGAGGAATGCTCATTTAATAGACAATACTCAAAACATCTTCCTGCCACCGTTCCACATAAAATTGGGAATTGTTAAAAAATTCATCGAAGTGGCCGTTGTACATTGCCCAAACGCATTCGACTATTTGAAAAGCGTTTTCCCAAAGCGTAGCGATGACAAAATTAAAAAAGGTATTGTAGTAAATTTAAAACGAATTTTTGTTCACCTCATTGTACTATTTTCACTTTGTTAATGTTTTCTTTTCTGCCTCTATTTTTTTGTCTTCATTTAACAGGCGTACTTAATGGTCCTGACATTAGAAAGCTATTCAAGAGCAACTTTGAATCATCGCTTCATGATTATAATCGTTCAATGGCATGGATTTACCTTCAGCGTGTATGCACCAGATTCTTGGGAGGGGATCGAGACGCGGAATCGGAAGCAAGAGAATGGGTGAAAGAAATGCTGTAATATTTTGAGAAAATCGGCACATCGATGACATTAAAGCTGAATTTTCATCATTTTCATTTTGACGATTTTATCAAACAACTCCCTACCGAATCCGATGAGCAAGGAGAACGGTTCCACCAAACCACAATGCCCATGGAAAAACGGTACAAATGCAAAAAACTCGACGCATTGCTTGCAGAGGTATTATCAATTTTTTTGATGCATTGTTTTGCATTCATTTTTTGATTTCTTTTCTAATTCCTTTCAGGTATGTTGGTGGAGTCACAAGATCACCCTGTATGATGTTAATGAAGTATCTGAAAAAGAAAAAGCTGATGATGGAGGGCATTCTGGAAGTAACGTGCCTGTGGACACCATAAGTTCTGAATCACAGTCAGATTCGGACGACGATTTGGATCCACAACTTAAGAGAGTGCGATTTGCAAGTCCAGGGCCATCAACATTATAAACATAATACGAATATTTTTTTTATAATTTTTGTTATAGATAGAATAGTATTGTAGTGCCATCCGTGCTGAGACTACTAATCCCTACAACACTGAATCATTATAACTAAATATCCATGCTACTACTCCTACCACCTAAGGCCTAAGATTAATAAAATCAGTAATAGTATAACAATGAAACCTGCAACATGCCTTTTCACTTACGGGAGAAGCCTTTATAGTATCTCAATGGTGAAGTAAAGGAAAAACAAATGAAATTAAAAAATGTTCGCGAAATTTTTCACTTTTACGGCTACCTAAACGGTGTTAAGAATCTTTCCTAGGAAGTTCATGTGTTCTAGAAAGTTGTTTACTAAAATCTTAGGATCATTCTTGTAGTTGATTGATTCCTTGAATTTGGAACGGTTTGCTACCTATGGACCTGAACAAGGGAAAAAAGTTAAAAAAATTTAATTTTTTAAAGTTTTTTGCGATTTTGACTTTGAAGATAAAGTTTTTTTTTGATTTTATATGTTTACAATTTTTGTTCTTTATGACAAGAGCCTCAGAGAGTGAATCAAAATTCCGAACGGTTTGCAAGATATGAGCTTGAGAAAATGATCACTTCTTTGCAGAAATGATACCGTGGTGTTACTTCTTTGGGGGCCCATAAAAAAAAAAACTGGAGGACTTTGGGCAAGACTGGGAAACAGGGGTCTTTTTTTTTGGTCTTTTATCACGTAGCGGTGTCCGTATATGGTTATATTTTTTCGTGCTACACTGTGTTACCAGAAGTAGCCAGACCCTACTTAATGAAACTCTCGCAGCATTTTGGGCACAGAGCCAAGCCCTCCCGATGACGTCCTGAAGCGCAGCGGAAACCCATTATCGACTCTACCAAAACTGCCGCAACAACCGTACTTGGTTTTGAAAAACCGCTTCACAACAATCCTTCGTACGATGAAGACTGTCGCATAGCAAATGATGAAAAGAACTCTGCACGTATGGCAATGCTTCAGTCAATTGTAACGCGAGCTGCGACTGAGCGGTATTTGGAAAAAAGAAAGGAGGTAAGCCTTTCTTCTGTAACGACAAGGATGGAAATCTCATCGCAGATGTGCACAGCATGTTGGGAATATAACCAAGCGCAGACAAAATTTTTGTGAATGCGGTCTTATGTCAGTTTGTTCGGATCATTTTCGCAGTCACAGTCAGTATATCAGTTTAGCAATGAAAATCAGCCAGCAAGTTTGGTTAAATAATAGGCAATGACAAAATTTCATTGTTGTCCTTAAATGTTTACGGCAGTTACCATGTTGACCAGCCAGCTGTACAGACAGACGGGCCTGGCTCAACTTCTGACTTCTTCTATTCGTTATAATTTTTTCGGATCTAATGATATATACTTCCATCCGTATGGGTAAGGGTGTTCGAATATGTATGGTTTACGAAATTGTGTTCTTTCTTATCGAAGAGTACAATTTTTTATTCTTTCAGTTTTAGCACTTTTTTTTTGCAAATTTCACTTTTTTGGCATGTTTTTTTTCTCAGCTTCTGGCATGTTTTTTTTCTCGTCTGCGTATTCTTCCATTTTAGGGAGAAGGGAGCTAATGATATGCCTTGGTGGCCCTTGAAATATCTATATTCCCAACCATCCAGCATAATATTAAATTTTACATTATTTTTTTAATAATATTATATTCTATGGGAATTTACTTTTGTTACAAAAGAATTTTTTCATAGAAATTGATCTTGAACCGGAAAAATTATTAAACAACATAACATCGTAAAGATCGAATAATAGAACTAAATTGTATTCCATAAAAACATTAAAATCAAAAATCAGTTTGTTTAAAATTTTTTGGTTTTTTATATAACGAAAGTTCCGATGATTTATCAGAGGTTTCTTGTGTGTAATTTTAAGACCATTTAAATTTTCGTTTTATATTTGTAACTACACTTGTTAGTAGTAAGTCCTGAAATTTTAATCTGAGAGGCCCATTCCTTTTTAAGAAACAATTCAAAACATACCTAAACCCGTATTTATATTTAAAAAAAATTACTCTATGATTTTTCAAAAATTTTGTATTTTCTGTTTATTCACATTTTTGGCATTAATGAAAAGCTAAATTCCATTTTTTGATGCAAGTGCACCTTAAGCTTCAGTTTTCTTTGATTATTCTGAAAAACGTATGAATTTTCTTCTATTTCAAAAGTACGACATAACCTGTTGATTCAGAGTGAAACTCTAACGGTGTAAACGAACTTTACAATTTTCATACTTTAGTATTGCATTTCCTTCCACTCTTTACATTGTTTCCAAAAAATGGTCTACACATGTTTTATCAGTGTTTTTAATTTTTGAAATATATTGTTGTATTTACAGGTTATTATATAACATACAAAAACTTCATCTTCGTAAAATTGTAATACATTTAATTTTCCCAAATAATTAAATTACTAGTTTCTAATTTGTTTTGCCAAAAATTACATCCAAGAGGTTACTGTAACTATTTTGCACGAAATGTAATGGAAAAGTGTGACATAAGTTGCATAGAAAATAATATTTCCTAGTCTTAAAGTTTTGGCAATGGTTCGGGAGAAATCTACCTCTAAGACTGAAAACACAGGATCAGTCAAAACGTTTTTGACCCATGAGGCAAGAAAATGTAACACATGTTTCATTTCATATCCTTTGGTGTGTGGTGGCTCATAAGAAAGAATGTACTGTTATATGAATCAAAATATAAACGTTCAGATTCCTAAAGATTCGATATTTATTCAGAAATATGCCTGTTACATGTAATTAAGAAGTAAACTACGAAAAAATGATGATGGAAAATTGTGCAATATGTAAAAAATATGCAAAAAAATTTATGAAAAATATCAAATTGCCAAAAAATTTGATGAAAAATATGCTAAAAAGCATTTAGCATCATTGTTTCAAAAAATTATGCTGACGCCAAAAAAATTATGCTAAAGAAGTAATAATTATGCTAAACTGGCAACACTAGGTGGGTCACCCATATCATTTAGGGGTGTGAAAAATAGATGTTGGCCACTATGTAAAATATAGGAGTTTAACGCCAAACAATCTGTGATCTTAATCGGGCAAACTGTGTTTGTATGTGTTCACTTTGTGAGTTTAGTCCCTACGGGCCAATATATGTTAACACATCAAACAGCTCAGACATTTCGCATTTGTTCCGATGCGCCGCCATTCGCACGAGATACTGAAATCCCTTAATGGTTTTTGGGGAATTTAGCAAAACAAGATCAAAATTATGTTACATGATAATGATGAGGAAAAAATTGATAATTAGTTTCTATGATATGTTTGGGAATCCCATTATAATATTTTATATTGCTTGTAAATTTCCTTTTTACCAAATTTCGGTATATTCGTCATAAGAAACAAATTTGTCATATTCATTATTTTGGGGACCCATTTTTGTATTTATCAGTCTTCACAATCAGCTTGTAAAACTGCAAAAAGGAGGTACAAGTAGAGAAGAAAAAACCGGCGCAATTTGGCAACCCTAGTAGAAGAGAACCAAAAAGTCGACACGATTCACTCAAACGCATTTCTTTCATAACTTGATTATTTCATACTTTTCACATATGTTATGTAATTTTATTTTAATATGGTTGGAATTTCTATAGTTAGATACAATAACATCATCACAAAAAACTGCTCGTGTATTGAAATATTCAACGAAGGGAGTAAGAGAGAGAGTAGAGAAACGGCGTGCTGCACTCATTTTCTTTGTTGGCATTCCACTCCATGAGAAAATTTTCTTCTCTATACCATAGCTGAATTATGGACACTGACCACAGAGAAGTGTTAAGCAGGCACTATTCTTTGTGCGGACGTCAATGTACACCATAGACTTTGGGGAAGTGCCAATATTATGTTGTTATGTCCACTAACCTTTATATTTGAAAAAAAGGCAATGATGACCTTGATGCCAAATTTGCATCACTAGCTACCTATGAGTTTATCAAATAGTGGGAGGTGTCAATTAAACCTTTCCTCCATCCCGTATGCCCCACCGGTGCCTTCTGAGGTAAGAATAATCCTCCGTGATGGAACAACGATCTGCAAATCCTGAGAATAATAGACTGGGCTAAATCCAGAGAAAATCGAACTCGTGCTCTTTACCACGAAATGGAATATTTCGTATATTCATCCCATGCCTCTATGTTTACATAGTGCAATATATCTGGGTGTGATTTCCGATAGAAAATTTTGTTTCAAGTCCAAACCTATGGATAGGATCAGTAGAGTCACAGTTGCCCTTTCCCCGAAAATAGTTTACTGGATATGTACAACCGCTCTCCGTGCGAAATTGCTCTACGCCATTATTGTTTTTGGCCGATACGGGAAATTCCATTTCCATAAGTCTGTTGACAAAAGTTCAGAGACTGGGAATGGTGTGTAACACGGGTGTCACCCGAACAACTCATAACGAGCGTTTGGAAGTTAGCGTCCACCTATTACCACCAGATTTGCTCCGACGAAAAATGACTGCAACATCGGCAATCTGCCAATGATATTAATCGCAATGGATCACCAGCCCATATGGTCATGGTTCGATTTGTAGGGATCTGTGGCTATCCACAATAAAATCCGACTACATAACCCCCACTCAACATATGAGGGAAATATCTTCATTCAAATCCACAGGTAGGAACCCATACAAGGTTATTGTTTGGGACTCCCAGCAACATCAGCCGGCCTCTGCTCACTTGCAGTTTCTTTCGTCCACCAACTCAAATAATTTATCACTCAAAACCTGTTTGTAACCATCAACATGATTCACTTTACCAGCGGCAGACCATCAAGAACTCAACGAACGCAAAGACAAACATACATATGTATGTATGTGTCAGTCCAAATATGTCAACGAAGACTGTAATCCACACTGTAGGTCAACCAGCACCAAAAATTAATATTATGAGCGCCCAACTAGAAGTCAATCACATATATGTATGTGTATTGATGTTAACTACATACATATGTAAGTCTGTCTCCAGCTAATATCAGTTGCAGTAATTGCAAATTTGTCTTTCACCATTGATTGTTGTTGCGATCCAGAAGACGGGACTACAGAAATCTAAGATTGCAGGTCATATTTCTGACCTTGGATGGCTACACACTAAACAGAGCTACATACGCACACATTGTTGCTAAGCAGAAAACATATTGGTACAATAAGTCAATATTCGGATATCCATATACACTTCGTTGTTTTTTTGTTGTTTATGTTCGCTGCGACAGACGTTACTGAATATTGTACAAATTTGGAGTTCAGTTCCCTTTCAAAGCTCTAATTGAAGGCACCAAAATAAAGAGACATTAATTCTATTTTACAGCCTAGAACAAGTGTTTTTATTTGGAACCTTTGGATTTTTCGCAACACATGCACCTTTAGCTCATCGTTTGGCAAGTATAGGACGGCGAAAATTCTCGTTGTCCTCTCCATTTTGGTCCTTCGAACCGGATTACATTCCAAATATCGCAACAATTTCGCAGTCTAACAAGATTATTCGCAACCATCGTAACAATATCGCAGTCTAATCAAAATGACTTCACCCAAGAATTCTACTGATGGGCACAATGCAGATTGTACACCTCCTCCAACCTCTGGTAATAACATTCGTCTCAGAGTTTTACAGAGAGAACAAATGGAAAGAAGTTTGTTTTCTTGCATGGAAAGAATTTCAGAAGTTGATGCGATGCCTCTGACCCAATTGGAAGTCAGATTGACTTTGTTGGACCGTCAACTCCAAAAATTTGAACAACTCCAGTCCGAACTGGAACTTCTAGATGAATCGCAGTTTGCAGAGAACCATCGCGAAAGGTTTGAAACTGCATATATAGAGGTAAAATCCCGGTTTGCCGAGCGGATTTCATTTCTTCGTCTGGAGTCAAATGATTCCCTTCTTGCAAGCACCAGACTCGTTTCTCCAGGTCCTACAGCTACAAGAAACACCTTTCTACCCAAGCTTCAGTTAAGCAAATTTAGTGGACAACATAAAGATTGGCTCGAGTTCTTCAATATGTTCACGACTCTCGTGCACAACGACGGTGATCTACCTCCCATAGCAAAATTTCAATATTTGAGATCGTGCCTCACTGACAACGCCGCTCACCTAATACAATCGCTCGAAATAACACCCGAAAACTACGCAAGGGCTATTGAATTACTGAAGGCAAGGTATGATAACAAGAGGAATATTTTTCAATCGCATATCACCGATATTTTCACCATACAGAATATGTTCAATCCCAGCATGTCGTCGATTCGAGAGTTTATAGATAAGGTCAACTCCAACTTGCGGGCTATGCAATCAGTAGCCACAATCCAACAAATAGCGGATGGTATCATACTGCACATGGTAGTATCAAAACTGGACATTCAAACCCAAATAAAATGGGAAGAAGAAGTCTCTTTACATTTAGAGAGGTGTAGTGACTCAGCGGAACTGCAGCTTGCTACATGGGACCACCTTGCATCGTTTTTGGAACGACGTTGTAAGACCTTGGAAATTATTGAACACAGTGAGCGTAAACCAGCCATTGGTTCAGGACACCATAATCCCTCTAGGTTCCAAAATCAATCACGTACTTCTACGGTATCTAAGACTCATGTGCCTCAAGTTAGCTTTGTCGTTGCCGAAAATCACAGTTCAAAATGTCAAATTTGCAATACCAGTCCTGCTCATAGTATTTTTAAATGCTCAACTTTTTTAAATCTTAGTGTATCAGATAGATTTAATCTTGCTAAAACTAAGAGGCTCTGTTTAAACTGCCTTTCAGCAAATCATTTTGCAAATACGTGTCCGTCCTTAAATAGGTGTCAACATTGCCGCAACAGCCACCACACCCTATTGCACAAGGAGCATCCAGTTTACACCACCCAATCATCGGAACTACCAGACAGAGATACAACGGCGGATGACCCAACACCTAGCATTCAGCCATCGGTTGCACTAAAAGTTTCTCAACGAATAAGTGAAGTCTTACTGGGAACCGCTCTGGTCCAGATGTCAAGTTCGAAGGGAATTTCACTAATAGGCAGATCACTGTTAGATTCTGCGTCCCAACTAAACTTCATCACTGAGCGTATGGCACAGCTTCTTAGATTGGAACGAAAAAGGACCAACATTGAAATAAATGGTGTTGGCGAAACTACCACCGTCGCCCATCAAGTAAGTTCGATAATTGTAAAATCGCTCACCAATGGATTTTCAGCACAACTTAATGTGGTGATAATACCATCAATTACATCTTACCAACCTAGTCATAAACTGAATTCAGAGGACTGGAACATTCCTGAAAATATAATCCTAGCTGACAACACCTACAACAACCCAGGCCCCATTGACCTGCTCATTGGAGCCGAGCTATTCTTTAATTTGCTCTTAGTAGGTCAGATAAAAACAGACAACTCACCAACCTTGCAAAAGACTAAATTAGGATGGATTGTAGCCGGAGCAACAACCCCGTCATCTACTTATTCCAAATCCACTACTGACCAGCAAACATCATCAAACCTCGTTTCCTTAAGTTCATCAGTACCAAATCACTGCGTTCTTCTATCTTCATCTCAACCTCCTTTGGAATCTATTCTGCAAAATTTTTGGAGTTTAGAACAATATTCACAAGGTTCATCTACTTTATCGGAAGAAGAAGAATTCTGTGAACGTTACTTCAACGAAACAACAAAAAGGTGTACAAAATCGAGAAAATTTATCGTTCGGTTACCATTTAAAGAGAGTCCACTCACTTTAGGGGAATCTTTCGATATTGCTCGTAAGAGATTTTCCTTCTTAGAAAATAAATTGGCTCGCGATGGTTCATTAGAACTTGAATACTCCAAATTCATTGACGAATACATTGATATGAATCATATGCAGATATGCGTAATAAAGTCAGATAGTTCCACAACCCGATTACGCGTCGTTTTTGACGCTTCGTGTCGCACCTCAAGTGGAAAATCTCTTAACGACATGCTATGCGTCGGGCCAACTATTCAAAATGACATCTTCCACATACTAAGCAGATTCAGATACCACAAATATGTTTTGGTTGGTGATATAGCTAAAATGTACCGCCAAGTTCTGGTTGACGACCGCGACTGTCCATGGCAGTCTATACTATGGAGGAACAAAAATGCTAAATCTGTGTCCATATATCAACTCCAAACTGTTACCTATGGCACCAGCAGCGCTCCATACTTAGCAACCAAATGTTTAAATCAACTTGCCAAAGAAGAAGCTACCAATTATCCACTCGGTTCAGCAGTGGTTCAGAATGATTTTTATGTTGACAACATGATGACTGGCTCTGACTCCATTGAACTGCTTATGGAAATTAAACATCAAGTAAGTGAACTCCTTAATTGCGGCGGTTTCCCCTTACGTAAATATGCATCAAATTGCGCAAGGGTGATCGATGATGTCCCAGACGAAAATAGAGAAGATATCATACAAGTATCAAACATGGAATACATAAAAACGTTGGGATTGCGATGGTCACCGACAGAAGACGTTTTCAGTTTTGACTATCGTAAACAGCCACTCTCACAAAGAACCAGTAAAAGAGAAATTCTCTCCCGAATTGCCTCGATTTTTGATCCGTTGGGATTAATAAACCCAATTGTGGTGAAATGCAAAATTTTGATGCAAACCTTATGGTCTCTCAAGCTAAATTGGGACGAAAGCGTACCTCAAGACATTTTTTCTCAATGGGAGCATATCAGATACCAACTTGAACGAATTTGCACAATAAAAATCAACAGGTTTGTTCTTTTTAATAATTCCACTCAAATCCATGCATTTTCAGATGCTAGCACAAAGGCCTATGGAGCCTGTATTTACGCCGTAACAGTGTCGGAAGAAGGCTCTTCATCGATGTTATTATGCTCCAAATCGAGGGTCGCCCCACTACAGCAAATCAGTTTACCCCGGCTCGAATTATGTGCAGCGGTTCTGTTGTCCAAATTATTAAACTCACTAATTAAAACATTTCCAATTAAGCCAGAGGTAATCACTTGTTGGTCCGATTCTACAGTTACACTCGCTTGGATAGCAGGACAACCTTCAAGGTGGACAACGTTTGTTGCTAATAGGGTCACAGAAATACAAGCTCTAACAGCTGACATGGATTGGCGGCACGTACCGACTTCATTAAACCCAGCGGATCTGCTATCACGTGGAACCACAGCTGATACACTCATTAATAATGCTCTATGGTTTTTTGGACCCAAATTTTTGACAATGACAAAGAGTCGGTGGCCCCCAGAAAGTCAACTAGATGAGAATATATCAATCGAAGCTCGTCCATCAAAGGTGGTGTTTACAGCAACTCTTGCCACAGACATAATATATGAACACAAATACGTCAATAATTACAATAAATTAGCACGTATGTTCGCCCACATTAACCGATTTATTTTAGCCTGTCGCAAAACGCAAGTGGAATACGGAGTTGTCACTGCAACGGAAATGAATGAAGCTATTAACACGATATGTCGCATAATACAGCAGACACATTTCTTGGATGAATTTACGTGCCTATCTCACAACAAACCTGTAAGAAAACAATCTAAATTATGTCAACTTGCACCATTTCTTCACGACAACGCAATTAGAGTTGGTGGAAGATTAAAAAATGCATCGTTGAACTTTGATACTAAGCACCCGATCGTTTTACCTTCATCGCACCCGTTTGTCAAAACATTGATTCGTCATTTTCATTATAAGTATCTTCATGCAGGCACACTGACCCTCCACAATATCATACGCGACAAGTTTTGGATTATAAATGGGAGAAATGTGATCAAGAGTGTTATACACCACTGTACAATATGTTTTCGCTGCCGTCCAGTGCCCGAACTACAAATTATGGGAGAACTACCACAAGATCGGGTAAGACCTTCCTTTCCGTTTGAAATATGTGGTGTAGATTACTGTGGCCCGCTATTTATGACACAGCGAATTCGTGGAAGAGCAGCTTTGAAGGTCTATATAGCCATCTTTATCTGTTTTACAACGAAGGCAGTCCACATAGAGCTAGTGCCAGACTTGTCAACAATAGCGTTCTTAGCCGCACTGAAGCGGTTTATTTCACGACGTGGACGATGCAGAGTAATATACTCTGATAACGCTACAAACTTCTTAGGAGCCAATAGAGAGTTAAAAGAGCTTCTTCACGCGTTTTTACTGGAACCACATAAAATGACCGTCACTAAAGCCTGCCGCGATGAAGGCATCGAGTGGAAATTCATCCCACCTCGATCCCCACATTTCGGTGGTTTGTGGGAGAGTGCCGTCAAACAAGCGAAACATTACCTTCGTAGAACAGTTGCCACTCATATTCTGAGTCAAGATGAGTTGCATACAGTTTGCTGTCAGGCTGAGGCTATCATCAACAGCAGACCACTGACACCAATATCAAGTGATCCCCATGATATTCGTGCACTCACTCCATCACATTTTTTAATTGGACGGACGGCTACTACGGTGCTAGAGCCCTCGATTACAAATAACACATCAGCACTCAAAAAATATCAAATCATGCAGTGGATTCATCAGCAATTTTGGGAACAATGGTCCCAAGAGTACCTAAAAACTCTGCAACAGAGACCCAAGTGGACTACTACTCAAGCCAACATAGAGGTGAATGATTTGGTCGTGGTCAAATGTGAAAATACTCCTCCTCTAAAATGGCCGTTAGGACGTATCACCCAAACAATACCTGGAGCTGACGGAAAAGTGAGAGTAGTGGTTATTAAAACTTCAGACGGAATATATAAACGAGCCATAGCCAAAGTCTGTAAACTACCTACAGAGTCGTAAACCAAATATTGCTTATTTTGAAAGCAAAGCTTCCAAGGGGGGGAGAATGTTTGGGACTCCCAGCAACATCAGCCGGCCTCTGCTCACTTGCAGTTTCTTTCGTCCACCAACTCAAATAATTTATCACTCAAAACCTGTTTGTAACCATCAACATGATTCACTTTACCAGCGGCAGACCATCAAGAACTCAACGAACGCAAAGACAAACATACATATGTATGTATGTGTCAGTCCAAATATGTCAACGAAGACTGTAATCCACACTGTAGGTCAACCAGCACCAAAAATTAATATTATGAGCGCCCAACTAGAAGTCAATCACATATATGTATGTGTATTGATGTTAACTACATACATATGTAAGTCTGTCTCCAGCTAATATCAGTTGCAGTAATTGCAAATTTGTCTTTCACCATTGATTGTTGTTGCGATCCAGAAGACGGGACTACAGAAATCTAAGATTGCAGGTCATATTTCTGACCTTGGATGGCTACACACTAAACAGAGCTACATACGCACACATTGTTGCTAAGCAGAAAACATATTGGTACAATAAGTCAATATTCGGATATCCATATACACTTCGTTGTTTTTTTGTTGTTTATGTTCGCTGCGACAGACGTTACTGAATATTGTACAAATTTGGAGTTCAGTTCCCTTTCAAAGCTCTAATTGAAGGCACCAAAATAAAGAGACATTAATTCTATTTTACAGCCTAGAACAAGTGTTTTTATTTGGAACCTTTGGATTTTTCGCAACACATGCACCTTTAGCTCATCGTTTGGCAAGTATAGGACGGCGAAAATTCTCGTTGTCCTCTCCAGTTATAGAGAGTATTTAGGCTTCTACACTAATTACTTCAAACTAGATTACAAAGTAGGGTTTCCAGTCTTTTCTAAGGAGTTGAGTCTAGACCTTGCACAAAGGCTATCAGACCATTGTAGTTTCTTTCAGACATGAATCATGTCAATCGAAGAAGTTTCCATTTGGCTGGGATGAAATGTCTTTACCGTCTAAGATATCGACATCTACTCTATCCATCAGGCTGCTATAGAATATATGCAGTCTGTATTACTAACTTCAAGAACTGCCCACATCTGACGCGCATTTCTAAATGAGAAGGCCTAGCAGTTCGATATTCACCTTATATGGGTGGAGTGGCACAGGAAGATTCCGGGGAACCACAGAGCAGATTAGCTTGCAACATTAGGTTCCCCTAGATATGGAATGATAGATGGTCCGGCGTCACAAAATGCAGTATCCCTAGGCAAGTATGGCCAACTTATGACCTGAATTGTACGGTAAACTTGATACCCATTTCCAGAGAAGATCGAAGAGGATGAAGAGAACGTTCAACATCTCATATGCTAATATCTAGCCTTTTGTATGAATAGGACAAAATATATAGGATTTTACTTCTTGTGCGAGCTAACAGACTTTCAGGAAGTTAAGCTGAATGATGGTAGAGTACTGATTAGTTCGCCAAGGACTAATGTGCGTCTCTTATTCGGACACATCCTGGAATGTCGGGATAAGGTGTCCAGGAATATCGGGTTGAGGTATTCTATGGCTTGACCGCCCCATAACCATAACAGGTCAATTTACAAATTCAACGATGAGGACGGAATATAACGCCACGTGGTATAACAACTGTCTTTATTGGACTAAGTGCGTCAATAGTGTCATCCACTTCTACCCAACCTAATTTGATATTATTATACATCCATAAAATTCAATTGTGCTTTACAGACAGCAACAGCAGATCATGATTGCCATTTAATTTAATCGGATTAATGAGCAATATACTCAATTAAGTTAAGTAAACAATAAATGGCCCGCCATTATGTTTGATTTTAAACAAGTACTCGGATAAATAGCTAAGAGGATTGTTGTACAGATAGAAAGAGCTTAACTAAATTGCAAATTGATTTATGCTAAACTTTGGAAAACAAATTAGGAAGATACGATATCAGGGGATACTGTTTAATCAGCATATAAGAGAACAACAATTTAAAAAGTCCGAACTGTTTTAAATAAGATAAGATATCCAAACGCCGGATCTTTAATAACTTTAAAAATATTATTTGTATGTTACCATCGTTATAAATACAACGAAGGCAGATTATGTGCATACATATACAACTTCCAGTTCACATGCAGTTTGGGCTTATGTTCCATTGTGATGTATTGATGAAGTTAGTTTTTTTAAAAGTTGCTCGGTACAGCTGAAGGACATGTGTCACACTATCAGATTTAATTGATGGGTCTGTCAAGACTATTGCTTTCCACATGTACCGATTTTGGTAGATATGAGAATATACAATGACACTCTTAATATTTTTGTATGAGTATTTCCTTATAACGGGTCCGCCAAATAACTTTTTTTTTTTAAAATGCTATAAAAAAAAAACTACTGAATATTTTCTCAAATTTCTTTTTTTATTTGAAAGTAAGAGTATTTATAGGTATTCATTGATAGAATTTTGTCATTCAACAAGTGTCTACGAACGCGAAAAGTACAAGTGATTTTTGTCCGGTTTTTTAAAAGTGAGTAACGATAAAAAAGTAAAAGTTTACGCCAATCTGTGTTGTGTTTTGAATTAGTAAAAATGGCAACTTATTCAAACGAAGAATTAGCAGACATTCATTACATGTATGGATTCTGCGATGGTAATGCAAGAGAGAATCGACGACCATCAAACCGAACAACACTCAGTGAGACGCACCGCCGATTTCGTGAAGGTACGTTGATTACACAAATGGAGCGTCACGGAAATGAACAATTTTGGATGCGATAGACGAGAACCCAACGACAAGCACAAGACGAATCGCGGTCCAAGTTGGTGTGGCACAATCAAAAGTATGGCGCGTCCTTCACAAAGAAAAAAACATCCATTCCATTTCACACCAGTTCAAGAACTCTTGGCGGCCGATTTGCCACTACGCGTCCACTTTTGCCGTGAGATGTTGCAACGTGATGTACACGCATTTATGTTTTTACGTTCGATTGTGTGGACCGACGAAGCGCAATTCACGAGAGACGGCATAACTAATTTCCATAATTTGCACGAATGGGCCCATGACAATCCCCACAACAAGAAAGAAACAGCATTTCAACACAGATTTGCCGTCAACGTTTGGGCTGGCATCATCGACAACACCTTGATTGGGCCAAAAGTACTTCCGCCCAGGTTAAATTCGCAAAATTATTTGGCTTTTTTGCAAGAAGCCATGCCAGAAATCCTAGAGGAAGTACCTCTTGCGGTACGAAATCATGTTTTCTACCAACAAGATGGTGCTCCAGCTCATTACGGGCTTATTGTGCGGGATTGGCTTAACACCAATTTCCCTCGACGTTGGATTGGACGAGCTGGACCAATCGCCTGGCCGCCACGATCTCCAGATCTCACACTACTTGATTTCTTTTTGTGGGGCTACATGAAAGATTGTGTGTATTCCGTGCAGATCCACAATCGTGAAAGAACTAAACGTGGCGGATGTGGTTCGCAAACAGCTGCAATTGTGTTTAGTAGAAAATGGGAACCGCATTGAAAACTTCCTTTAACATCAAATGTTTTATTCCCCTTATGTGTTTGATTCTTCAGCCAAAAATTTCAATAAAATAAAATCTTAAACGTGATAATTTACAAAAACAAATAAATGTGTGCTGTTATTTCGCTTCCAAAAACAAAAACAAACATTTTTGCCTTTCAGTAAAATGATCATAACTTTGGAACGGTAAGACTTCTGGGCTTCGTTTAGGTCATTTTGGAAAGGTAAGAGGTATAACTATCTTTCAACATAAGGCCTCTTAAAGACCTTTCGAACAAGCCCAGACCACTGTCTCAGAAGTTAGCAACTTTACCCTACTACTACCCTCCGACCACCATTCCTAAAATTTTGAACCCGCTGCCATTTCGCACCCGTGCATTTTCGGACATGGTCCTAGTGGACTTTTCTTCATGAAATGAGCCAAGGAATACGCTGCAGAAATTTGTCCGGAACTTCCTGAATCACCCTGTATAGGGCCAGGGCGAAAACTATACTGCCTCTATAGGGATTATATGTATAAACACCGACTGCTGATGTACATGTTCAAGTGCATACACGGTATTGGTTAAAGGTCAATTTCATTTACAGTCCGGGAACGGGAAGATTCATGAGGCAATCTGAAGATATTATACCTTCGATATGCTGACTG
Source organism: Phaonia tiefii (assembly GCA_963931995.1). NCBI lineage: Eukaryota > Metazoa > Arthropoda > Insecta > Diptera > Muscidae > Phaonia > Phaonia tiefii. The sequence continues at coordinate 176,510,754 of OZ008369.1, read as the reverse complement.
GAGTTAACAAAGTAGAGAATTGGTTATGCTGGACTAAGTCGGTTTAATAATTTGCCAATGCAACTGAAAAGTATTTCAACAATTGCTGGCTTTAAACGCCAGTTAAAAGAATATCTTTTACAAAATTTACAAACACTTCTAATACAAAAAGTACTGGACTACAAATTGTGATAATTTTAAATTCCTTATAAATTTAATTATAAATACAGGCATATATGTACATATAGATATTGATAAAAATTTCATGAATTGTAAAAGAAAAAAAAATTTTTTTTTGTATTTTTGGCGACGCCTTTGACCGTAACAACTGTATGTTCTGCACACGCAAATACGTTGAACTACGTACCACCTTGTTAGAGATTTGTTGTTCCCAAACCGCTTAATAGCGCTTGGGCTAAGATTTTTGTTTTGGAGTGTTCGGACACATATAGTGAAATTTTATGGCGATAAATTTTGTAGAACATTTCGACCACGCCCCCGTCATTTTGGAGAAGTTTTTTGCGAGTTTTAAAAAACAAAGTAAAAATTATGGTTGTACGTGACAGTTAGATGGTTAACTTGTTCCACAAAAATGTGTATCTGAATCTTTTCTATAAAACTTCTGAACATATTTTGTACCTCAGGAGTAAGGAACACACAATTTTGCATGCCGATATGTTGCAGGAAAGTTACGAGGGGCGGAAACTTTGACCACCCCTAAAAATAAATTCTGATCAGATCTGGTAAAACGCCGATACGCGTTTATTTTTTTAGACCTTTCTACCAGAATCCGTTGACAGAACAGTGTTATAAGGCGAACACCAAGCGAACTCTACGAAGCAATGTCTGAGCTTGGTATTCTTGAAAAACTAGTACGCCTTTGCAGAATGACCTTGACGAACACCAAATCCGCAGTGAAAGCTGATAAGGATCTCACCGAACCTTTCGAAACTAAGCGAGGCCTCAGGCAAGGCGACACCCTATAGTGCGATCTCTTTATCATCTTAAACCACCAGCAGCAAGAGTCACATGCTACTCGCGTATGCTGATGATATCCATATAATTGAGCGCACAGTTAGAGAAGTTACTTCGGTGTTTTCGAGAAATGAGAAGGAATCAGCAAAAGTGGGTAATATTTCGAGGTAGTAGTCGAATTTATATACGTCGGATCTGCCGTACACAAAAACAACAATGTCAGCCGTGAGATCAAGCGGAAAATTGTGCTTGTGAATATATGTTATTTTGGGTTATGCAAGCACTTTGTGCGGCCGTCGGTGGTGCAACGGTTAGTGTGTGCGCCTTTTGTACATGTGATCCTAGCTTCGAACCCTGCTCTGACCACCTTAAAATTTCTTTCGGCGGCGGTCACCTCGCATAATGACGGCGACACTATCGAGTATATGGGCATGAAAGAGCTTCTCAAAATACCGTTCGGAATCGGTGTAAAACTGTAGGTCCCAATCAGTGAGTGAAAACTGGAAAGCTCACAGCTCAGTGATTGTGAGAAACTCTCCCCTATCCCTTCATGGGATGTAATGGGAAACCATTTATTTGTCTTTTTTAAGCAAGCACTTTAGAGATAAAGCCCTCTCTCGAATGACGAAATTCCAGTTAGACAACCTGTCTTGTTTTATGGCGTAGAATCCTGGGTCTTATCGCAAGCCGATGAAACATCTGTGGGAGTCTTCGAGAGAAAAATACTCCCAAAAAATTTGTGTCCCTATAGTGCACAACGGCGAGTATCGGCGATGCATAAAGCATCAGCTGTATAAGCTTTATCACGACATCGACATAGTTAAGTGGATCAAAATAACTCGATTGCTCTGGGCTAGGTCATGTCACCACGAAGGGTTTTCGAAACCGAACTTGAAGGAAGGCGAAAAATAGGAAGATCAAGACTGCGCTGGAGGGATCAAGTATCAAGGAATCCCTGAGTACACTTGGTATTACCAACCGGAGAGATAAAGCAAAAGATAGGACTGGTTGGCGAAATATGTTATCTTCGTTTTGTAAGGTCCCTGACCCCCCGAGGTTGTTCGAGACCGGATTCGTAAGTAAGTAAGAATGGAATGGAATGGAATTGAATTGAAATGAATTGATTTGAATAGAATTTAATGTAATTGAAATGAATTAATCGGAATAGAATTGACTTGAATAGAGTTCTATGTAACCTTCGTTGCGAATGGAAGTGTCTATTAGTTGCACACATAAAAATCGTTTAAAAACACTCGTGAGTGAGAGAGTCGAAATGGCAGCAATGCAAGAAACTAATTGTGCTATATGCTTTCAAGTGTTGACTAGCAAGCATATGCAATGCAGTGTGTGCAGTGCCTGCTTTCATTTCTCACCTTGCTGCCCCGTACAACATACAACCTACAATGCAGTACATGTAGAGAGCATAAGAAATCTACATATCAAATTATTGTATCAGACTCTGGTACTCAAAGACATGAAGACAAGGACGATTATGATGTCTATGACGTTTTCGACGACAATAACAAACGGTTCAAAGAACATACCTAGCAGCGACCACACAACAACATCAACAAACCGTTGAAATAAAGGACAACATGAAGATAATGATGCTTAACATGACAAAGATGACAACACAACTAACATCCATCAGCGCCCAACTACAAATTCAACAAAGAACACTCATACAAATAAACATAAATGTTTCTAATCTCAGCAGTCAGGTCATTGAGCTGCAGCAACAAAATCTGGATAAAGATAGAAGGATGAGCGAGATGGAAATCAAAATATGCAAATTAGAGCAGAAGGTAATAGAAAAAAACATTGAAATAAGTTTGAGTGCAGCTAACGTTCTGGAGAAATTAGCATCAAAACTGAGTGTGGATCTAAGCGAAACGGACGTCGATAATATCTACCACACAAAAAAAACCAAATTGTTTTGGAGCTCAGCTCTCTCCGTAAAAAGAGACAAATAATGAGAAGAGTCGAGAGACATAGAGTAGATGCCACAGGAATAAACATGGATGAAGACAGTGGAAATCATAATTACATATGTATATGTGAATGATCGGCTGACCACTCAAAAAAGTCGTATGTTGTGGTTAGCTAAAAAGAGGGCCAAAGAAGCTAGTTGGAAATTTATGCACGAAAAATAGGAAAATCAACTATCGTCAACAGTAATACTGAATCCGGTGTTGATCTAATATGTTAGTGTTATTAATAAAAATAACAACAAACGATAAATAAAATGAAATAAAATATAATTACTGAGAAAGAGACTCAAGCATTGGCGAAAAGAGAGAAAAATATAAGATAGGGCTAATAAAATAAATAAACTAAATCGAACAAAACAATAATTAATAACAAACCTCAAATAATAGAAAGAAAACATAAATTGTATGAATTGTTTTAAAATGAGAAAATGAATTTAAGCAATATAATTTACACCTTCAATCATATTGAAAATACCTTTTTGAATCACCCTCTATCAATTAATTGTGTATACAAATATTCATTCTTTACGTAAAAATTTTGCAACACTATTGGTACAACTGCGAAAAGTCATTAACTCAATTAAAATAATTGTTCTTGTTGAGACAAATATAGTTGATGAAGAAAACTGTTTTTACATGATTACAAATTTTAATAGTGTATTTCTAAATAGAGAGGACAGTAGTGGTGGTATTGCTATTTATATTAGAGACAAGATAAACTACACCACAGCATATCACAATACACAACAATATGACATCTTTCAAATTGATTTATCAACCAGTAAAAAACAATAACATTACTACCCATATATCGTCCTCCATGGTCAATTGTTAAGTTATTCATTAACGAACAAAATATACAAAAAATTCATAAAAACAGAACATTAATGGTTGTTGGAGATATGAATATCGACATTACAGGGCAAAAACAAAATCAATAAGAACCTACAAAGATATGATGTCTTCCAATGGCTCACAAAGCATGATCAACGAAGTTACAAGAGAAGAAGTTAACAAAAACAAGGGCACCTGCATTGACCATTTGTTTATGCGAAATAGCAAAACAACAGCATGTACATATGCAACCCATATCTCTGACCACTACAGTCTATTTGGATACGTGGGAGAAGCTGAAAATCAAAACAAAACAAATGTAAAAATCAACGATGACGAGCAGGATTCTGAAATGAAAAACACGCACTATGTCAAAGTGTCTAGCACGTTTCATAGACTTTAGTAAGGCATTTGATACACTGTCTCATTTAAAGTTACTGTGTGTGCTCGAAAGAAATGGAATACGGGGCCAATGCCTAAATTGGTTTAGAAACTACCTTGACTGCAGGTCCTATATAGTCAAGACCGCTGGTAAGCAAAGCCAAGATATCTATATTAATCATAGTGTTCCGCAGGGCTCACAGCTTGGCCCTATTTTATACCTTATTTATGCAAATGAAATACTAAATCAGCTTCAGAATAGTAAAACCTTCGCATACGCAGACGATACGGCTGTAATGGTAGCTCATGAAAACATAGATACAGCTATATGTTCGATGCAGTCAGAACTTGATGTGATCAATAGATGGTGTCACGACAATCGCCTCGTAATTAACGCGTCAAAAATTAAACTATTGCACATCACACTACCCCATATTGAGAAAACTAACATTCATTTAAAATTCCATAACATAGACTGTCTACACAGAAATATAAATATTCCTACCACGGCAACCGACGATTGTTGGCCAATTACAAATATTTAGGAGTCATGTTAGATCACCAACTAAGCTGGAAAGATCATATTCTAGCTTTGAACAAAAAACTGCGAAAAGCAAGTTTGGTATTGTATCACCTGAACAACTGTGCTCTCCTGGAAGTGACCAAACCAGCATATTTCTCGCTAGCGGAATCTTACCTCCGTCACGGGATAACAGCTTTTGAAAACGCCACCTATTGCAACATACTACAGAAAACACAAAACCGACTTGTCAAAATCTTAATGAAGAACAAAACACTCAACATACAGAGACAACAACAGCAGCAACAAATTTGAGGATAGACTCAAACAATTCTACAAACAACACAACAGTCTCAAAATAAAGAATATCTACAAGTCAACAATCATCAAGGAATTCAAAGATGAACACTTTCGTCAACCTACTGATCATTCGTATAACACCAGAAGCCGAAAAGAAAGGAGGTTCAAAGTCCCAAAATACAACAAGTTTAGTAGGTACGTGATGTCGCTGAAGCTCACCAAGATATGGAGCATATTCTTTAGTACTTAGAAGACGGATGAGCCAAAATATGGGCCAACGGGGTATAGAAACCAAAAGAAGAAACTCACAGTTCGACATATTTCATCATGGTCAGCGTCTGATCCATAATGGGCGGCTGCATCGATTATCATTGCAATAGGTAAAATTCCACAACCCGGAGGACTGGGTTTACCTCCCGCCACCATTCAGAATGGCAGTGAATGTACGAAAGCAAATGGGAGAACGTGGACAACCTCTATTTGTATTGATATTGATATTTCACTCACAATCACCCACTCTTACGGACAGAAACCATGTTGTCACGTATGACTTTTTTTGACCTCCTACGATCACGTACGCTCAGACAAGAAAAATACTTATGTCGCCCATGAGCACTCTCGACATTCTATTACCAAACTCTATTTAGCCAATCATTTACTTTAAACATTGTTCATATTTATTATTAAATATTGCGAAAATTATGCACAGCATTTTTAAACTTTTTACGATTTATTTATTATGAAGAACCGTTTTAATAAACCAAAATAATGATTAATGAGGCCAGAATAATACATGCCTATGATATGAGAATCAATGTACATACATTTAAAAATGGGCACATTTATCGACCTACATAATTCAATTTTTACGTTTGGTACAAAATTGGTACGTCCGTTTGCATGTGTGTCTTATAAACACCTTTACTCAAACTTACGGAGACAAGTAATAGCGTAGACAGACGACAGCGTTAATTTGCATTAGCAGTCTTAATTCAAATTAACTTGTGAATTATCCCCGTCCCAATGTGTATTAGCTTTGGCGTAAATGCATGAAATCAGAGTGCATTTATACTCCATTTAGGTATTTCAATATGGCAACACCGTCGACAATCAATCAGCTCAAGATGTATCTATTAGACATTAGCAACAAGCTACTCTCTTGTCAAAACGTTTTAAAGTTTTATTGTCACGCACTATATTTGCAAAGCACATCAATACACAAGCGACGAAAATTATGTGTTTGTTTGAAAAAGAACGAATACTTTCACTGTTTGTGTTACAGAAACATGTTATTGTACAGTGCCGATGATTGGTAACAGAAGCACAAACCAAGAATTGTTCTGTTCGTGTCTGTTACTATGCGCTTGCATTACGAATACAGAAAAATTATGATCGAATAACAGCGCAGCTGAGGAACTGCAAACATATTTGATTTCACCAAGCATACATGTTGAATAGAGAAGAATAACGGTACAAGAGAGAAACAACGAACACAAGCACTGGGGGAATTATTATTTATATCTGTTGAGAAAACTAAAATAGTCATTGTGTCGAGCTGAAGGATCGCGTTAAAGCATATTCATACATAGCAAAAATAATTTGTGAAAAATAAGTGGGAAAAGTGAAAAAATAATGGAAACAAATGACGTAAGTATTATTTTAATACGATGATCTTAGTATTATAAAAAATTAACATATTTGATGCGTACTTAGTACATACATATATATGTGCGAAAAAAGCGCTGACTAATATAAATGAAAGACCGATGCATAATCGAAATATGTATATTAAGCCGGGTCGGTCTCCATACAAAAAAAAAAGTTCACCCGGTCTCCCCCTAGTTTTAAAGATTGTCGCATCACAATTTCAGGACACAAATTTTTTTTTTGTTCTGTGAGTGTGTGAGAGTGTGTGATACTCTCTGTTTGGCATAGGAACTCTAACATATTTGGTTTTGTTCAATCACTTTTGGTGCTTGCCAAACACATCAAATACCAAGCAGGTTGTCGCTACGTTATGGGTATTAAAAGAAACTACAGAAGGTGATTGTTCGAGTTTTGTTTTGACATGTTCTCTCACCCCGTTTTGATATTTTCTCTCTCCACCGTGTTTGCTTGTGTTTTGTGTTTGCAGCTAAAGGTATTGTGATGCATCGGTACTGCTCGGGTTTTGTTTTGACATGTTCTCTCTCCCCGAATGTATTTCGCATACATCGCAGTTTTTGTTTGCTTGTGTTTTGTGTTTGGGAGTAAAGGAATTAAAATATATCGGTACTGCTTGGTATTTGTTTTTCCATGCGCTTGCAGATGTCTAGTATCTATACATTGAGGTGATAGCCGGAACACAGTGGAAGTGGAACTTTCTTGTGTTTGTTGTTTGCTTTGTTGATTATTATTGCAACAACACCACCTGCTATCACCATGTATTTGATACATCTTGAATCAGCTGTTGTCAAATTGTTTGCTATCGTCAATTGAAAATGGATTCAAAGTCAGCAAAGGTGAGTTATTTTAATTGTTTTTTGCAAAAAAATTGAGAAATATTTAAAATCGAAAAGCATTTTTCCCATTTTGAGATTTCCAAGGGAAAGAAGCGAAGCGTGTGGTGTGATGGAGATGCGGAGGTTCTGCATCTGATGTAAAGGTGCAAAAAATTACTTGACAAACAAACAGTTGTTTACAAACAAACAGCTGTTTACTAAATGCAGAAACTGTCGTCTGTCATGGCAAAATGTCAATTCACATTAGTGAGCTTTTAATGCAAATTAACGCTGTCGTCTGTCTACGGTATAAGACTTGACTGAAATTTTGTTTGATGTTTGTTTATATCATGTTTGAACCTATGTACCTGTTACCGTGATTATTGAGTGTGATTCGTGTGCATGATTCCAGCGTGAACCCCAAACATTTTAACCATGCGTGTCACGCGCACACCAGTTAATTTTAAAGGCCGTAACAGAGATATCGTAGGTATACAAGGTAAACTGACCAAGTCCACTTCTGCTCATTCGGAGTTAAATGCAGTTAAAGTTAAATTTAATATAATAAATCTGGTATGAGTTATATCTAAATTTTTTATTTTCCTATTAATTTAGCTTACGGTTGACTATCAAATTGTATTAAAATATTAGTTTTAGAGTCTTTCTATTACCCAAAAAATATTTTTTTTAAATTGAAAAATGACCATGTCCACGGTAGTGCTTCATTTGTACAGGATAAACTGACCAAGTCACTTACCATTTCTTTTAAAGTGTATAATAAAATAAGTATACTTAAAAACTTTGTTACCATTAAGAAACTATTTATTTAACCTTCTTTCATAACATTAATATTTAACTTTTAATCCTCTTCGGAGTCACAACAGTCAGAATTAACACCTTGGTCTCCAACATACATAATTAACATTCCCAATGTCTGATGGAAGTTCTCGATACCATCCATGATATTCTTCAGGAATCACACCTAGTCTGCATAATTTGAGTAAATCATTCTTTTTCAGAGAGCTAATTGTTAGCTTATTTTTATATAATTGTGATTTCAAAGGACGTGTCATTTGTGGACGACCTTTTCCTTGAATATTTATTCTTCTGTATTCGGTACTAAAGTCATAAGAAAACTTTATTATATTTGGTGTAGCCTTTTCGTATCGCATTCTTTTTATTTTTAACCAATTCACTTGTTCACCACAAGTATCTTTATTTCTATTTTTTATCATTTCCTCCGCCATTTTTTTGAAATCAATGAAATCTTTATGTTTTAGCTGCTGAACATTATAGGGTAGACTACGTTTGTTTCTTAGGCGATTGGAGCGTGCAACGTGAAATATGTTTATCCAATCTTGCATACAATACACGCTAACATGTTTTTTAGCTGACTCGATTGAACTGTGCATTGAGTCCACTTCCATGTAGGAGTGGCCCTTTTCCATGAACTTGTGCTCTACCCACTCCAAATTTTCAATTGATCGAACGGCATATAAAAACATACATGAAACATATTGGTTTCGGTTTTGTCCTGTACATGTATCTGAAAACAAAGACACTTTCTTTATAGAAGAGGGCAAATTTTCCAAATATAGAAGCAATGCAGTTGCAATTTCACAGCTTCCTCTCTGTCCATCAATTTCAGTCCAACAAAAGCACTTCGCATGATTAGGGGGTGCACTTTCATAAATCGTAGCATTGTATGCATTCAGCTTGCGACTGCAGTACAATTGCGGTACGTCTCCACTTGGTATTTGTAGTACTGACTGAAGATCGAATGTGGCACATACAAATTCACTATCACTGCATGCTCTTTCTTTATCACAAGCTTTTTCATTATTTGCATTATCTCTTCTTTGAATATGTTCTTTATATTCTTTTTCTAAAGAAACCTTGGTTGCATTGTCAGCTTTTGCATAATTAACACAAGTCAAACATTGATCTTTTTTAGGCTTGAAAAAAGACAAGTTGAATGATGTACAAAATATTCTGCGGTACCTTATTGCACTAACATAGGGCTGTTTATTTTCAGTGCATTCTGATTTATAAAGATCGTGCATCTTTGTGATGCTTAGGTTGGAATCCAAGTACAGACGTTTTGATGATTTGCGGCAATAGTGGCTTTCCATTGCGGGAAACATTTGTATGTGATTCTTGACAATGTCAGTCATTTCAGGGCTCGTTTTGTTTTTTGGAATATTTTTCCCCCTTTTATCAGCTTTGTCAAAAATTCCGTAATTAGTTACCTTAGCAGACATTGTATCAACAGGGCCGTGACTAATACAAAGCGTTTTACAAAAAAATACTTTACAATCCCGAACTTTCAGACCATTTTTTTTTGAAATTGTAACTTCTGGATATAGTTTTCGGTATGCCCTTTCCACATCGTTTTCTTTCTCGTTTTATATTAGTACACAATATCGCAGAATTTAGAAAATCTTTTTGACGTTCATAGGGCAGTGAATTATAGTAACCGCAAAGTAATTTTCGATCGTCTTCATTAAAATTTTCAGAGCATTTAAATTTACATGTATGTCCCTCTGTATTTTTTGGCATTTTGGCAGGCATTTTTTTTCCATGTGTATTAGTATAAACCAAGCCATTTCTTCTTTCTTTGTTAATATTTACCCTCCATCTGGATGGATTAGTTCTCCAACGAGTTTGTACATCCAACGAGTTTGTACATCCTGTTCTTGTCCTGGCTGTTCTTGAAGTCCTGATGTCGATGAAGATCTCGAAGATGTACTATTACTTTCTGAGACATGAAAAGATGGATCATTTGGATAGTCGTCTTCGCTGAAATCGCAATCTGATTCATCCATCATTTGCGAACAATTTGCTGAATCCATTACTTCCAAATTTTCCAATTGTTTATCTTTAGTGATGTAAACGCAAAAACTTGTTAGAAATGCACTTTGCATTAACAAAAGAATAAACAATACATTCTAAACACGTGTATTACGAAAAAACTAGGTTATGTTGCTTTCTTAACCAAACAAAAATGTGTCTACTTATTGCAACTTACCTTAGGGAAACGCCACTTAAATGTAAACATTTAAAAAAAATACACTTTTATTTTACGGAATGCCGTAGATAAACATAGCATTTACTATTTATATATTTTTAAGGAAAAATTCTGTAACTGTTTTTCACAACCTACATTAACGTTCTGAGCTTTGAAGTGATATGACAGTCTTTTAATTTCTGTTCACCATTGTAAACAATGTTACCAGGTTGTGACTTGAATAAAGTCAATAAACTGTAACAATGCTGCCATACTGGGTTTTATACCCTCACCCATAAGGGATATATCATTTGATACAGAATACTATATTATATAGATACTATTTATATAATATATTATATTATAATATAATATATACATATTATGTATATTATACATAAATAGCAATTCCGAAGAATTGCATGAAAAGAGTGTTTGAGCGTATGTGTAAGACAGTTCATCCGACTGAAGGTTATGTACTGGTTAAAATACAATATGGCTCCAAAGTAATAAACAATGCAAACAAAAAGCATTCCTGCAATCATGTAATCCGATAATATCAAAAAATACATGCAAATTTTAGTGGACTTGGTCAGTTTATCCAGAACAAATGTTGATGTGTACGGACATAGTCAAAATCTGATTTTTGTTTCTACCAACTAGAGTCCAGTTTTAGTTCCATTTCATTTTTATATGTATATATATGATTTTTCTGTGTCCAATGGTCATATAAACTCAGTTTTTCAAAAATGTGGACTTGGTCAGTTTATCCAGTATACCCACGATATGTTCATATGTGTTTTTCGTATGTTTTCTCTAGCAGACTTCAATTATGTAAAAAAAACTCCAATCATATTAGAATAAATAAGGTTCGCAGCAGCTGTTGTTGTAATGGAGAGATATACGCAAGTGCAACGTCTACAAATTATTGAATTTGTTTTTTTAATAATTGCTCGGTTCAAGATCAATAACTATTAAAAAGTACTTTTTCTATGAAAAAGTTGTGATAACGAATCTCTTCTCTGCGTGTAAATATCCTAAGCAGAGCGTTTCGGGTTGTCTGTCGAATTAAGGAAATAAAAAAATTGATAAATTCAATAATAAATCATTGTAATTAATGAAATACAGATATGATTAATATCAATATTAAGATTAATTAACTCCATTAAGTCGCAAAAATGGATATCGTTTATTGTTAGTTGTTATGCACATTACACATACAAAAGTAGTCATACATATTATACGTAAAGTAATATTTGGTTGTTCCGCGGCAGACTTATTTACTATCAATATTAATTAGATGTGTTAGTTATTTACTTTCAACGCCGTGTACATACAACATACCTGTATTATTGTACTTATGTAAACATCCTAAGACAAAAACCAAATTATATTCGACCTCAACACCTTTTATACATACAGCTTATTTATTACCTTTATATTATTTTCAAAAAGTTTTAATTTTAACCAAGGCTGTATGTATAGCTATTTCAGATCTTGCCAACAACTTCATCAGCCCACTATTATTAGTTATTATCGCGTGTCTACTAACAAAACAAGCCCCTTCCCAATGAACGATCTGCCAATGGATTCCACATCGATTGCATTGGATGGGATTTAGTCGTGTGCCCTGGTTCTGGATGGAAGGTTCTCCCTTCAAACCACAACTTGTAGACCCCCTGACCACTTCTTATCCACTTTCAGATAGCTGCTTGGTAGTAAACTACCGAGGTATGAATTCCAAACACCACATATTCAACTCAGACTTTGTTCTTGCCTGCGTCGCGACATTGTGGTGAAGCACCCGGCATCTCATTTCGGATGTGGACATATAGTGTAATTCCATTTAACATTTGAAATAATTCCGTCTTCCTCCTAGTTGCCGATTGCCGGATAAAATAGCCTTACAGAAGGGTTAAACGTTCATCAGAAATGTAAATATGAGCCAAATAGCGGTTAAATTTAACTGGCTTTGTTGTATTAGCTGATATTTGTAATTTTGCAGTCAACTTGCAAGGAATTATGGAAATTGGTTTAACTTAATCTTTCTATGAAATAGCAATAGTTTGCTCGAATTGAATATTTTTTCCTCTAGATGCCTATATTGAGGAAACAAACCTTTCTTCACTTTTTGCCAAAAATTAAAATGTTGTCAACCTCATAGTTGGAACCCCTATAATTGTTGTATTCCTATATGGAGGTAAAAAAAATAAAATTTTTTGCGAATTAACAGCAAAATTTAACTCCTAAAAGGAGGGTGTAGGGATTCCCATAACGCTCCTCAAATGACTGTGTGCGGGCGGTGAATCACATTGTCATTTTGTTGCCTTTGAACTCCTTAAAGAGAGCGTGTAGGGACTCCCACAGCGCACTTCAACGGAGTGTTTACGGAGTGCGCCTATAAAGGGAGTCCGAAAGAGCTTCGCATGGGATTGTTTTAGGAGCGTTGAATCATGCGAATTGCCGGAACAAATATTACGAAATTCTGTAAAAATAAAGCAATCATTGAAATATACATAGACATACTTCATTTTATGAAATATGTATATAATAAGAAATTATAACAAAAAATAAAAAAGCCGTATGCTTGTAATTAACTATTAACTTAGGAGCATTTGGGAAAAACGATACAAAGCACTCATTCCTCAGTGTTTTCGGATGATTTTAGGTGCCCTTTTTCAAAAATTAGAGGCGAAAAAGGAGACCGTGCGGAGGCTTTGCGGTTTATCTAAATGATCGTTCTGGGGCTCCAAAAACACTTTGAGGAGTCCGCACGGCGCTCTTGCGGGTTATCTAAATGAGCGTGTAGGGCCTCCAAAACACTCATTTAAAAAGTCCCTAGGGTGCACTTTTTTCTTATATATTGAGAGTGCTGTTTTCTCCGGCGGATATCATCCTTTGAGACTCCTATCGAAGCCTGCCTAGGAGCGTTAGTGCACCGTGTGGGAGTCCTAACGGAGCATGGTTGGCTGAGTAGGGTGCTCTAATTTTCTTTTTTGAGGGTAAACATTTTTCTATATAGAGGTACTTATAGTCCTCTAGCAGCCATTGAAGTTTCAAATCCGAATGTAGTTGGATAAATAAATTGATTTTGGTCAATGTGGGGCTCAAACGACGTGTCATGATGAGCATAAACAGAAAATTATACTTGTAAACTTTTGTTTGAGTAGCATTTTGAAACCTCACTCCAGGACACCTTTTCTTCCAAAATTTTCAAAGACATTTTCAATTTACCTTTATTTTACATGAGAGTGCTATCAGAAATACTATACAATGAGAAATACGCGAAAAATGGTGAAAATATGATTGATCAAGACTTCCGTGAAAAAACTGCTCTGTCAAAATTTTGATAATATACAATTCTAATGGTTCTCATCGTGACACGTCAAAGAAATATGTACAACTATTTTTTTAATCCAAATACACTAGGACTCGGAACTTCAACGACGGGTAGGGGACTATAAGTACCTTCGTATAAAAAAAGAGTTTAACGGTCCCGTAATCAGCACTTCACTACGCACTTCAGCACTTCACTACGCCCCACAATTCAAATTCCAACAAAAGCGGTTTTCAGTACACCCTATTGATCAAGCATACTTTTTCTTCCCATTTTTTAAAATAAATTTTTTAATTTGTTTTATTTTTATTTTAGATGAAACTACAATTAAATATATAAAACAAATGTTACACTGTGTAGCAAATGAAGGGTTTCTATTTAGGGTGCCAATCAACCCAAAAATTTATGAAAGCACTTGGACGTGATTTCACAAAACCACGCTGGGTTTTACCCCTATACGTAACAATTTTACGGGCCGAATTTTACTTTAATAAATCTTAAACAGTTTGAAATATTGCATCACAACCTAGGGCAATATTATAGCTATTTTCCCATTTTACAATTCTTATCAACACCTAAGTCACGTGATAGTTCCATTAGTTATAGTGACCAGTCCCTGTATCGTCCTTTTGTATGGAAAGAACCGGTAAATTTAACATGACTTTGTCATTGGAGGTGGCAATTGACACTTTTTACACTGAAGGAAAAACGGTTCGTCGCATGGATGAAACATATTCGTTAATATTTTACGTTTATCATGAAGCAAAATCATTGCAGTAATGAAACAAACCCATTGCAACAGCGAAACAAAATTGTTGCAGCAATGAAACAAATTTGTTGCGCAATGATACAAATACATTGCAGCAACGGGACAAATTCATCGCAGCAATGATACAATTTCATTGCAGCAATGATAAAAATTCATTGCAGTAACGAAGCGTATTTACAGCAATTAAACAAATTCGTTACTGCAATGAAACATTTCATTTCCGCTACAACCACAGCATTGATAAATAGATTTTCGTAGCGGGAATGATACTGTGCGTTAGCTCACATTCGATGACACAAGTTGTTGGGGCGACAAATATTTTCATTCCTGTGACGAAGCTTTTCCGTTCAGTGTAGATACCCTGTGAGATATCAACGTACTGATCTAAAACAACCCTCTCACAGAATAAGTCCAATTTGAACCCGTCACAGAATAAGTTTCAATTGAACCCGTCACAGAATAAGTCCCTAAGCTGTCATAGAATAAGTCTGAATTGAACCAGTCCCAGAGAAAGCCCAACCTAAGCTCTTAAACAACCGTTCAAAATTGGTATGAACCTTGAGAAGTATAGAATTTCCAAATTGTCTAATCAAAACGATTAATTAATTATGTATTTAATATAAATCGATATCTCGCCAAGTTATCGCAAGATTAAATATGAAAAAATACTATCGCTTTTAAATGTTATAGAAAATCACAATATAATTGCTAAAGGTAATGACTTTAATTTGAGTGCCCACACCCGCCTTGCTTCCAGGAGTGTCCGTTTATTTTCGATCCAGTAAGTCTCATGGGTCCGATCCAAAATTATGCTTTCGCTTTTAAATTTTATAGAAAATCCCAATATAATTCGTAAACATAATGACTTTAAGTTGAGTGCCCACACTGCTTTGTTTCTAGGACGGCCCGTTTATTTTCGATCCAATGCGTCCCGTGGGTCCGGTTAAGTTTTTAGTCCCGCCCTACCAACGGCAGTTCAAACAGAAATGACTCTTCTTTAACACTTTGGAACCAGTTTGGAGACATATCCCCTTTCCACCTATCTCAGGACAGGTACATTTAGACAATTGACACCACATTTCCCTTAGGGCTGCTGCTACTCGATTATTTCACGAAACATCATGAAAATTGCCGATATTTTATATGTTTTTAAATTTTTTACGTACATGGTTTCTTGCCTAACGGTAAATAAGTTGAGATACTATCTTCAAAAGAATTGCGGCCTATTAATTTCTCCAAAAAAAATTTATAATTACACTAATTAACATTTAGAGCTCCATTTTATCATTTTCTTTCAATATTCGCCTATATGTATCCAATATTACGCAAATTACAAATTAATATCTTCTACAAACTTGTAGTGCTAAATAATCTTAACAATATTGCCAAATACACTAATAAACAAGAATGATTTAGGGTTCCAAAATAATTATACCAAGTTAGAAATTTGATTCTTTTAAAGTTGCTGCTTAAAAAAAAAAATAAATGGTTTCCCATTACATCCCATGAAGGGACCGGGGAGAACTTCTCACAATCACTGAGCTGTGCGCTTTCCAGTTTTCACTCACTGATTGGGACCTACAGTTTTACGCCGATTCCGAACGGCATTTTGAGAAGCTTTTTCATGGCTATATACTCGATAGTGTCGCCGTCACTATGCGAGGTGACCGCCGCCGAAAGAAAATTTTTTTGAAGGTGGTCAGAGCAGGGTCGAACCCAGGATATCATGTACTAGAGCCGCGCACACTAACCATTGCACCACCCACGGCCACAAGTTGCTGCTTATTATTTCTAAACTATTAACACAGGAATGCAATAATGTTCTCCAAAGTTGTACCATCTAAGGCTTTCGACAAAATTGTCAAATTCATCAACGTCCTAAAAAGTCAATCCAGCGGAGAAATACGTCTAACATCGCCGGTTGTTGGAAAATAACTGATTTAAAATGTCTACGTGACCCACCACTCATGCTGATTATATTGCCTTGGCCATCTCTTCTCCCCATTTTTCTCGTGATCTTCATAAAAATTAGATTCGTTCCGTTAACAACTCATTCGTTGCAGCTACTAAAATGTTGGCAAACCATAAAAATTTAAATTATAATAATAAACTATGGACCAAGTAAGACATACACCAAATACCAATAGTCTAAATTTCATACACTTACTTTCATTTTTATATTTTTATTAAATTGAATCGCTGCAGGAACGACAAATAAATGGTTGCAGCAACGAAACGAGAAATTCTCAAACAAATCCTGTGTGAATTTTTTAGTTGAAGCAACAACCAAATTGTCGGATGTTCGAAATTTGTCATTAAAGGAACATAAAACATTAACGAATGATTTTCATCCATGAGACGAAGAGTTTTTTTCGGCGTAATGCCATTTTATGAAAGGCAATTAAAAACTTCACTCAATTCATTATTTTATAAAATTTAAACAGTTTTATATCTTAAACAGTTGAAATATCTCTTTCGATCGTCAGTGGTTTACACTGTACTACATACAGTACTATAATGACCATATTTGCCAGTTATATTATTCAACCAGTTATATTGACCGTCGGTGGTGCAATGGGTAGTGTGCGCGCCTCTTGTACAGGAGGTCCTGGGTTCGATCCCTGCTCCAACCACCTTAAAATTTCTTTCGACGACGGTCACCTCGCTTATTGACGGCGACACTATCGAGTATATAGCCATGAAAGAGCTTCTCAAAATACCGTTCGGAATCGGTGTAAAACTGTAGGTCCCAATCAGTAAGTGAAAACTGGAAAGCGCACAGCTCAGTGATTGTGAGAAGTTCTCCCCGGTCCCTTCATGGGATGTAATGGGAAACCATTTATTTATTTTTTTTTTTATTCAACATAACCCAAAAGTGTTAAGAGCTAAAAAAATTTTTGCAACGTTAGCATCACGTTCACATTTAACGCTTGTTCACTTACCAGACGCCTTTTTTGTTTTGTAAGATGATACGGATTAAGACGCTATGTAAAGTACATTTGTATATTTATATGTTTCAGTTCTCACTTCGTTAAAGTACATTTTATATAGAACTGTTATATGAGCATCGTATAGGCTGACTCGATTGTTGCTTTGGTTACTTGAAACAACATTGGAAATAAACCCTTAATATGACAATATTAAATCATGGGATTAACTTTTGAAACTGCATTTCACCCACTTGTAAGCATCAAAATTGTATTTCGTTCTTTATGTATGGGACGATATTATAAGATAATACTAAGACAAATGTTCTACTCCGTTTGTAGGTTTTAATTGAAAATGTGGTTTATAAATGTGTAATAATCGCGACATACATAGATCTTAGGTTTGTTAGTTAATATATATCAAGGTGTAGTCATATGTCTTAGGCCAATACCTAAACAAAGACGGAAATCCTAAAACCACTCACAATAGGTTTTGATAGCGTGTATTCTTATGAGAGCTCCCGATTAGAGCTAACGCAATTTTTAAAAATGTCAACAAACTTTAAAAATGTCCAACAAAAAGAGCTTACAAAAACGGTAATAAAAACAGACTTAAAGAAAATAAAAAAATCAACACAAAATAAAAAAGTTTAATCATCGTAAAAAAAAAAAACAATAAATAGTTCATTTTATTTTCAAGCGTATTTCGGGATATCGAGCTTAATAGCATAATGGTTTGTCACTTATTGTGCATGATATTACGCTTTCCGTCCTTGCAGGAAATTTATATTATTTAAATTGTCAAATCAATTTACTAAAGATATGACAATTATTAACAAAAACTCTACAATAACCATATTTTGTCATTATGCGACCATTTGAGGTCATCGATAACATTTTACTATGTTTATGAATTTGACAATTTTTTCGAGGCCTAATTTAAACAACTTCGGACAACATTATTACATTCCTGTGTTAATTATTCAGAAATTATACTCGCAAGCAACAATTTTATATTTTGGTACTGGTACAATTATTTTGGAGCCGTAAATGCCAGTTTTGGTCATTAGTGTACTTGAAAATATTGTTAACGATATTAAACACTGCAACTTTGTAGAAGACATAGATTTGTAATATCAAACTTTAAAAGACAGCTACCCCAATTTATTTACCGTTAAGCAAAAAATATCAAAACACATAAATTATGTGCAATTTTACATGACGCTTGTTGAAATAATTGAGAAACCTTGTACTTGCCCTTAGTAGTATGTTCGGGGGAATTGTGACACAGGAAAATAGCTACAATAATGTCGAAGGTTGTAGTGCAATATTTCAAACTATTTAGGATTTATTGAAGTAAAATAAAAAATAGGTAACTGTTCCAAGTTCAACATTTTTTTCAGCCATTAAAAAAAAAATTGTTACGTATAGGCGCAAAATCGAACGGAGTTTTGTGATACCACGTCAAAGTACTTTCATAATTTTTTGGTTTGGTTGAGGAAACACAGGACAAATCGGAAAAATATGCTTTATTAAGGCTTCCAAATGCCGCCGTATAAAATTGTTCGTCAAAATTTTGAAAATATTATTATATATTTATGCTCATCATGACACTTCGTTTGAATGTATATTTGTGCCCAAAATATGATAGGAATCGGAATTTCAACTGCAGGTAAGGGAAAAAAGGTTTGATTATCCTGCAATCAGCTCTTCAATACGTATCTTCTGATACCCTCCTCCAAAATCTTTTTTCAGTACACCCTAAGGTGCATGTGCATAAAATATTTACTATTTTTATGAATCCCACATAGTGAGGTACGTAGGAGGAAAATTGTATAAGTAATATATGCCTTCTTGTTTTGTATATCTCCTTGTTATTTGTTCCTTTCGCTTCTATTTTTATAGTATCCCCGAAAATATACATAAATGCAAATTGTTATGTGCCCCAGGTGGTCGATTCTGTTTCTGTGTAGCTGTGAAATGAAAAACTTTTCACCGCTTCAAGCAAATCCGATTCTTGTTTCAGTTTCTCTAAAATCTGTATGACAAATTTGTATCACATGAACAAGGAAATAGGAATGGAAAATTAATACATCTTTAATACTTTCTCCATCTTTCATACTTTCTTGGAAATTTAATTATGTTTTATAACTTTTACAACTTGTTTTAATTAAATTATTAAACTTATTGTCATTATTGCTATCCTACGCACAATATAAGAAAAGTTTTAGATTATTTTATGGAAAATAAATAAAAAACGTTACAACACACAGTGACACATTTGCACTTTTAAGATGACAAAATTAATAACTCCTACACGGCAGGCGATATGATATCGAAATTTGATCCAAATACTTCAGAATAAAAATACTAAAAAAGGCCGATATCATCTTAAAAAAACAAAAATGAGATTGGCCCACCCACTTTAACGCCTTCCATGCCTAAAATCTTAACGAACAAGATATAATTGGAATTGGACATTGGAACCAATGTTCGCTTACTACATACTTTTCTCCTTCAATATAAAAAAGTTAGCATTCCTTGATTAATACACAAGCTTTTTGGGAATTTTTCTCTACATTGCAGAACACACAATGGTTTAATTTATATACTTTAGATTCAACATAATGCAAGCATATACGTAGAACACAGATGTTTGAAGTTGCATTATACTTTATATAAGTATAGATGAACACTTTATTAAAAGATGTTTAGGATAAGCACATTTAATATGAAAAAAAAATATTTATTCAGATTCAAAATATTCTCAAGTTTCTGGTACGGATAATAAGGCAAAGACTTCTTGGTTTAATGCTCGCTTATTTGTTACTGTTGATTTCCACAAACTGCATATAAATGGATTCGAAGAAATAAACAATCTGTAGTTAAGAGTAAAAAAAAAAATAAATGAATTCCCATTACATCCCATGAAGGGACCGGGGAGAACTTCTCACAATCACTGAGCTGTGCGCTTTCCAGTTTTCATTCACTCGTCCCAAAATGGCCCATAAACCTACAGTTTTACACCGGTTCCGAACGGTATTTTGAGAAGCCTTTTCATGGCTATATATATATATATAAATTTCGTCTTCGATACCTTTCTGTAGGCAGTATCTCCTAGCTGTCAGTTTTAATGTACCCCCCACACCATCACAATCACCTTTGCCGTGCGCAGTAGTAAAAAAATTCATTCTGTTGCTATTGAAAAGTCTTCGACTTTTGTAATAACATATTTTTTTTCCATAAAGTCTATTGAGCATATAAAAGTAATAAATGACTCTGGACCGCGTTAAGATAAAAGAATATTAGAAGACAGTTTTTCCTATGTACCGACCTTTTACCATCGAGTTTGCTTTCATCAAGAGCAACAAGTACGGTGTTAATTTTTTTTTTTAGCTTTTCTTGTCGATCTGATAGGTCAAAAGACTCCGGATCATTGTATGACGTGCTCGAATTTGAATTCGTGTTAGTTAGTCCCGGATTAGATTTCTGTACCCACAAGGAATAACAACTAAACTCGATTTCGGTCAGTGTTCAACAGAGGATTTTAAAAGTTTTAAATCGTTGTCTAAAATCAGAGAATTTTTATTAAACTAATATTTATAAGTTCTACGTTAGCAATTTTATAATATTTAAATTTGAAGTTCAATTTATGATGAAGAGACAACTAACTTGAGAGAAGTAAACGAAACAAAGTCATCTTTGTCCTAACTCGACTTTAGCTGTTATTCCTTTTGGGCACAGATTTGATGATGTCAATTCCGCAAGTTGCGCATACTACTGTGTTTGCAGGGACAAAGTCAACTTTTGACTTGTTTTTTGCTGAAAGGCTTCTAAATGCAGTAGAAAAAAAAATTATGTTAGATTTGTAGAATATAAGCAAAAGCTGCAGACATACATACGAGAACTGCATTTTCCAAAAGGATTCCAGCAGAGTTTCATCTTCGGGTTTTATGAAGTAAATAGCAAAGCACGGTCGAAATGAGGTGATAAATGCAGTGGTTCACCTGCCTCTGCTTACAAATATCCAGTTCCCGAAGCTTCCATACAAAAAGGCGCAGTGTTTTTGTTTTTGTAGAAACGACAAAACCTTTCATCTCAATTTGAGCTTGTTATTTTTCTAATTTTTGCACTCTGTTCTGATAAACTTTTGTACTGGCAGCACTATGAGAATATCACTTTCCCATGAGGAGGGGTAAGAGGTAGGGGAGAGTCGTCAAGGAAGAGAGGATTTTAGTGTAGTGGATAGTAAGTAGAAGGCTGAATTGGCAATGTGTAAGTAAAAATATGGATATTTCACAATTATTTCTTGTATTGACATTTGGGAGGTTGTTACACAAAAATGGCTATAACTCCCTCATTTTGCACCCTACCGACATACCGAGCGCCGTAAAATGTTTAGAAAGAATGCCGCTTCAACATGGATGGCTCTTTTTTGCTAAACTAAGATTTTCGAAAAAAATTTTTTTTTTATTAAATCCAATTTAGTTGTGTACACACGTGGAAAATTTCAAAAGCGTTTACCGTTTTCGAGTTATTTGAAAATAAAAAAACTATACTGATTCATTTGAAAGCTTATAAAACCCACAACAAAATTCAAAAATGCTCTAATTTGGGCTTTTCTTGGCATAGGCTTATTTTCCACAAAATTTCATCCAAATCGATGACATGTCACTTGAAAAGTATTTTATTCAACGAGGACTACCCCATATACTTATGTATATTAAATTATTAACTGAAAATTTCTAATGCTGGATATTGGATATAATAAATTGGAATGCATAATGCTTAGGAAGCAATCTGTGCAATAAATCAGTGTTTCAATTCTTGACGTAATCGGCGTAAAAAATTGCGATAATTTCTCACATCGTTGTTTCTGGTCGCTCCACCTTCTTCTGAAAGCTGATCAATCGGAGGATACAAGTACGTCCCTCCAATGAACAACGATTTTGTAGACTCTTATATGAAATGCAACGGGATTTCTTTTGTATCCACTTGCCGAGCACTTAAGTTCAGTATGGATCTTTTTTCGAAAGGCTTAGAATCCAGCCAGTGACGTCCACATTTGTTTTGGGGTCTCAGAAACATTTTCTCACGGTGTTTCCACCATTTGTATTGCATATAAACTAATAGACCATATTATTTCCTAAATCTGGTTTGGCTATGCTCCTTCGTATTTTTAACCTTATTCTTATTTGCTTCTCCCCGCACACACCACATTTTTAGTTATATTCCTAAAGAAATGTTTAACATTCACTTCATACATCTTATCCACGAATGTAGAGGCGAAATGCCAAAAGTAATCATACTTTCGTCAATATTTCCATTTGATAATGCATTCAAATTTATATAAAATATTTTTTTTTTGGCAATGCTCCACATTGACTGTTTGTATATGACGATAATGCATTGCAGACAATGCCGTCAATCTTGCATAACACAAGTTAACGATTAGTTTATGGTTAGTGAGCGAGTGCTCGTTTATTTGCTGTGCGCAGGTGTAAATAAGTGTGGTGTTCTACTACCTCATGCGACTAGACTGTGGCAATTGCAACATTCGCAATTCCGTCAGCAAAACTGTATGCTACGCGTGTTACGAACGACAGAGGTGTCGACCTCGCTCTGGTCAACACACTTTTACACTATATCTACCTTTTTTCAGAATGAGTTTATAACAAAAACTAAAGTATAAATTTATTCTGACGTATGTAATAATTGTAATATAAATGTTAAAAATGTTTTATCTTAATTTATTTTGGTTTATGTGTAAATCAACATGAAGATTAATATTGTAAAGTCTTCGGCCACAGGAAAACCTGTGACTTCCCCCGAGCCTACGGGCTCTTTCTCGAGCATTAGTGCTCGTAAGTCTTCTGCGGTCACACGCAAGGGAGCCCCTGCAACTGCGAATAACGCGGGCGGTGGTCAACCCTCCCCAACTACGGAGAAAACTAAAAATCTGTGCCCCTCTTGGAAGCGGCGAGCTGATCTTCGACTGGCCACTAGATTGGTTAGTCAACTCTCTGCACGACCAGTCGCCGCACTCACTCCTCCACAGGTAAACACCTTGGAGTGGGCTCAGGGCGTCTGTAAGGGCTCCAAGTCTGTAGGGACAAAGCCTCCACTGGCTGTTACTAAAAGACAGCGTTCAGTGGTGGAGGATACTAAAACTAGTCCCTCATCTAAGAGGCATAAAAGCCACCCAGTGCTCGGCAGGTCCTTTAGTGATGTCGCGAAGGACAGCCTAACCATTTGCATCTTGGATGAAGGTTCCCAGGATGGACGTATCCCCAAGGATGAATGGCGCCTTGTAGAAGGAGCCCTTCTTACGGTGTTCATGGACATCGTAAACGACAACCCTGGTCCTGTGCCAATCTGCGAAAACGCGCTATGGTTCCAGGGACGTACTAAACTTATCGGCTGCTCTGATGAACGAGCAGGTCGATTGTATAAGTCCGCCATGAGTCGGGTAGGTGAGTTTTGGCCGGGGGCCAAACTAAAAGCCGTGGATAGGAAGGATATACCTTTTAGACCAAGGCTAGGGTTTGGGTCCCGTCAAACTCACCTATTGACCCACAGGAGATCCTAAAGATCATCAGCCACTGCAATACCTCCATTCCTGCAAAGGATTGGAAGGTGGTCAAGGTTATCGATCCTGTAGGAACCTCCCGGCAGGCAGTTTTGGTCCTGATCCAGGATTCCTTAAAACCCCTAGAGGAGTCCAAAGGCCAAATTCGGTTTGGGTTCGTGAGTGTACCCCTCAGGGTATACAAAGTAGATACGCTGAGTGGAAAACTGGCCGAGTCGAAGTCGGAAGTCACAGATATGAATGCTGGAAAGCATTCCGAAATGGCGGTAGATGCTGAAGAAGCACTACCGGATGACGACAGTGACAGCATCATCGACCTGTCCATCACTAGTGAGGCTGATCACGAGACAGCCGTGATCGAGGTACCCGTGATCATTAAAAGTAAATTTAATGCTCTTTTATTGCAGAATTTTAGTGATAGTGATACAACCGCCATCAGCCTCTCGCTGGAAAACGGCCAGCGGGACATCTGGCTAGTTTCATCGTACATGGCGCACGACCATACTGAATCACTCCCTCCGAAGTGCGTAAGGGATATTGTATCGGAGGCAAAAATACGGAATTGTAGCGTCATTATAGGTGCTGATGCCAACGCGCACCACACAATATGGGCGAGTACCGGCACCAATGAACGAGGCGAGTCTCTTTTTAATTTCATTATAAGCGAAACCTTGACTATATGTAATAGAGGCGAGGAACCGACCTTCATAACTTCGGTTACGAGGGAAGTACTAGACCTAACTTTACTACTTGGCTACAGCCATGTAACTGTATCCAATTAGAGCGTACTTTATGATCACTCATTTTCTGATCATAGATATCTACAGTTCCACATAAATATCGAACCTCTGAAAAAGGTAGTTTTTAAAGATTATAGGAAAACGGACTGGAACGCCTATCGTGGGCGCCTAAGGAAACTCTTAGGTAGTCATCCGAATATTCCGACTAATGTGCCAGAGCTGGAAGAACTAGTTGTCAAATTTACTGATGCGTGCAGAAACGCGCTCCATGAGTACTGTAAGACCAGTGGTTATAATGCTGCCAAGGGTAACAAAAAACCTCATTGGTCTGAGCTTCAGGATCTAAGATCGTCCATTAGGCGGCTTTTTAACAAGGCCAAAAAGAGCGGCGACCAAAGGGATTGGGACGTCTACAAGACTAGTCTTAATCTATATAAAGGTGAAATCAAGAAGACCGAACGGAAATCCTTGCGAAAGTTCTGTGAATCCATTGAGGGAACCAACCAGACTGCACGCTTAAGATGCGTGCTCGCTAAAAACCCACCACCGATGGAACGTGGTCGTTCATGGTCGTTTAAAGTTGGACAAGCAAGTAGGCTATGGGGTCCTTTCACCGGACTTAAATATAAATATTTCCTTCAAGCTGCCTGATCACTGTAGTGTATTTCAGGCGGAAAATACCGCCATTCTGGACGTTTCTGATCTACTGAAAGGTAGTGTCACAGCCCTCCGGAGAATATGTATCTACACTGACAGCCAGGCTACCTGGAAGCCATGTTTGCTACGTCCCTGTCGGTGAAAGAATGCCACTCATCACTTAAGGTGATGGCAGAGTATTTTGACATCAGGCTAATCTGGGTATCGGGACACTGCGACATTCCAGGCAATGGCGTAGCGGATGCGTTAGCTAGACGGCACTATGGCACAGGTTCTTCCGGCAAGAGAAGGAGTTAGTATGCCAATCTCTACCTGCCGTTTGCAGATCAGGCAGCGGGCCGATAATATGTTCAAGAACAAGTGGAGACTTACTTCATCTTGTAAACACGCCAGGGTCCTCTGGCCACAGGTGTACAGGAGGCGGACTAGGCAACTACTTAACTTGCCGAGAGGCAGGTTATTCACAATGATAGGAACACTTACGGGACATTGTCTTGTAGGAAAACAACCCCAAAAATTGGGACATAGAAACTCCACTCTCTGCAGATGTTGCATGGAAGAGGAGGAGGAAATGACGAAACACCTTCTCTTGAATTGGCCTGCTCTGCCAGGACTGAGAAGTAGGATATTCGGAACACATCTAGTTAGCACCGTAGCCCTACAGGATATTGCTGTAGGTCTTATAGACAAATTTATTGAAAGGGAAAATTGGCTGGACGACTAGTCAATAGTTGCTATGGAGGAAACTGCAGTTACCACAATGGGCTTATTTATGCTAAGTGTGCTAGACAGCGTGCAGTCTTGCAGCCTTTGCAACCAACCAACCAACCATGCGTAAAAACTAATTTATTTTAGTACGTTTTATATTAACTATACTTTATTGTAGCTTTCAGTTTTTTTGTTTTAATTTATTTACATATGTTTAGGGCGAGTTTCACACTCGTAATTTAAAAGCTCAATTTAAAAGCTCACCGACATTTTTCATATTAAATGACATTTAAATGACAAGCGTCGGGCATTTAAACTACATTTAAATGGAGAATTTTCAACTGTGAAACTGGCCGTTAATGTCTAAAAATTTGAGGTATTAGATATATTTTTTTCTATTATATTTGTAGATAAATTGACTTATAGCAATTTATGTACTCAGTGCAAGTATTATGTCCATAAAACGTACATTAAGATGCAATTGAAGCCACTGGTGGAAGAAGGTGTTAACTCACTTTTTCTCAAAAACAATATTTTCCGTCCATTAATGTTTCCATTGTATCTCATGGAAACATTAAAAGACGGAAAATATTGTTTTTGAAAAAAGTGAGTTCACAACTTCTTCCACCAGGGGCTTCAATTCTTTAGTGACGTCACTTTAATATATATTTTTATTACTAGATACTGACAGTTACATTTATTATTAGATTATTGTTAGTACTTGTAAACATGAAATCAAATATGCTACGAATTCTAGTAACAGTTTGCTATGAATAACCACATTATTTCCATTATTCAAAATCTGGTTTCATTTGACTCTGTCATCGATGGAAACAACTTCTTTGGGTGATTTATGTTCGTGTGTTCTTAAACAGGACTAAGGGTGACTTTCGCATACGTCATTTAAAAGCTCACAGACAATTTTCATATTAAATGACAAGCATCGGATATTTAAACTATATTTAAATGGAGAATTTTTAACTGTGAAATTGGCCATTAATCATTTACTCCAATAACGACTGGTTTTGCTGTCTTCTTTCATAATTCTTTTAGCAGACTCCAACATCTAAGTAACCTCTTTCTAAATGGGATCTATTTTATGCGTTCTTGGGGTTTCAATTCAAGGAGTTATTTTACCAAATACCAACTCATATGGACAGTATTGGTGGGCCGTTGTTGGTGTCGTGTTGGAACAGTAAAGGTGCCATTCGACGGCGTGTATTTTACTCGTGACGTGTCACTTTAACGACCCTTGTGTAATTCTGTGTGTATGTCAAAATGAAGATTGTATATTCATTTTCGCGGTAAAATGTGCATGTGTAATTACTCGTGACACAACCTCTGTTTGTCACTAACAGCTGTTGTCACATGCATTGACACATGAAAATATAGAATGGTCTAAATTAAATATTTACATATGACATTTACGCACGGCTTTTACACATGTAAGGTGTGAAAGGGATTACACGACATGTACAGACTTTACAGTAGGAAGAGTGGCGTGTCACGTGTAAAATACACGTCGTCTAAAGGAAACTTTAGCGAAGTATCGGAACCATTCGTCCCAATCAGTCCTATCCAGTAATAAGTACTACAGATTCTTACTACTTGTAGCAAACAATTTACACAGTTCTTCCATGGTCTAGTTTTTAAATTCAGTAACCATATCGGACAATATTTTACCTACAAGGACATATACTAAAATTAAATGTTGAATTATTGCCGTAGACACTGTTTTGGATGATTTATCTGGAATGGGGACCACAACCACGTATGTTGTAGGGTCGCAAATCATCGTCAATATATATGCATTACCACTGTTGGACCTGATAAGAGGGTTTATTGTGTCAGTGATAAGTAAACCAAATTCACTCGTGGTCAGTACCATTGAATCTTTGGTCTTGAAATAGAGATATTCTTTTGCCAAACACCAAATTTCGTCACAAACTTATAACGGGTCCGCCATCTAACGTTTTTTTTTTCAACTAGTGCTTATTTCGTGAATGGGAACACTTAGCTCATGTCTGATTTGACAGATAATTAGTTTAATCCTTCCGCTGAACGAATATGGTTGTGTATACGCTTGAACAATGCTGGGAAATATTGCGACATTACTTTGGAAATCATGCTAATGTTGTAGAATGTGTGCTACACTCGATGTTTTGGGCCCAGTTTTTGAAGATCGCATTATCAGCCGTAGAGCTGATGTCGTTTGGCCAACTCGGAGCTGCGATTTGACACCGTTGGACTATTTTTTGTGGGGTGCCCTCAAAGATAAGTGTTACGCCGACAAGCCAGAGACAATTGACGCTTTAAAGGACAATATTCGTGAAACCATTGGTGAAATACAGCTGCACACAATCGATAATGTGCTTAAAAATTGGATCGATCGTGTAGGCTACTGCATGGCCAGCCGAGGCAGCCATTTGAATGAAATTATTTTCCATTATTAACCGGATGGATTGTACTTTCAAATAAAAAAAGAAATTTGAGAAGATATTCAGTACTTTTTTTTTATAGCAAAAAAAGTTATTTGCCAGTCGAATAGGTCTTCGACATCAACTTGTCATCATTCTACCGACTACCGGATGATCACCGTTCAGCGGATCATGGTGATATCTTACCAGTTGGGCATGTTGCTGATCGTCATTAAAAATAATTGTCAGTCTTGAACTCAAGTAAATTTATATTTTTCATAGTATTATTCTTGAACGTGGTCGGTCAGTTCAATTATCTCAAATATTTCATCGTGTAGATATAGTTGAAATTTGTCAAACTTACCCTTGTCGAGCACTTCCTTAAGCCTATAAAAGAATTGATAGAGATAAAACTTTCCATTAACAATAGTTTCCAATAAATTCAATTAGATAATAATTTCATTAGGTAAAACCTAGGTAAATTGCCGTTACGGTTGAACTTTAGGCGTTCAACTTTCTTGATCTCTGTAAGTTATAGTCTCTACTTTGGATGTTGAGTCATCCAGTCTTGCATTTGAAGCTGCGTCCGTAGCATCATTTACCTCTCTTGAGTTTAGTATTGATGTAACTTTTATGAGATTATTAAAATTTCTAATTGACTTAATATTCCACAAACTTATCCTGAAAGAGCATCAGGTCCGCAATTATTCAATCCTTTCATGTACTCGACACCAATATCATAATCCTCAAGATGTAAGCGCATCCTTTGCAATTTCAAAGATGGATTCGCCATTGAAAACAAGCCTGTCAATGGACGGTGATCTCTTTTCACCAAAAAACTCTTTCCATATGCATATGGTATAAAAAATGTACAGCCCATTGAATCGCTAGACGATCCTGCGCAATAAAGACTTGTTGATCGTGCCCTACGTAAATGGTCTTGGTGCATATACAACAGGCAGTTGTACCCCACCGTATTCTTAGCAGAGTTCTGCACCACATGACTGTTTACTTGCATATATTCAAATCAATAATCCATACTGTAAAATTGTCAGGCTTAACATGATTTTATCAAATTCTGAAATGCATTTCCACATGTATCGGTCCATTCAAATATTACGCTTATTACGTTTTTGCGAGTTAAACATGTCAATGACAAGGACTAACGTGCAATTATTACAATGAATAGCCTGTAGTAATTACGATTGCTATGAACCTTTTGGCATCGTCTGCAGTTATTCGTGGAGGGTTACTTATACTAATTAGGTATTTGCTACAGACCGGGAGGATTGAAGGAGGAATCCGTACATTTATGACCAAGATAAATATCTACATTGCGGTAAAATTCATATTTGTCTGGTCGAAGTTTCAATTTATACTTTCCACAAAGTCCAAAATCAGAACGCAAATTAGTCAACATCTGCTTCTCCGATCAACCAATGAGAACCAAATCATCCATATAAAGGAAAGCCTGTCCTGGATCTAGTCCCGAATACATTTATCAGCCAACAGCTTCTTATTAATCTGGCTGTAATCTAGAGCTTGGGAGCCTTCTGTTCTATGCCCTTTTCCACCGAGTGGTGGTTCCGGGCAACGGTAGAATTGGCTATGCTACCACTGATATGACTCAGATTTAGAAGGTAACTGATATCACTGAATCTTAACAAGCTATCGGATGAACCAACCATGTGGGCCAGCTGCGGATAAACCCCAAAAAACAAGAAAATATTACATTCTGGTCAGCGCTTGATCCATAATGTGCAGTTGCAATCAAATATCCTGGTAAAATGCAAAAACCCGGTGGACTGGCTTTGTCCAGTTTAATGATAAACATAAAAAACCATTAACAACCCTTATCTGATGACGACCCCCGCAAACGATATAACGACCACGATTTACGGGTATGCACTTGGAATGTAAGAACTCTATATAGATCCGGTGCAATTATCCAATTGGCAGGTGTCCTCGAAACATATCAAGCTGATATTACCGCTACCCAGGATGGACAGGACATGGCTGCACAAGAAAAAGAAACTGCTACATATACTACAGTTGCCATGAGAATAAATATGAATTTGGTTGCGGATTTAAAGTTGGCAAAAGACTGCGACATTTGATCTCTAGGTTCAATCCTGTGAATGAACGTATAGCCACAATTTTTTTTTTTTTTTTTTTTCTAAGACCAGCGCTCCGGTGATGCCCCCTATAAATGCAATGCATTGTGCTGGCGACGGAAATTTAGGTAGAGGAGGGTGGAAAGAGGGAGTAGTGCTCATTTACATTTGCCTTGAATCGCTGTATGTCACAATTGGCGGGAAATACACTTGCGGGAAGTTTATTCCACATACGGACCGTACGACTGAAGAACGAATTTTCTCTGTAGTGTGTTGTGCGATCGACTGGCCAATAGATAGTAAACGGATGGGAGTTCCTTGAAAGCCGCGTACCTCTGCCAAATGTCCTCACATCTGGTATAAGTTGACGGATGTATGAGGAACACGCACCCTGAAACTACCGATAGAACAGTGTCACGCAACCCACATTACGCCGATGCTCAAGGGAGGCAATAGAGCTGGACACCCTACTGTCCCCTATCAACACCTTTGCTCTCCTTTGTACACGGTCCAGCAACTCCAAAGATGACTTTGGAGCACCTGCCCATATATGGGAGTTATATTCCATTCGCGGCCTGATGTAGGTGGTGTAGATATTAAGGAGATCAGATGGAGTGAAGTACTTCTTGCACCGCTTTAAAAAGCCTAGGCACTTCGATGCATCTTTCGACACTTCAAATACATGTTTTGCCCAGCGAGCATCACATTGTATTTTCATGCCCAGAACATCAAGAGCGTCTGATTCCTCAATATCCACACCATCCATATATAATGACGATACGACTGGGTCAGCTGTCCGCTTGTGCGAAAGCAGACAGCACTGGGTCTTCCCCGCATTAAAACTTACTCTATTCAATCGACCCCACTCAACAATGGCCTCGAGATCGCGGTTGAGTGTTTCATTCATTAATTGACGTTTATCACTAATTTCCTGAAGATTTGGCCTGTGGTCGAATGAATATGAATGCCAGAGATTACTGTCATCCGCAAAAGAGTAGATTTGGTTCACAGTCCGACCCAGGAGATCGTCAATAAAAATAAGAAAAAGAGAAGGAGAGAGAACAGAGCCCTGTGGTACCCCTGCCGTTAATTTATGTTCATCGGAAGAGGTGATATCGAGAAAACTCGATATAAATCGAGTGAAATTATCACCAACACCAAAAGCAGCCAGCTTCGACAAGAGTGCCTCATGCCAAACTCTGTCGAAGGCCTTGGAAATATCTAGAGCCACCACCTTACTCTCACCAAGCCGGTGGATGGATCGACTCCACTGTTCCGAAAGGAACGCCATCAGGTCTCCCGTAGATCTTCTCCTACGGAAGCCATACTGTCGATCATTAAGCAGGTAATTTGACTCGAGATACTTCACAAGATGGTGTTTAACCATGCTCTCCATAACTTTCGAGAGCACAGAACAAATAGCAATTGGGCGGTAATTGGCGGGGTCACTTGCATCACCTTTTTTGGGACTAGGCTGGACGTTGGCTACCTTCCAACACGCCGGGTAAACTCCAGCGCGGTATGCAAGATTGAAAAGGTTGCGCAGTGGGCGTGTCAGCGTTGAAGAGCACTTACTTAGGACCAGTGCTGATATACCATCCGGACCCGGGGATTTACCTACGTCGAGATTCGCGAGAACCTTTTTAACTCCTCGTGTTCGAAAAAATATTTCAGGCATGAAGCCAGATACGTTATCTACTACGGGGAGTGGTTGATTGCTTTCCGGCAAGGAAGAATTCCTTGCAAACATTTCAGCCAAAAGATTTGCTTTATCAACCGGTTCAGTGAATAAGTGGTCATCTTTGACAAGAGTTGGAATAGAAGAAGAACTATTCTTTATTCTTCTCGCAAATGACCAAAAGTTCTTACTTCCCCTAGGGAAAGAGAGGACATTAGCACGAATACGCTGTTCGTAAAGAAATTGTTCGCGTAGAAGTACTTTGGCACATTCTGATCTTGCCTGCTTGGGTAGCATTTCAGTGTGGACGTTTTTATTTCGACAACATTCACTGAATGCTTCCTCTTTAGATCTGACAGCATTCTTGCATGTCTGGTTAAAAGCCAAATATTTTTATATTTCCCTACTTTTTGTGCATGCCCCGACAGAAGAGAAGGATGATAATGTTAAAGACATATTCTATAAGCGCCTAGAGGAAACGTCTGATCGCTGATGTTAATGCCAAAGTAGGCAGGGAAAATGTCATTGACAATTGTGAGAACGGTATGAGACTGATTGACTTTGCCGCGGCAAACAACATGGTCATTTTTTGGTACAAGATTCCAGCATAAAGTCATCCACAAGGCTACTTAAGTATCCCCTGATCAAAGAACGAAGGACCAAATTGATCACGTGGTAATTGATGGAAGGCACTCATCCAGTGCAATGGACGTAAGGGTGATCAGAGGACCTAACATCGATTCTGATCACTACCTGGTAGCGGCAAAGGTTCGCAGAAGATTATGTAGAGAGAACATTGAACGAAACCAGCCGCAGGGATAGCTGGACATAGGAAAACTGCAATTACCAGAGATAGCCACAGCCTACTCAAGGAAACCCCCGAAAGTTTTAGCACAGGGCCCACCCATCCCTATGACGATCCTGAAGCTCAGTGGAAACCCATTTCCGACTCTATAAAAACTGCCGCCACAACCGCACTTGGTTTTAAAAGACCGCTTCGCAACAAACCATGGTACGATGAAGAGTGTCGAATAGAAAATAATGAAAATCCCTCAGTCAATTGCAACTCGAGCGGTATAGGGAAAAAAGAAAATATATAAACCGTCTCTTTAGGCGTAAGAAACGGCAGTGGAGAAAGCGCGACGGAGAAATAATTGAGACATGCCTGAAAATTCTACCAAAAATTCGAAAAGGGAACTATCGGATATGGTTCAGGGCCCCCCTTCGGTAAATACAAGGACAGGAATCTCAGCGCAAATGTCCAGAGCATGCTGGCATATGCAGAGATAATTTTTCCGCGCTAGTGGTGCCCGAGATCTCTAATGCCGATGGGAAGATCGACACAATTTGGACGACGACGTCGACTGCCCCCTCTTATAATTATCGCTGGCCTGATTGGACGATACTAGTGTAGCTTTAGAACCATACTAGTGTAGCTTAGTGTAGATTTTCACGCTACGCCAAATCCTATTTTTCGATTACTAGGCAGCCTTCGTTAGCCCCGGGAGAATTTCTACGAAGCAATGTCTGAGCTTGGTATTCTTGCAAAACTCATACGCCTTTGCAGGATGACCTTGACGATCACCAAATTCGCAGTGAAAATTGGTAAGGATCTTACCGAACCTTTCGAAATTAAGCGAGTACTCAGGCACAACGACGCCCTTTCGTGCGATATCTTTAACATCTTAATGGAGATCGTTATGAGAAAAGCTGCAGTTAACATGACTAAAACCATTAGCAGCAAAAGTCACATACTTCTTCTCTTTGGGCACACAATGAGAAAAGTTACTGCGGTGTTTTCGTGAATTGACAAGGAGTGAGCAACAGTGGGTCTGACAGTAAATGAGTACAAAAAAAAAATTAATGGTTTCAACGACTAGGGCCTCCACGCGGTTAGACCAAAGCGTGAACGTTGATAAACGTTATAATTTGGAGGTGGTGGATGAACTTATATAGCTCGCATCTGCCGTAAACAAGAACAACAACGTCAGACTTGAAATCTAGCGGAAAGTTTTACTTGCGATTAGGTGTTATTTTGAGCTAAGGAACCACTTTAGAGGTAAAGTCCAGTTGTACCAGGCTCTCATACAATCTGTCTAGCTTTATGGCGCAGAATCCTGGGTCTTATCGCAGGCCGACGAAACATCTGTTGGAGTCTTCGAGAGAAAAATACTCCGAACAATTTGTGGACCTGTAGTACAAAACAGCGAGTATGCCGTCACATGAACCATCAGCTGAATGAGCTATATCCCGACATTGACATAGTTAAGCGGATCAAAATAACGCAATTTTGCTGACTAGACCATGTCAGTAGAATGGATGAGGACGAACCAGCACGAAGAGTTTTCGAAACCGAACTCGAAGGTAGACGAAAAATAGAAACACCTACATTCCGCCGGAGGGATCATTTTGAAAAATCCCTGCGTACACTTGGTAATACCAACTGGAGAGATTAGGCAAAAGACCGAACTGGTAGGCGAAATATGTTACCTTCGTTTTGTAAGGCCCCTGACACCGCGGTTTTGCTCGACACCGGATAAGTAAGTAGTAATCTAGAACTGGCCGTCGGTGGTGCAATGGGTAATGTGCGCGCCTCTTGTACATGAGATCCTGGATTCGATCCCTGCTCTGACCACCTTAAAAAAAAAATTCTTTCGGCGGCGGTCACCTCGCATAGTGACGGCGACACTATCGAGTATTTAGCCATGAAAAAGCTTCTCAAAATACCGTTCGGAATCGGTGTAAAAACTGTAGGTCCCAATAAGTGAGTGAAAACTTAGAAAGCGCACAGCTCACTGGTTGTGAGAAGCTCTCCCCAATCCCTTCATGGGATGTAATGGGAAACGGTTTTTTTTTTTTTTTTAATCTAGAACTAATCGTCATTATTTGTCTTGTCTATTCTTGTCTTGTCTATTAATTTCATCCTTTTGACTATGTGGTATCCTGCTGTTCTTTATATAAACTGGGTTGTCGTCATTGATCTTCACTTTTTGTTTATTGAAATTCAATGCGGATACTTGATGAGTTCCGAGCGCTAAAATATCGTTGAGTTGAAAATGTCTTACATAATCCAGAAATTATCTCATATCTTTCATTGCCATTCTCCTTCTTCTATACTTTAACGAATTCATAGTTAGGCATGCTGTCTGTCTGTATGCCCACATTTGCCAGAAACACATTATTAACCGTTGTATTAATTATTAATATGTACCGGTTCTCATCCGCAACAATAGTATTCGCAACGAATAAACCTTCTCCTGCTTATTGATTAGAAACCAGGATTTCTTCTGTCTTTTCTAAGTATACCCTCCATATAGGAATCAATAATAAGATTTGGCGACACAAGGTATGGCCGATACCACAAATCCTCGTCTTGTTATTTTAGTATATTTTAATATCCTGACCTAGTTTTTTAATTTTCAATTTCGAAATGTCGGTTTCGGTGTCCAATGGGAAGGTAATATGCCCGTCAGCAAAAAAATCCGTTTCCCATTACATCCCATGAAGGGGTTGAGAAGAGCTCATTTATTGGGACTTATAGTTTTCAATAGGTTCCGAACGGTATTTTGAGAAGCTTTTTAACTGCAAAGTACTCGATAGTGTCCCCATCACTAAGCGAGGTGGCCGTCGTCGAAGGAAATGAAGGTGGGTCTGAGTAGGGATCTAGCACAACAATGCTAGTATGTAGGAGAAAAATAAGGACGTGGAGGAAATACGCTTTCTCTCCTTAAGTTGGAATTATAGACCCATCAGTGTGTGTTGGTACTTAGGAAACTTCGATCGATACTAATTCGCATATGAAAATTTCACAATT
Source organism: Phaonia tiefii (assembly GCA_963931995.1). Lineage (NCBI taxonomy): Eukaryota > Metazoa > Arthropoda > Insecta > Diptera > Muscidae > Phaonia > Phaonia tiefii. The sequence continues at coordinate 176,474,537 of OZ008369.1, read as the reverse complement.
GAGTTTGTATATATACGATTCATGATGTACCGATGGTATCATTTCAGACACAGTAGTTAGGCATCTGATGATGAACTTGTCACGGAGTTCGAAAATAGTCATGGCAGTGAGTGTGCGTAACTGAATTATCTACTACTCCAACAAAAACGAACCATTTTTCAATTAGAAAAATTTTCCTGACCTTGTAAGCTTGTAGTATGTACTTGTCATATATTAACTAAAAATAAAATTTTTATTGTTGGTGAATTTCCCGGACTCAAGTTATTGTAATTATCGTGGTCCCACAGATGTGTGGCCTCTGGGGAACATTGGTCTTCCTGATCGTTACACGGTCCTGGTGGTTGCCATAATTTTGGCAATTAAATTTATTACCGCCTCATTGGTCACGTCCACGGCCACGGGTTGCCTCGACACGATTACAATTTGACCCCGAAGAAGTATCAGTGCACGAGTTAACAAACTTTGTTACTGCTTCATCCAAGTTACAGAAAGTTCCCAACTCAATAATAAGTCGCACTAGTTCGCTTGAGGCATTTTTCAACATGGAACAGGCCGCCACGGGTGTGGACAATTTCGCTGCCAACTAGCTAGGTAGGCCGTATGCAATATATGCATTTGTCAAAGATTTTGTAAGCTCTTCTACTTCCTGAACTAAATTATCGGCCGATTTGGCATTTTTCCTAGCAATGGTAGTTTTAAGTTAAGATTTCAATGGCGTCACCCTTGGCAGAAATCTGTACTTTCCCTATCATTGCCTGAATTGTCGATTCAGACGAAATTAGGTTCCTTGCTGTATCTTCTAATTTGGTTTTTACAAACTCTACGACAACAGATTCATGTGTCCCCTTTCTTGAATGCACTAAAGATAATGCGACCAAAAATCACCATAAGTTGTCAGGCTTCCCATCGAACTCACGTAGAAATTTAGAAGTCAGACCTAAAAATTCTACCATCCTTCGAGCCATGTTTTTATAAAGCAACTCAGGTGAAGATTGACTTTCGGAAGTTCTTGCAGCATACGCGGGTCTTTGCACTGTAAATTATACTTTCATGACGGTCGTGTGTTACCTTAACATCTAAACCTCTACGTGATAAAATATAACCTAGATTATCTCTGGTGTCTGTGAAGAAATTCTCAGCTGCCGATATGTGCGATTTAGTTAGCAGGGAGTAGTTGACGTTGAGGACTACTCGAATTTCTTCCAAATTTTCGACTGGAATGAGAGAATGCTTTTCGACAGTTTCGTCTTTTCTGGGCCTATCTGTCTGCATACATTTCTACGATCTATCGTATTTTTGCCTTATACTCCTGGATTTACTCAACGTCAGCTGCCATTCCACAAAAATTAATATAATATTAGCGCAAAATACTTGAAACAAACTTTAAACTTTATCCATTAGCTAGATAACCTGATGTTATTTCGCAATATCTCTTTTGCAAATGTTACAATCATAGTAAAAATACCAAGTAGTCGCAGTAGATACAACAACAATTGTGGGCAAGAACAACAGGCAGTTTGTTTTTGTTTAGGCTCTCCTCATGTCAAAGTCAACACATAGGTATACCAATAAATAAATGTAAACAGAAAAGTACAAAAATAAAACCTTTGAATTTGACAGAAGCGGCCAACTAAACAAGGAGAAAAAATTGAAATCAGCTGTGTACCGAGTTTACCTTCTCATTCTACCATGGTTACAATATTGTCAAAAATTGATCAACCAAATCAGCTATCATTATTAAGAGATATAATTTTGTTGAAGATTCTACTTCAACAATTTTTAGCTCATTAATAACTTTTGCGTTTTAAATTTTGGACTACGGTTTTACAAAATAAACAAACAGATTAGCAAAAAACAGATAATACAATTAGTTGGCAGGAATTCGCGAATCCTCTACCTCTCCGACGACGTATTATAATTATTATCATATATGCCGGTCATTACATATTTATTACCGACATGGCAGCCAATGCAGGGACTCGTAAGTTATGTTAATATAACCAATATATATATATATATGTATATAACAAAATTAGTATTGAATTGTGTTGTAACCTCTGCAGTATTTAGTGGATTATTTGTACTCCTGCGTTTCTGGCTATGTGTCGGCCGTTGTCGTTGATGGGGGCATACTAACGATGGTAAGCAGATGTATTTTCGTCTGAATTGGTCATTGTGTTATAAATATGCTGAAGCTTGTGTTGATGACGCTCTCGTAGCCATGGCAAAATTCGTTTCCATGTGACTTTTAGTGTTTATTTTCTAGGGATTTGCTGTTGTTAATGATGATATTGCTATCCATGTCATTTAATGTTCAATGTTTTTACTTGTGTTTTTACTTAGCTTGTTTTGCAATAGCACTTGTACACTAGTTAATAGCAATGATTGCTTGGATGTGTTTTATGGAATTGTAAGTTTTCTTTTCTCATTTTAATATTTGTCTCGGGTTTCCTTGTGAACATTTTTATTTTATTTTTGAATGCAATCCTTTCCGTACTAATTAATATAATGAATGTTTCGCTAACATATTTCTATTGGGTTTTGCATTTATTTTTCCATTTCATTCATTAAAATATTTAGTTTATAAAATGATCAACACTCAATTATAGTTTGAATTACTCGTTTTGTGTATTTAATGTATTTATTTTCAATATCGAAATGTCTGCTCCAGTGTCCCATAGGAAGGTAATATGCCCGGCAGCAAATCTAGTTCTCACTACTACATACCTATTCAGATTTAAATTCAAATTAAAAATTTTGTTCATGAATTTCGCGGAAATATATTTTTGGGCAAATCCTGCATGACGAACGCTACATTCGTACACGTTTTCGGATTAAAATTTAATTTTTTATTGGTCTTTCAAAAGTGATAGCTTCAACTTTTACAGGTACTTGTTGCGAAATAATTGATCACAAAGCTTTGTAAGTAACGCACGCTCAGTGTTATTATATTTTGTTCAAAAAAATCTGTACATTGTAGCAAAAAAATCGTTTTTTTCTGAAAACAAATCTGTTTTTACGCAATATTAAAATAAGTTGCATTTATAGTTGAGCTTTCCTATTGTTATGATTTTCAATTTTAGTATCGGCTTGAGGTCATAGGTATGGATAAGAGAAAACGAAGTTGTATAAATTTCCTTTTATCACAATTTATTTAGTTTCCAATATTTCCATCAATTTCGTTGATCATTTTCAAGGACCTAATATAAGAAAAACACAAAGATATTATAAAACATTAGTGAAAACAGTAAAAACTAAATTTTTCTCTCAAGTACAGTATTGTCGGTTAGAGATTATTGAGTAGGAAATCACAATAATATTTATGCATATAATTACATCGTGAGGTAACCAAATGTATACGAGTAGTTTTTGCTGCAAGCTTTTGTCAACTAATTTCTCAATTGAATATCTGTAAACTGTATTTCCTTAGCGAGACGTCGTGAGTAAATCTTCTCCTCAGTTAGAATTTTCACTTCGTCAAAATTTGAACTGTGTCCAGTTAACGTACAATGGGCTGCGAGTGCTGTTTTTTGTTCTAAAGGCTTATAATGAGCATTTTGGTCCGATTTATGTGATGAAATTCTCGTTTTCAGTTTATTCATCGTAGTACCAACATATGCCTTCTGGCATATGTTGGTTTTATCTCCATATCACTTGATATCGTACACCACATTTGGCTTGTCATCCGTATCGATTCTCGATTTAGTCCTAATAAAAAGGCAATTTAAGGTAAAGTTAGACTTTGGAGCTAAATGGCATTTCTCCCTCTCATAAATGTTTGAATGCCTGATTCTTTCCGAGAGTCCTAGCACACACGTTATGGATTTATATATCTTCTCCGGTCTCGTTTTATCCTTTGGTGTTGGTGGTTTCAAATCTGTTTGCATAAGCACGTCGTCAATCATGTTGAGGTGAAAACTGTTCATTTGTAAAATCGTTCGTACCTTCTCCGTATTTTCCCCGTGAAATTTCACGTCGCATATTTTCACCACTCTGTTAACGAAATTCTTGGCCGTATTAATTATTGTCCCTCTTGGATGCTTTGGATAACAATTTATTAGTCATCTTGACACTGTAGACTTTTGATACCAGTCTACTTTTAAACTTCCATTTTGTCTTATAACTATGCAATCACGGTATGGTAATTGTTGGCCCCTTTGCTCTTCAGCTGTAAATTGAAATTGTTGATTGAAAGAATTGAGTGCCTTCATCGTGTCCTCCACCTCAGATTTCCCAATGGTTACAAATGTATTGTCCACGTATTTAGTTATAATTTTCGTTCTACTCGTTAATGTATTGTGCGTCGTGTCAAGTAATCCTTCCATTATAATATCCGCCATTATCGGTGACGCTGGAGAACCCATAGGCATGTCCTTTCTCTATTCATAAAATCTGTCCTCAAATTTAAAATAACATGTATCCTTGATACAAAACGACAGTAATTCCATAAAAACACCCTGTGGTATAGTCATGTAATCCGTAATTTTACTCCATTTTTCCTTTATGGTCCTTAATGCCAAATTTATTGGCATACTTGGAAAAAGATTGACCAGATCAAACGATAATAATATTTCGTCTTCGTCTATTTTCAAGTTTTTTATCCTGGATTTGAAATCAATTGCGTCCTTAACATTATATTCAGAGGTTCCCGTCATATTTTTGAGTATTTCAACCAAAAATTTGCAAAGTGAATAACCAGGAGCATTTATTGATGAGCAAATAGGTATTAAAGTTCTGGGGTTGTAGATGTTCTCGTGCTTAATTTCGCCCGGTGGGCACGTAAATTAACTTTTCGCTGAATAAATTATCCAATATTTTGTTATTTTTCTCCTGTAGACTTGACGTCGGATCTCTATACGTTCATATATCGCCAAGAATATTTCCCATCTTCATCTTATATTCGTCATTTGATATCGTAACTGTCTTTCCCCATTTGTCATGATGAGAATGTCCATTATTTTCCCCCAAAAAGTGTCTCGTGCAACCCAGTGTGCCAAAGATAATCTTATCCCTCATGTCATCGATCAAACCAACGAATTTTGTTCTTGAATTCTCCTTCTCTTCTTTGTTACAAATTGTTTGTATGCACTCTTCCCCTTCGGCGATGCATTTGAATAAAGGGAATGTTGTCATTGTATTTGGCAATACATATTTGGATCCGACAGACAGTAACCATTGTATCGATACGATACGTTTCACTCAAACTTTTCTCTTTCACTTTATTTCTTCATTGTTTTATAATTTTTACTTTATATACAAATTACCAAAAACCGCATAGCGATAATATTTTACAAAATCTTTTTTTACCAGAAGAAAACTGGAAATCTGTTTAACCCCTAAAAAATCTGTGAAAAACAGATAAATCTATTAATATAATAACGCTGCGCACGCTACATAAAAACGAAAGTAACTATGAAAGTTGAAGTGCGTTTTCGTAATTTTTATTGAATTTTCTACAATAAAGCACACAAAATGTAATGTCTAAAACAAAAATGATGCGGTTTTTATTAACAGGCGTGAATCCATTGTGATGCATGCTACTGACGCACGTTACATTTTTAATAGTGAAATATAAATAAGTACAATTGTGTGAATTTTAACAAAACAATTTATATTATTTTTTAGTAACATTTCTTAATACAAATTTTATGTTTATAAATTAATTTATGAATGAATATGTATTTATAAATTAATTTTATGTTTTAATGAGACTGCCGTTAGTGCTATTTGGAGCATATTTTCATTAAATGATGAAAGAAATCCAGTTGAATTTTTATATATAAAAGCCATTTATACGCATAGTCGTGGACATTATTAAGTATACGATTTTGAGCTTCAGCCATCTTTCAAATTTGTTTCTAGGCGAGGAATACTGATAAGCGAAGAGGTAAGAAAACAAAATAGCAATTGCAGAGGTTTTTAATGTAAGTTTTCGGAGAACTCAAATCGTGACGCATGCTACAGAAATGAATTTGCTATTTGGTTTTTTTTTTGAATTGTAAAATTTTAATTTTTTATTTACTTAAAAGCAGGATATAAAAATGCACTTAAAATTATAGACGACTTGCAAAACAAAACTCATTCAACTCACAATACAAGAAAAAAACATTATTTTCAGTGACATACGCTAAAACGAATGGACATGCAATTTTTTTTATTTTTTATTTATTCATTACAAAACAATTCAAAATTCACATAAAGCCTTAGCGCCGCCATGTAGGCATTATTGAGGCATGTTGGCAAAATTTAAATCTTTGTTTAGCCGTTTGTATACATCACTTAAAACTAATACAAGTAGTTTAAAATATATTACTTCAGTTATTAATAAATCAATGTAACAAATTATCTGAACATCAGCAGCTCATCAAAATGTTGTAGAAAATATGCTTTTAATTTGGCCTTAAAAACAGGTAGACTTCCAGTAAATTTTATATCATGAGGCAAGGCATTAAATTCCATACTACCACAGTGTTCAATACACGGTTTAGTTCTTCCTAGACGACACCAGGCTATTCTCAGGTTTTCGCTATTACGAGTATTAAATGCAGTCTGATTACGTGAAAATTGTATCGAGTGATAAACCTATATTGTTCTGACACTTAAAAACTAAAACAATGATTTGGTATTTATAAATTCCACGAAAGGACTGTAGGAAATTCGTTAGAGTACAAGAAAAACGTAGAGTATCTTAGCGGGAGACTCGCTAATGATTTATTTTGAAGCCTCTGAAGTGATTTATGGAATGTACCTTGACCGTATCCATATATAGTAGCTAGATAATTAAAATGGCTTTGAATTAAAGTTTGGTATATGAGTAGTTTGGTATCACGGCTTAACTTTTTATAAAACTTGTATCCAATTCCAAGAGCTGGAGCTATTTTGGACTTTAGTTTTCTTATGTGTAAGTCCCAACACAGATTGTTCTCCATGTGTACACACAAATATTTTACCATAGTAGATTCCATAATTGTCGTTCCATCAACATACAGGGTGATTCAGGAAGTTCCGGACAAATTTCTCCAGCGTATTCCTTGGCTCGATTCATGAAGCAAAGTCCACTAGGACCATGTCCGAAAATGCAAGGGTGCGAAATGGCAGCGGGTTCAAAATTTTCGGATTGGTGGTCGGAGGGTAATAGGGTAAAGTGGCTAACTTCTGAGCCAGTGGTCGGATTGGTTTGGGCTTGTTGGAAAGGTCTTTAAGAGGCCTTTCAGGATCAATAAAAAAAAAGTAGAAAAAAGTCAAATCGCCGAGATACAGAGCTTTCGGAAAATGGAAAAAAAATTCACATAACCTTAATTTGCTCAGGCAGGTGGCAGGTAACGTATGCTTTTTTCTGTTGAAAGATAGCCATACCTCTTACCTTTCCAAAATGACCTAAACGAAGCCCAGAGGTTCCAAAGTTATGACCATATTACTGAAATGCAAAAATGTTTGTTTTTGTTTTTGGAAGCGACATAACAGCACACATTTATTTGTTTTTGTAAATTATCACGTTTAAGATTTTATTTTATTGAAATTTTTGGCTGAAGAATCAAACACATAAGGGGGAAAAAACAGTTGATGTTAAAGGAAGTTTTCAATGCGGTTCCCATTTTCTACTAAACACAATTGCAGCCGTTTGCGAACCACATCCGCCACGTTTAGTGCACTCATCTTTTCACGAACTTTCACCGCAGTCTTTCATGTAGCCCCACAAAAAGAAATCAAGTGGTGTGAGATCTGGATATCGTGGCGTCCAGGCGATTGGTCCAGCTCGTCCAATCCAACGTCGAGGGAAATTGGTGTTAAACCAATCCCGCACAATAAGCCGGTAATGCGCTGGAGCACCATCTTGTTGGTAGAAAACATGATTTCCTACCGCAAGAGGTACTTCCTCTAGGATTTCTGGCATGACTTCTTGCAAAAAAGCCAAATAATTTTGCGAATTTAACCTGGGCGGAAGTACTTTTGGCCCAATCAAGGTGTTGTCGATGATGCCAGCCCAAACGTTGACGGCAAATCTGTGTTGAAATGCTGTTTCTTTCTAGTTGTGGGGATTGTCATGGGCCCATTCGTGCAAATTATGGAAATTAGTTATGCCGTCTCTCGTGAATTGCGCTTCGTCGGTCCACACAATCGAACGTAAAAACATAAATGCGTGACATCACGTTGCAACATCTCACGGCAAAAGTGGACGCGTAGTGGCAAATCGGCCGCCAAGAGTTCTTGAACTGGTGTGAAATGGAATGGATGTTTTTTTCTTTGTGAAGGACGTGCCATACTTTTGATTGTGCCACACCAACTTGGACCGCGATTCGTCTTGTGCTTGTCGTTGGGTTTTCGTCTATCGCTTATTGTTCATTTCCGGGACGCTCCTTTTGTGTAATCAACGTACCTTTCCGAAATCGGCTGTGCGTCTTACTGAATGTTGTTCAGTTTGGTGGTCGTCGATTAGGAAAACGTAATGCAGATTCACGCGCAGCAGCTCTTGCATTACCATCGCAGAATCCATACATGTAATGAATGTCTGCTAATTCTTCGTTTGAATTAGTTGCCATTTTTACTAATTCAAAACACAACGTACTCGAAACTGTTTCTGCAGCAGAGATTAGCGTAAACTTTGACTTTTTTGTCGTTATTCACTTTTAAAAAACCGGACAAAAATCACTTGTACTTTTCGCGTTCGTAGACACTTGTTGAATGACAAAATTCTATCAATGAAAATACGACTTACTTTTTTAGGCACTGATCAATGGACTGGAAAATGGACTCGAAAATAAAATCCTAAACGTATTAATTTACAAAAACAAATAAATGTGTGCTGTTATTTCGCTTCCAAAAACAAAAATAAACATTTTTGCATTTCAGTAAAATGGTCATAACTTGGGAACGGTAAGATCTCTGGGCTTCGTTTAGGCTACTTTAGAAAGGTAAGAGGTATGGCTATCTTTCAACGGAGAAAAAAACATAAGTTACCTGCCATCTGGCTGAGCAAATTGAGGTTATGTGAATTTTTTTTCCATTTTTTTCCGAAAGCTCTGTATGTCGGCGATTTGACTTTTTTCTAAAGGCCTTTCCAACAAGCCCAAAAACAATCTGACCACTGGCTCAGAAGTTAGCAACTTTATCCTACTACCCTCCGACCACCAATCCGAAAATTTTGAACCCGCTGCCATTTCGCACCGGACATGGTCCTAGTGGACTTTTCTTCATGAAATGAGCCAAGGAATACGCTGGAGAAATTTGTCCGTAACTTCCTGAATGACCCTGTATATACTAAAAATTTCCCTGTTTAGGCAGTATGGCCTAAACCGTATAAGTTTTGTTTTATCTGCATTTAAAACAAATTTATTTATAAGCATATATGCTGAAATCAGGGCGGCATCACGTTCCATGTAAGGCTTAACTGCACGCTCATGCTTATATGGATAGATAAGACAAATATCATCAGCGTATACAAAAAGTTGACCAGTCAAATCCAGGTTTATAATGTTGTTAATATAGATATAAAATAATAACGGACCTAATACACTTCCTTGTGTTACTCCATATTTCACATTATAAAGTGTACTTCTCTGCTTTCCAATTTGAACAAACTGTTTTCTATTTGACAAATAACTACTAGCAAATAACGCATTCCATTACCATGTATACCATAGCATTCTAGTTTTCGTAGCAAGATTCTATGGTCTATAAGATCGAATGCTGTTTTTTAATCATAAAATATTCTTCCAACTCCACTATGCCCATCATCTAACCCTTTACATATAAAGTTCAACACATTTAGTACAGTCTCTTCTGTTCCGCAACCGTTTTGTGAAACCATACTGAAACGGATTAAGTAATGAATTTCCCTCAAGTATGATAAAATTTGGCTATGCAAAAAAATTCCAAAAACGTTGTTAATTACGGGTAGAATAGATATTGGCCGAAATTTATCAGCCGTCAAGGCATTTTTCTCCTTTGGTATAGGAATTATTTTGTACTTTCAGAATGTCGGGATATAAAGATGTACGAGTATTTATAATTTCATTAAAAATATTTACCGATTTGAGGGAGATAATACTGCTGCAATTTAAAAGCGCCTTTGGAGTAACATTATCATGCCGAGGACTTTTGAATTTAAGAAAGAAACGACAGTTAACTGGTCTTAAATTTCGTAATGAATTAAATGTACCTGTTGGAACTTGCTCAATCTGGTGCCTAAGATTTTGTACTGATTGTAGGAAATATGTGCTTAGTATTTCTGCTTTGAAAGCATCATCAGTAATTATGTCTCCTCTGTCATCTTTCAGAGTACACAATTTTCTGTCCAACACCTCATTTAAAAACAACCAACCTTTTTTACGATTCTGATTCATAGTGCTAAATTTGTTGATAGTAGTGATAATTCCATTGAGTTGTTATACGCTAGCTTTATAACTTTACTGACACCTTTTATAATGTTCTCCACTGCAATACTAGGCTTCTTTCTTCTTCTACCAAAAGCGAGTCTGTGTATGACATCAGTTTATACAGGTTGCCATTTATCCAAGGAGTAATCCTATGTTTCACTTAACTTTTCGTTTTTTTCTGTTTAGAAACATTCTCTATTCTATTGCTAATGCAATTGATCAAATTTTTTGTATCAACGCGAGGATCTCCTGTACTCTGCAAATTAAGTATTTCATTTTCTAGTAGGAGCTTTAACTTACCATAATCGCAATACGAAAATATGTCTGTCCCAAAGAGTCCAAGTTTCAACTTTAATATCAATTTTACAAGATATAACATTATGATCCGATAGATCGCACTCTATAGAGTCTGCAATAGTTGCAACATTAATGTTGCTATAAATATGGTCAATATACGTCCCACTACACTGCCGCGTAACTAAATTATGACAGTTGTGGAAGTCGTAGGTTAATAAAATATTTTGTAATTCCTCAGAGGATTGTACATCCAAATTATCAATGTTGGCATCACCAACAAAAACACAATAACTTCTACCGTAATATTCGAGAAAATTCTCTAAGAACGCAGTAAAACTCGATCAGACGCATTTCTGTGATTTATAGAACGAAATTATCTTCATTGGTCTTCCCTCAAGTTTTAATTCATTGAGCGTTACAACAATGGAATCTATGAAGCTTTGGCTCTTGCAATAATCTACAGTGAATGCTAAATTATGACGAATAAATAATGATGTGCAACCATATCCATAAGATCTACAGCAATAACATACTTATAGCCGGGTATGTTGTATATTTGAACAACGTCTTCCTTAAACCACGTTTCTTCAACAGCTATTACTGTCGGTAGTATAGGAAATTTGGCAATGCGAGATTTGAACTTATTAAATTTTCTAATTGAAGATACGCTTCTGATATTCAGCAAAATTATTACTAAAACAACCCAAATGAGATTTGAATAAAAATAAATGATTATTAATCATGAGAAATTTCGTATGTATATATATATATATCCACAAATTACAACATCAACTCAAATTAAGATGGTGACATATACGAGTAATCGGAATCTTTATTTTCATATACATTTTGAGCTGCAAAATGTTGAGATCGCCTATTTTCCGGCTTATGAGTTATAGCTTCAAGTAGCAAATCATTAACTTCATCCTCACTTTTAATTAATCTTGGTCTTGATAGTTCACTCCATTTTATGAAAACTTTACCTCCACTTAACAGACTTAGTGTTTCCCTACTCAAATAGTCGAAACGAAACATTTTCTTCGTTTCTTCTTTTCCACGTAGTGTTGGTTTCAATGACATACATTTTTCTTTGGACTTTTTAGAGCTGAACTTGACAACTACCGACTGTTTATCATTAGTCGTATTTATTTTCTTAATAATATAAGCATCAGTGATATAATCTGCTTCCAAATCCCCACCTGATTGCTTTGACAGATCTAATATGACATCTACAGCAGATAATCCATCGCTTATGCTTACACCGGTCACCAAGCAATCGTTTTTTACCATCTGATCTTTCAAATATTGAACGGGATTTTTCACTGCTTCAAGTTTCGTTTAGTTTTCGGCCACTCCTTTCAAAATGTCGTCAAATTGTTTTGACATGAAATTCATCGCCTCTTGCAAATCTGACAGTTTATCCAGTTTCTTCAATTCTGCTTTGATTGCAGTCAAATCTAAACTATGGCTTTCGATCGGGCCATCTATGTTCACACTAAAGTAATGATATGAAAACTAAAAAAATTTAGATTTTTTGTCCTACATTAAGAGATTGGACGCAGAGTAGGATATGGTAATAATTTTTATATGTATTAATGATCATCGAAATAATTTTTTTTTTTATATTTGTAAAATTATATATCCAGCCCAGGGCTTCCCAACCCCTTCCACCTCACGGCTCTCTAAAGGAATATGAGCATTAGGGTAATAACTTTTTGCATTTTTTGCAAATATCAAATCTCCCCAGACAAAATCGTGTAGGGCATGGACAACTATTAAGAACTGCGTTTTTAGTTTTTCGGTATCGTTAAAAAAGGTTACGCACCAAACGCGTTAAAGTTTTGAATCAACCAAAATTGAAAAAAAAACTTTTTTTTTCATATATTGGTTGTAATTTAAAACAAACAATTAAATCGGTTTTGTAGTAGAATTTTAATCCTAAGTAAATACTATTAAATGCAAATCTGTTATGTTATTGTTCAGTGGAATTGTGTGTATGTATGAATGTATATATTAAAGGCATTTTAGAAGTCGCTGTCGGCGCGTAAGGTTTTTTACGAAATTGAACTGAAATAGTCTTTTTTTGTCATTAATACAATATTTGCCATTAGAAAAGCCCTGGGGAGAATGTTGTCTAAAAAAAGTTATCACCCTAATGAGCATTTGTAGTCGATGCGCAGTATTGAGCGTGTGTTTTTGGAACCGCTGCAAAAACATACATACATAAACTAATTTAAGGGTTTTCAATTCAAATTAAGTGAAAATTTTACAGCATTAAATACTTATAATAAACCAATTACAATGTTTTTATTATTAACTAAATTTAAAAATAATATAAAATAACATAAATTATTAAAATCCAAAAAATAACATAAAAAACCAATATTAAAATTTTTTTTTCTGATGTCATTTTTATTGTATTCGTCGGAATACACAATACACTCCCATGTCTTATTCAAAACTAACAAAAAGAAAACAGCTGATGGATGACAGAGCTGGTTAACAATAACACTGACGAGTTAACTGTACCAATAGATATTTATAAGGGTTGCAACAAAATAAATTTTCGGAGTGTTTATAATTGTAAGCGTGCTTTAACCCTTCTGCACTAATTCAGACTATACTCCTCATAAACGATTTGTGGGTGGATTTGACCCAAAAGCAATAATACATCAGTATAACGGTTAACTAATTTTTTTGTTATTATTTTAACATAAAATAAAAATACATTAACTAAAACTAAAAGATAGAAATTAAAAATGTATTTTAGAAAAATAAGATTATTTCTATCTGTTTCTATTCCTAAATTTATTGAAACGAAATTAATGCTTGTTAGAGTTTTTGGTATGTGGATTCAAAAACCATCTTTGCCTTTGATCCAATTACCCATGAAGCATGAGGGATAATCTTGATGGTGAATGATCTTCGATGAACTGTGAGTGTGGGCTACTATTATTTCCAGGATCTTTGCCACAACTCTTTTCGCGGAAGGACCTTTGGACATTCGAAAATGTAATGAAAAAAAAATTTGATAGTCCCGAAAAAAAATATTAATGTAAAATGCAACCCAAGTCCCTGACTGGGGATATGAAAAAGTTGTATAAACATGTAGTTACCTTAAGACATAATTTTAGCCGTTTGTTCTTTACATTTGGGTCATTTTGACCCAATTTGTGCAGAAGGGTTAAACGATAGGTCCCGCCCCAATTGAACCTATCTACTGTGCTCTTTTATTTGTTATTAAATGTTAAGTTTGGGCAGATGTAAATTAGTGTAGTGTTATACTTAGAGTATCCACAAAACCGGCAATTTTTGGAAACCGGTTTTCGGTTTGTTCGAAAAATCAATTTTTCAAGATACCAGTTTTCGGTTTGTTCGAAAAATGGATTTTTCAAGAAACCGGTTGTCGCCTTTTAATTTTGGGAAAAACCTGTGGAACCTGTTTTTTGTTGCTTTAAATTAAATTACCCATGTAGAACTTATAATACATTTGTTTCACGTCCATTTCATATACTTATTCGTGTTGACAACTCGAAAATTTACAACTGTATTTAATTAATTACGTCTCAATTTTAAATATAAACCAAAATATATTTAAAATTAAAATGTTCGAGCGATATGTATATTTTAAATTATTTTATTCTTCAATATTTTTTTCACCATTGGGTAGCATCGTCGGGAAGATAAACAGAATTATTAAAAAGTAAATGAAAAAAATAATGAAATTAAAATTAAATTTTCAATTAATAATTGTGCATATTTTCCCGACAATGCTAGCCAATGGGTAGCGAAATATTGAAGAATAAAATAATTTAAAATAGACCTAACACTCGAACATTTTAATTTTAAATATAATACGAAAGGCCGAATAAATCATCACATTTTAAAAAATATATGTCATATTCCAATTTGGAATGCATGTTTACTATAAAATTTAAAAGTTTTATTCAAATTCGCTTTAAATGATTTAAAATCGAAAATCATATTCAAATTTGAAAAAGATTTTCATGTATGAAAATCTTATTAAGTTTAAAACATTTAGTTATCAAATAATTTTAATGTTCAAATTTGATAAAAAAGATGTTTGAAAAGCTTTTGAAAAAAACATTATTTGGATATGTCATTTAGATCATATTTCAAAATGGAAATCATGTTTCTTAATTCCTAAATTTCACTAAAATACGAAAATCATATCATTTATTATTAACTGTTTTATGGATATTAACACCGATTAACCGATGTCAAATATCCGGTTTCCGGTTTGTTCAAAAATTAAGTTTTATTAAAAAACCGGCACACGGTTAACAGCAAAAAACCCGTTAACCGGTTTTCCCGGGGTTTCGGTTATGAACTGAGAGAACTGCAACGTTCACAATTCCCCCCGAGTCAGTAAAACTATATGTGACCTGGTCTACGGAAAGGGGGCTTAGGTGTCAAAAAATCAATTTTCACTTTTTGGTTGATTCGGATGGAAGATGAGATGCTTTTTCACGTGGTGAAAAGTAGAAAATCCTAACTTGCTTAGAAGTGTACTAAAAATGTAGAGAAAGAAGAGTAAAATACGACAAAATATAATTTATTGGTAATGAACAAAATACATTGAATTATAAGCTATAAAGACATGATTATACAGTAGAAAAACGTATTATGGGCCAAAAATAATAATGCTGAGTAGTTTATGTATTTTTCTTTGTTGTAGTTTTCCTTGAGATCTTTTTACGTGTTGATCCTGAGGAAGATGGACCTGGTTCCTCGTGTGGTTTGAGAACATCTTCACTTGTTTTTGCCTTCCGTTTCTTCGATGGCAAATCTTTCGGCAATGGAGCCACAATATCTACTTTAGATATATCCGAAACTAAGCTGCGAAGATTGTGATAGATGTACCACTGACGTTCCAAAGATAAACCGGCTGGTTGTATAACTTTCGGCATTTCAGGATCGATAGATTTTAACAGAAGCTTAAAGGAGTGCACTTCTTCACTGTCTGCGACTTTCTTTGTTTTTACACAATCTGTAGAGATTATGAAATGATGGAATTGCGTTATTCCAACAAGTGACTTGTACAGTGGTTTAAAATAGCTGTCCCATTCATACCAGACGACTTTTTCAGCCGATACAGCTTTATTATAACCCCCAGGTGATGATGCCTCGACACACTGCAGTAAATCTGCATACGTGTCGATGTTACTGACGGCATACTTACTTTTGAAAATACCGAAGTAACGATCAGGCGCGAACTTAGTGTGCCCGGTAAGTAGAAAATTGAATAAAATAGTTTTGTTAAGACCCCGAGCCAAACACCATTGCATATATGATAGTACAGTGTTATTCTTATTCTGCCCAACACAATTGTCACAGAAAAGAACGAGTGTTATTACAACAATATTTTGACAGAAATTTTGTTACCAGCTCCTTTACATCACCAACATACAGGTCCATGTTAACAAAAGTTTGTTCGGTATCATCTTCTGCCTGAGATACACATACTTCGTCTTCATCATCATCGCTCTCTTCATAGTTTTCATCATCGTTTTCATCATCCTTTTCATGGAAATATTGTCCGTATACGGCACTGAACTCCTCATCAACACTCATGTTTCATTTCATGCGAAATGCGAAGACGATAATCAACAGAAACAGTAAACGTCACTTCTTCGGTGTTACTTTTTTAAATGTTCCACACTAGCAACTTACACGATGAACTATAATAATATTCCGACCAACAACAACACTTACTGGACCAACAACAGCACTTACTGGACGTCCGGCGCGGAGAACAATTAACGAGATAATGAGAAACTGACGAAACGAGTTGCTTACTTTTAACAGCTTTTTCACAGAAAACTAGTCTTCGCACGTAAGCTCCCTTTTCGCAGACCAGGTCACATATGCTGAGCGTGTTACGGTCTACACTGATAGTTATAGAAACGCTCTGGTCGACACATATTTACATACCATTAGTGTGTCGTATTCAATTTGTCTAGGCTGAATAACCAAATTTGTCTTTAATAATTTCCACTTCTCTTACAATAACCTCTGGTGTTTCTCTTAGAAATACAAATTTAATAGGTCGACAATTCCTAGTGGTCAATGGAGCAAGATTATTCCATCTTATAATATTTCGTCCAAAAAAAGTTGCAAATAATTGAAGGAGTCTATTGGAATAAAAATAAAAATTTCAACGTACAATTTTTACTGCAACTTCCATTTTATAGCACATCAGTCACTCATCAAAATGTAAGTTACGAGGACCAGTCACCTTGAAAACTCAAAAAAGAAACCCTTGGCAAAAATGGGCATAAGCTGTTTACAAAATCTGAAACTTTAGTCATCACCTGTTATTTTGGTTATAAACATTTGGCGCAGCTCGACAGGATTCATAAAGTTGTAATCCATGAAGCTGTTTACTGTTTCACCAGGAAAAACAAACAGTGTTTTTACGAAAGTTTCGAATATTTTTGGCAAAAAAATACATTATAGTACCACTAGAATAAGTTATAAAGGATATTTTTTAAGTGTGATTGAAATTGAAATTGTAAAAGATAGACCAAAAATTAATCTTTAATCAAAAAATTGGATTTTATTTGAATGACGAATACATGGCATTAACATTTCATGACGAAGACCATTCTGGATGTCGAATTTTGAGTCCCTTTTCGAGCATTCCTGGCGTATTTCACGAATAACATGAACAATCAGCATAACCAGTGACTTCACGTAGACCCACAGGAAATAATCAAAAGCTGTAAAATCACACGACTGGAGGATAATTGACATACCCATTTCTCGAAATGAACTTATCGCCAAATTTTGATTTCAATAAATCGATGGCTGCGGTCGCCGTATGGCACATACCGCCATATTGTTGAAACCACATACCTCCCGGATCAATGTCTTCCATATTTTCAAACAAAATATCATTTGATATAATATAATATAATATAACCCAAGCCACTATAAATCTACAAAAAGAGTATTTCTTCCACACAAAAGAATCATGGTGCGATAACGATCTCCACTGACCGCAACGAGAGATCCGGCTTCATTTTTGCAGAAATCGGATCCGATGCTGCCATCAACGTGGAAACCCCACCAAACAGTGCATTTGTCAAGATGTATTGGAGTCTGTTGTAGATTTGTCTCAATCCATGTGCGGAAATTTTGTTTACTAAACAACCGCTTAAGCCAAAAAATAGCCCCATTGCTGAACACAATTTTGTAGTAAAACGTCGGGTCAGTTTCCAATTGCTGTAGAGACCAATCGGCTGCAGAACGACGCATATCATTGTCTCGTGGCTTTAATCCCTACACCAACTGAATTTTGTACGGGTGTAGGCATGATCTTCAGTACGCACATTCCATCGACGTGTTACTGTTTCATTTAGAGAGTACATATATGGTATGAAGTCTATCCTCAGTTCGACGGGTGGCTTGCTCAGTTGGACGATTATGTGCTCCATAAAAATCACGAAGTCTTCTATATCGCGCATCGATGACTAATTTTCAAAAGAAAAATGGATAATTTTGTAGCGTTGTTCTATTCTATTCATGATATTTTCCAAAGTGTCATGATCATAAATGTCAAAAAATGAGATCAGTTTGACTGTTCATTTGACCGCTAATCCTTCCGTAAGTTCTATCTCGCAAAAAAACACCCTTTACAGCAGGCAACAACGTTTTGTTTGGTATGCATTTACTGTCAACTTCAACGTGAGTGTATACCAACAAGAACTGTAAACAAAAATTGAAAAAAAAAAACAAAATGCATTTGAATTTATAAGTTTGGGTTAACAACGATATCAATAATTCAGAAGAACTAATAACAGAACCTATATAATTGTATCAGTGTTACAAAAACAAGTGCTTGGTTGAAAAATGTAGCTTGGTTATCACGACCATTTTCTGCTATGGAGTTTCATTGTGAAAAGTCAGCTGTAAAACATAGGTACATTTTGTATTCACTCAGTTTCAAGAGATACTTGATTTTAAGGAGTTATAAATTATGAGGTAAAACGTCGGCTAAAACACTTTGCCTAATTGCCCACATTTTAATTTCAAAAACAGAGAAAAAATAATAAATTATTTATTAGTTAGAAAAAGTTGCCAACAACAATTATCAACCGAGAAACAAGATTTGCATTTGGCAAAGTAGCAAATGCTTGATAACGGTTGTCTTACTTTAATTGTTTTGTTTTGATTTCATTTTCGTGACAGCTGTACACTTGTCTATTATACCAGGGGGTATACATGGCACAGCTGATCGACTGTGATGTAGGAAACAGGGCAGATCAGCGAGACAGCGATAAGCAACGAGAAGGAAACCATATAGAAAACTAATATTAAATAGTGTTCGTTTGATACTAACGGCAGATAAATTTTATTTTATGTTGGTTGCATCCAACGAAAATAGGTTTTCACTACCTCGTCATCAACGAGAAAGCCCAAATAAATTTTTGGGCATTATGACATTTGCATAATATGAACAATTATTAAAAATGCAAAATACTACAAACGTTAAGCCGCATTCACAATGCAAGCGATTCACAATCTTTTCGTTTTGTTTACAAAAATGTAACTGAAATTTGTCGCCGTAGTTGATCTATTTCTACTCCAGCAACATATTTGTTCGAATAAATAATATACTATTAACCGATACATGGCGCTGTACTTCGAATTTCATTTTCAAACTTAAAAACATCAATGAAAATTGAAACCAATTGTGTTAAACGATGCATTATAAAACGTAATTTTATCCGTAGAATCTTTTAATAGCAAATATGTTTCAATACATTAACATTTTTTAATATTCAAATTACAAACCTGATGTGACATTTGAATCATGATGCAACTAATAGAGGTTCTGCTATAAGAACAACTTTTCCTTCTGTTCATTACATGAAGAATCAAATCATCCAAATGTATTTTGTTTTCGTAATTTCTGTGAGTGAAAACTGGAAAGCGCACAGCTCAGTGATTGTGAGAAGTTCTCCCCGGTCCCTTCATGGGATGTAATGGGAAACCATTTATTTTATAATTTCTGGCATACTTTTATTCTTGACATACATTTGTTTTATCTTTGACACGAATACAAAATATATTTTATTGTTGCCTTGATATATTGGCCGTAATACTGGTATCACCTGTTAGAACAAAAATCTTGATTTGAAGTAAACCGTCATAATTATTATAAATTATTATTGCGAAAGCCTATTGCAAATGTTGCTTGCATTGTGATTCCGGCTTTAGTCTGCAGTTGCGTGTGTCTTGAACCAGAGCAGGGAACTATCAACGTGCTCAGTCTAACATCATTATTGGTATGCAGTATTACACAGAATTTAGTTTCCCATCCCAGACTTTAAGATACTGTTCAATCGTTGACCGTTCAAGAATCGTATTGTATTCATTTGTCATCAAAAGACAGTACTTGACTTCCACGCTTCTTCAAAGTTGCTGCAATACTTTAAGCGATATACGAAATGTTTTCAGAACTAGAAGACCGACCTCAGACTCTACAGATTTTCGTAAAATAATGTAGAAAGTTAACGACTTTTAAATAACTATAATATTCGTTTGAATGACTGAAAATGTAGTTCAAATTAAGAAAACGGGTAAAAAGGGGTAAGACTTTTAAAAACTTTTAAAATGATGGGGAAGGTCTTAAAACGGGTGTGTACGGGTAAAAGGAGTAACAAATGGCGATAAAGAGTAAAACTTCAAAAAGCAAAAAAAAAAAACAAGTCGTCTGGAATGATTTGGAATGTGTTATGATTTGTAAATGTGGGTAACAAGGGCAAACGTTGGTGAAACTTCAAAAATCGGGCAAACAGTTTGGATTCTATTGGAGTTTACCAAAAATAGTATAAGTGGGGAAAGAGAGGCAAAAGCGACATCAAATACTTGTAAAATGCTGGAAGAATCGCTTGCAATGATTAGGAATTTGGTAATTGAAGTTCGTTGACAAATGCGAAGGTATGATTTTTAAGGGGAAGCGGATCGTTTTATACCCTAATGCTAGGACTTAAGTACCTGACCTCCGGGTTGGGACCGCGTCATCAGGATCGCGGACGGATTTAAGTACCTCGGGGTCAAATTCCGTACAAATTTTAAATTTTATCGACACCTTGACCACACCACAAAGTGAAGATGATTTGCTCTAGGTACCTACATGTTCTACCTTGCCGTGGGGACCTATCGGATGAGGTCAAGCTTTTGAACTACCGTCAGATCATAAGACCCATTATGGAATATGCGTTCCCTGTCTGGTTCGGAATCTCTCCCGCCCAGATGGAGAGATTTAGGTGATGGAAAAGACGCATCCTTATGAGCTGCTTGGGCTTGCAGATGCGGGCAGCCTTTCTAGAAAACGGACTGGTGGAGTCCGGAGAATAGTTTGGGCCAGGACGAACGCCTGGAGCGACTACTGGAATTATGGTATAGGCCGCCGGTTGGCCTCGCGACCTTGGCCACGGGGTGGACTCCTCTTCGTAGACAACAAACTCCTACTCTATCAGAGATTCGTAATAAGTGTACCAATCTTAACTAAGTACCGCCACAAGAAATATTTGAAAGAAAAAAAAAATTTAAAAACTGAAATCATCTGGTTTGAGTAAAAGTAATTGCATTTGGTGCGGACGGTTTTTTTGCAATATCAGAAATGTAAAGAACAGTTCTTCATGCCCTCCATCATACTCTGAGAGCATTTGTCGCAAAAAAAGTGACTAACCCTAATGTACATATAATGTATAGAATTCCTTTAGGCAAATAAATTACTTTTCCTAAATCTCATTCCCATTAAAATGGTAGATACAAAGAAAAAAAAAACACTTATCTACAACGCAAAGTATTGTGTCTTTTTTTTATAAATTTAAGGAAAACAGAAATAATTTTGGAGTTGCCGTATAAATAAGCCTGAAGTACGAAAATGGGTCGGGTGTCGACATCTTTGGAAGAGTGTAGTGAATGGTCTAGAAGCAGTAAATTTCAGGAAATACTATAACTGACGATGTATCCCAGGACATCAAAGACTCGTCGATTCACCAAATAAACCCGTCGCAACATGAAAATTATAAAATGGTATAATTAAATTCATGAGAAGAACACCTTTCATTTCCGTAGCCAAACTGGCTATTGCTAGGTAGACCCGTTTTATGGATCCTGTGTGTTTAATTCCTTTTTTAGTAATTCAGGTATTTTTAGATACTACATACTAATTTTGCCTTTCAGCTTGGAAACAACAATGTCGCAATAAAAAATTTAATAAAACAACAAGATCCTTCATTTACGAAAATATTTCCTATAAAACCCTTAGATGATTTAATGATAGTGTAGAGTACCATCAACGAATATACGGAGCCAGAATTTGCAAGTAGTTTGTACACTGTGCTTCAGATTTTAAGGATATATATCTCTTAATATCTCAATTATTCATTCTGCATATTTATCTTGATTCCTACAGTAAAAAGCGTCCTTGGACGACGTGGTTGACTAAATGGAATCGTTGTACCAGAAGTGTTAGCAAATTTGAACGTCAAAGGAAACCATAACAAAATGCTCCTTTTGGAATACAAAAAATTTTTTTATCGTTCTGTTTCTTTAGTATTACTATGTATACGAGTATTAAAGTATGAAAAAAATTATGTTTTATTCCTTTTAGTCACTTCGTATGACAAAGACCAGCCGCAAAAGTCATTTACACATGAACTAGAGCATGTCTTAAGATTAATGAAAAATGGTAATCTTAGCAGAAAAATAAGGAAAAGAGAGGAAAGCAGACCATCAATGTGTGTGAGGAAAATATTGGGTCATCGAAGGAAAGTAATCTTTAATTACTGGCTTTAAATTTATATTTTGTAATTAATTTTTATTTTTGTTTTTAATAAATTTTTAAGTTATTTTATGTTATGGTATGTATAGGATTAAATTGGAGGCATTGTTATTGAATAAAATTAGTGTTTGTTAATCAGTTTATCATAGGTTTATATAAAATTAGTTATAACTGCTCTTGGTTGGCCCATTGTGATACCTGCAGTTCGTCTATAGCAACTATTGACTTGTCGTCTAGCCAATTTGGCCTTTCAATGAATCTGTTTATAAGACCTACAGGAATATCCTGTAGGGCTACGGTGCTAACTGAATGTGTTCGGAATATCCTACATCTGAGACCTGCCAATCCAAAAGAAGGTGTTTCGCCGTTTCCTCGTCCTCTTCCATGCAGCATCTACAGAGACTGGCGTTTCTATGTCCCAATCTTAGGGCGTGTTTTCCTATAAGACAATGTCCCGTAAGTGTTCCTCAATAACCTGCCTCTCGGCAAGTTAAGTAGTTGCCTTGTCCTCTTCCTGTCCACCTGTGGCCAGAGGACCCTGGCTTGTTTGCAAATTGAATCTCCACTTGTCCTTGAACTGCTCTTAAGATAGAATATTTATATATCTTTTAGCATCATACAGCATCTTCAAGTGTATGGATTTTCGGGTCTTCATTAATAATTACATTATTAATTACACCAGTGATTCCATACTATTACACTGCTGCTATCTGTGATATCGTGGTGACTTTGTGCATCCTCGGAAAAATTATTTTTTTGAATTTTTGTATTTAAAGCTGATCCACCACCAGTCCACTGAACTACGTAAAACTACAGACTTTTTCGGAATATCATGAATAAAGTAAGTACGTTGGGCGAGTGTAGAGTTGGTAGTGCCCGGGGACAGGAACAGTTCATGCCAAGACTGTAGTGCTGGTGAAGAACCACATCCTGCTCGAGGTGGCACTGTTGTTTACTAGACTGGTAAGTCGAGGGTGTAAACCTGTCTAGAGGATGTTGGCAGCCACAGCACTACGATCGGAACTCTGAGGCTCATAGATTTCTGTAATTATCATCAACTGTTTATCGGCTTAACCAAATTCCCCCATTGCAATAGTAGTGATTCTGCTAGCAGGATAAAGTTGGAACTATTATATAACAATATCGTCAGAACAATATCTTTGAATTCGAAAAATCTATTTGGAGTATATACATTTTTGCATAGATTGATTTACACTGATCACCCAAAATACCTGCACGAAAATATTCGATTTTCTAAAGAATAAAAATAATAATTTTACCACAATTGCGTAGCTTAGTTTCTGAATGGCAATTCTATATTAATGCAATACGTCTTTGGAATGCTCTGCCCATAAGCAACAATCAAACAGCAACGCAATGAGTTTCAAAAAATTTATTTTTAGATATTTTGATTCAAAATAAACTTCCATTCCTGTTTTCTTTTATATTGTCATAAATTTAATTGTTTACTTTTTGTTTTCTAATTTTAGTGTTTTAGAATGTTGTTCTAGTTATTTAATTTGATTTTTACTTCTTGTGTTTAAAATTATTATTATTCAAATTATTAAAATCATTAACTAAACATGTATTTAAATTTATATTTATTATTATAATTATAAGAGTTAATTTTGATGTGCAGGATATAAATAATAAGTAAATAAAATAAAACTACCTAATTGCAGAATTGAGATTGTATATATAGATACGATTGATGATCAACCGATGGTATAAACTCAGTAGTTAGGCATCTGATGATGAATTTGTCACGAAGTTCGAAACTAGTCATGCCGGTGAGTTTGTGTTGAACTGGATTGTCTATTATTTCCAACACAAACCAACCATTTTTCAATTAGAAAAATGTTCATGACTTGTAAGCTTCTAGTATAAATTTCTCATACATTAACCAAAAACTAACAAAAATCGGTCATACAAATTCAAATTCAAATAAACGTAACTGACACTAGCATGGTCTTCAAAAAAATACAACTCTGTGATATAGATTAAAACTCACCTCAAGGCACTGCAACAATGCGAGAATGCATGAGGAAAAAGAAGAACATGGTGAAAAAATTCTGTCTGTTCTTGTGAATGAATGAATTTTTCATACATTAACCAAAAACTAAAATAAAAATAAATAAATAAATATACACAAGTATACAAGGGAAACTCCAGATGGTAAAACCTTCAATCAAATTGAAGCAAGGTGTTGCTGGGTTCCTTGCTGGTCGACACAACTAGACGTGGTGCTGATATTGAAAGCGACCACCAATTCTTAGTGGGCATCTTCCGTCTCCGTCTACCGGCTGTCAAAGCTAATAGAGGCTAAAGGTATTAGTACAATACAGACCGACTGTAGGACTCATCCATAGCAACAATGTATGATAAAAGTATATTCTCCCATTTGGCACAGGACATTCAAAATACGTGCTCAGTAGTAATGTCAACCGGGACTATGTGTTTAAAATAGTTGACAATATAATTGTATGTAATATATTGTAGCCCGGGATTTTTCGGGACGCTTATTTTTCAGATTTAGTGTAAGAAAAAAAAAATCATATAAGTATGGAACAAAACAAACAAAACAACAAATAACAAATTTAAGACACAAGGAATGATTTTGTCACGAAAGCCCGCAATAGACTTAGAACCCGCAACTCGAACTGTATTGTTCGGTTATAAAAGCTGGGGACAAAAAAAATATGTCACAAGCGATGCTTGTTGGTAAACAAAAACCTGTATACAGCTTGTAAATTATCGCTTCATATTCCACCTGAAAAAAACTTTGATTTGCATTGAAAGTTTTCAGGACTTTTACATTCGTCAATACCATCGTTACATTTGTTACCTATAGAAACACTTTCACTTTGATCTTCCTCAATATTTTCGTTTAAATCGATGCCATTTTGATCGATAACTATCGTTACATTGTTTGTCTAAGTCTTTTTAAGGCGATATATTAATTTTTCTATTTTAAATGACATACATATGTATGTTCATACAATTCATAAAAGCCAGAATAGAATACCTGTTAGGATTTTTAAATTTTTTTTTTTTTAAATTTGAATAGATTGTTCTTCGTTCGTTTATTCTTTACCTCGTCTTATTACGTCGCTTAAATTACATTTAATGGTTAAAATCTCTTTCATGATGAATGCCAAAACAGCATCTGCTGCCCAGAAGTTCATGTCAGAACGTCATAATGCTTCGACTGTTTCTTTTAATGGATTGAGAACTTTAATTGTTTTATGCAGCAAGCTAAATTCTTTATGAGATATTGTTTCAGATCTATGAATACCTTTTTACCAGGAGGCATTTTCAATAAAAAATTAATATGTGACCTTTGCACTTTTTCGAAAAGGTGAGGATATTTCTCGGACCTTTCCCATAAGTGGTCTAATGTGGGATTTTTCTGTAATGCCATTTCTTGGTTCTGCCAAACAAATGTCGAAAGATTATAATTCTTCGTCATCTCCTAAATAAGATAGTTCCACAATGGCCCAGCAACATGTTTGTACATGTTTGCAAGCATTGATTTCATGAATTGAAGATCTGCTGCTTTTTTGTTTCTTTGTTGTCTGTCGCGTTTTTGTTTTTAGCAGTATTCAACAAACAAATGCGTATTTGGGTAACAAAACCATATATTATAACCTATTAATCAGTGAGATTCTAACATGTAGTATTGTGTTTGGACACAAGCAAACTACATTTGCAACAAGCTACAAACACGCAATATTTGCATCCAAAAAAAATTACAGAGTTTCCAGCGGACAATAGTAGGCGTTTTTTATACTAAGAAGTCCAATATAGCGCGATGGATGCACAGTTGTTGCTTTGTTGTTGCTAAATTTTTACCAGAAACAACGCTCCGTCGGTTACGAAACCGGTAGTGTCTTCGGCAAATGACCAACTGAATTCCATTAAACGCCCGTCAATAAGTAGAACCGAATTTTCTGCTGTTCCAGCCTTATTTAATCGTACTAGCCCGATGTTAAATAACTTTTCGTTTAGTACAAATTAATTGTCGCTAATATAAAAGCCCGGCTTTCGCGATTCGGGAAACCTCGATTGACATCTCTAGTGCTCAAGCATTTTTCGGACGCAGACGCAACAACTTGCGAGAAAATATGTGTGAACAATCCTTGGATTAGTGCAGAATCCTGGACCGAAATTCGGAATCGTGAACGCCAGCACTATATGCGTATTCGATCGAAGACACCATCGTTCAAGAGGCATTTAAAATCAGACTATCTGCAATCAGCTCGTCGAGTGGGTGATCCGTTGGTCCGTTCATATTCCCACAATTATCTAAACAATATAGCGAAGGAAACCGAAAAAGCTGCAAATACATTTAGCCTCCGTATTGTGTATTCTTCAATAAAAAAAGCTGGGTGGCAATGATGACAAGGAGATATCAGAACCACATCAGTAAGTGGAGTAATGGCGTGAATTCTTTTTTATAACAAAATCTATACTTCCGGTCGATGATGACCAGTGTACCTATTCGGAGACATACTCACGTCACCTCCCGAGAAGAGATATTTCAACGGAACACCCGGCGCAAGCAGATATCGAGGCGGCACTGGGTAAAATGAAGGATCACAAATCTTCTGCGCCTGACCGTTACCAGATGGCATTACGCCGGTCATCAGAAGTGCATGGATTGATAACAAAATCCCTACCAAGTGGAGAAAGGTAGTGGTTATCATTATACCGATGATGTAACGCTATGCAAGAACTGGAAAGGTATTACATTGCAATAGACAAAGTAATGGCGGCCACTATACTACAGCCAGTGATGCGAACTCTGCAGGAACGAAACGCGCCGTGGAACTTCCACAAAAGTATAAAACGCGCCAAATAACGAAAACAACTAGAAAAATCGCTAAAGTGTTAAAACGCGCTTAATAAATAAGTGTTTTCCAATGGGGACCGGTAGATTTTGACAGTCCATGGCGGTTACGTTGTTTTATCTATTGTTAGTTCCTGATATTTAGTTTTCAGGCAATAGAGACAAATCAACATGGCAAGTTACAGCGCCTAGCAATACGGGCGAATAATAAAACCTAATTATCAAAGTGGGTGTTCCCTTGTGGCGACTACACTAATTTTTGTATCAACCGGTATATAAACAAACATTGCCGCATTTAGAACGATACCAGTCATTACAAATTGGCAATGCACACAGAAAATTCCTTTGTTTGGTCTGGATTATGGTCTTGAGGCATCATCGGTCAGTACCTCTTCGAAGACGATGATGGCATTACTGTCACCGTCAAATGAGAGCGCTACCGATCAAGACATATGGTTCCCCTTACCATGCGATATTTTTGGGCGATAACCAACACAAAAATAGAAGCAAACTTAGCATGTATGATCAATGAAGATGAATATATTTTTTAAAATACTTCGCCCGTCATTCACAGTAATGCATCAATATAAATTAGCAGTTGCTCAAGACCTTTAACAACAAAAATGTCATATTACAGCGGTAATGCCCAAATTACAAAAAACAATTAACATTCTTTGTTGTGTACAAAACGGGCTAAAGGGCTAAATAAAAACTCAAAACGCGTGCACATTACGGGTTTTTCCAAAAAAGCGCCACTGACATTTTTTCGCGTATTGCTAGGTCGGAAAATGCTAAATTTAGCCCCAAAAGAGCTAAATTGGCATCACTGACTACAGCGGATCTCGCCGCCGGTGAAGCGAATTGAACGTAAGGAGCATGTGGGTTTCAGATCTGGTGTTTCGTGTGCTGACCACGTGAACAAACTCCGTGTAATCATAGAACAATTAGTTGAACTACACTCGTCTCTGTATCTACTTTTCCTAGATTGTGTACACCGCAGCTCAATGTGGTCCACCTTAACCAAAAAGGGGCCTCCGGACAAGATAGTGCCATTATCCGTGAACTGTACAGGGTTGCAGCGTCTAATGATAAGAAAAACCACATTTTCACCACATTTGCATGAGCTAGACCAGCATGTATCTTGTACCCAGTGTTATTTTTTTTTTCAAAGAATCTGTACATTTTAGCAAAAAAGTTTTTTTTTCCGCAATATTAAAATAAGTTGTATTTATAGTTGACATTTACTATTGTTGATTTTCAATTTTGGTATCGGCTTAAGGTCATAGGTATGAAAAAAGAAAACGCAGTTGTATAAATTTCCCTTTATCACAATTTATTAAGTTTCCAATATTTCCATCAATTTCGTTGATCATTTTCAAGGATCTAATATAAGAAAAACACAAAGATTTTATAAAACAATAGTGAAAACAGTAAAAACAAAATTTTTGTTTTAAGTACAATATTGTCTGGCAGAGATTGTTGAGTAGGAAATCACAATAAAATTTATGCATATAATTACATCGTGAGGTAACAAAAAGTATGCGACTAGTTTTTGCTGCAAGCTTTTGTCAACTAATTTGATTTTCCGCCTAAGTTTGTCAATTGTATGTCTGTAAACATGTGCACATTTTCCGTATCGCGCTTGTAGTTGAGTCTTTTCTCAGATGGAACGTCAATAATACGAAGCATTTCCTGAAAGAGACGTCGTGAGTTTTCACTTCGTCAAAGTTTGTACTGTGTCCAGTTAACATACAGTGGACTGCGAGTGCTGTTTTTTGTTCCAAAGGCTTATAATGTGCATTTTGGTCCGATTTATGTGATGAAATTCTCGTCTTCAGTTTATTCATCGTAGTACCAACATATACCTTCTGGCATATGTTGGCATTGACTCCGGAGCACCACATTTGGCTTGTCATCCGTATCGATTCTCGATTTAGTCCTAATGAAAAGGCAATTTAAGGTAAAGTTAAATGGCATTTCTCCCTCTAATAAATGTTTGAATGCCTGATTCTTTCCGGGAGTCCTGGCACACACGTTATGGATTTATATATCTTTTCCGGTCTCGTCTTATCCTTTGGTGTTGGTGGTTTCAAATATGTTCGCATAAGCAAGTCGTCAATCGTGTTGAGGGAAAATTGTTCATTTGTAAAATCGTACGTACCTTCTCCTTATTTTCCCCGTGAAATTCCACGTCGCATATTTTCACCACTCCGGTAACGAAATTCTTGGCCGTATTAATTATTGTTCCAATAATAATTTAGCAGTCGTCCTGACGCTGTAGTCTTTTGATACCAGTCAACTTTTAAATTGTTGCTGCCTATCCTCTTCAGCTGTAAATTGAAGTTGTCGATTGAAAGAATTCAGCGCCTTCATCGAGTCCTCCTCCTCAGATTTCCCAATGGTTACAAATATATCGTCCATGTATTTAGTTATAATTTTTGTTCTACACGTTAATGTCATGTAATGCTTATATTATAATGTCCGCAATTATCGGCGACGCTGGAGAGGTTCACATTTTTGACCAAAGTGCATAACCAGGAGCATTTATGGATGATCAAAAAGGTCTTAAAGGATTCCCCTCTTTATGAATTTTCGGCAAATCATAGATTCTGGGGGCTAAAGATGTTCTCGTGCTAAATTTCTTCATCTTGGGCGCGTAAATTAATCCGCAATTATCGGCGACGCTGGAGAGGTTCACATTTTTGACCAAAGTGCATAACCTGGAGCATTTATGGATGATCAAAAAGGTCTTAAAGGATTCCCCTCTTTATGAATTTTCGGCAAACCATAGATTCTGGGGGCTAAAGATGTTCTCGTGCTAAATTTCTTCATCTTGGGCGCGTAAATTAACTTTTCGCTGAATAAATTATCCAATATTTTGTTACTTTTCTCCTGTATACTTGACGTCGGATCTCTCTATACGTGCATATATCGCCCAGAATATTTCCCATCTTCATCTTAATTCGTCTGTCTTTCCCCCTTTGTCAGCGCCCATGATCTCATTATTATTATTCCAAAATCTCATTATTTTCCCCCAAAAAGTGTCTCCTGCGACCCACTGTGCCTAAAATAGTCTTATCCCTCATGACCAATTTTGGTTTGAAGAAGTGAAAAAAGTAACTTCGTTCTTGAATTCTCCTGCTCTTCGTTGTTACAAGTTATCTGTCTGTCTGCACTCTTCCCCTTCGGCGATGCATTTGAATAAAGGGAATGTTGTCATTGTATTTTGCACTGCATACTTGGGTCCGAGAGACAGTAACCATTGTATCGATACGATACGTTTCACTCAAACTTTTCTCTTTAACGTCATTACTTTATTGTTTTATAAGTTTTACTTTATATACAAATTATCAAAAACCGCATTGCGATAACATTTTACAAAATATGTTTTTACCAGAAAAAATCTGGAAATCTGTGTAACACCTAAAAAATCTGTGAAAAACAGATAAATCTTGCTTGTACACCACATTATTTATTCTATTTGCGGACGAAATAGTGGAGGCAACTAATGCAGAAGCACCGTTCGGCATTCAGTGGAGTATGTATGAACATTTAAAGTACAGTACATAATATCGACTACGCAGATGACATATGTCTTGTGGCCAGCAATTTTGATGAAATCGAGACCAAGTTAAACAGAATATAAAGAAGACAAAGCTAGTGCATATTCGAACAGAACGCAATAATCCACTAACAATTAAGGGCATGAGAATTAAAACTCGGTAAAGACCATTTTTGGTGAAATGCGTTTTTTCACATATTCTTTTTCTCTAGACCAAGGCGCACCCTCTGATATAACATCCACACCTCTAAAGTTCCTAGTTTGGCCGCTAGGGAGCATCAAAGTACATCCATATTGTCAGTGAGTATGAAAACAAGGTATTCAGAAAACAGTTTTTTGCTTCTCCTGAAAAGTTGCAAAAATGGTCTTTACCGAGTTTTAATTCTCATGCCCTCAATTGCTGGTTCCTTAATTGAGGACTTCGATTCAATCAACTATTTAGGATACTAGCTTACCAAGGATGGCGGCACCGCGGGGGATCGTATGAATAAAGTCCGTGTTGCATTCCTAAGCTGCACAAAATTTGGCGCAGCGAAAGAATATCTGAAAATATGAAATTGCGAATATTCAATTGCAGTGTGATGACTGTACTGCTGTACGGTTGTACTACTTGGAGCTTGACGAAGCTAACAATGATGCAGGTCTAAATGATTGTCCATCGTTGACTGAGATAAATACTCCGTATCTACTGGCCCAAGACTATTTGTAACGACATGTGTAGAAGGAAATTTGCTTGGTTCGGCGACACACTTAGCCGCCCAACAATAGGTATTGCTAGAAGAGCAGTTTAATGGAACCCATAGAGTGACGAAGGCTAAGAACACCA
The DNA here is from genome assembly GCA_963931995.1 of Phaonia tiefii. NCBI lineage: Eukaryota > Metazoa > Arthropoda > Insecta > Diptera > Muscidae > Phaonia > Phaonia tiefii. The sequence continues at coordinate 176,442,803 of OZ008369.1, read as the reverse complement.
CTAAATACATCGAAGAGGAGAGAAATACAAACAGACTTAGAGAGAATTCGTTGACGCCCTATGTTCTTCGCGAGTCTTTTATATAAATTTTGTATTGTAATATTCATTTATATATTTATACTCTATTTAAACACCTAAAAGACACATACACACAGAGAAGGGATTCGTTGTCACAACTATATTTACAGCCAACAAAAATTTGGCGGTTCCTTGGACTATCACATTATTCAGTTGTGAATGCCAATAATTGTGTTCAGTATCACCAATTATTGTGCAGATCAATTGATTTGTAATTCAGTTTCGGTTGCAAGAACTGAAATATTTAGTTGAAGCCACAGCAACAAGAAATAAATGTGATCTGTCAATCAAATTTTAGTTCTAGCAAACAAATTATCCTGTAGTTCATTCTATTAGTTGGATGAACGAAAAATGTAAAAGCCTAATTCGGTTGTACCAAATAATATATTGGTATGCTCAACTAAAGTAATTACTTGAATTTGCTGGCTGTAACAACCATTTGGTGATGCTGTAACCCATTATGAATTTTATAGAAAAAAGTAAAAAAAATGATTTATATATAAACAAAGTTACTATTATTTATAACCAGGGTTCGTATTTCGTGCCCATTTTTTCATCGAAAATATGAAAAAATTTCTATACCTCGAAAACGGAGCGTCCACTCGAAAAACAAATGTAGACAGTGTTTCTAAATTTTTCACATTTTCTATCAAAAATTAGGATGGGTTACACTGGGTATCATATGTATGTTTAAGTTAATTTGTGTCGTCCACAATAACAGTTCTTCCAGCCAAGTGTCCACAATTGTTTGCATGTGTTTGTTGAGGCGTCAATACCCAGTTAGCATTTTGTGAAATTTTTGGTCATATATGAGTCTTTTATGACTCCCCTGCGCGATAAAGCCGAGCATAAATGCGCTCATTTTCTAATCATAAAAGACTGTTTAGCCGTGAGAAAATGGTACCCTACCTGCGACCCTTATTGAAGGCTCTTTTATGAGTTGCTATTCTGGTCAGTTTCGAGTCCCTTTCGAGTCATCATGTAATCACTTATGAGTCGTTTTTGGGTCATTTGTTAGTCATTTTTGTAATAATTTTCGAGTCATTTCTCAGTAGTTTTTGTACTCATATTCGAGTCTTATTTGGTCCATTTGGTAGTCGATTTTATAATAATTTCCGAATCTTTTTGGCACATTAGCTTTTCACCTCCTTTTTTTTTTTAGTCAATCTTTTCAATTGTTTGGCTGACATTACGCTTTTATTATTAATTATTTATTTTTTAATACTATTATCATTTTTATTAACTGCAGCAGCACTTCACTACACGATTCGACTTATAATAATAACCAAATTATAATAGTAATCAAATAATAACCAAAAAACGGGCGTCTCCTGTGTTTCTGATTGCTGTATTTATTGTTATTGTATTCTCAGGTGCGCAAGTATTCAATCTCTTTTTGGTTTTTAACTATTGGACTCTTGCTTCAATAACAGTGCAAGTTGTCCCGCTTTAACATACCGATCACTTTACCATCAGCCTGCTGCCCGAAATACCATTGCAAAACTTCGCTCAAAACAGGCATATTTGAAGCACCCGCATGATTTATTTCTGATTGTTGTATATTTTGTTAGTGTATGTTCAATAAAACACTTAAAAAGCATAAACATCCCAAAGTGCACAAAAACGGATGCGGATCCGTTCCGTTTTTTAGAATAGGAGAAAACCATTGAAAGTCAAATTTCATTTCATGTCATTTATTATACATAATTGTAACTTTAAATCATATTGAAATACACAGGTCCGCAACGGATCCTAATATGATGTCCGTAACGAGTCAGTAACGGATCCGAAAAACGGACATAAAATTCGTTTCTGAACCCGTTTTTTTGAGAGGAATTTCTCCCGCTTGCGGATCCGAAACTGATGCGTAACGGATTCCGCTACGGATACGTTTTATTAAAATACACGTGTCCGCAACGGATCCTAATATGACGTCCGCAACGAGTCCGTAACGGATCCGAAAAACGGACATAAAGTCCGTTTTTGGATCCGTTTTTTTGGGAGGAATTTCTCCTGCTTGCGGATCCGAAATGGATCTGTAACTGATTCCGTTACGGATAGAAAGTACGAAGAAGTGGATCCGTTGCGGATCCGAAACGGATCCGTTTGGCACACTGGGGTGACTCATATTCGTCTCCTTGTACACTTGCAGAACTGATTAAGCAGCAAAATAATCAGTAAAAGTAGTCGAAGAAGATTCAGTTAGCTGATAATGATCTTCCAAGATATTCCAAATGCTAACTGGGTAGTGGCGCCAGATTCAACGATTGTGTTTAAAAGTCACTTCACCTCAATTTATGATAATATGTATTCTTCGCTGGCTGACATCTATACACTTTATTGATTTTTCACGACTTTGTGTATCACTTTCTGTTTTCTGTAAAGTCCTCGTGTAACATTCAAATAAACGTAGTTTCTCTTTGACATCAAAGCCTCTTATGAAAAATCGAATACATAACTTTTTAACAACTGTTTTTGTAACCGAAACTAAATTATGATTACAGTGACTAAAATGTATCTTCCATTTCAGATGAATGAGGTTTTAGAAACACTCAAATTGGTTCATACAACTAAAGTTCGGTAGTAGCAACTTGTATCTAGTAAGACCTATTTTTAATCTATCAATAACATCGACAAACAATTCTGATGTTTGACAATTATGAATTCTAATTAAAAAATAGACTTTATCATGGAATTTCCAATGCCTGAATTGATTTCCAACCTATTTTTTCCCTGTGTGTATAAAGTAGACTGTTTACCTTCCATGGCATCAATGGTGGTTACTACTAATTCAGCCAAAGTCAAATTCAAAGATTTGTTTAACCATAACGAATAGAGATTATTATTTACTCTGTATGACGTTCATTCGAAGATACTTGAAAACTGTCGCCATAACGGCAGTGTGATGGATCGTCGGGCCAGAAGCAATATTGACAAATTAATGGGGAAATTTTATCCGAAATATGTTGATGGCATCATTCGTTCCATAATGCCTAAAAAAATTCGAAGGGATTCTGCACCTTCGACTAGTAGGGATGCAACAGTGAATACATGGAAGACTGAAACTGCCTCATCAATGAAATATTGCAGACCAGTAAAATTATTATTCAAAAGGGAAACAAAGAACGTTGTCATAAAGCAAGTGGATTTCAAGTCTGCATACTATGAAATTTAAAAGTAATGAAGTTAGCATTGAAGTAGACATCAAACTTTTACTCACAATGATTGATGGACAGGTTGCGCATACTGTGGCAAGCACACAAGGATCATCGATTTGGGTTATACAAATGCAAAGAAACATCACGCAACCTAAGTCAAGCAACACAAAGTAATTATTACTCACAGAAGCGGATGAATTTGTTGTGTCCTCGCTCCATACTTGGGATATGATTTATGGAAAATATTCTTGAAATTAGCTACGACTGGGAATTGGGACCACTTAATGAAACAGTACGCAATAATCCTGCTAAGCATTAAAATCGAAATTAGGGGAAAGCGCAAGTTCAGGAGCAATTTCGAACAGCGTAATTGATGTTCGAACTGCCAAAATGAGGATAAGGTAACACAAATATTGAAAATATGGCGACACATAAGTTTTGTGAACTTTTGACGAGTGTGTCAGGGAACCAGAAAACATTTACCAAATGATGCAAATGGCTTCTACAATTCACAAAATCTTGGTTTATGTGGAAGATATTATTAATCATTAATCAGAAGAAGCCCAAGGGTCTTATCACACAAAACGCATAATTTTCCAATTTTTGAATCACATAAAACTTACAAGCAATCGACTGGTTTGAGAACAGCACTTGCATTTCAACTAGAGTGTCCAAAAACCGGCATTTTAAAACTTTGTTTGTTCCAAAAGTAAATTTTTAAAAAAATCGGTTTTAGGTTTTCAAATTTGGCAAAAACTTGTTAAACCAGTTTGTTTTCGGAATTTGTTTAAACTGAATTACACGTGTACTACTTACAACAGACATATTTACCGACCGTTTCGTATTTTTGTTCATTCAATTTCAGAACAGTATTTAAATTAGCAATCACCTTTACATTTTGTATTAAAATATAAGTATGTGTTTAATATAAAATTTAAATCTTTTATTGGAGTTCATATTAAATGGATTTAAATTTGAAAATCATATTCAAATTTGAAGGGGATTTCCAAGATCTATTGCAGTTAAAAAAAATTAATTTATATATGTAGTAATATAGTTTTTGAAATTCAAAAAGAATTGTTGAAAGCATATTTATAAAATGTAAAATATAAAATAATTTTGAAATATAAATAAAATTGTTTGAAATTCCTAGTTAGAACCCATTCCACACATAATATCATATTCGAAAATAGACATCATGTTTCTTATTTACTTAATTTTTAAATTTTTAAATGGCATTTAACACAAACGGGGCAAAAGCGGACGATATGGGGCAAAAATGGTGGTGCGGAAATTACGTTTTTTAAAAAACCGGTACATGGTTAAGTGACAAACCCGTTTAAGCGGTTTCTCGGGGTTTTCGTTTTCGGTTTTGGATACTCTACCCAATGTGTACAATATCGTATGCGGAGCCATTTCGATCCCGTTAAATAAATATACAAATGGTTTCCCATTCCATCCCATGAAGGGACAGGGGAGAGCTTCTCACAATCACTGAGCTGTGCGCTTTCTAGTTTTCACTCACTGATTGGGACCTAAAGTTTTACACCGATTCCGAACGGTATTTTGAGAAGCTTTTTCATGGCTATATACTCGATAGTGTCGCCATCACTATGCGAGGTGACCGCCGCCGAAAGAAATTTTTAAGGTGGTCAGAGCAGGGTTCGAACCCGGGATCTCATGTACAAGAGGAGCGCACACTAACCATTGCACCACCGACGGTTTTACTAGTCCGTAAAATCAGAATATATCGAAAAGTGAGTTTCGAACCCGTTTCGAACCCTTTACGATTTCGAGAAGCATAAAAATCGAATCAGTAATATTGCAGTTTGGCGGCTGCGTTTCCAACCCGTTGCGAGTCCGCAAAAACACAGAAAATTCAATCATTGAAATTTAAATATGTCGGATCCGTTTACGATTTTTCAATGTATTTGAAAAATGAATCAGTGAAATTGCGATTTATTGGATCCATTTTGAACCCGTTACGAGTCCGTAAACACATAAAAATTTTTAACGTCGCGGATTCGTATCAGAGTTGGATTAGAGGTAGAAAACATAGTTCATTACTTATTTTAATTTTAAATATCTTTTAAATACCAGAACTCATCCGTTTCGAATCCACAAAATTTGATAAAAGTGGATCCGTCTGGAATCCATTTTATTTCGAATAAACAGATTCGAATATGAAGTCCGTTCGTTGCGACTTCGAGACGGATCCTAAAAATTCACACAACCGCCCGCATTTTCGAGAGGAATTTAACACGCAAACGGATTCGTTATCAGCCCGATTCTGAATACTCCCCGGGAGATAATTCCCTGGGAATTAATTTTTCCCGGGAATAAAATCCTCCTATTCTAAACAGACGGGGAATAGAATAATAAGGGAGAGAGAATTGCGAATTTTCGAAGTCAGCTGTTTTGCTTTATGACGTTTGGTTTTGATTATTAAATGCAAATCATTTTAAGCAAATAAAACTTAGTTAATAATTAAAATAAGTGAAAATGTACACCACAGCCTTTAGAATGGCAGCAGAAGAACGACCGGGAGCAGGAGAAGCAACAACAAACGTTTGCAAGGAGATAGTTACGCGATGCGACGAATTCACTGGAGCTGCCGCAAACTTTGTAAGTAAATACGGGAACGTACATATTTACTTGGCTTAACTCTAGTTCAGGGGCATTTCTTGGAATGAAATCAAAATTTTATCATCAATATAGATTTTTAAGCTGAGCTGAAATATAAATTTTTTTTGTACGATCGGCCCATCTTCTAGAGATACGGCCTTCCGAAGCTTGAGTGTATAGTCGGCTATATCTCTGAAACTACTTTTCAGACCTTGTTGAAATTTATGTCATTAGAAAGGTCTTTTTAAACTCTACAAATACGGTTAAAAATATTTTATTTTTTATTAACCCATTGTGGAATAGTTTAAAAAAAATGATTTTATAACCTCACTTTTTTCTTTAAAATCATTACTTTTCAAAAATAGACCGTAGTGTTGCTACATTTTTTCTACACACTGGAAATAGAGAAGATTTCAGGCTTTTTTTCAAGATATAATACGGCTCAAACGTTCAACATTATAGGAGGACCTGTTTTCATTAAAATATCAAAAATTATTTTAAAACGATCGCGCGGTTTTACTGATTTTGCCACACATCGACTTAAGGTACGGAGGGAATTTGTACCTTATTTTCATTTCGACGTTACGGAAACGAGATTAAAAAAAAGGGCGCTGGTCCATATTTTCCGAAATATAGACCTCCAAAGCTTGAATATATAATCGGGCATAAGTCAGCCATTTATTATCCGATCTAGTTGGAATCAGTACCATTACAAAGGCCTTTTTAAACCCTATAAATCTGTGTATAAACATTTTTATTTATATTAACCATTTGGGGGGATAATAGACAAGATCTTAACTTTTTTTAGGGTATAATATTCACCTGCAACCCTTCAAAGACCGAAGATATTAAAGTTCATAGTATTTTTGTGTTATAAAGTTTTCTGCGTCGCTTAGGGATTTTCTCGTCTTGTGCGAGTCCAACACCCGCTTCGTGGCTTTGGCCTAGTATTTTTGTGTTAAATCGCGCGATTTTTTATAAATAATTTTTTAATTTTGGTGAAAAAAGTGGTGAATGTATTCAAAACTTTGAACGTAAGTGTCTCCGGTCTTTGAAGGGTTATTGGTGAGAATTATACATTAAAAAAGGCAAAAGTCCTGTCTATTATCGGAGTCTACCAAAAAACTAAAAATTTTTTGAAATAATAAATTTTTATTAAAAAAGGGAGGTTAACAAATATTGTTTTTTTAATTAACCCCCAATGGATTAATAAAAATAAATATGTGCATACACAGATTTATAGAATTTAGAAAGACCTTTGTAATTATACTCATTCCTACTAACTTTGATAACCTCTTTTAAAACTTTTGAACTCAGTGCAGACGCTTTTCTCGGTGGTGACATTTTGGTGTAGATCTGAGAGTTGGTGCTAAACTAAATTTATTCCGAAGAATAATGCCATAATATTGATGAAAATAAAAGTAATTATTTAATTTTTTATAGAAAATATTAAATACTTATATTTTTGCGCAGTACTCCCTAGCAATTTGTTGGGGGAATTACTCCCAAAAGTTGTTTTCACATTCTCCATTTTATTGACATTTAGAATACCTACTTTTTTCCCGGGGAAATATTTCCCTTTTTCGAAGTTCGTTTAGAATAAGGGAAAAGGGAATAGGGAAAAAACTCCCAGGGAGATTTTATTTAGAATAGGGGAACAGGGAATAGGGAAAAAACTCCCCGGGAATTGCTATTGAGAATTGGGCTGTATGTGTTCCTAACGTATGTCCTTTTCAGACAAAATGAACAAAGAAACGGATCCGTCCCGAATTAGTAACGGATTCATATGACACACTGGTTATTGGCAACTTCCTACGTGTTTCCGCAAAAACTATTGGAAAAATTTTAATTAAGCGATTCTGAAACGGCGGTAGAACGAAAGTCTAACGCAGACGTAAAGTGACTCAGGTGGTAATTGTTTTTAGTTTCAGTGACTTCGTGTTCCTCTACGTTAGATTCAGTCACTCAGTGTTATGTGTAAGACTAGGGTGTCAAAAACCGAAACCGAACAAGAGGAGTACCGGTATATAAATAAATAAATAGCTTCCCATTATATCCCATGAAGGGATAGAGGAAAGCTTCTCACAATCAGTGACCTGTGTGGTTTATAGTTTTACACTCACTGATTGGGACCTAGAGTTTTACCCTGGTTCCGAACGGTATTTTGAGAAGCTTTTTTCATTGCTATGTACCCGATAGTGTCGCCATCACTAAGCGAGCTGACCGTCGTCGAAAGAAATGTAAGGTAGTCAGAGCAGGGATCTAACCCAGAATCTCATTTACAAGAGGCGCCATTGCACCACCGACGCTGAAACCCGTTTACTGACTGAATATTGCTTTGTTTAGTCTTTCCATCCACCCATTATCCTATTGATTACCAATTGGCTCTATATAGGTATAGAGGGACTTGTTCCACGTTTTCCGCAGACGAACCGTTATTGGTTATTTGGTTATTTTGCCATGACTTAAAAAATTACACACAGTGTAATATATCATTGGTACTTGATCTGAATTACGACATCCAGGTAGTGTTTAAATAGGTGAAATTTTGAGGCCATATTTTCTGAGTTGCAGGACGACCACAGTAGACTGCGTATGAGTTTTGGCCGAAGCGCATGATGTAGGTGATCCGGGTAACTGCAACACGCTTAAGTGAAAAATACCGCATAAGTGACACAGAACGTCAAAAACAACTGTTTTTTGTGCTCATTTCAAACAATTCACTCCTCTTAAGTGAAACTCCGCTTAACTGAAATTGTTGGATAACTGAAAATATTTTTGCATTAAATACTTACATTTTATTCGCAAATGACTTCGCTTAACTGAAAAAAAAATTAAACTGGAACCATTAAAAAAATGTATTTGTGAACCACCATTCAACCAGAAATGTTATATGTAGATGGCGACAAAACTGATTTAAAACCATAAAGTTGTATTATTTATGAACCACCATTCTAATCAAAATTTCAAATGTAGATGGCGATCAAACAGATGTCAAGGAAATACATTTTAAGCCTTGACGAACCACCTCTCGGGGGAAATTCTCAATTTTAAGGCAGTTTTATAAAGAGTTATTGAGGCTGTGTTTTTTATCAAAAGATTTTCGTTGTGGTATATAGCGTAAAGTAAGAAAACTCACCACGCATATGTCAAAAAATTACTGTCCTAAGAGACAGAGCCTCTATCGAAGTTGAAAAATATTCGAAAGAGTTTTCTTGAGTACAAAACAATCATGTAAAAACATTCATGCTGACATAGCGACAGCTATACACCTACAAAATAGATCAGCTGACTGTTTTTCACGATAATTTCATATGGAAAGTAACGGCTTTGAGAAACAATCACAACTACATAAGCAAACCAAATTGGAACAATAATAAATTCTATGAGTCGATCTCTACGAAACAGTTTTCAGAGCATAGTCATTTGAATCGGTCCACTTCTGAAAGTGCCAAGGAACATGGTAATTATATCAATAGGTTGTAAAATTTTTATATAGACTAATAAAATAAATTAAATTCCAGGAAAGTTCTGACAAATACAAATGTTTGTCGATTAGAAGTAAAATCTTGTGTAGCAAGAAGATATATATGCAAACACTTTCATTGTAGCCCAGCAACAGTAACTCGAATTGTAACTAACGAGGAATCCATATCTCATGTTGCTAAGCAAAACAAAAATGTTTCTATGAAACGCTTAGAGCAAGGGCCAAACAAAACTGCTGAAGACGCGTTACTTCTTTGGTTCAAAGATATGCGAGGAAAGCAAGGAACTAGAGATGGGCACATGACAAACATTTGAATCAAGCTCACGAAATTAATATGGCTACTCACGCACGCTCACGCACGAAGAATTTTTTATTACTCATGTTCACGCACGCTCACGTGAGCAAAATGCAATCTTTCTCACACTCACGCGTGATTCACGTGATTCACGATAAACACGTACAGAATTTCGTGACCGCCAAAATCACGTGACCGCCGCCCATCTCTACAAGGAACCATAACTGGACCCTTATTGATGGAAAAAGCCAAATACTACGCTAACATGCTTAATGTTGAGTTCAGCCCTACAAACGGATGGCTCGAAAGATGGAAGAAGAGGGAAAATATCCATTTTAAAAGTCTTCATGGCGAAAAAAGTTTAGCGAATACCATAGCAGCAAGTGATTGTTGGGTAGCCAATATATTACCAACATATATTAAGGAATACTCGGCTGATGAAATTTATAACGCGGATGAGTCTGCGCTACTGTATAAGGGGTTGCCTAGTGGAACATTAGAAAATAGATTCGAAAAACCTTCGGGATCGAAACTACCAAAGGAAAGAGTTACACTTCTGTTTACTATAACAAATTCATCAGGAAGCTACAAACACATTTATTGTATAGGAAAGTCAAAAAATCCCAAGTGTTTCAAAAAAAAATGTTATTCCTATAAACTACGTTGCAAACTCGAACGCATGGATGACAAGCTTGATATGAACAGACATTATGAAGGAGCTGGACTTAAAATTTAAAAAAGATGGGGAAAAATTATTTTTTTCGTCGATAATGCGGCGTGTCACAAGCTGGTCTACTTTATTGTTTTAGACAATATAAAAATCGTATTTTTACCACCTAATACGATATCTATAATTCAACCACTGGACTAAGGTATAATCCGTTCTTTTAAATCTCATTATCGAAAGCGGATTATTTCTAAGCAACTTCTTCATTTCGAAAGTGGACTATTGCTGAAAGATTTGTCTAAAAAAGTTGTTGTATTTGAAGCGTTAAACATAGTGAAAACGGCGTGGTCAAGCGTGACAGCAGAAACTATTCAAAACTGTTTCAAAAAGGCCGGATTTATTACTGGACAAGAATCAGATTGAGTTGAGGAGACTGATGCTATTTTGAATGCTCTTGGTGATGAAAATCAGTATCTTATTGATATTGACGAAAATTTGGCATGTTGGGAAGATTTGTTAGATAATGCTATTATAACGGGTCCGCCAAATAACTTTTTTTTTTGAAAATGGTATAAACAAAAAACTACTGAATATTTTCTCAAATTTCTTTTTTTATTTGAAAGTACAATCCTTCCGGTTAATAATGGAAAATAATTTCATTCAAATGGCTGCCTCGGCTGGCCATGCAGTAGCCTACACGATCGTTCCAATTTGTAAGCACATTGTCGATTGTGTGCAGCTGTATTTCACCAATGGCTTCACGAACATTGTCCTTTAAAGAGTCAATTGTCTCTGGCTTGTCGGCGTAACACTTATCGTTGAGGGCACCCCATAAATAATAGTCCAACGGTGTCAAATCGCAGCTCCGAGGTGGCCAAACGACATCAGCCCTGCGGCTGATAATGCGATCTTCAAAAACAAGGCGCAAAACATCGAGTGTAGCTTCGGCTGTGTGGTACGTAGCGCCGTCCTGTTGAAATCAAATGTTGCCAATATCCTCCTCTTAAATTTTTGTGAACAAAAATTCGTTCAACATGGCCCGATAACGATCGCCATTGACTGTAACGGCCACTCCTTGCTCATTTTCGAAGAAAATGGCCCAATTATGCCTCTGGACCAAAATCCGCACCAAACAGTGACTCGTTTTGGGTGCATCGGCTTTTCAATGTATGCGTGCGGTTTTTCTGTGCCCCAAATGCGACAATTTTGCTTGTTTACATACCCGCCAAGATCAAAATGAGCTTCATCTGAAAAGATGATTGTTTTTGGCAAAATCGGCATCTTCTGTAAGTCGATCGCAGGCCCATTTTCCCCATATTTCCCAGCGCTGTTCAAGCGTATACAAAACCATATTCGTTCAGCGGAAGGATAAAACTAATTATCTGTCAAATCAGACATGAGCTAAGTGTTACCATTCACGAAATAAGCACTAGTTGAAAAAATCGTTAGATGGCGGACCCGTTAGAACAAGTTACAGACTATACCAATCCTGATAACAACGACAATAACGAAAGTGAAGAATTTATAGCCACTATAATCAAACCTACACCAAAGGATGCCTTAAAATCAATTGGAATTTTAAATGATTTTTTTGTAGATAATGCTGAGGCTCGTAATAAGTTACATGAACTTGAAAACATAATGTGCCACACCACTTTAAACAACATGACTCAAACAAATGTCAGAGACTATTTCACAAACGATATATAAATATAAATACACATACATGTAAAACAATTAATGTATTCTATTTATTAACATTCTTGATATAACTGAATGAATTTAAGTTTATTTTTCCTTAATCTTTTATTTTTATATAAGTATGTATGTTCATTTGTGACCGTCGGTAGTGCAATGGTTAATGTGCGCGCCTCTTGTACTTGAGATCCTGGGTTCGATCCCTGCTCTGACCACCTTAAAATTTCTTTCGACGGCGGTCACCTTGCATAGTGACGGCGACACTATCGAGTATTTAGCCATGAAAAAGCTTTTCAAAATACCGTTCGGAACCGGTGTAAAACTGTAGGTCCCAATCAGCGCACAGCTCACTTGGTTGTTGAAAAGCTCTCCCCGATTCCTTCATGGGATGTAATGGGAAACCATTTTTTTTTTTTTTTTTTTATGTATGTTCATTTATAATAAAAAATATGTACATATATGCATGAGTTTAATTTTTTTTAGAGCATACGTCTTTGACTTAAGAACTGAAATATTTTTCACTTAAGCGTTGTGAAAAATGTTCACTTATCCGAACTTTCAGTTAAGCGGAGTCGACTGTAATAGTTTAATTTTGACCACCTTCTCTGAAACTGCCCCACCATGCGTCTCCTAAAGAAAATGCAAGTACACTCACAGAAAAATTCGGTTGAGACAGCCGAATTCGCCGTAACCGAATTCCGAGGTTGTCTCAACCGAATTAGAGGTTGACACAAACGAATTAGGGGTTGACATAACCTCAGTAGAGGTTGACACAACCTCATTAGAGGTTAACACAACCTCATTAGAGGTTGACACAACCTCATTAGAGGTTCACACAACCTCATTAGAGGTTGTCCCAACCTCATTAGAGGTTGTCCCAACCTCATTAGAGGTTGTCACAGCCGAATTAGAGGTTGTCACAGCCGAATTAGAGGTTGTTACATCCGAATTTAGATAGTGTCACAAATTAATTATTAACGTTTTTTATTATTAAATGATGATTTATTTTCCTGTATTCTTATAAAAAATTCAAAAAGCAAGAAAATAAAGTCATACATATTGTGTAATGTATATAATAATAAATTTGTTGTACATGCCTCTTCCGACCTTCTTCAAGTCCCGGCCATCACGGGACACCGCACTAATTCTAACATTCGACTGACGTATCGGTTGATTTAGGTCCTAAACAATTTTGTATACAGACGATTGCAGCACATCTCACATGACCGACCATGAAAAACTTGAAAACTATTGATATCTGCTTCAATAATTTCTGCAAAATAAGACGTTTTAATACAAAACATATTGTACTTACCTTTCTTAATAACAGCAAACAATTTTGAAATTTTTTAATTCTTTTTAAAATAACATTTGATTATAGAATTTTAAACGTCATACGTTAAATACATGGCATTAGGTCGTGGTAACCGAATTGAATATGAATTCGGTTGTACCCACAGAATTCACGAGAAATTCGGTTACAGCAACGGAATTGACGCCAAATTCGATAGTTACAACCGAATTGATGCCAAATTCGGTTACTACAACCGAATTAATGCCAGATTCGGTTACTCCAACTGAATTTGGTACCAATTTCGGTTCTTGCATCCGTATTTATTTCAAATTCGGTTGTGCCAACCGAAATTTTAGAAAATTTGGTTGACTGAAGGAATATAATTGGAGATTCAGTTATCGCAACCGAATCAAATAAGAAACGGGGTTGCTTCAACCGAATTTCGGTTGTGGGGACTAAATTCGGTCGTAACAGCCTGAATTCGGTTGTGGCAACCTCAATTCGGTGGCGACAGCCGAATTTATGGTTGCTACAACCTCTTTTCAATCAAGTAGTTCTCTGAGTGTAGCCGGAGCAGGGTCTGAACCCATATGTCCATGTCGACGTGTCGGGCGCGCTTACCATTACCTCAGTATCCTTATGGTAAACCAATTTTCGAAGAATATCAAACACGAACCAGTGAAAATTGGAATCTAAATAAGATGTCATTGGAATCACAAGAACACGTAGATACATGACATAATTTATAATAAAGTCAAAGATGGTCGAGATCCAGACTGTCTAAGCAATTTTTAGATTTACCCTTTTTGTATGTTAAACGTTAACGTTGTTAAGCCTCTTCCTTAAAAGTGCTAACAAAATCTTGATTTAACCAAATATCTAATTTAACCAACCACTATGAATCAACAAAAATTTTATTTTATAATAACAACAACAAAATTAATTCCTCTTTTCTTCTGGAGTGATGGTTTTAACCCTGTCGTGCTTTGATGAAAGGCTTTGTTGAGCCCTTTAATGACTACACACACAACAGGTTTGCTACATGAAATGGGATATTAAAAAGATTACAAGCAAATTCCATTATACTTTTAATTAGCCTTTATAATTAACCACATAATATAAATCTTTGTAAACGACGCATTGTACATCTTCAAATCACTGTAATTTCCCTTATGGTTATTCCACGGCAATTTATTACAATAGCAATAAGATCGCTCAAACATAGCGATTGATGATGAGTGGTAGCAAAAGATTGTCTTTATATACCATTAAATGCAACTAACTTGTCGTAAAAAGGACATAAATTTTTTTATTAGACTTTTATATGACCGTGGCTGTAAAAGCAACACCACCTTCAATTAATTTGTTTCATTTTGCTAAGGAGGGAATGGCTGTATTATTTTATGTGATGTCAAAACAGTTCATAAGAGAGCAACGTGGTATCATTTTTCACACACAAATTACAGTTTTGTGAGGTATGAGGTATGTATATACATATATATTTCCTTGGACTAAACATACATATGTAAACAAGAAATGTTTTCATAGCAGAATAAATAGTTTTATTGAACTTTCATAACTGGAAATGAGTAAGTCGTCAGCGTATGGTCTGACCATTAAATGATGTAGTACATACATAATTATAAAAAAAAAAGTTTTAATAGCGCGTCCATACACTACATACGTCACCAAATAACAGCAGTTACGAATTTGCATTCAGCTTTTGAAATTAATACATCTAATACTCATATTAAGAATATTCCACCCATAGATTAATTTAAAAATATGTATGTATATTGATTTGGCAACTCGCTACACTGTATATTGATTGAAGGGAAGCGAACTCGGCTTAAACCTAGAACAGGTCGGCAACTCGCTTCGGCTCCCAACTATTACCATTGGATAGAACTTTTAGTTTTCAGTAAAAAAAATTGAATAAAAAAATCGGGGCAACGCCTATTTTCGGAGTTGTGGTCCCCCAAATTTCGGACATAGAGGATGATACTACGAGTGTGATTTTACAACTTATTTGTGTAAAAGGAGTCGAAATAAACAAAAAAAATTAAATTAATTTTTTCGATAACTGTCTTAGTTATCGAGATATCGGACGATTAATTTTTAAAAATATTGTTTTATTTCAATTTCAACATTTCACAGAAAAAAAATGTAGGTCTTAATAGAAATTAAAAAATAAGCCGAAAAAATTAAATAAATTTTTTCGATAACCATCTCAGTTATCGAGATCGCAACAAAAAAATAAATATTATTTTAAAAAAATCACGCGATTTTTTTAAAATAATTTTTCGCAACAAAAAATTAAAAATAATTTTTAAAAAATCGCGCGATTATTTTAAAATTATTTTCCGCAACAAAAAATAAAAATTATTTTAAAAAAAATCGCGCAATTTTTTTAAAATAATTTTTCGCAACAAAAAAAATAAAAATTATTTTAAAAAAATCGCGTGATTTTTTTAAAGTAATTTTTCGCAACAAAAAAATAATTAAACAATTTTCAAACACTTAAATTTTTTTTATTACAAACTGAAAATATATAATAAATAATGGCACTTTGGTCATGGTTAATGTAAAATTCAATTAAATGGAATTCAGTTATAAAATAAATACATTAAATTCAATTACAATATAAATAAATACATAACAAAACAAAAATATATACATCAAAAATAAACAAACCAAGGCCTGGAGGGCTGTTTCAGGCACGGGTCCATCTATATTTTGGAACAGGTCGCTATTGTCGTACAAACTATTCACGTTCATCTTACTTTTTTGAATGAGACGCCCGCGAGATATAAACAACATCATACTCTTAAAAGGTACTTCCCCGTTTTTGGTGAAATGCAATTTGGGCGAAATGTTGCCATATTGACTGACTATATAAATGTTGCCATATATACGTTCAGCACTATGGTAGTATGCAATCCAATTTTATCACTTATTTCGCGGTAACAGGCAGTTATCGAAAAATTTTATTTAATTTTTTGATTTTTTATTATGGCCTATAATTTTTTTTGCTTTTATCGAAAAAGTCAATATCTTTAAAAATGCATCATTCAATATCTCGATAACTTAGGCACTTATCGAACAATATTATTAAATTTTTTAAGATTATTTTTGGATTTCCTATTATTACGGCTATACCTTTTTTGGCAAAATTATCGAAAAAGTCGATATCTTTAAAAATTGATCATTCGATATCTCGATAACTAAGTCAGTTATCGAAAAATTGTATTTATTGTTTTGTATTATTATATTTATACTATGCAGAAACCGGTGTTAAATTTTGTGCAAAATTATCGAAAAAGTCGATGTTCTTTAAAAATTAATCATTCGATATCTCGATAACTAAAACAGTTATCGAAAAAATTTATTTAATTTTTTTGCTTATTTTGCAAAAAGTGGTCAACTCGGTCCCATAAGACGGCACCACACTCGTAATACCATTTCGTATGCCCGAATTTTGGGGACCCGTAACTCCCAAAAGTGGGGTTCTCCCGATTTTTTTATTTAACTTTTTTTTACTTGAAATAACGTTCCCTACACCCTAAAAAAAGCAAAAAAATTGGGCGTGCCCACCTATACTAGGTATGTTCCGCGAACTCTGCAAGTTGTAAGTTATAACGGCAAGAGAAGAAGTTTCTCGCTAAGGTTTGATAAAATATTAGTCGTGTTTTGGTTACAAGCAAGCGATTATCGCTTGCTCAGTTGTAAAGAAAGTGGCATTTTAGCGATAATTGATTTTATTCAAAAATATGAAAAAGGGTTGAAAACGGTAAAAGATGTCAAAAAAAATGTTGTTTAATCTTAGCGAAAATGATTTGCGTCGCTAAGATCTCGCTAAGTCGTCGCTAAGTGCTCCATACAAAACAAGCGAATATATAAGCAAGCGGTGTAACCAAAACACGCTTATTGTTACTGTGAAAATACAACATACAGAGTATCACAAAAATAAGTATACACGTTGTAATTTTGACGAATATGATATTTTTTCGTACTTTGCTCTTTCGCACTCCAGTTTCTATACTAGATGTCAACACTCGTACGATATTCGTTACAAACTCAATAATTTCAACCATTCAATTTGATCCCGTTAATATTTGTGGCGAGATTTCTTAGAAAATTTGAATATTGTGGTCACAAAGGTAAGTATGCGACAAGTAGTTATCCTTTCG
This sequence comes from Phaonia tiefii, assembly GCA_963931995.1. Taxonomy (NCBI): domain Eukaryota; kingdom Metazoa; phylum Arthropoda; class Insecta; order Diptera; family Muscidae; genus Phaonia; species Phaonia tiefii. The sequence continues at coordinate 176,425,311 of OZ008369.1, read as the reverse complement.
AAAATTGACTTTAATCAAGGAAGTTTCTCTTTTTATGGATTCAGAAGAATCTATACAAGCTATAAACTCCACAAAATAAGTTTGAGTAATTAAAATCAATTTTTCTCGTTAGGCACAACGAGGCAAAGAACTGTCTCAGGATTTGAAGGATCTGGTAATAAAATTGTACAAAAACAATAATTTTCTAAAGAAAATTGGCGGAATTGTAGACAAAAGTAGTGCTATTCTATAAAAAGTACTAGAAAACGTTAAGTCTGAAGAAGAAATGATTATAGTAAGAAACGTTACGGCAAACCCAAAGAAAGGTGCACCAAAAATACAAGCAGAAATTGAAAAAAGAAGCTGGAAAATCGTGCCATTCAGAAACTATTCGCCGTGTGTTGCACAGAGCTGGATATCGTGGCTGCAGCATTAGAAAAAAGCGATTCTTTAGTCACATAAACCGTCAAAAGGGAGTAAATTTCACAAAAGGGTATATAAGCCACCCCAAAAACATTCTGGAACACTATTAATATTTCTGGTGAGGAAAAACTAAATCTTCATCTATCTGATGGCCGTGATAAAGTTTGGAGAAAGCCCAATTTCGAAATAGAGTCAAAAACTATGACTTTACTATAAAACACAGTGGCGTTTCGGTATTAATTTGGGGATGCATGGCGGCATCTGGGGTGGATAACTTGTATTTATTGACGGAATTGTGAACAATATTCTGGAAACTAATTTGCAAGAAAGCGCCATAGAATTAGGACACTTTCATATTTCAACATGACACTGATCCGAAGCATACCTTTCTCATTGTGAAGGAATCGCTGTTGCATCACACAAACCAACTTAAAGCTCCTCCTCAATCGGCAGATGTCAATCTCATAGAGTACCTTTGGGATCACCTTGATCGCCAAATACGAAAACGGGATATAAAAAGGAGAGATGATGTTAAAAACTTTACTGTGGAATAATTGTTGAAAATTCCAAGCTCTGTGACCCAACAGTTGGTAGATTTAATGCAATCACGACGTCATGAAATTTTGAAATATAGAGGATACCCTACTAAATATTGATTTCTTAAAATATGGTAAATGAATCACATGCATCTTGAATACAAATCAAAATATCATATCTACTGCATACTAACTTTTGTGATGTTAATTTCGTTCCTTTCGAGCTTTATCCCTCACAATTAAATAAATACATGCAAGAATCCCATTTGTTTTTAAAATTAATATTGAATATTGCGTTCCTTTGGTTTTTTGGAATAAAAATATTTTGTTGTGTTTTAAATAACTTATAGACATTATTTTAACAAAATGTATAGTATACTTACTTTTGTGATACACTGTATGTATGTAAATAGACAACATTCGTTAATGCGTAAAATTAAAAATGGAGAATTTTGTTCGATGTTCGCACAATTTGTTGAAATTAAACAGTAGCTGACATCAGTTCTTTTCCTCATGGAAGACGCGCAAAGTGAAACGTCAGATGAGACGGATAACAAATCTATGTAAGTACCCTACGGGAAATGAGACATGTACAGAACCAGTCACGTGATAGGTCAATTAGTGATAATGACCGGTCCCTGTATCGTTCCTTTTGTCTGAAAAGAACCGGTAACTTTAACATGGCTTTGTTATTGGAGGTGCCAATTGACACTCCTTAGATACCCTGTGATATATCAACGTACTGATCTGAAACAACCCGTTACAAAATAAGTCCCAATTGAACCCGTCACTGCATAAGTCCCAAATGAACCTGTCCTAGATTAACATCTTAAACCTCCAATATTGGAATGCACCTTGAGAACGATTGATTTCCCAAATTGTCTAATAAGAACGTTAGTATTTTAATATTAAAATATTCTGATAAATTTATATTAAAACAAAAACTTAGTCATGAGAACAAAAACTTTGTAATTACACACAAATGTAACTCAACATTTTCGGTTTGAAGATAAATGACAAAATTACTTATTATTTATTATAGAACTCGCGCCTTTAGAGTAGCCATTTTTGTAAACACCAAAATTTAAATGTGCAACTTCTGGCTCATTATCCATTTGTAAGCGAAGCACCGTTGCTAGGGGATTCTATGACTCTCACAAGTTTATCTGGTGTTAGGTGGATGAGTTTAGTTCCATTTTATTTGAAAAAAATTACTTCTCAACGAAAATAAGTCAAACTGTTATGGTTACCGCACTGCATATTAGGATCACACGAAGTGCGGCAGAAGATATGCATTGAAATTAAAATAAAACGAATAAAAATCTAATTGTAAAAGGTAATTAAACTGGATTAAATTGCTGACGATTCCCTGTGGAAATTATATTTCATATTACTTATTTCATATTTATTCTAAGCCAGTAGGCCAATTACGAGCAAATTACAATGCAAATTGCAATTATATGATTATATTTTTAAGATAATTTTTCATTCTTAGAAAATTTTAACTTTATGTTTCCCCACATAATGAACATATGTAAAAAGTTTAAGTAAATAACCAATGCATATTGATAACATTTGCCCATTTTTTCTCTATCGTGGCGTAGTCAAAAAGTTGTATTTGTGTGATGCATTACAACTCTCAACTTATTTGTTTCTGGGGCTTGACGGGACAAAGTTGCACAACAGTCTTGTTTGAAAGGCTGACTTTTAGGTAATACTCAGTGTTTCTAAATATCATATCTGTAATTTAATATATTTAGTATTTTGTTTCTCAATTTTTTTATATTTTATATTCGTTCGTTCCCAAAATATTCGTAATCTCTATACTTATATTTAAGTAGATATACAAAACAAAACTTTGAACGATAGTAATCGATCTAGCCTCAATGGCAGTTTTCGTTTATTTAGATCTTCCTTGTGAGCTGGTTCTAGACTCTAAAGTACACATGTACATACCATTCAATTTCATCATTGAAATGAATGGACTGAAACCTTTGAAAGTCAGCGGAGTAGTAGTTAAAAGTAATTTAAACTACAATATAATTAATATAATAATTTGAATATTAAATATAATTTAATTGCATTCAAAACATGGTTTATGTCATTTATAAATATTGTTTTGTTTTTTTTTTTTTGGTTTTCTTTATTTGCAATCTATTATCGATAAAACAATAAGCAAATCTTGTAATAGTTTGATATTGGCATTGTTACCGAGTTCCAATGAGCTCGATAAATCTATAAATTTTTACAATTTTAATACATTTGCTTTAAGTTTACATTATTCTTAGGTCAGCTTATTAACTACGATACGAATACATACAATTGTTACATTTTTAGTTCCTGAACGGTAAATGAAGTACATGTGGTCTGTTAATTCTTCTTAATTCTTCACTGTCATCTAACAAACAAATGGCCAATGCATTGGAATAATTATTAAGTCTATTTAGATAATTTTTACTAAATCGTATAATTTCTTCTTTAACAAAAGGAACACCAAGGTCTTTGTGTATGCTGTTGTTGTTTACAAACCAAGGAGCATTCACTAAGAAGCGCAAAGTTTTCGATTGATACGGGTAATTCCAAAAAATATCGACACAAAAATGAGTATTTTCGAACCCGACCACTTTTGAATTGGATGAAATTTGGACAGCCGTTTCTCCTCGTCCATACGAATTCTATGACACCAGAATTGAGTTAGAATTCAAAGTAGTTTTTGTTTTATGGTTCGTTGAAGTAGGTATTGTATGGCACTTTTTGAAAAAAGGACCTCTCTTAAAATTGGCATAACTTTGGAATGCGTTAATGGATTTCAAAATGTTGGATATCATTTTAAAGCTTGCAAAAACCTCTTTAATAATAGTCGATACAAAAGTCATGTCGTTGTGGTTCAATGATATTGAAAACTGCAACGTATCATTTATCCTTGAATGTCCTGGCATAACGTATATTTAATTTTTGATTTTCCCCACCAAAATAAAAGCCCATCTTTTTCTCTACATCATAGCCAAATTTAATAATGGGTGCTCCATGGGATCACTAGATACATAAGGTTTGGTAAAGACTGCTCGAGGTTTGATGTTTCAGTTTCGATTTTTCAAGTAGTGACTACGTATAATTATCACGGCACGATTCCGATTTCTCGGGCCCCTTAATTTGACCGTTGGATAATGGTGTATTGACGAAAAGAAAACGAAAAACATGAATAACTTTTTTCGATTAGAGCCTTAGTTTCGGAGTTACGACGCTTTGAAAGTGCCCAAAATAGGTGAATTTTAGTGTTAAATTTTTTTATTTTTTTTTCTATTTTCTCATCTTCGGCAAATACAAGTCCACAGTAGATTTTATGCGTATCCGGGTGTTCATATTTAAAATTTTTTACCTTCAACAACCGATTGCTGGGTTACTTTTACATGTATGTATGTATATGTATACATATATTCGATTTTTCGACTTATTTGTACAAGTATGCAAATTCTAAAAATAGATACATGTGGTTTAATTAGTAAAAGTTGTTTGACAAGATGAGTGCTTTCGCAAGTAAAACGTGTTGTAACCCTTTGAATTTAGTTCATCCAAAAGCGATAATATCGGATCTCAGAAAACTTCCACTTTGGATAAGGCAAATGTACTCAAATACGGGTCCTGATTCTAGAATATGTTCTAGTTGCAGAATAAAAGTTTCTGCAAAAAGACAACAGATATGTGAAAGTGAAAGTGAAACAAAAGAAGACAACTTATTTGTTCCTATGGAAGATGCATTGAAATGCTTATGCTATGCGAAAAAGATGCATTGAAATTTTCGGATATGACGAAGTTTCACTTGCCCCTAAGTCAGACGACAGTGAGATTTTAGATGCTATAAGGAAAATTTTTGATTATAGCAGTGACAAAACCATAAAGGAGACTTGTTTACAAGTTTTGCCACAAGACTGGTCTCTCCGAAAAATGCAAGACGAGCTTCCAACGTCCTCTATGTACTCTATAAGAAAATCAAAAAAATATTCGAACATGGATAAAACTGTAGACCTAGACGATAACAAACAATCCGCTATTGATAGTTTGAACGCTTCTGCAATCGATTTTTATTGTAAAGATGAATACAGTCGGTTGATGCCCGGAAAAAAAGATTTTAAATCTGTAAAGGTATAGGATGTTGTACATCATTTTTTTTAAAACTTACTTACAAAGTAATTGTTTCACGTGGATGGCAAACGAATACACATTCAAAACCGATTGATGCTTATGAATTTGAAGGAGCTGTATAATGAATTTAGAACTCATCACACAGAATTAAAAGTAGGATTTTCAAAATTTGCCTCTCTGAGACCTCAACAATATGTACTGGCAGGGAGCAGCGGCACCCTTTCGGTATGTGTTTGTGTCATTCATTAGAATGTCAAACTAATGTGTGAAAGTGTCTTCAAAAAGGACCACGATAACCAAAATTACTTTGACTACCATACCTGGCTTAATTTGAGAATATGCAAAAATCCTTTAGCGGCATATTATATGGGTGACTGCGATAAATGTCCTGGATTTGAAAGACTTAGGTCTGTTATACATAATTTCTTTGACGGTCATAACATTGAGACAGTAAGTTACAATTTGTGGACGCAAACGGATAGATCAAATTTAATGACAAAAGTAGAAAGTGTTGAAGATTTTACAGACAATTTTTTAGAACGTTTGCCAAAACTACTAAAACACTCTTTCATAACAAAGCAACAAAACATATATTTCAATAAAATACGAGCAGATTTAAAATCTGACGAAGTACTAGTTGTTTTAGACTTTGCTGAAAATTATACTTTCGTCATACAAAATGAAGTGCAGTCATACCACTGGACTAATGAACAAACAACGATTCACCCATTCGGAATTTATTACCGATCAGAGGAAGAAGTTAAATTTACAAACTTTGGAATCATAAGCGATATTATGAAACACAACACAATTGCAGTAAATCTGTTTTTAAATAAGTTTGTAAGTTTTATAAAGGAACATGTAAACATGCCGTCAAAAGTTTTCTACTTTTCTGATGGATCAGCCGCTCAGTATAAAAACAAATCTAATATATACAACCTCACATGTCATGACCATAAATTTGGAATCAAAGCAGAATGGAACTATTTTTGTACAGCACATAGGAAAAATGTTTGTGACGGACTTGGCGGTACACTTAAAAGACTTGTGGCACGGGCAAGTATTCAAAGCTCCGAAAGTGCAATAAACACTCCTTTTGCAATGTACACGTGGTCAAAAAACAACATCAAAAATATGAACTTCATCTACGTTTCACAAGAGGAGTAAATAAGGGAAGAACTACAGTTTAATGCTTCATGTCCGCAATTGAAACCTGTTCCAAAAACACAAGCAATTCATCATGTTAACCCATTATGCATTGGTAAAATCCAGACTAGATATTTTTCACTGTCATCAGCATTTAAAACTTATAGTGTCATTAAATAAATAAAAAGTAAAATTTACAAATACAATGAAATTTCTTTACTTGGTTAATAGTGATTGGTATTTTATTATCTATTTAATTTCCTGCAAGAAGTAAATTTTTTTTACTCTTGACTGATAGATTATAATACTTGTATTTGTATTTGCCGAAGATGAGAAAATAGAAAAAAAAATAAAAAAAATTTAACACTAAAATTCACCTATTTTGGGCACTTTCAAAGCCTCGTAACTCCGAAACTAAGGCTCTAATCGAAAAAAGTTATTCATGTTTTTCGTTTTCTTTTCGTCAATACACCATTATCCAATGGTCAAATTAAGGGTCCCGAGAAATCGGAATCGTGCCGTGATAATTATACGTAGTCACTACTTGAAAAATCGAAACTGAAATATCAAACCTCGAGCAGTCTTTACCAAACCTTATGTATCTAGTGATCCCATGGAGCACCCATTATTAAATTTGGCTATGATGTAGAGAAAAAGATGGGCTTTCATTTTGGTGGGGAAAATCAAAAATTAAATATACGTTATGCCAGGACATTCAAGGATAAAGGGTGCGTTGCAGTTTTCAATATCATTGAACCACAACGACATGACTTTTGTATCGACTATTATTAAAGAGGTTTTTGCAAGCTTTAAAATGATATCCAACATTTTGAAATCCATTAACGCATTCCAAAGTTATGCCAATTTTAAGAGAGGTCCTTTTTTCAAAAAGTGCCATACAATACCTACTTCAACGAACCATAAAACAAAAACTACTTTGAATTTTAACTCAATTCTAGTGTCATAGAATTCGTATGGACGAGGAGAAACTGCTGTCCAAATTTCATCCAATTCAAAAGGGGTCGGGTCCTGGACTGTGTCGAAATATTTTGGAATTACCCATACCTCTGTAGTATTTTTATGTTCGAATTGCTTGTTGTTCCCCAGAGTTGGACTCCGTAGGTCCACACGGGCTTAAAAATGGTTTTGTATAAAAGTACTTTGTTTTCCAAGCCCAATTTCGATTTTGGATTAAGCCAATACATTTTCTTTACTTTGATATCTAGTTGTTTCCGCTTTGCAAGTATATGACTTTTCCAAGTTAGTCTTCTATCCAGGTGAAGTCCCAAATATTTAACACAGTTAGTTCTAGGTATAACATCTCCATTTAGTATCGAAACAGGGCAATCTTTTTTTCTAAGGGTAAAGGTGATGTGCTCTGATTTATCCGTACTAACTTTTATGTTCCACTTTTCCAACCAGTCTTGAATCACAAACAATTCTTTTTGAAATAGTGAAGAAGCAATTACGTGTGATTCATTCGTCGCCAGCAGTGCAGTGTCATCGGCATATGTAGCAACTGTGACATCGTTATTTGAGGGCATATCTGATGTGTATATCGTCACCTAAAATGCCCAAAGACGTAACCCTCATTTTCAAAATTTTACAGGGGAAGCAAAAAACCTTATAAAATCCAAAGTATTTCAATTTTAAACGCGTTCATTCCACAGTTTACCTTAGGAACTTGGAAGTCTACTATTTTGCACATATATATTTTAACGTGGAGTCGTATATTCAATCAAAAAAAAAGTTTTTATTTTTTGAGGGTTACGCTTTTGGGCATTTTAGGTGACGATATGGTGTACAACACTGGTCCCAAAACACTTCCCTGTGGAACAACTGAGTTGACTGATCCGAATTCAGAATCGACATCATTTAGATTGACATAAAACCTTCTTTCACTGAGGTACGATTCTAAAAGAAGATAAAAAGGAGTTGTTAGTAGATTCTTTGGTAGAAGATTCTCCGTACCCTGCCGAAGGCTTGCTTCACATCTAAAAACACAGCTGAACAATAATTTTTTTTTTTTTCAAAAGCGTCCCTTATGACATTTACAATACGATGGCATTGCTCGGGTGTACCAGATTATTTTCTGTTCATCTAGAAGTGGATCTAACCGTTTTTTAAATAGTTTTTCAAACAATTTGGAAAGTATTGGCAGTAAACTTATTGGTCTATATGAGGTCACCAGATTTTCGGGTTTGTTTGGCTTTATCATTATGATCTTAGCATATTTCCATTGTGAAGGAAAATGACTCAACCTTGCAATTGCATTAAAAATTGTTGTTAAGAGAACAATTGCTTTTTTTTGGAAGAGATTTTATCACTGTAACGTCAATTATATCCTGGAGATTTAGAGTTGTTAAGTTTACTTATTGAAAAATAAAATACTGCCTTGGGGAATACCAGATGTTTGAATATATGAAATGATTCAAAATTTCCAACCTCTACAACGCAAACCCTTTTAGTCAAGTAGGATATTATCCAATTGTGAAAATTAGAATGAAATCCTAAAGTGATCAATTTGTTAAGCAAAATAGAATGATAAATTTTATCGAGTGCTTTGAAAAAATCCTTATATGTGACCTGTTCAATATCAATGGTACAAAATTTCAAAAATATCAAAATTTTACTCTTTTTTACTCCTAACACGCTTTTTTGGTGGTTCTTCTGTATTTCGCTGCTTTTCACCTTTGTCTGATTTTTTTTAGGAAGTTCTTCCAGATTTTTTTTGTTATTTTCATCTCCAAATTATTCACCATTGTAGCACAGTTCTTTATAGATTGTTTATCTCCATCTTTGTTTCTGGTTTTCACATCAGCTTGAGCTTTTTCAACTGCAACTGTCTTCTTATGGAGTTTTTCCACTTTTGCTTCCGATTTTTTAGGAGTCTCAGTTTTGTTTTCAGTCAGTTTTTTTTTTGTTCTTATTTTTTTTAGTGACTGCCTTGTTTTCGGTTGATGTTAAATTTAACTGTTAGAAATATTTTTCATAGAGGCAACACTGCATAGTTAACATCGTACAAAGTACCAGAGAGTCGAAATACATCGCCAGATGATCAGGTTGAAGGAAGAGTTGCATAACCATGCGCAAAACACGGAAAAACGAAGCGCTTCTTTTAAACGCGTTTTTCTCAATAACTTCTTTTCGGCGCAGAGGTCCCTTTTCGAGGAGCTCGTCACATATATAGTCTCAATTTGACAGCCCGACTCGAAGGCTGAGAAACAGTAATCACTAAAAACCCATGTTGTTCTTGAATCATGAATGATTTAGAAGAAAAGCTTTTTTTAGACGCGATTTTCTCAATAACTTCTTTTCGGCGCAGAGGTCCCTTTTCGTGGAGCAAGTCACATATATAGTCTCAATTTGACAGCCCGACTCGAAGGCTGACAAACAGTAATCACTCAAAACCCATGTTGTTCTTGAATCATGAATGATTTAGAAGAAAAGTATAATTTATTGTGTACAATACTTTGGAAAATTTTACAATAACAGTTAATTTTGATATTGACCGGTAACACATCACGTCTCCTCACGGCCATTTTTATGTTATTCCACGGGAAAATACAACTCTGTGGTATAGATTAAAACTCACCTCAAAGTACTGCAACAATTCGAGAACGCATGAGGAAAAGAAGAGCATGGTGGAAAAATTCTGTCTGTTCTTGTTGTTGGAATTATAGGCTTTTCAGTGATGTTGATACTTAGGGATCTTCGATCGATACTAATTCGCACATGTAAATTGCAGAATTGAGTTTGTATATATACGATTGATAATTATATTTATATAATCAGCCGATGGTATCAATTCAGGCACAGTAGTTAGGCATCAGATGATGAACTTGTCACGAAACTAGTCATGCCAGTGAGTGTGTGTTGAACTGAATTGTCTATTAATTCCAACAAAAACCAACCATTTTTCAATTAGAAAAATGTTCATGACTTGTAAGCTTGTAGTATGAATTTCTCATACATTAACCAAAAACTAACAAAAATCGGTCATAAAAATTCAAAATTAAAATAAGTTGGGCTTATAGACATAAACAACCATCGATCAACAAAACAAACACACCTTCTTTTAAGGACCTATTAAAAATGTAACAAAATGGATCCAACAATGCCGGCACAATTTTTATTAAATGTGTGCACAGACCAGCTCCGTCAGTACTGTACGAGTTTTGTATATCTCCTTTACCCTTCAAAATATCATCTTCAGACAAAATCATGTTTCCAAAATTAACAGACGATTCCATATTCCACACATCTTCGAAACAATGTTTGAATTAGAGGCATGACTAAATGACTCCAAATTTGATTTGGCAAATGTCGTAAAAAATACAATTTAATTGGAATTGTCCGAATTTTTGCCTTGGCGCTATTGAAATTAAATAAGAATTTTGATGTAGAGTTATTTGACGTAAATTGACTTACACCAGGTGGAAATGCAAAAATTTGTGACATAAATTTGTCATGTCGTTTTGATGAAAAACTGTGAAATATAAACGTATTTCGGACCTTTTTTTATATATTTTATTTTTAGTATACATATATTTGTGGTGTATTTACACAACAATTTTAACGCACAAAAGGTAATGCCATTGCTGATTTTTTGTTGGTTGGTTTGAGCCATTGCCTGTATCTGGAATTATTAAAGCAATACTTTCCAACATGCAACCGCCCATCTGCAACACACCAAATGTCATCAATTTACTTGTATAAAAATTTATTAAGAGAATTAAATTCTCTGACACGTTGCACATATTTGTAGTATATTTCAACGCAACCAGTATCACTACATCGTTTATGTATTTTATTTCTTAGATTTTTTAAATAACAACGCCATTTAGTGTACCATGGATGGCGTTTAGAACTACTTTTCTTTATTGGGACTAATTCCTTACAGATATTATAAAATATTGTCAAGAAAAGTTAAGAACACATGCTGGTATCATGATTAGAAGACAAACTAAACCAATCAATATTATGCAATGCAGAATTTAATGCAATAAAGTCACAAACTTTGAAATTTAAATAACACAACTCGTTATTTTTGTTGTCTTCAAAAAAACTTATAGAATTCAAGTTCTAATACTAAAGCAGTATCATGATTATTAATAGGATGTCTCTTGCATCAGAAGGGACAAATACTAAATCCAAAATTATATTTAATTTAATATGACTATTATTAACATGAATTAAATCCATACTCAGGAAACTATCAACCAATTTAAATTTATAGTTCTTATTTACATTTGAAGCTGTTAAAATACAATCAAACAGATTCAAAATTAAATTATTTAGATTAAAATTACCAAATATGCAAAAGCGAGTACTATTTTCCATGTTCTCATGTAGATATAGAATATTATTTACATGATCAGAATATGATTCATAACAACTATTTGGAGGTATATAAACTGCACAAATACACAAATTGCCACTCTTAATAGGAACTATAACAAACAATTGATCCAGCAATTCAACAACCACTACAATTTCTGGAACGTATGATTTTAATTCTTCCTTTACTGCAATTAGAACTCCTCTTCGTTAAGTATACAAAAAAAAAAAAAAAAGTTTCCCATTACATCCCATGAAGGGATTGGGGAGAGCTTCTCACAACCAGTGAGCTTTGCGCTTTCTAATTTTTCACTCAATGATCTACAGTTTGTACACCGATTCCGTCGCCGTCACTATGCGAGGTGACCGCCGCCGAAAGATTTTTTTTTCCGGGATCTCATGTACAAGAGGCGCGCACACTACCCATTGCACCACCGACGGCCACATATAGACGGCCACATAAGTATAGTAACAAAAAACTCTCCATCGTAGAAATCGGCATTTAACCACTTTTCGACCCACTCTGATCAGAAAAAAAAGACTCAAGTCACTGAAGCTTAAATAAAAGGGCTCAACTCAAATAAAGATTGGTGTTTATTGACCTATCGTGTTTATGTGGTTAACCATTCTTGGCTGGGAAGTTGAAACAGTCGGGTTATTTTATTTTGAAAGTGGCCATACATTTCTGTCGGCAGATTCGTTTCGTCACCAAGTGGAAACTCATTTAAAAATTGACTAAATAAAGTGTATGATTTCTACGACTTGGCGTTTGCTCCATCAAACGATAGATAAGCTTTAGTTCGTGAGATGCGATTTTAAGATTTTAGGAAATGGGAGTCGTGTAAAAGGACAACCAACACAACCTCGGCTAATACTTTTCCATATTTTGTAAACATCAGCTATATAAATGCTGAAAAAGAGTCTATGCATTTATACTTTTGAACTAGTCACCAACAATTCGAGCCTGTTCAACAGTTGAATTTCTTGAACAGAAATGTACTAAGAAGAGTATTTAAGGAAAATTTTGCGCCAAGGCTCAGTTGTCTGAATGGTGTATCTGCCAATAAAAAGGATGGTATTTAAAAAAAATAACTACTACCATTAATGCCGCCTACACGGCACGAGTTATTTTAAAAATCTGCCAGTTCCCTGCAGTTTCAAAAGTAGCTAGTGGCTCTATGTAGTCAGTTATTTCGTTAGCGAAAAGCCTAACTAGCTACTTGAGTGGCTACACGTAATGCTAGAGTTCGCCTTTTTGGTTATTATAAGTATGAAAACAAGGAAAAAATGCACTGAGTCGTTATCCCGTTATGATTTGTTGGTTGCTTGGTTATTTTTTGTGTTGGCGTCAGTAGCTATTAAACGTTCGTAGAAGTATCATCGTGACAGCGTACGTGGGTTAGAAGTATAAAAAAGTGAGTATAATACAAACAAAAGACAAATTAAACGCTTAATAAAGAAAAAAGGAACAAATTGTGCAAAAGTTTGAAAATGTAGAAAAAGAATGTGGTGAAGATAATGAAAAAGATTTATTCATAACATTAATTCATTATGGTCCGGCGAATTCATCAAGCGGATTGTACTAGGCAAGTAGTTAATACAATGTTGTTAGATATTTCGTCAATTCCATGTAACCAGCGATCTGCATGGTACATGGTAGTGCAGAGTGTAGCCACTGACTACCGTCAATGACATCCCCATGTTAAATTCGTCAGTGTAAAGCATTGCTGGTAGTCTGGCGGGTAGTTAATGGTAATTATTGGTAGTTAGGGAAATAACAAAAAATTCGTTAGCTACATCGACTGCAGGGTTGCAGCAGAACATGATGGTGTTAGTGATTGTGACAGTGATAGTGAGTAAGTCACAAAAACGTTACAAATCATTAAAACAAATGATTCCTAGTAGTAAGTTTCATTACTTTGGTCATGTTTTATTTAAGCAAAATAATTGATTACAAGTAAAACAATAATGTATTTTATAAAAAAAAAAAAATAATTACTTATTTTTTTTAATAGTAAAATGAATTTAAAGCTAAAAGAATTGTAATAAATATTTTTAATAGTAAAAAAAATTGAATTGCTTATTTTTACACGATAACAGACAGACTTATTAATAATTATTTAAGGTTACTAAAATATATTTTAGTTTTCTTCAGTATAATTTAATATTTTTAAATTCTTTATATTAACTTCACCTGTCTGTTAGTTATGTATGCATGCATGCCGAGGAAACTTTGGATTGATTTTTAACCCTTTTCCGGTGACCCAATCGAGCAGGCAAATTAATGGCGACGACAAAAATGAACTATCAAAATATGGGCGGGATTGGACAAAGGGGCGTGGTACCTCCCATACAAATCTCAAATTAAAAATCCATTATTTCTGCTCCTGTTAATGGTATACATCCTAATACATCCTTTAAATTTGAAGTTATAGGTAATAACCGTTTTTCCAACACTTCACGGACTAAAATATTGCAAACTAAACCAGTTATAACCGTTTTTAAATTTTTGAACAGTTTTAGAAAGACGAATAGTTAAGCTTTTCAAATATACGTATGCATATTAGGGTGGCTCAATTTATATGGGACCAAAAACCTTGCCAAAGAAATGTTCCCAAGAAACCATAGTTTAGCATCACAATCGAGCCCGCGATTTTTCACTTGAAAGTTTGTAGTTATATTATGCAGATGACCACCTTTACACAGCTATAAAACATGAACCGTAGGGAGTTTCGACCTAAAATAAACATCATTGTAACGGCAGCAAGGAGTTGAATATAGGCGTGAAATTTCATCCAAATCGAAGAGTATCAAGTTTCAAAAGTATGGCTTTTGTATCGATGATTTCGGTAATATACAAATTTTCAAGTGAAAAATCGCGGGCTCGATTTTGATTTTAGAACCATGGTTTCATGGGAACATTTTCTTAGAATTTGCCGTAGATTACGTATCTGCTATACTATTGGTCGGCAAAATAATTGACCCACCCTAATGTATATGTGTATACCTTCAACAAACCCATGTGAAAATATTTCCACAATATTTAACATTTTAATTTTTTTTTTATTTTTTCAACTTTGCCCCGTTTTCCATGAGGACGTTGACATGAGGGGGTTTTAGCGATTTTTTATTCCAAAATTTTTAGCTTTAGCGATTTTTTAAATCGGTATAAGTCTCCTTAGGGGTAAAAAATTTAATATTTTTGCGATTGGATGCAATGTATCCGAGTTATAGTCATTTTTGTATTTCAGCGATTTTCTTATTTGGGGTTTTTAAAAAAAAAAATTGTTTCATACGAATTGAACCACTTTATAAAACCCCTTAGAAACGAATAAAAATTGGTTATTTTTCGATTCGACGCTCCTGTTTCCAAAATATAGACATGAGGGCGTTTTAACAATTTTTTATTCGAGAAATTTTAGTTTAGCAATTTTTGTTGTTGATTTTTTAAAGTGATACCACATTGAAGACATCTGGTGAAAGCCTCCATTGGAGGTAAAAAATTATTTTTTTCACGATTGGACGCACCGTTTCCGTTTTATTATTTCATTGATTTTCTTATTTTGGCGATTCTTAGAAATCGCCAAATTAGATTATTTTCCCACTATTTTCCCCATACCCTGTGGGTAATGGGCAAACGTTCATCACACATTCCCCACAGCGGTGTATATGGGTTTCACTCCGTTTCTACTTATAATAAATTTGAAATCCTATTTTTTATTTTTATTTGAAAGAACGTGCATTTGTGAATAAAACAAGTCCTTGTTATACCCTCCACTGTAAGTGATAGAGGGTATATATCAGTTTGTCATTCTGATTGTAACATATAGAAATAAGGCTTTGCGACCCCATAAAGTAAATATATTCTTGATCCTTATAACAACCGGAGTCGATATAGCCATGTCCGTCTGTTGAAAACATTCTCACGACTTCAATCGGCGATAACGCGGTTTGGTTTTTGGCCAGAATGTTCCACGTACTCCTGAGTAGTTTGGTATTGAAAATCAGCGAAATTGGTCGATTGGAAAAAATTTTATGATTGGAAACGTAAAAAAACTCATAAAATTTTCACATTAATTTTTGTAGTTTTTTTACTAAACTACTCCTTTTGCCGTGTGGTGAATTTCCATGTTGAAAATCTTTGTTGTGCTTTATAATAGGTAAGTACTTTAGAATGTTTAGATGTTCTTTCATGTGTTCATACATTTATAATTTCGTCTTAGGGTTGTTGGTTCAACTCTCGCCCCAGCTTGTTTTTTTTTTAACAGTTCTTCAAAAAATGCTTTTTAATTTTTAAGCTTATTTTTTAAAAAGTACATTTTCTTAAAAAAGGTTGAAAATCTTTGTTGTTCTTTATAATAGGTAAGTACTTTAGAATGTTTAGATATACTTTCATGTGTTCATACATTTATATGAATTTTGTCACACTTCATCTAAGGTCTCTGTGGCCTGATGGGTAAAGGGTTGCGCGTTGGAGTCTGAGGGTTGTTGGTTCAACTCTCGTCCCCCAGCTTGTTTTTTTTTTGTTTTTTTTAACAGTTCTTCAAAAAATGTTTTTTTATTTTTAAGCGTATTTTTATTTTTTTTAAAAAAGTACATTTTCTTAAAAAAGGTCCTTTTTAAAATTTAATATTTTGCTGGTTAACACTAAGGTGGACTTTTTAACACTTTTACTTTTTTTTTTTTTACCACCGGTTAAAAATTGTTAAAGTTAAAATTTTTTTTTTAGTCTCTATGAAAAATTTTTCATACAAAAATGTTTCAAAATGTTCCAACTTCTCAGGAACGAAAAATACCCCAATTATTTTTTGGGGAATTTTACAATTTTTGTTGGGACATTTTGCATCATTTTATTTCTGTAAAACGCAACCAAAAATCTTCAAATACTAGTTATTACTACTTGCCGTTTCATTGTCGTTGTCGGCACAATTTTGAATGTACCATCCATTAAATATTTTCCTGAACCCGCGGTAATATTCACTTTAATCATATCGGTAATAGCCTCCGAGTAATATATGCAAAACGAGAAGTCCTCTTCAGTAATGGTTGTTTTAAAAAAGTGTTTGGGGTATGAAGAATTGTTGGTCAATGCATAACGCGTACAAATGTCCTCTCTATTAAAAGCTTCCACAATCTCCAGAGCAGATTTTGGAGATATTTTAAATACATTCTAAATTAAGTATAGTAGTCCGCTTGAAATCTTTTCAAAGCTGGTATTGGATCCATGAAAATAAGGGCTACCCTACAAAGTATTAAACGTCTTTTGTATCATTTTATTATATTTTTCTGTAAAATTGGGAATAAAATATTGTTTTTGTAGTTTCCACTTTTAAGGAATATAGGTAGTTATCGAAATATTTGCTACAAGTTAGTCTTACAATACTGAGATAGACAAGATATTTCAAATACGAGGACAAATTTTATGAGCAAAGCAAATGTATGCCTATGGGATCACCAGCTTCACCTGTGATAGCTGACATAATAATGGAGGAGCTACTTCACGAAAGTTGACGAGGTTGGAAGTGACCCCCAAAATCTTGACAAAGTATTTTGACGATATATTTGTTGTGATAAAGAGGAATGAAGTGGATAACGCACTTAAGGCTCTTAATACATAGAGCAGGCAAATACAATTCACGATGGATGAGGAACAACAGATTACCATACCTAGACTTTTTCGTAATTCGACAACTCAACCTGCTGATAGTTGATTGATACCAGAAGACTACAGCGTCCGGAAGACTAATTAACGTCAAATCTAAGCGCCCTAAAAGAATTATTATCAACACGGCGACAAATTTCGTGAATAGAGTTCTGAGGATCAGCCACAAGCAGTTTCATGTGGAGAATAAAAGGAGAATAAAGGAAAACCTTCGCAAAAAATATTTTTCGGGCAGAACAATAAATGGCCTACTGGATCGGAGACAGGACAATTTATGGAACGAGGACAAGATCAATCAGACGTAACCCCGCCAAAAATGTACCAATCATTTACTTATATACCTGGTTATTCCAGACAAAGTCCAAAGTGATGGAAAAGGATAAGTCTGATATTGCATATCGAATTAAATGCAATGGGGATAAGAGTGACGTATGCCAAAAGGTATAGGTTGGCACCACGATCACGACATTGAAGACAAGACTGTCTTCCCAAAAATCAGATATAAGAGCCACCTATAAAACCTAGGGAACAGAAAACGGCATTAGCGGTTCACTGTGCTACGTCGGATCATAGTCCTAACTTTGACGACGTTGACCCTGAGGATGATTAGCGATGCTAATAGAAATATTGGGAATATTTAATAAATCTTGGAAAAACAGTCGAACCCGCTGGTATTCTCATTTTATAACCACAAGCCAAACTAATTAAACACAAATACTGGATATTTTCTTTTTTAGTTTTAAAAATTCTAAAGTGGCGTTTCTAATCGTATGACCACCACTGTATGTACGTTGTTGGTTGTTGGTCTGTGGAGTTAGATATGTGAAGTTACTTTTATTTTTGTGTATTAAGTTTTTAATTACCCTCCTAGAGTAGCTTCCTGAAGTAGAATGTCCGTAGCTTTTAAATAGTTTTTGTCGTAAAATGTATGGTGGCTGTTGTATATTATTATTTGTATTATATTTCTCGCACAAAATAACTTGCACAAAGGTAGAAAAGTTTCGACTCTGTTTTGGTGAGCAAATGCGGAAAACGAAACGCCGGTAACTTTCACTCTTCGATGTGATGTGCTTAGGCTACTTATGTACAGATACGTAGAGGATTTTGGTCTCGCGCCTCATAAAACTCTTCCAGGTAAACTTACGCCTAGCAATATTTTTCATTACCCAGTTGACAAAATCGTCCAAGTCGACGTAGTAGCTAACGATTTCTTTTAGACATTGTGTTACTTAAACTGACTTGGATGGCTTTGTAATGGGCATTTCGTTGTCGACCAACAGCATGGCAATATATTATGCTCGTCGTGTATTTAACATTGCTGTTCACAAAACGAACGACAACCCCCTCTAATGTCACCAGTTGCACTCTATTGACGACACATTGAGGGATAATCTCTTTAGGTTGTCACCCATCAGAAACAATTTGACATGGCCTCAAAACGAATGTGAAAAAAGCTACTACGAAATATGAAAAAAAAACTGATGGGACACAATCACGTCTACAAAAAAGAGAAGAAAACAGTCGATGTCAGTTGAACTTGATCGCCGCTGCGAAAATGTTATTTTCAATTTCATTTTAAATAATTCAGTATAAGACTTTACATTTATGAAAACAGTTTTTGATATAGCCTCGCAAAACTAATAGTCGTTGACCATATAGTTGATAATCTCGGCCAGTTGGTCGTCAAAGATGGAACGATAATGTCACCAATGTCGTTATTGATAAAATTCCGATTACGTCTCCTCTATAGTCGTCAACGGCGCAATGAGAGAAAGTGTAACTCAAGTGGTAAACATTTGCAGTTCTTTGTATGAAAATTTCGACGACGATTTTTATGGACTGTCATCGATATGTCGTCAGTGATTTACCATGGTCGTGGATCCGTCGTTGAAGTTGCCTTGAAGATCAATACCACTACTATGCGCCAATTTATATTATAGTCCAAAAAACGCACATATAAACGCTGAAGAACCAGTCTTTTTGTTGTTGTTTGGGTGCAAACACAAAGTTTTTGTAGCTTGTCGCAAATATATTATACTTGTGCCCAAACACATTGTATTTGCTATTAAATATAGCATGTTTGTAACACAATGATAAATAGGTTATAATATATATGTGTTTGTGACCCAAATGTTGGGTTGTTTGTTGAAAACTGCTGAAATCAAAACCGTCGCAGACACTAATTAATATTAATATTAATGCTTGCATACATGTACATTTGACCGAGTCAAAAAAAAGTTGAAGATACAGGATTTGGTTAGCCAAAAACCCGTTCTATGGGTCAAGTAGAATACACATACAAAATGTCGGAAAAAACAATTAACCCCTTCATATCCCGCAATGCACTTGAAGCAAAAAACGAGATGCAATTTGACATTATGAAAAATATTAATTTACGAGTTGCGTTACATTTTCCAAATTGTAAGGATTGCGAAATGTAGCATGTGTCATGTTGGTATGTATGTGCTTCAAAATTTTTGAAGAAAAACATTTTAAGTTAGAAGTAAATGCAGTTACTTTAAATTTTGAAGTACGTTGTTCTTTTTTGAAACAAAATATCTATTCAATGCTTTTGATAACAGCCTGCATAGGAAAGAAATGTGACTATTATGGTTATGGTAAAGTATTGTTGTGCCGTTTTCGCACAAGTAGGCCTTCAGACAATTCTCGCTTAGTTGAGATTTCTTTATTCCTATAATGTGTGATGATATACCTAAATACTTGTGGAGAAAGGACCTGATGATATGCCTTGGTGGACATTGAAATAGCTACATTCCCAACCATCCACCATAATAATCAATTTCACATTATTTTGTTTAATAACATATTCTATGAAAATTTACTATTTGTTATAGAAGTACATTTTCATAGAAATTGATCTTGAACCGGAAATATTTTTAAAGAGCTAATAAAATTTACAAATAAGTTGTTACAGATATATACAAATAGTCAGTTCGTCTTAAATAAAATAATTGTAAATAACTACTCGATCTGAGTCTCACGCCTTGTAAAAAGAATCGAAGAGGAAATGCAGGAGGAAAGCAGTTCCTCCAAAAATATTTCTTTCAAACATTCGGGGACGATTTTGTAAGCCATAAAAATATTTGTAGTGGCGTTCCATCTGTTGTATTTGGGCTTGTATATTGTAGTTTTGTTAAATTTGATATACGTAGTATATCTAAAATATAGTGCCATTTTAGCAACCATGGACAAATACATAAACGTCAAATTGACAGAAATTTTAAACCTCCTCATCCAACAAAATAATAATAAAAATGTTTAATTTCTTCCGGAAATTGCAATGGGTGCTTTATGTTTAATGTAAAAATAAAAAGTTAAACAAACAGGGAAATTAGTCAAGTGAATTTAGAATTATTTTCGAATCTCTTTAAACACAACAATCTAGGCAGAAAAACTGACAATTTGTTGAACAAAAGTTCACTCTTTAAATACTTTTGTCAACATTATGTTTCTTTAATATTCCCTAAAAGGCGCACGCGCTTATACTAAATATTCTATATCGTATGGGCCAAGTCAAAATGTTTCAAAATGTGGGGTTGAACAAATTTAAAATGCTTTTTGTTTTGAATGACTTCGATTTTGTTGTGTCCACACATTATGTGATTTTTATTCATGCCATATCTGTTCGCGGAAATAACCATCTAAAACTCACGCGGGAAATAAAGCGGTTTCTATATTTTTATTTTAAAAAGTTCTAGAAATTAGCCAACAGCGTTGATTTTTAAAAGCGAGGTTAAGAAACCTAGTGATCGGCATCACATTTCTCTACATACCAAAATGTTTGGTCCACCTAAAGGATTTTCTAAAATACACTGCAAAATATGTGGAGAAAATTCCCCTTTTCATATAAAGTGCGCTTGAATTATTGGCTTAAAAATTTTTTAAAAACGGTGGGCTACACCTTTAATCGTAAGCATTGACGCTTAAAACGTACCACGTCAATACCTCATACCACAATCAAGCTGTGCAAAAATAAAAACAGTCTCTTTTAATACAATGTATTTTATTTTATGTATTTAGATTTTTGAAATACATATGGCAAAAAAATTAAAATTTATATTAAAACTGCTTTGTGTAGTTTGTGCAATAATAGCAGCTAATTATGTAAATAATAGCATTTTTTTGGTGATATCGTTAAAATATTGTGTATTTTTTAAAATTAATGTATTAAGTGGAAATTACATTAATTAGTAATACAATTGTTAATTATTTTTATTTTCATTTTAGGTAACGAAGGTTTTAAAGATCCGTAAAGTATGCAGTTCTGACTTGTTATTAACATGCCAAAAATATCAGGATTAGCGGTAAGAAATCATTTCGATTGCCGTGTATTCAACGCATTCCATTCACCGCCATGCATGTCCCTTTGCGAGACATTAGGGGTATAAAATGTCTTAAAATGGTTGTAAAACGAGCCAATTTTAAATGTAGAAAACGTTATGTGGCATAAAAAATACCAAAGATTACACTTAATTTCAACGAAATTTGATCAGCGCTTTCGATATCAAATTGGAAATATTCTGGACACACTTCTTTTTCCTAGATCATAATTCTTATCACAGACTTTCTATCGATTTATAAAGCATTGATATTAATCTCCGTTAAGTGTGAAATATTTAAAAATTTCAGTCTTTCCAAATTTCTGCAGTATTAAAAAACGGTGTGCATTTTATTATTTACTATGAAAGTGACAACAACTTGGTATATAAAAATACGTTGGTAATGATTAGTTCTACAAACTACATATTCGGGTTTTCCATTGGTTAAGGTACACGATTTGCCATCCAAAATACAAATAGTGTCAATAAACCTTCTTCTTTTGTTGTCGCTCACAGAACTTTTCTGATTGACTGTAAGCCATTTTTTTATATTCCAGGTTTATAGCACTAAGTGTCATCTATATCTTCTCTGAATACCACTTTTCTCTACATTCTAATTTCTGCAAGTTTGTAGGATGCAAATTCATTAATCGCATTATTTCAGATACGACCAGTTATTAAATAATAAGGCTGTTTTTTTATTCCATTAAGCTATCGCCACTTACGACTTTCCAAAATAAACGATCCACGAAATGTGGCAACATTTGCTGTAATGGGTTAAAAAAATTCGATATGGCAACACGTGCCAACACAGTGCCAAAAAATGCAACACACACAAAATTTTTTTTTCAAATACATTTGTGTGTTTGAAAATTTTTTGTTTTGAAAAACACACTCGTGATTCTGTGTTATTTTTTTGATTTTGTAGTTCCCATACATGTACAGTTTACTTAAATTTCAAACTGCACATACACAAAAAACTCACCCACTCGTGTGTGGAAAAAATTGTACACTCGCGAGTGGAAAAAATCAAACACACACAGTTCGTGTGTGAAAATTGTTTTGTTGGTTTGTATTTTTGTTCATAGTCGAATTTTTTTTTTGGATTTCAAATAAAAGTAATAAGAAAAATTGCATTGTTAAAAATATGACTTCATAAGTTAATTTTAATCAATTTTTATGTCGTTGAAGTCTATTAATTCAAAATTTAACTTAGTTATTAAAATATTTGAAAGTGACCTATTTGTGGGCTTTGATCTGAGTTTAGTCAGCACTGTAGCTAGTGCGCTAAATGCACGTTCAACAGACACTTGCGTTGTTTGAGTTTGAACGAAACGTTGGGTAAGAAGTGGAGTTGCATGAAAATTAAAACGCGGATCTAAATACAAGGCTGCAACGAAAGCGTTGTTTTCCAGAAGCTTACATTTCCGTATCCCCATTGCATTATATAAAGCTTTCGCATTTGCGTTAGTATGCAGCATTTCTACCAAACCAAACTCACGCTTTAACCAGTCCCGAAAAAAATCTCCAAGTACATATTGCTCCTTTTGCGTATGTTTTGTGCATTCGGCCAAGGGTTTGAATGCAATAGCAAAACTTCACAATCAATTTTTAGGGATACCATTTTCTTTTTCACGATTGCCGATATTCCTCTTTTAATTTGTTCTGTTGAGTCCCCAAGAATATTTGCAATATTTTTGGAGTTTATTTTAGTTTCAAATTTTTCTTCGTAGGGTGCAATAATTTTTTTAAAAAAAATCATTGTCGTCAAAAATACGAAAGGGCAGATTTTTTGTCGACACTAAACCAACACAACATTTTAAAAATTCTTCCTTGTCCATATTGGTGCTTAATTTTGTGACATTTTTTTTTTCGTTACACCCGTTGGAAGTATGTCCACTCCGTCTATAATAATGTTGTGCACAAGTTTATAATGACGATTAAGATTCTAGTTGCATGTTGCGCTTAGAACTTTTACGCAATTTTCAACCAGGCACGTATATTTTTTTGTAATATCGTTATAGGTTGCGAATTTTTTATAAAATTTATTTTTTTTATTAATATTTTCCATTTTTTATTTTCTTCACTCTTATCTTGCGGTAGAAACTTTACTGGTGAAATCACAGCGACAATTTAAAAAAATGGCATAAAATGCTATGTGCTATGAAGTGGATAACAAAAAATTTTTTCAAATAGCAAAGTAGTAAAAAAACAATTTTCACACACGAACTGTGTGTTTGATTTTTTCCACTCGCGAGTGTTCAATTTTTTTCCACACACGAGTGGGTGAGTTTTTTGGGTGTGTGCAGTTTGAAATTTAAGTAAACTATACATGTATGGGAACTACAAAATCAAAATCACGAGTGTGGTTTTCAAAACAAAAAATTTTCAAACACACAAATGTATTTGAAAAAAAAACTTTTGTGTGTGTTGCCCTAGACTGTGTATTTTACATTTTTGTATGGAAATTTAATACAATGAGTGTGTTTTTCTGAACCCTGGCAACGACTGACATTTTATTTTCGTTCAAACTCTACACAAATATATACCAAAAATACAAGAATACAAACAAGTATAAAATCAAAATAAATATGATTTTGACAAGTGAAACGAAAAATGACATGGAAAACATTTCACCACCTGTTTAAACGACTATAGCTGATGGGTTATTCCGCCATGTTCAATATGTATAGCATTTACCGCGCATTGATGTGAACAATTTATTTTCTATTTTGTTTTCAATCGCAAATAAAAATCGATCCATCAAATTTAGAGATATAAAAGTACAACTAGTCTTCCATTAAAAAAATAAGTTTAATGAACTTAAATGTATAAGCCATTTTGCAAATTTCCGCTTTTGAGTCTCTCCTTGATAACATTTTCATTCACAAGAGATAATAACAAAATGTATCTATGATAACTTTTTGTTGCCATTTCTTGAAATTGAACATGTGGCAACATTGTCATTGCTCAAGCCGGAATTTAAGTGGGAAATTGAAATGCCACTTAATATCGCTTAGCTGTCCCGTACAAATTAAGCTATAATTAACTTTAGCGGGGTACAAAAAAACACACTTAATATTGGGTGTAGGTCGACTTCATGAATTTTAAAAATTCTTGACTTTGGTCCATATTTATATTTCCTTAGAGAAACTTGTTTGATATCTGATCTTCGTATATACTTTTATAATATAATATATACTTTTATAATATTCGCAAAACGGACGAAATAACATAATCACCATAGAGAAATTCAGGGTGTTCCAAAAACTTTCCGAAAAAATTAAACGCCCGATAGCTTGGTCCAATATGAATATTTTTTGTTCTAGCACCACTGTTCTAACGGCTACCGTTTTCTGTTTTGGCAGCTGTGTTGCAAGACCCAACAACAAGTATAAGAAAAATAGCTAAAACAAAGGAAATACCACAATCTCAGGTGTTTAGAATTTTAAAACATCACAAGCTCCATCCGTATCACTACACACCGGTACAATCGTTGCACGAAGGTGATTGTGAAAAGCGAATTGAGTTTTGTACGTTAATGTTGGCGAAAGATACACAAAATGATATTCAACCGAGAAGGTATCACAAATTTTCATAATTTACATTTTTACGTACAAGAAAATTCGCACAAAAAACTGCAAACAAAGCACCAAAACCGTTTTAGTCTCAATGTTTGGGCAGGCCTCATCGGAAATTGCGTTATAGGCCCCCATTTCTTACCAGATCGGTTAAATGCAACATTGTACATGGATTTCCTTCAAAACGAACATAGAGACGCACTCGATAATTTGCCATTAGCAACATTAGCCGGAATTACTTTTCAACAAGACGGTTGTCCCATACACTCTACCATTGTAGTCAAGAACTTTTTAAGCAGTAGTTTTGGTACAAATTGGATTGGATGCAATGGACCAATAAAATGGCCACCGAGGTCTCCGGATCTAACACCGTTAGATTTTTATGCTATTTATCAACCTAAATTCCATATTTCAAATAATTTATGTAAAATTGTAAATTTAAAATTCAGGCAATTTTGAAAACAAACACAACATTTTTAATTTAATAAAAACGTTTTTTTTTTGGCGTATATACCATAGATAAAGGAAATAAAAGATAGATATAGCGCGACCATTGTCAACTTTGTCCACTAGGTGCTGTCCTGTACTACTGTCACTTTCACTGAAGTTTCCCATAATTCTCTTTGACTTTTACTCAAAATTGTAGGAAATTTTTGTGAAAGTAATTTAAACAATGGAAAATGTAACAAAATTTACGTGATTTTACATGAAAGCAATTTTTTCTTACGTAAATAACTATTTCAAAGCCATGAGGCCGATGTTGGGATATCAATAGGAGAAAACCCGTAAGACCGCCCAAAGATGAACATCCCGGAACGCATTTTTAATCTAAACACTTCCCCGCCCATAAACTGTAGCAACTTCTGTGGTCGCAGATGCCAAAACCGTTAGTGTCTGAGGACTCCCAACAAGTAATGGTAGCTGAACCGGAGGTAGGATCAATTTATTAGGACATAGACGGTGGTGGCATGGCTTTGCAATTCGATGGCCATCAGATATTCTACTTTAAGTAACGTGTTGTATTCTTGATATTTTTGTTGAAAATCATTTTTTCTTCTGATATGACATTTTAAATTTTTATTGTCATATTTTTTTCCTTTTTTGTTTGGGAACAAAAAAATCCCATTTATTGCTTTCAACGACATCTAGAAAATTATCCATTACACTAATATGTTCCCAACACTTGTTTTTGTTATTTGTTTAGTTTATCTATGGTATACTTATATAGCAATATGTCAAAAACGACTTTTTGCGAAAAATAACTTTTTTATTGTTGAATATGAATCTTTGGGGACTCAGAAACAATATTTATTCCACGAGTTTTTTTTTTTAAATTAGTTGTATTTCAAAATATAACACAGTTTAACCATTTTCGTGGGCTTAAAAATTAAAAAATTAAATTAAAAAAAAAAAACTGGAATTTTTTAATTTTTTACAATAAACTGGGTTAGTAGCCTTTCATTTAAGATGAATATTTCATTCGTACACTGAGAGAAAAAAAAATTATTATAATAATAAGTGGTAAAGGTAGATTTACGACTTTTTCATTTAAAATGGCACAAAAACGGCTAAAGATTTTTGGCCAAAATTTTCTATTTCTCATTTAGAACCTTAAAATCTAAAATTACACCAAGGCGCTTCACGTCACAAAGCTTAGTTTGGACGTTATGAGTTGAGGAAGGTAAAAAAGCTAAAAGTTTTGGATTTTTTCCATTTTTCTTGCAGTTTTTTCAATTTTTTTTCCAAACGAAACATTGTACTGCGAAGCGCCTTGGTAGAATTTAAGATTTTAAGGTTCTAAACGAGAAATAGAAAATTTTGGCCAAAAATCTTTAGCCGTTTTTGTGCCATTTTAAATGAAAAAGTCGTAAATCTACCTTTACCACTTATTATTATAATAATTTTTTCTCTCTCAGTGTACGAATGAAATATTCATCTTAAATGAAAGGCTACTAACCCAGTTTATTGTAAAAAATTAAAAAATTCCAGTTTTTCCGATATTAATAAAATTACAGGAAAAAATTCGTAATCAGTTGAAAAATCAATGACAACAAGAACACCCTATAATTCACATATCATGTAATTGAGGGCCACCCTAATGAACATTTCAGATAGCCGAATATATCCCCAAACAGTACATATAATTTGGTACATATATCTTTAAATTGGAAAAACCACTTTTTTTGACATATTGCTAGGTATATACATACTACATACATATGTTCTGCCTTCTCATTCTAAGCTTTTGGGTTCCACGTAAATAAATTACAAAATTTTAAATCATTGTTTGCTTGAAAATTGTCTTGATTTAACTCTTCTGCGATATCCGTCGTCGCTCGCCTTCCAATGAAATCCCTGGTACAGCTGGCATTTTATTGGCATTTTATACTGAAACTATTGTACAGGGTGTACGGTGTGATAGATAATTAAAGTCTTCAAGTGTATTTGTATGCTTGAGGCAATTGTAGGTAAAAAAAGGTAGTCGGTTCAGGTAAAAAGCTGGGGAATAAGATCTAAAACATAAGATGTTTCCGTAAGGATTGCATCATTTACCTTTTCTTGTGATTATTTTTTACTATACAAGTGAAAAACGCTAAAATTAAAAGAAACATTATTAAACGGAGGAACTTATTCGCAAATTTTGCATATCCTCACTGCATTTCGAGGATGTCCGCCGTGTTTTTCAATAACCTTAATTATGATGCACACACAGCTTGCAACAAACAGACTTTCACTGTTGCTGGGCCTGATGACGACGCAGTTGAAGCAACATCAGTTGTTTCATGGCCAATGATCCTTCCATCAAACCGGTTATTTTATTCCTAGTGATCGATTATCCACACGACTATCTATTTCTTTTTGCACGAGATCCTTTGAAAGCGAATGCCAGTTTCCATGACTTGTGTTCATCTTACTAGATGAATGTAAAGCTAAATATATAATGTGCGTAGCTGGGGCCAGCGTCGAGTTCTACGCTTGCAGATGTACGGTCCAAGTATTTGGCCCATCGCATTAACGTCGGTGTTGTATTTATTGTAAAAGCAAATGACCTCTGTCCCGATTATACTTATAGTGAACTGTACATAACTAAAGTGGTACTACACGCTCTTATTTCTTTTCGGGACATACAAGTACAATACAAGTATTGTCGCGGTCATCATTGTGGAAGCCAAACAATGAGGATTTTCTACAACATTTGTTTGTTGGTTAACTGCTGGATATATGACGGTGTAGAATATATTGCTGAAAAAGTGTGCGGCCTCACCATGGATACAATTCAAGGCTACTCGCGATAAACGTTTTAAACAAAACACGTTTTAAACATTGTGGCCAATTAGGTGTTTGTGTCTGGGTTTATTATCACATTTATTAACATTAAGCACCTTAAAACATTTTCGATTTCTTAATTAAAACATTGAAATATTTAGAAAATTTATGTTTTATAGATTTCGCAATATTTTCAAAATTAGGTGATGATAACACTCTTTTATATACAATATGTTTTCACTTTCCCAAAAATGAAAATGTCAGAAACTGATTGGTTTTACTCAAGTTTGCATTTTAATAATCTAGGAATGTAATATGAACAGGAATCGACGAAAATTACTTTTAAAAAAAAATTTCGTTTGCGACGTTAGTCGCGAGAAGCCTTCAATGGTTTATCTACAAGGTGTTTCAAAACAAGTCATCCGATGTTGTTTGGCTCTCATTTTCTTTCTAAATGAAAAACTTCGACTCTGTTTTTTTATTATGTTTATTAGAATTTTATTGGTTAAGTTGAGAAGATGATATCGGTTAAATGGGCGCCGTCACAAATGATTACCATACGGGCTCGTTTTATGGCATTTTTCATCACTTCGGCGAGGACTTCGGGCGACAGATTCTCGCACTCGTGTCGAATGTTGACCTTGAGGGCTTCCAGGGTCTCGGGCTTGTTCACGTAAACACGGGACTTCAAAAAACCTCACAAAAAAGTCTGGAACGGTTAAATCGGGCGATCTTGGGGGCCAGTGCAAATCGCCAAAACGAGAAATGAGGCGACCCGGGAACGCGGCCTTCAGAATATCGGTTGTGGCTCGCGCAGTGTGTGCCGTTGCTCCGTCCTGTTGGAACCACATGTCCTCCAGTCCTAATTCGTCGAATTGCGGCAGAAAAAATTCGGTTAACATTGGCCTATAGCGCGCACCGTCCACTGTTGTCGTTTGACCAGCTGCGTTCTCGAAAAAAAATGGCCCGATGACTCCTTCAGCGTGAACAACGCACCATGCAGTCACTTTGAGTGGGTGTAATAGCTCCTCGTGCATCACTCGTGGATTTTCGGTGCCCCAGAAGTAATAGTTTTGCTTGTTGACGTACCCGCTGAGGTGGAAATGAGCCTAATAGCTCATTATGATTTTGGTGGAAAAAACGCCAACACCACAGACGAATTGTTACGCAAAAAACTAGACACGATTATTTCGCGTTCTTGGGGAGTGTTTCGCTCAATGGCTTGTTTACTTGTATTCTATATCTGTCTGGTCCACAAATGTCAAAACAGATTTAACATTGGCGGCTATTTGCAAAAATAAGAGCATCTTCCAATAGGGTGGCCACTTTTGAATCACCCTGTACAGTCACAACATCGTTGGCCTTATAGAGTGGATTCAAATTAGCTTTGAGCCTTTCATTTGACTAATAGCGGTAGCTTTGTCCGTGTCTTATCTCCGAGCACATGTAGCAGAGTTGACAAATGGAATAAAACGACTTATGGCGTGAAATCTTTGACGATTCATTGCTGCGCGAAAAATCGGAAATCAATTTGTTAGCCATAGCTCAGTGGTATTCTTATTGTTGGAGTTTGTGACACCTGCGGCGACCAGAAGTCCAAAGAGAGCCTACATTTCATTGACTGTGAGAGCAGTCCACTCCCGCGGCTATACTAGTAGTTTCGTGTTAATTAAGTTTTCAGAATACCTCGTTAGCGTTTCTATTTTTCTACCTGTTCATCTTTCGTTGTGAAGAATTCAACGCTATCAGACGTACATTTTTCTTCCGGTTGTATGATTTCAGTTTCAATGTCATCGTCTTTATCATCTTCTACGTCTGCACCCTGAATATACTCGGAAGCTTCTTCCTGCAGGAAATGGTTCCACGAAATCACTTGCCACTCTATCACATGACATATATAGTGCTGACTTATCCGACGATCCTTGAGTTCGTTCATTGGCAAAACCTTTTTGTGCAGTTATCAAAGCGAGCACATGTTCAATTTCTACTGCTATTTCATCTGGTTGTACGACTATCTGAGCCCACAAATCGAGAAGAAAAACAACCAAACAATATTGTAGACAGACACGCTTCGGAACAGGCCAAATTGTGCAGCACACAAAACATAATAAAATAAAATACATACGACTTGATACAAATGCTGATTGAAAACAACATTATATTGCAGCACTATTGCTTCACTGCTGTTATTGCACTGCACAGAACACCACCTGCATTTAGACTAAAAAGTAGAGTAAATAACATAGATCCCGCAACTAATAGCTAAGTGGTACAAATGTACCAAGGATGGCAATGAAGGCGTAGATGTACGTTTCACACATTGTATCATTTCATTCTTAAATGCACACATGAGGATATCATGAAATTTCAGCATAAATATTATAAAAAATGGTGTCAAAAGTCAGAATTGGTACATCCGTACCAATGAAGACGCTGAAGGATTAAAAATGACTGTGGACACTGAGAAGAGATTCGTTGTCACAACTATATTTACAGCCAACTATCGCATTATTCAGTTCTGGTTACCAATATTAGCGTTCCGTTTCACCACATATTGTGCATATCAATTGATTTGTAATTTAGTTCTGGTTGCAAGAAGTGAAATATTTAGTTGAAGCCACAGCAAACAGAAATAAATCAGATCTGTCAATCGAGATTTAGTTCTAGCAATCAAATTATCCTGTAGTGTTTAATATTATGTTAGTTGGATCAACGAAAAATGTCGAAACTATGTCACAACCATTTGTTGATACCATTTCCCATTATGAATTTTATACAAAAATAACTACAAAAAATTATTTTTTATTAAAATTGTGTATTTTATATTTAAATATAACCAAAATTATTATTATTTGTAACCAGGGTTCGTATTTCGTGGCTAATGGGTTACCCAGAGTAACCCATCACCATTTTTGAACGAAAAAATGGAAAAAATTCTATACCTCGGAAACGAAGGGTCGAATAGAAAAAACGAATTTATGCGAATTTAAGTAGTCCAATTTGTGTTGATTTTTTTTTGGGTAAGCAATTACCCATCGCCGGGGGTAACGACAATTTATGGTAATACTAATAAAAAAAAAAAAATTCACGCGATTCAGTGTGGCGAGGTATATCAACTGAGCATTTCTTGTCGATGACAATAAAATATACATGGATTTTAATGAACTTGTTTTGATTTCGTATACAAAAATATATATCAACCGTTGTTTTTGTCCTGAGTGGTCTACACGGCGTAAAATGTGAATATGTATACTTACCATATTTTTCGGTGTATGATATTTATACGCTTAAATGTTCTATCACAAATTTGTTTCTTACAGTCTGTTTAAAAGGATAGTTTTTCTGAAAAGTCCTCGTGTAACACTAAAATATATTTTCTCTTTGACAGCAAAGCCTCTTATTATTAAAAACCGAAAGCTTGACCACGATTAATATTGTACTTTTTATGAGTTGTGTCGTGTATTTCAGATGAATGAGGTTTTCGAAGTACTCAAATGGGTTTAAAGAGTTCACTTCTGTAGTAACAACTTATATTTTTTGTAAGACCTATTTTTCCCCCTTCGCTGGGTATTCATCTTGATGCGATGCAGTGGCTTCAGTGTGCCTTAAACCCTTAATAGGGCGGCTATCAGCCAAAATCCACAAGCATGTGTCCTAAGTTAGGCGGCTCCGCGGTCTGCGTCTGTCCTACAGTAGGCGGCAGTTCTTTCTAGTCCTTGTAGGTCATGTCTCTACCTGGATCTGCACTTTTATGATCAAGGCGAAGGAGTTGTGCAGAGGACATGAATGGCCAGCAAGTTTTTTTAAATAAACTGGTCGCTAGCTTATTCTCTCCGACTCCAGGGCACAGTTCGGTTGTTATTTTGTTGCCTAGCCGCAAGCCGTCACTGCGCACGATGGTGGAACCCCTTACGGCACACTCCTGGGATCAAAAATGCCACTTTTAAAAAACAAATCGAAAAATAATTCCTGGATGGGGCTAGGCAGCCCCATCAGAAGAGAATCTGTTGGCATCCAGTCAGGATTCGGAAGCCGGCTCAAAGAGAGCGGGAAATGTCGTCAGAAACATTCCCCCGTCTAAACAGTCAACAGCTATCCCAACAAAATTAAACCAGTCCGTTAAATCAGACCCGACGGTCTGTAAAAAATCAAGACGCAGATGTCCTGCTGATACTCGGAGGACACTGTACCAAAAGGCGAAGTTCGTCCGTGAGAAGATTGCCAAGAATGCAGCCAATGGCAGAGTGCACGAGCGTGATGAAGTGGATGAAGCAAAATACTCAAAAAGAAGGCCTCCCCACAAAACGATAACAATAGACCCTCAACCTCAAAGCGGGAACGTTCTCGGGTGGAGGACGATGAACCCGCTAAGCGAAGGAAGGTCAAGGAGTCGTCAAGAACGACTTTATCAGGAAAAAATTCTTCAATTTGATGATTGCCATGGCCAACACAAAGACGGGAAACTAGCTCCCGTCACAGTGAGAATGGAGTAAAGTGCAGTCTAAGCTGTCAGAACTCGAGCTGGAACACGTACTGGCAAACAAGGGCTCCCCGTTACCCCATAACGACTCTAGTGAGATTCGTATACTCACATACTAACGGTATAG
Source organism: Phaonia tiefii (assembly GCA_963931995.1). Classification (NCBI taxonomy): domain Eukaryota; kingdom Metazoa; phylum Arthropoda; class Insecta; order Diptera; family Muscidae; genus Phaonia; species Phaonia tiefii. The sequence goes on along the minus strand of OZ008369.1, from coordinate 176,392,287 downwards.
AGGATATAATCAGTCCAGGCAGGATATCCTGGGCTATCAATAGCTTGTCATCACATAAATTTCTGCGCCCAGATGGTATTATACCAAAAATGCTTCAAATCGCGGATCGTGCCTGACTCTGAACTATTTACCAAAGAGTTGGAGCCAGGTAAGAGTGGTTTTCATTCTCAAGGCGGGAAGAGGGAGTCATGAGAGCACAAAGAATTTCAGACCGACCAGCGTCTCATCGATTCCTCTTTAACCTCTTGAAAGGCTGATTGACGCATACATCCGCACGAAAATGGATTAATCGCCCAAAATATCATGCAGCCAACATCTATAGCTAAAAGGCCGCTCAACCGATACAGTCCTGCACGAAGTCGTCAGAACTATTGAGAGGTCCTTAGAACACAAACTCTATACCCTCGCGGCCTTCTTGGATATACTTTAGAGGGTGCATTAAATAATGTGAGCTCAGCGGCTATAGAAGAATCTGTTGAAGAATTAGGCGTGGAAACATTCCTCAAGAATTGGATAGTGACACTGCTACAGAACAGAATTATCAGCGCCTCTATGGGCAACAGCGAGTCATCAAAGCGAAAGTATAGGGAAACTCCTCACGGTGGTCATCTCTCCCCTACTCGTGATCAACAAAATACTAGCAAAACTGGACAATATGAGGATCAAAACCGTGGCATATGCGGATGACGTGGTAATAATGGTGTCTGGTTTGGTTCCATCCGTATTCAGCGAAATCATGAATGGGGCCTTGAAATCCCTTAACGACTGGGCCAATGGGAGTGGTCTCAGAGTGAATCCAGGGAAAACTGAGGTCGCGCTTTTTACCACGAAGACCAAGATACGAAGTTTTAATGCTCCTCGGATGAGTGGAATTACGATTCCACTATCAACTCACACCATGTACTTGGGCATAATTCTAGACCCTAAACTATCCTGGAAGCGTAACATAGAGCACCGCGCACAGACAGCAACCGTTGCGCACTACGCTTGCCGGGAAATGTTCGGAAGCCGGTGGGCTCTCGGACCGAAAATGGTGCTATAGATGTATACTAGAATAATCAGATCTATACTCTCCTACGGAGCAATGGTATGGTGGCCTGTCGCGTGGAAGATTTCCACAACGAAACTGTTGTATAGAGTTCAGAGATCAGCTTGCGTCGGCATAACAGGGGCAATGAGGACGTATCCCGCTGAAGCCCTTAATGCAATGTTTCAGATTATACCACTTGACCTTCACATAACAGCTAGTGCGGTCTGGAGCGCCACCCGACTAAATGCTCTTGGAATCTGGAAGAGCAACGCATATAGACATGCGAGAATACTACAGATAATCACAAGAGAACTCAATTTAATCACTGATTTCTGCACCCCCTCATTGACGTTCGATAACCTATTCGATGACAGTTTTCCCAGAAGAATTGTGTGGGATAAATCTGCACCACTGACAGGTTTTGACACCAAAGTATTTATGGTCGGATCCAAAATGGAATGTGGAACCGTCTCGGGTGTCTTCTCCGTAGAAGCAAGCCTCAATTTATCATTCAAACTCCCAGACAAGTGCAACGTTTTCCAAGCGGAGGTTCTGGCCATTAAGTAGGCTTATACTACAACATAACGGGTTTTTCAACAGAGACGCTGCAAAAGTAAATCGATAGGGACAGCAAACGACGCCATATTTTTTCCCGCTCTTTTGGCATTTCTTTTCAGTAAGGTTTGCGATTTCATCACGGAAAGATATACGAGCCAACAACGAGTCAAAATTATTAAAATTTACTACCGAAGTTTGGAGTCAGTGGCCTCAACTTTAAGAGCGCTACGTCCAATTTATGGTCGTCATAATCGTCCTACCAGATCAACAATTGAGCGTCTAGTGGAAAAAGTTGAATCCACAGGCACAGTACAAAATGTTCCCGTGCCAGTGAGACAAATAAGTGCCCGTAGTGTGGAGAATTTTGCGAAAAGATCTTGGCCGACATCCTTACAAGATCAAATTGACTCAACAACTGAAGCCGCTTGACCACCAAAAGCGTCGTATGTTCGTGAATTGGGCAAAGCAACAACTTGAAAATGAGTCGGATTTTCATCGGAAAATCATCTTCAGCGATGAAGCTCATATCTGGCTGAATGGCTACCTCAATAAGCAAAACATTCGTTATTGGTCAGACAGCAATCCGCTCGTAATCCATGAGTCATCATTGCATCCCGAAAATATTACGGTTTGGTGCGGTTTATGGGCCAGCGGCTTCATTGGGCCATATTCTTCCATGATGATCAAGACCAGCACATTACTGTGAATGCGAATCGCTACCGTTCAATGATAACCGAATATTTTTGGGCCCAATTGGATAATATGGACTTGTAGGACATGTGGTTCCAACAGGACGGCGCCACAAGCCACAGAGCGAATGCCACAATCAATTTATTGGAAACCAAGTTTGGTGAACGTGTTATCTCACGAAATGGCCCAGTCGATTGGCCGCCTCGGTCGTGCGATTTGACGCCGTTAGATTCTTTCCTGTGGGGCTACGTCAAGTCTATGATCTATGCCAACAAGCCAGCGACGATTGATGAACTTCGTACGAATATCGAACGTGAAATTGCAGCAGTATCGGCCGATTTATGCTTGAAAACCGTCGAAAATTGGGTTCAGCGTCTGGACTTCTGCAAGCGTGCCCGTGGTGGCCATGCAAAATAAATCGAGTTCCATACATAATGGCATCGAACGTACTTTCAGAGGAATAAAGAATTTCATTGGTATCTAAAACCGGTTTTGTTTTATTTAAAAAAACTTTTGTAGCGCTCTTATTAAAAAACCCTTTACTACAACAGAGAACTGAGCGCATTGGAATATTTGTAGATAGCCAGGCGGCTCCCGTATCTCCTATAAACTCGTTAGTTAATGTAAGGAAAAGTTTGTTGAGCTAGGTCGACTGGCCAATGTAGTTCTTACTTCGATACCAGGCCACACGGGTAAGGGCAGACGAACTAGCCAGAGCAGGTGTATGGTGTGTGTATGGTGTCAGGCGCAATAGGGTTGGTCAGAAGAGGTATTTCTCAGCATTGCCTTGAACGAGGAAAGGCCAGAAGGAACAGAACGGAAACGTGCCGCATATCCAGAAACACATGGCCAGAATATAACATTCACCGGCCTAACTGACTGATTAGCCAAAATCGAGGGAACATACCAAGGCTAATTGCCGTGCTGACCGGACTCTGGCAAATCGGCAATCACGCAAGACGGCTGAATCTTCCATATAATGACCATTGTCGTGCCTGCGAAGACGCAGAAAATGAGGAGACCGTGGCACATCTCCTCTAATGAATAGACGCCTAAATACTATAGGGCGTCCCTTCCTACACTACTGAGACACACGAGATAGATATAGGGGTTCTAATGAGGTATCTCAGATTAACAGGTTGGATATAGATACTGTACATTAGACTCATTGGTTTGTGAGCTCTCGTTGCGATCAGACGTGTTTGCGTATAGTCAGTTTGGTAGTTTTCCATAGTGGTTATTTTTGAGACAGTAGTAGTGAGTGTGTGTGCGGTAACAAGTTTGTTCATAGCATCGTTGCTGTGATCGCTGTTGTTGTGCAAGAACGGTAACTTGTTTACAACTTTTTGTTCGCCAATTTTGTAAACAAGTCGTTATAGTGCTCGTTGGAGTACTTGTTGTTTGTAGTAAGTAACTGCAAATTCTGGTAAGTGTTTATTTTTTTTTGAATTCTTACTTGAACTTGTTGTTGGGGAATGGTTAAGCGCCGTAAGCGGCGGGGCCAGACTGGTAGTGGCGGCAGCGCTGCTGGCATGTCTGGTTCGATGACGGATGGTGAGTCATCGACGTCCTCAGCCGTTCCCAAACGGGTGCAGCTGGGGTCACCAGAAGTGAAGAGTAGGTCAAAGCCGGTTGACGCTGACTTTGACAGCAGCTCAGGAGTGGTTGGTGTGCCTTCTAAAGGCAGCCCGAAGAGGGGCACAAGTGGTGCCCAGGCAGGTAGAGAAGGGGGTGCTGCTGGTAGTAGCAGCGCCAAGTTGGTTGCTGGCACCCGTGGTGCCAAGGATTTGGCTGAGGAGTTAAGGTCGACGATAGGGAAGGTAGGCGAGGTATTGCGTGCTGCTGGTACGCCGAAAGGCGTGTCGAAGGGTCCGCTGCCAACTGTAGCTGTTGGTACGGCAGCCCCCGCCAGCAGCGATGGTGGTCGTGGCCGTAGCCGCGTAGGTCCCAGTGGACTGGGTGACGTCGGTGCCGTTGTAGAGCGGACACTGGCGGTCACCCGTAGGTTGGTCTCTGATTTAATGGAGGCCAATGTTAGTAAGGAGTTGGTTGCGAGGGTCCTCGGTTACTCTTCGGAGTACGAGGCACTCGTGGTAGGTCTGCTAGCTCAAAACGAGCGCCTTCGGGGCCGTCTTGATGTTAAGCCCAGGGAGAGCTGTAGGAGTGCCATTCGACCCGCGGTTCCCACCGCGCCGGCAACGTTCCTCGCACCGGCTCCAGTGGCGACTGCCCCTGTAGCTGTGGGAGGAGGTTGTTCGGTAGTCACTGCACCGGTTGTGAAGCCCGTCGAGACTTGGTCCTTGGTGGTGCGGGGCCGTCAGGGCCAAACTGCCAAGGATGTGGCCAGCAAGGTGGTGAGTGAGGTGGGGCCCACTTTAAGAGAGCGGGTCCATGAGATTAGGGCGCTTCGTGATGGTGGCGTATTAATACGCACACCATCTGTAGCGGAGCGTGCGGGTATTGCCAAGAATACCAAGTTTGAGGAGGCTGGGCTGACCGTTACGGTGCCTGATAGCTCGGTTGTGCGGGTTGTTGTCCAAGGGGTCGACTCGAAGATCACTCATGACGAGTTCATGGGTGATGTTTTCGAGAAAAACCTCAAAGACAGGATCTCGCTTGAGGAGTTTAAGAGTGGTGTCCGGCTCACTAGTCGGCCGTGGGATAGTTCCAAGAGCGGAACAACGAACGTTGTCTTAGAAGGGCGGGCTTCGGCCCTTGAGCCTTTGCTAGAATCGCGTCGTTGCTACGTGAAGTGGTTCTCATTCCGCGTACGACCGTTTGATCCGGTGCCAACCTGTTTCAGGTGTTTGGCGTTTGATCACTACGTTAGGGAGTGCAGATGGAAAGAGAATGCCTGTTCTCGGTGTGGTCAGCAGGGTCACTGTGCAAGGGATTGCGGTAACGCAATTCACTGCAGAAACTGCGCTTTCCAGGGGAGACCCTCGGCTCATCGTATGAATACTGAGGACTGTCCCATGTACAGCGTTATGTTGGCTAGAGCGAGGGCTAGACATTAAGTATGGGACACACAATTCTACAAATAAATTGTGGTAGGGCAATGTCGGCAATGTGCGAGGTAGGAGAGGTAATGGTAGAACGACAGTGTAGTTTTGCTCTCATTCAGGAACCTGCTAGTGGCCATGGTGTCATTACAGGTTTGCCTGCGAGTATGCGGGTCTTCGCTGATTTGAGACATAACTCCGCGGTGGTCGTGAATGACGGTAACGTAGAGTGTACCGTAATTTCTAGGACCGACTTGGGGGTTTGTGAGTGTGTAGAAGGGGGTTTCGGACGGATATTTTTGTGTAGCAGTTACTGCAAGTTTTCTGAGCCTCTAGAGCCGTATTTGGCATATATGGACACGGTACTACTACTTGCGAGTAGTAACCCTCTCGACCTAGGGATAGACGCTAACGCATCAAACCCGCTATGGTTTAGCAAAACACCCAGACTTTCGACTGGGTCGCAAAACCATTACCGGGGAGAGATGCTAAGTGAATGGATTGTTTCGGGCCGCCTTCATGCCTTGAATGAGCCGAGTGAGCAGTACACTTTTGATAATGGTAGAGGAGTTAGCGATATAGATGTGACGATTGCGAATAGCCCAGCTTTGAGTACGTTTCAGTTTAGTTGGAGGGTCAGACCGTCCGTAAGTGATCACAATTACATTGTAATTGATTTCACTTACGAACGGACTGAAGTTAGCAGCTTAGACATCGTGCGGTGGCGCACCAGTGATGTGAACTGGGATGTGTATGGTGAATTCATCGCAGCTGAGGCTAGCGAGATTCCAATAGAAGTCTTTCGTCGTAGGACCGTAGATGAGCAAGTCTCGTGTTTACGCGAAGTTGTTCATAGGGCTAACGACGATCTCCTTGAAAGGTGTCGCAAGAAAACTTTGAGAAGATTACGATGGTGGACACGTGAGTTGACACTCAAGCGGAGGGAAGTGCGCCGTCTCAGGAAACGTTTCCAGAGAGGCAAACGGAACGAAGCTAGTGATCTTGACCAGCTCAGATCAGCGTACAAAAGTTGCCTCAGCGATTACAAGGATATGCTTGTAAACGTGAAAGAGGAAGATTGGCGACAGTTTGTTGCCTGCCATAGGAATGATCCTTGGGGTCATGTTTATAGAATCTGCCTTGGCAGAGGTAGGAGGACAGATCTCTCCGGGTTGAAAGATGGTGCTGCCATTCTTACTTCCTGGAGTGATTGCGTCAAAGTTTTGCTGCGGGAGTTCTTTCCGAGAGCGGAGGCAGTGGCCTCTTCTTCTTCTTCTGGGGAAGTTGAGACTGTTGCACCCGAGCTGGAAAGATCAGAGATCGCAGAAAGCATGGCGTTGGTTAAGTCGCGAAAGTCACCTGGTATGGATGGAATAGCTGGAGAGATGTGTAAAAGCGTCTGGAAGGCTATTCCGGAATACCTAGAGGCTTTGTATGGGCGGTGTGTACATGAGGGATATTTTCCACGCGAGTGGAAGGTAGCCCGTGTCATTGTACTCTTGAAGTCAATCGATAAGGACAGGAGTAATCCTCGTTCTTATCGGGGTATCAGTCTCTTACCAGTATTTGGAAAAGTACTGGAGAGGATTCTGGTGCAGAGACTGAATGAGAGAGTCGCTGACAGCATGTGCCGTTGGCAGTTCGGTTTCGTAAGGGGCCGAAGTGTCGAAGATGCCTGGGCGCACGTGAGGAGAACTGTTGTAGAGTGTACTCAGAAGTATCTTCTGGGTGTTTTCATCGACTTTAAAGGTGCGTTTGATTATCTGAGTTGGGCGAGCGTGGAAGAAAGACTAGCGAGGCTAGGGTGTCAGGAAGTAGCACTCTGGAGAAGTTACTTCTCTGACAGAAAAGCAGTGATAGTCGGGGCAAATAGTTCTGAGTGTGTTGATGTGGTCCGAGGATATCCACAGGGTTCCATTTGTGGACCGTTTGTGTGGAATCTGATGATGGATTTGCTTTTGCATGAGCTTGAGGCCGAATGCAAGATATGTGCTTACGCTGATGACTTGCTTATCATGGTCGAGGGTAGTTCTCGTTCCGAGTTGGAACAGCTATCCTCGGCTATGATGGGTATTGTCACTCGGTGGGGCGAGCGTGTAGGAGTTAGTTTATCGGTGGAAAAGACAGTGACCATGTTGCTGAAGGGTAGTTTCAAGTCCCATTTTCCAATCGTGCGTTTGAATGGTGGTGGCACAATCCGTTACTCCACGGAGGTGAAGTACCTCGGAGTCACCATGGGAGAAAGGATGAACTTTTTGCCTCATATAGGGAGACTTCGCGAGAAACTGACGAGCGTTGTAGGAAAGGTTAGGCGTGTTATGAGGAGTGAGTGGGGTCTAAGTCGTCAAGCAGTCAGGACCGTGTACAGGGGCCTTTTTGTTGCCATGGCAACATTTGGGTCTTCTGTTTGGTGCGAAACTGCTAGAAGCGTCTTCGGGCAACGTCGATTATTCTCTGTTCAGAGAGTAATGTTATTGGCATGTATGCCAGTATGTCGTAAGGTGTCTACAGAGGCCCTACAAGTTTTGATGGGTGCCACTCCTCTTGATCTAGAGGTGATGCGTCGTAGCATGGACTTCAAAATCAAGAGGGGGTACGCACTGGGTGAGTCAGATTGGCTCATAGTTGGAGCAGAAAGCATGAGTAGAAGTGAGCGGCGGGCTCGGTTAGATGCGTTAGTCACATCTGAGTGGCAGGGCCGTTGGAATTCCAGTACCAACGGTCGAGTAACGTATAGATTTATACCGGATGTAGAATTCGTCGGGAAGAACCCTGAGTTTAGCTTCAACCTAAGCCTTGGTTTCATACTGACAGGTCACGGGTCGTTAAATGCATTCTTGCACAGAATGAGACTTGCGGATCGGGAGTCGTGTGATTGCGAAGCGCCAATCGAAGATTGGCTCCATGTTTTGTGCGAGTGTCCCCTTTACGGGGCTTTTAGGGATTTAGTCGGCATGGGTGTCACCAGATCCGGTGGTGAGTGGTGTGTGAGTAGTATGCTTCTGTCTCCGGATGCGTTGTGTGTTGCAACGCGGTTTGCCACTCGTGTTTTCGCGAGTCGGCGCGCTAGGACGGTTTAGTTGTTGTTGTGGGTTTCACTGGTCTCTATCGGTGTCTCCCTTTTGTAGTGGTTAAACGTTTTTCGTGATCCTGGCTTTTTCAAGCTAGTTATTCAGCCGTTTAGGATCTCGTTGTCGGTACTGCTGAACCCTGCGAACAAGGGATTGCCAGTCCCGGACTTCGTCGGAGTCGAATTTGGAAGTGGATTAGCCGCGAGGTCTGACCAGAGGCCTGTTTCTGGTACCGTGTGCTGTTTGGGATTGACACGTGGAAGGTCTCGAACTCGTGCCCTTTCAGTTTGTGTCTTGTTGTTGTTGACCCACGGGGGCATCATCGGGCGAAGCCTGAAGATTGGCTGCCGGTCGCTGTTATTGACCGGAAGAGGTGGAAACAGCCTTGCTCCCACGGTGAGAAAGCTGCAGCCGTCTGACTGTAGTTATTAGACCGTTTAAATTGCAATTTTTAGCATTTAAATGGCAATGTCACGTGATGTTGTTGTTAGTGTTGATATTGTATAATTGTTTCACGATTGATGCTTTTGTCGCCGGGGGTGACCAGTCCCCTACTTAGTACAAAGTAAAAACTGGGAGCAGCTTCACTGCGAAACTCGGACCAGAGACTATGCCTATCTGGTAGCACGGGTGGTGTTGGCCCCCTTGTGGGAGATCGTGCTGGCTGTGGTTGCTACCAAAATCGCTGGTAGAGGCTATGTAGTTGCCTTGAATATCAGTTACTTGTAATGAAGTATGCTAGGCAGGTGCATATCCTCGAAATATGGCTCATTACAGAGAGTTTGCTCAATTGGTCGCGCTGGCGGATATGCGAATACGGGGCGTTTGTTCTCCCACGTAATCGTGTATACCAATGGTGTAAGGCTTCCTATTCCTGATCTCTTGGCTGCCCCTCTATGCGGGGTAGTACGGATATCTCACGGGCGGCGTTAACAGTCGTATCAAACATGTTCTTGGTGGGGCGGTGCTCACCTGTGGTTAAGGACTTCACGTCGAGAACCACATTAAATCACGCGGACTCTGTACATTAGACTGTCCGGAGTGATGTGGTATACAAAACGGTGTCCCAAGACACTAATTGTTGCTAAACAGTATATTCAGCAACCATGTGAACCAACCAAGACCTGTTATTAATTTATCAGTAGTATCGACAATTGATTTCAAGCTAATCCTTTCCCTGTGTGTGTGTTTGTAAAAGTATTTTTGCCTAATCCTTTACTTTTAAATCATTAAACATTAAAAGCTTAATTTTCTTATCGTTCTGCAAAATGAGCGTACAAATTAATTGTTATAGAACATTACGAGTTTTCTATCAAACTAGTAAATTCATCGTATCGTTTCATCGTAAAACTTGAAAATTTACGAAATGTCAAATGTTTTCCATAGGAATTTGAAATTTGCATTTGAGTTTATGAGAAACACGAAGTATTGAAGAGCTTGTATTATAACCCGTATTACGAGTATGTTGCACATTTCTAACTCACCGGATATACAATTTTGTTTTCGTAGTTCGTCATCAACTTTCAGAACTTACTGTAGATCTTTCGCCGTTTCCAGTGGTATTATATTCCTAATCAAATACGAAAATATAAACAATAAATTCTAATCAATTACATAGTATTTGTTCCATCACTGTCTATTTGTTCCTTTCGCGTATTCGTAACAGTAAAACAAAACAAAATTTTACCAAAACAAATTACATTAAGATACACAGAATAACTGTGCTCATTGCTCGGTTACTTTTTTCATGGTTACCAAGCAAACTTCTGCGTGTATGTGGGGATATCAATCCCACAGCTGAACAACTGTGACACTACGGCGCTACGTCCTCCACATATGTTGCCACTTTGGGCATAATGCACGATGAGTATAAAATTAATCCACGATAACCACAGGGCTCTAGCCTGTCTCCTATTGAAGAACCTGATGCTCTTGATGCTCTGGTCATGAAAATACAGTGCAATGTTCGCTGGAATAAACATATATTTAACTTATCGAAAGAAGTTTTCAAGTGTTTGGAATTTTTAACGCGGAGTAGGGATTATTCACCCAGTCTAATCTTCACAATATCTACATCACTTGTAAAAATAAATGATTTCCCATTACATCCCATGAAGGAATAGGGGAGAGGTTCTCACAACCAGTGAGCTGTGCGCTTTCTAGATTTATATTCACTGATTGGGACCTACAGCTTTAAACCGGTTCCGAACGGTATTTTGAGAAGCTTTTTGCATGGCTAAATACTCGATAGTGTCGCCGTCACTATGCGAGGTGACAACCGCCGACAAAAAATTTATAGGTGGTCAGAGCAGTGATCGAATTCAGGATCTCATGTACAAGGGGCGCGCACACTAACCATTACACCACCGACGGCCACTTCTATTAGGCCAAAAATAGACTAGCTCTCACATTTGTGTTGGTGTCCCTGAATCCACCTAGGAGCTTATGGACCGTGCTCAAAACGGGGAGTTATCTCCTTGGACCTTCGTGCAGTGAGGGATTTCTCAACAAAAATGGATATGATTCAGCCATTTAAAAAAGGCTTGATGAAAAGATGAAATTTGTTGTGCAATTGGAATTCCCAGATTGGGACGCCGCAGATCCACAAAGTGAGAACCAAAAACTGGCAACCCCGGCTTTAAGAAAATTTGCAACCGTTGTAGTGCCCGCCGGTGGTGCAATGGTTAGTGTGCGCGGCTCTTGTACATGAGATCCTGGGTTCGAACCCTGCTCTGACCACCTTAAAAAAAAATTAAATTTCTTTCGGCGGTATATAGCCATGAAAAAGCTTCTCAAATTACCGTTCGGAATCGGTGTAAATCTGTAGGTCCCAATCAGTGAGTGAAAACTGGAAAGCGCACAAGCTCAGCGATTGTGAGAAGTTCTCCCCGGCCCCTTCATGGGATGTAATGGGAAACCATTTTTTTTGTCACCCTGTTGTAAAGTTACCCTGCGGTTTTAAAAGCAGTGCCTTTCAACTTTTCACTAGATACATTGCTACTGATACTAGTCACTAGTTACCTTAGCGTTTACTGGTAATGTGTAAAATCGAGAATCGAGTCATTTCCCTTTGTTTAATTGTTAACTAAGTAACTAGATACACATCACTTTATACTTCATCAACCCAAAGGAATCGAAGTGTGGATCAATATGTCTGTTTCTGCAGAAATTATATTCGACGAAAGAGCTAATTTCTACGCAATGGCTATTTGCGCCACGAAATTGATCCACATGAAGTTGTGACAATATCCCGTGGAGATTTGCTACAAAATCAAAAAGTGGCCGCTGGATACTTTACAATATACTGGTAATACACAAAGGGATCACTGACTGGTATAGTACCAACGTGAAATGGAAGAACTACAACAAAAAGCAAATAGAAATTCATATCAAATTGTTCCGTTATTTTCCAAAAACCAAACAGAATACTTAGCTCACATTTATTTTGCTTCAGGCTCATTAAAAAATTTGTATTTTTCTATATAATTATTCTATTTGTATTAGTGAAGTATCTAGTTTCTCAATGCTAGTGAAGTAATTAGACACTGGGGACTACAGATGTAGTGGACGTGGTTTCAGTATCGATATAATGTCTTAAGTGGGATTGACGAATTGGCAGGATACATGTTACTAGATATATAATTAGATATATATCATATGCGAAATGATTACCGAATGGTAATGCAGAGAGTGTCGACTGACTACCGCCAATGACATACCTATGTTAAATTCGTCATTCAAAAGCATTACTGGTGGACCCTACCAGAAAAAAAGTGCGAAATCAACTTTCGAATCTTTCACTAGCGGATCTTGGTATGTTAAGTCTCATCGACAACAAAATATTCTCGGGGTGAATAAAGTACTCGTTATTTCCGATGTACAGACGGAGGATCTTTCTATCGGGAACTGACGAATCCAAGATATATATTGGAAAAGGTTGCGACTTCCGTGAATTGCCAGTGGTTGGCTTTTCACATGAAACCAGAATGGCGCATACACTTTCACAACGAACTGAGCCAGTTTTTTTCAATATCATCCAGGGTTTCGTACACGTCACATAATAGTGGAGGATTTAAAGGCTGTTGTTCACCAGCGCGCTGTGCTAATAGCACCGGACTTCTCGCTGTCAAAGTTGCTTTGTCAAACTGGTCGAACCATACGATTCAAATAAAAACTGCCCCACCCGAACATTCCAGCCTTCTATATTCGTTGGCATTTCTCCCATTGGAATACGATTTTATCAGCCCGCAAGGTACCATTGGGATGCATTCGGTCCAGAAGTTGAAAACTTAATTAACTTTGAGAGTGACTCATACGATGATCAATTGGAACAAATTCGAATTGACTGAGCCGCCATGCTTGCACTTCTATACGCACGAGAAGCTGGAAGCATTACAGTGTTCAAAAGAAATAATCGAATTACCAGGTTAGCACAAGGAAATTAACTATGATAGGTTTATTGGCTAAACTTATTTATACACCGAGCGTTTTGTTCATGAATCTGTCATGGCAGTCGCCGATGAGCAACGCATGAGCTAAATTTGTTCTATACTCGAGAGCCGCTGCAAATAATAAAATTTCCAGTATTTAATTTTACCCACATATAGCTCTAGGTACACTTATTAGGTACATACGCAGATATCATAATTAGGATGTACTTTCTTCCCTTAAGTTAAGCGTCTACTATAGAGATAGAGATTTTTGCGTAGAGCTAGAGAAAGATCTCGCGTAGAGACGTTAAGAGAAAATTATACACTCTGTAGAGCGCTCTACATGAGCTCACTACAAACTCTACGCGAGAGTTGTCTTGCTCAAAAAACTCTATAGGGTGTATACACTATTTTTGTGTGTGTTGTAGAGTCTACATATAATCTACCTCTATCAAAAGTATTTGATAGTTTATTATCTCTACCGTAGAGGAATTTAGCATAGAGTATTTCATCTTCCCATCTCACGTTTCATTTCACACTCTTCGTCGTAGGTTTGTGCAAATGGGAGAATTTCGACGAAAATTAGGTGGAGTTACAAGAACTGTTGACTTAACCAACTTAAATTTAAATGTATTTTGCACTTTTTTGTTGACTTTTATTGTTGGTATACATTTGTATTGTATTTAGCACAAATATTTTGCCACAGAAACACGAAATTCGGTTGTTGTTGCTTTTTTGGACGCTGGGTGCCAATGCCTCTACTTGGTATGATTGAACCCATGCTTTCCACCATCCAATGTTCACTTGAAACTATAACTATGAGGTTAAAAATATTGCGAGAATATATTACTCTATCCGAAATTACTCTATGCTCTCTAGAGTAATGACGTGAGAGCTGCCATTGTTCTTATCTGACACTATTCGTGGTGTGGTCGGTGCGATAGAGTGTTATTTGACGTAAATTGGCTTACACCAGGTGAAATTACAAAATTTTTACTTTAATTTTTCATGACATTTTGATGAAAACTGTGAAATTTAAACCTATTTTGGACGTTTTTTGATATATTTTATTGTTAGTATATATTTGTGGTGTATTTACAAAAAATTTTAAGGCACAAATCGAAATGCCGATGCTGATTTATTCTTGGATGGTTTGAGCCATTGCCTCTATCTGGTATTATTAAAGCAATATTTTCCAACATCCAACCGCCCATCTGCAACACACCAAATGTCATCAAAATACTGACAGACTTGGTGTCTCTATACATCATTACTCTATGGTATTTACATTCCAATTTTGTATTGTTTCAACTGAATGACACTTCTGTTGAAAAATTATTGACATTTCTATTAATTTGCGTTCCGATTTTCGTTCAAATGAAATATTGTTGTGATTCTATATTCTGAAATTTAAATTATTTAAATATTTAAACCCGGCAGTCTGTCGCAAAATATGGCATCGGCAGTGAAGAAATCACTCGGCAAATGAAACACCAGTTTGTCTATATATTGTCGTTATGTTTGTGTATATCGTCACCTGAAATGCCCAATGACGTAACCCTCAAAAAATAAATACTGTTTTTTACATTGAATATAATACTACGCGCTAAAATATATATGTGCAAAATAGTAGACTTCCAAGTTCCTAAGGTAAGCTGTGGAATGAACGCGTTTAAAACTGAAATACTTTTGATTTTATAAAGTTTTTTGCTTCTCCTGTAAAATTTTGAAAATGAGGGTTACGTCTTTGGGCATTTTAGGTGACGATATGTTTGTCTAAATGTCAAAATCGATGGCGGCCATTGTAGCAACTGTGCTCTATCATGCGACTCTACAGTAGAGAAAAATGTATCTGCAGTGTATACAAACTCTAGATCGCATGGTAGAGCTCCACTCAAAATTTCTCTAGAACAACTCTACCTAGAATGTTAGAGTCACGCTGAAGTATACACACAAGAGGCAGAGCCTCTACAGTCTAGGTTTTACACTCTACCGAAAAAACTCTATAGAGTCATTCCATGCCGAACGGTACGAATTTTTTACATCACTACCTTGGATTGCTTCGCCAGTTTGTATACGCATTCGTCTGTTAAAAATATTTTATACGTGTTTCAAGAAAAAAAAAAAAATTTTTTTTCAAATTTTATGACCAATTTAACTTTGGTGAAATCGCGATTTTTTCAAAGAGGTGTGTTCATTCAGTAGCATGTAACTCCGGTAATACTTGACGGATTTTAATGTGCTATACCTTGTTTCGAAGATAATTTTAATAACTTCTAAATTGTTGACATGGTATGGTATAATTCCATAATATTTTCTTAAGGTTTTATCATTTTAATACTTTTATTTCGATTTTAAAGATGATTAAATTTTTTTTTTTTTAATTTCATAGTCTTGTTCTTAGATGTCTTTTTAGCGACTGTGTGAGTTTTGAAGTGGTGAACTAATGCGTTCTATTTTTTTTACGAATTTTTTCCAAAACGTCTTTTTCACAAGCAAAAAAAATTCTGTGAGTTTACTTATAATAGTTAACAGAATGCTAAAATTTTTATTTGGCCTTAATACAACAATAAGAACAACAAAAACAATTACTTTTTTTACAGTAATTTGCGAACAATTTCATTAAATGGAAACGACAACTGTCACTTTATCAAACACTGCTAAATAGAAACTAACAACAAGTATAAGACAGTAAAATTGATGTCAAAATTTTTTCTAATCATAGTTGAAATGTATATTTTGATTTTCTGTCATTGGTGTAACCGGACGACATTAGGTTAATTGTTGAAGTCATTCGCGTTTATATTGTCTCCCAGATTTCGTTGAAGCTCACAGCAAATATATAATAAAATAAGTTTTTAAAATTCAAAATGCCTCCTCGGTTTGATGTTTGTTGCAACCCTTTTCAATCAAAATGCCATAAGAAAAATAATACGAAAACATTGCGATGGATAAGTTCAAGTGTTGTTGAACGTAATCGAAAATTAAAACTTGAATCTTTGAATGGCAAGGTTAGAATTTGTGGGAATTGCCGTATTAAATTAAGTAAACTGAGTGAAACCGGCGTAGAAAGTGATACTGATGTGGACATAAATGCCAATATGTCTATTGACGGCGATTATTCCGTCGAAAGTGCCAAATTCGCGAAGTTTAATGAGTCATTGCGGTCATATAACGAATCTCCTATAAACAAACGAAAACTTCAGCAGAAAAAATATAACGCTATTAAAAAACAAAAAATTGTTAATTTAATTAACGAACGCGTGTTTCAAAATTCAAATCCAGACAGGGAAGATATTCCTGAGAATGAAACAGAAATTTCTTTAATATTAGAAAAACTTAAAGAAAGTTTTGCAAGTGCAACAGAAAGGCAAATTAAAATTAAAATAATAACCCTTGTCTCAGACTGGAGTTTTAGTCAGATTAAAGATACTTTTATTGGAGCACCCAGACGCATGATTTCGGTCGCGAAAAAAATTGGCAACGAAAAGGGTATACTGACTTCTCCCAATCCACGCCCAGGAAAAACAATCAGTGATGAAGATAAATAAAAAGTTTTAGATTTTTGTGAATCCCCTGATATAAGCCGAACAATGCCTGGATTAAAGGATTGTCTATCAATAAAAATAGGAAATACAAAGGCAAAGATCCAGAAGAGATTAGTGCTATGTAATTTAGAGGAAGCAAATGCATTTTTTAAAGAAAGACATCCTGAGGCAAAAGTGCAGTTTTCAAAATTTGCCGAGTTAAGACCTAAGTATTGTGTATTAGCCGAGGCAAGTGGTACTCATTCTGTTTGTGCATGTTGTATACATGAAAACGTCAAACTTATGATTGATGCTGCAGGACTGGCGAGGCTCACCAGAGATACATTACGTATTACTAGTTATAAAGATTGTCTATCTACCATAATTTGCAATCCTCCAACAATTAATTGCTACTACCTAAAATGTGATACGTGTCCTGGAAGTGAATTTCTTGCAGAGCAACTAAAGGATGTTTCTGACAACCATATGGTGGACACTGTTTCTTACAAACAGTGCAGTGGGTGACAGTCGATAGAAGTTCCTCGAAACCTTTCAGTCTACTGATGATGAATTCATTGAAAAGCTATTGGAAAAACTGCGTCGCTTGTTGACACATTCTTATGTAGCAAAACAGCAGAGTACATTTTTAAATGAAAAAAAGTCAAATTTGCAGCATGGAGAATGTATCGTTGTATGTGACTTTTCAGAAAACATTGCCTTTGCGATTCAGGACTCAATTCAGGGCGCTCACTGGAATAATTACCAGGTTACAATCCATCCATTCGCAATATATTATAAAGAAGACGATCAAGAGGTTTGTTGTAATTACGTTGCAATATCCCAATGTCTGAAACATGATACAATGGCCGTGCATGTGTTCCAGGAGGGGCTTGTAAGATTTTTGAAGAAAACGTTAGGACCAGTAAGCAAAATTTTTTACTTTTCTGATGGTGCAAGCGCACAATACAAAACCAAGAAAAACTTTTTCAATCTGACGTTCCACGTAGATGATTTTGGAATTCCAGCGGAATGGCATTTTTTTTGCGACGTCTCATGGCAACGGGCCCTGCGATGGTCTGGGAGGAACAGTCAAAAGATTAGCAGCACGTGCAAGCTTGTCCAGCCTCATAAATCCCATTAATAGTGCTGTCAAATTTTATGATTGGGTGAATAAAAACGTGAAGAATGTTCATACAGAGTTCTTTAATAACGATCAATATGAAGATAGGGCGACAAACCTTAAGGAGCGCTTTGACAAACCGACACCAATTTCTGGAACTCTTGGCTACCACGCATTCATTCCACAACCTGACAAAAAAATTAAAGTTCAGACAATATCATCTTCTGAGCAGTACTGTATTAATACGGTATACAACGCATAATATTTATTTCTTTACTCAATTTTTTGTTTTCTTTTTTTACTGTAAATATTACACATTACAGAAATCTACTATACGCCATGAACTACGCTTTCTTGGTTTTTCTGTTGTTTGTATGTACATCTTGTGTTAATAAACTATTAAAAAATAAGTTTGTTTACTATTTTCACAGAAATTTTTGTTGCTTGTAAAAAAGATGTTTTGGAAAAAATTCGTAAAAAAATAGAACGCATTAGTTCACCACTTCAAAACTCACACAGTGGACAAAAAAGACATCTAAGAACACAACTCTGAAATTTCAAAAAAAAAAAGAAGATGTAATCATCTCTTAAATCGAAATAAAAGTATTAAAATGATAAAAACCTTAAGAAAATATTATGGGATTATACCATACCATTTTAATATTTTAGAAGCAATTAAAATTACCTTTAAAACTAGGTATAGCACAGTAAACTCTGTCAAGTATTTCCGAAGTTACATGCTACTGAATGAACACACCTCTTTAAAAAAAACACCCATTTCACCAAAGTTAAATTGGTCAAAACTTTTGAAAAAAAAAATTATATTTTTTTTTCTCATAGGGGATGAAATTTAACTTGTAGAGGAGGAAATATGCCAATTTGCATAAAAATCGGAATCATTGGGTTAAATTTTTTCCCAAAATCGTACCGTTTGGCATGGAATGACTCTATAGTGGACTCTTGGCTTTAGAGCGAAACAACGTACAATACACAAGAAAACAGGTCAGATGTGAAAGTTAAACTTAATTAATATATTTTACACATAATGTCTGTCATGTTCATTTAGAATAGTCCTTTACTCCTTATACGAATGGAATATTAAAAAATAAGACAAATTACTTTTCCCTTTACAAAATATTTCATTTGTCTACATGTTTTGGTTTGAGATAAGTTCCCTCAATACACTTTTTCCTATCTGTCGTTTATTTAATTTTTTAGGAAGACATGGCTTAAGTTAAATTCATCTCTGAACAAAACAGGCAGGTTATTTACATACAAATTTGATACTTTTAAAACACCCTGTTTAGTAGCTGCGGTGCAGCTGAAGCGATTTTAATAAAATTTCAGCATTGCTCCAGATTTAGGTAGTGCACGAAAGATAATCAGATCAAAAAACTAGACCTGTTTTTTAAATGTTAAGAAACAGTTTTCAATATTTTGATGAAATTAAACCGAACTTTAGGGTATACTTATAGAATTTTAATTTTTTTATACTTAGGCCAAACTTTTTTGTGGAAAATCATATGTGATCAACTATAAAACATAATTTAAACTCAGAATTATTTTTTTAGGTTAATAGTTGATTGCTGTTTGAACAGCCAATGTTGGGCATTCAAACTATAATCAAGTGACCATATGATTTTGACAGGAAACACGAAGAAGAACATACACAAAGCTTCTTGAATTGTTAATGTGAACAATTATAATCAGCATCCTAGTTGAAATAACATTTAGAACGCATTATTTGACTCGTAGTGCAGTTAGAACTTCATTTCTGCTGAAATGCTTTCCAATTTCATTAAATACTTTGTATTGTATCACTTCACTTTTCTTTAGCAAATGGCGTCAGTTTGATGCATTGTAACGATTAGCCGATAAATGTATGAATACCGGTTATTTTTTGTAGCAGTTGCCACCGTTGCCATATAGGTAATACGATTTTTTGACAAAGCACTGAAAAACTCTGTTCCTATATAAAGTTCTATCAAAGACAAATCAAAATCAACTAATTACCAATTTAAATAACGAGACAAAAATTGGGCCTTCGGATGTGAATATAAAGTGTGTTTGGAGCTTGTCGCAAATATAATATACTTGTAATCAACCATATTGTGTTTGCTATTCAATATTATATGTTTGAGAAACAATGAATTATATGTTAGAATATATGTGTTTGCGACCCACTTATATTTAAGTTTGTGATATAAATACAACTGTGTTGGTTGCTGTGTTCTATGCTCGCTCGAAAGCAAGAGAATAAAAGAGGGACAAAGTGAGAGACTATCTTGTAAGTGTATATCTGTATTTTTGCATTATTCTCTCAGTCAGTGATTCATAAATATTCCGGAATGTGCGTGCAAATTGCAGATGAAGTCAATGTTTCTTGTTTTGGCTGATGTATTGCGTGTTAGTGTCCTGTCAATGCTTCTCGAACAAGGATATCAAAAGTGAAAAAAGAATAAACGAAGATTCGGACGCTTAAATGGTTTGTGGTGTGACTTTGGTGTTTGTGTATGAGTTTCGTATATATATTTATGTGTGATACCAAGGTGAGTAACGCTTTTGAGGAAAGGGCGCCAACGTGAAGACCTTTGTCTGTCCGAGCCTTTACTGAGAAAATCGGAACGGCGGACCATTTGTGAAATAAAAGCTTGGATTGCGTGAACTAGATTTGTATATACCTATTTTACTTATGTACCAACGCATAGTGATAACCAACGCAAAGCTAAAACCTTCTGAAACAAAAACGTGAGAGACCACAAAGAAAGGAGAAGTAAAAGAGCAGCAGATTCTCATTTCATGACAAATCAATCAAATAATGTATTCAATGCGCCTAAATGTAAAAAGGCCGTTTTAAAAGCTTTTGATTTTTTGTATTAATTATTTATGACTGTGGATTTATATTGATAAAATTAATTATAATAAATAATACATACATATATATATATTGAAATCAAAGAATAATTCTTTTATAAATTTTATATTTTGGGGGAAATACGCATATGTTTCCAAGTAAAAGCATACATGTTTGGCAGTAAACATGACGCTGTTTACATTTAAACACAAGTGAGTTTGGCACTTGCATATACATATACATGGTTGCTGCAGAATATGTTTTGGAGAACATGTTAGAGAGGCCGATATTTTTATCGATAGTTATTTCGATATTTTATAATATTTTCGATAGTTTTCCTATTTCATTTTTCCGTTTGAGAAGACAATTCTTATTTTTATTTATTATTTTAATTTTTCCAACTTACACCTCAGATTTGTTACTTAGTATATATATCAATTGGTTTATTCCCAACAATTCATCAATTATCGCATCTTATATTTCCCACATTTGGTACTTAATAGTGTATTTGACAAATTTGTCAATAGTATTGTTAGCTACACTTTAAGGAATTTCGAATGATGTGAATTTCTGACCATGTCACATACTAAAAACCGGATCACCGGATAATATTGTTCCCTTCAATATTATATGAATTTTTGCACCATATATGGGCATTTCCACAGAAAGTGCCATCCTATGTCGCATCACGTCACCGTCGTAAATTGTTTATATTTTTGGACCACGAAGTTCGATTGTTTTCTATTCTTGTACTAAATACAGAATGTAAGAAGCTCTATATTTAATAACCGATGAGAAAACAATCTAACTAACTGGTCTTAAAAAATAGGCAATTAACGAGGGTGACGTGATGTGACAAAAGGTGTACCTTTCTGTGGAAATGCCCATATGTCACTTAGTCAGTAGTTGTGGCAAAAGCTAAACCCGCAAAAAATTTGTTTCCTTCCATATGAACATTTTTTCTTCTTTATGGTCTCAATTCATTTCATGCACAGCCAAGATAATGAATCCGATAGGAGTAACGCGCATTATTTAAATTCAAATCAACTCAGCTGCACCGTGATTGGTATACTGTGTGCTGTGAACTTGGTAAGCCGTGCAGAAATTTCACAACTTGTTAATAAACATATTAATGTTGTACGTCTTATAGATAATCCCACCACAATGGGATTTTCTGCGACAGACAAAGACTCGTTAGGTTCAGACGGTTAACACCCACGTTTGCATATTATGTTTGCCATCTCCTCAGTTTGTTTATAAAAATACGATGTTCACAACAGCTTCAAAAAAAGGATACCACCAACCTAAATACAGTCAGATTTTTTATAATTAATTCGTTCTATCTCCGAGTATACAAATCCAATCATGATGCCGTAGACTGAATATTTTTGTTTTTTAAATTTTGTACAAGTAATGAGCACGTCCTTGATATCTGTCAAGTCGTTCTATTGTTATATTTTCCATTAGTCATTTGCACTCAGACGGTGTGATTTGGTGTATTTGCACGTACGTTCTCAACAGATTTCTTAACTGAAAGGATAATATTTGCTAAGAATAATATTGTACAATAGGCCGGGCCGAAAGATAAAGTTGAAGCTACAGGATTTGTTTAGCAAAAAATCCATCCAAGGGTCAAGAAGAATGCACATAAAAAATTTCAGAAAACACAATTAATCCCTTAACCTGACGCAATGTACTTGCAGCAAAACGTGATGCAATTTCATATTTAGTAAAATTTTAATATAATTTGGTGACATTTTCAAAATTGTATGGATGGTGAAATGTAGCATCTGGCAGAAACACGTGAGTGTGCACAAAAACATTTTAAAAAACCACTGAAGTATGCAATAAATTCAGATTACTTAAAATTTCGGAGTAGAAACCGTATTCTTTGACTGTTACAAAATTTTGAGAACTTGGAATAATGGGGTTTAATAGAAGAGGCAATTGCCGACACAGCACATCAACAACATCCTAACAAAATTGTATATGTATAGGGTACCTAAATTCGGGACGAAAACCCAAAAGTATCAACGTTTCGAAATAAAAGTGAATGACAAAAAACCCAATTATATTTCGATTTGCTATTCATTTATCTTGTTGTTTGTTACTCAAAGAAGTCCATTATTAAAGGTCCACATAATGATGTATCAAACTCAAGGCATTTTGAGAAACTTTTTGATCTTCGATGTACCTTAATGTGTGACGTCAATTTTGGCACAATGGAAATTTAAAATAAAATGCATTAATTGTATATTTGAAAGTTTTTTGTAATCTTTTGTGCATAGTCTTACCTTCCTGTCATATGCTACATTCACCACAATTTTGAAAATGTCACCAAATTATATAAAAACTTTCCAAAATGTGAAATAGCATCTAGTTTTTTCTTCAAGTGTACTACGGGGTGTTAAAGGGTAAATTGTTCTTTCTGTAATTTTGTGTGTTATGACTTTTTTGCTAACCAAATCCTGTAATTGTAACTCTTTTTTGGGTTCGGACTACTGTGCAAAGTGTTTCGAAAACATATTGAAGAACATGAACACACTTAATGGATTTGCATTATTTCGGGTGTCAAAAGTTGTAGCCTAGAATATCCTGACCAACTTTACCGAAGAGGGTTTACCGAAAAAAAGCAAAAACCCACGTCCGATGTATAAAGCATTGACAAATGGTCAAAGTCAAAGAAAAACTCACGTATTTTAAATAAATTCCTGTCTTTATTGCCCTTCAACATATATTGTGTCCCCTAAATTTCCGCGACGAATCAACCGACCGTTTTCGCTTTCATAAAAGCCAAAAAAGCCAGAGATACCGGTTAACCGGTTTCAATATCAATACTCGTTTAATCAAACAACGGGGGTTTGCATATATGTTAACCGGGTTCATGCCTAATATTTAAATTTATGTTGCCAATAAATATATTTATTTCTTCAAACCAATTCAATCCAATACAATCCAATTCAATCCAATCCAATCCAGTCCAATCTAATCCAATCCAATCCAATCCAATCCAATCCAATCCAATCCAATCCAATCCAATCCAATCCAATCCAATCCAATCCAATCCAATCCAATCCAATCCAATCCAATCCAATCCAATCCAATCCAATCCAATCCAATCCAATCCAATCCAATCCAATCCAATCCAATCCAATCCAATCCAATCCAATCCAATCCAATCCAATCCAATCCAATCCAATCCAATCCAATCCAATCCAATCCAATCCAATCCAATCCAATCCAATCCAATCCAATCCAATCCAATCCAATCCAATGCACTCCAAACCAAACCAATCCAATCCAATCCAAACCAATCCAATCCAATCTAATCCAGTCCAATCTACTTCAATCTAATCCAATCCAAACCAATTCAATCCAAGGAGGGGAAGGGAAGGGAAGGAGTCATATTAAACCCAACTGGAATTTGAGCCCAATGTACGACTTAGGGTGAGGATATGCTGTAGTCGGTTCACCTCACTCAAATTTGCATATGCTCCGTGTCTTATCGCCCAAAAACAAATTTCAGAGTAAAATTTTGGCATTTGAAAGGTGAATATACTTGTCAAATTTTTCACTAGCCTCAGGACTACTCAAAAATTTGATTGCAAAAATTTTTCAATCAGTTTTTTAAGGATGCATGCCGTCGGTGGTGCAATGGTAGCGTGCGCGGCTCTTGTGCATGAGGATGTGGGTTCGATCCCGACTCTGACCACCTTAAATTTCTTTCGACGGCGGTCACCTCGCATAGTGACGGCTACACTATCGAGTATTTAGCCATGAAAAAGCTCCTCAAAATACCGTTCGCAACCGGAGTAAAATTGTAGGCCCCAATCAGTGAGTGTAAAACTAGAACGCGCACAGCTCACTGGTTGTGAGAAGCTCTCCCTAATCCCTTCATGGGTGGTAACGGAAAATCATTTATTTTTTTATTACCCTGAATTGTGTGTAAAGCGACACACATACACATATAGATTTTGGTCCTAATATACATAAGAATGTGTTGCTGAAATTGATAAAAGATGAGAATACCTTGATATGTATTTGTTTTTTTTTTTTTTTTGGATTTGGTTATTTAGTTCACATATTTGTTATTTTCGTCAGATTGAGTATTTTTTTTGCATTTGTATATCCAAACGAAAATGATTGTTGAATGAATGGCTAAAATAGCAATCACACACGCACATGGTATTCATAGTCTATTCATCGGTATTTTATCTACAAATAATTTCTATTGTCAAAATTTTCATATTTGATTTGGCTTAAACACAAATATTTCCTCACCACACAATAAATTATTCAACACTATCTACCACTGCGAAAAACATTCGATAAAACACACAACCATAATCTTCGATTATGTTGCCACATAGTTATTTGTACATATTCAGAATATATCGAAAGTGGTTAGTGAAAGTGTTCTTAGCGAGGTAAAATTTAGTCGACGAGGCTGTGCAAATGCTTTTAAATATTCTAGTATTCGGTGTATTAATTTTACCACTAAAGGACGTTTTTCACTAAACAAATATTTGTAACCAATAAGGCTAATTACGAATATATTTATGTCAATAATATTGACTCAATATAAGGAAACAAATGACATAAAAAAAATAGTTTCCTATTACATCCCATGAAGGAATTGGGGAGAACTTCTCACAACCAGTGAGCTCTCTAGTTTTATACTCACTGATTGGGATCTACAGTTGTACACCGGCTCCGAACGGTATTTCTGAAAATCTTTTTCATGGCTAAATACTCGATAGTTTCGCCGTCACTATGCGAGGTGACCGCCGACGAAAAAAATTTAAGGTAGTATCGAACCCAAGATCTCAAGTACAAAACGTGCGCACACTACCACTGCACCACCGACGGCCACAAAAACAAACAAATGATATATTTACATTAAATTTTGTTTCCCCTTTTAAAAGCGTCAACTAATTGATCTAAAATATTTGCGAGACACGGAAATTTCATTTCTTACTATACTTCCAACATCTACACGCTGAAAAAACGTCCTCTGTAACATATTCTCCCAAACTTATTTTCCAGGATATGTTAGGAACACACTTCAGACATTCGTGTGTTTGCTAGTCCAAAATTTACTTGTATTTAAATGCAAACAGTACCGTGTTTACTGCCAAACATGTATGCTTTTACGTGGAAACATATGCGTTCTTCATCCCAAACATCCATGTACTTACGTGGAAGTATTCACATGTTTCCCCCAAACCTCCATACACTTACGTGCATATTCATATTTAGAAAGGAAATATTCTTTGAATTCATTGCATATGTATTATTTATTATAATTAATTTTATCAATTTAATCCACATTTATAAATAATTAGCACAAAAAAATAAAAGATTTAAAACGAGCCCTTTTTATATTGATTTGCATTGAATGCTTCATTTGTTTATTTTTTTATGAAATGAGAATCTGCTGCTCTTTTGCTTCTCCTTTCTTTGTGGTCTGTCACTATTTTTCAGAATACTTCAACTGTGAGTTGGTTATCACTATGCATTGTTACACAAACAATATACTTATATACAAATCTAGTTCATGCAAGCCAAGCGTGTATTAATTACTTGTGTTTCGTTTTATTATATTTCACAAATAGTCCGCCATTCCGATTTTCACAGTACAGGCTCGGACCGACAAAGGGCTTCACGTTGTTGCCCTTTCCAGTTTATTTCCACCAAATCGTTTCTTACGGAATACATACTCATAAACCAAAGCTCTATCACAACCCATTTAACCGACCGAGCTTTTGTTTATTCTCTTTTCACTGATCAAGCGCTTTTGATATTCTCTGTCGGATGAACCATTGCCGACTGATTACATGCAACTAAAACGTAACACATCATCCAAAATAAGAAACACTGACTTCATCTGCAATTTGCACACACATTCAGAAAAATTGCTGAATCACCGACTGAAACAATAATGCAAAAAATACAGATACACACTTACAAGATAGACTCTCTCTGATTGTCCCTCTTTTATTCGCTTGCTCTTGAGAGAGCATAAACAGTGCAACACACATAACTGCATTTGTATCTCAAATACAAATATATTTGGGTCGCAAACAAATATATTAAACCATATTAAGCATTGTGTTCCAAACATCTAATATTAAATAGCAATCACAATGTGTTTGGGCACAAACACATTATCGACCTAATCACACAAATCACATTCACTTCAGTTCACTAATAAACAAAGATTTTAGTACAGTTTTATGTATAAATGAACACAAGGAATACATACCGTCGCACAGTGGTCGAAAACACTTATTTAGCGGCGTTTAATTAATAGCGCTTAGGGAAATTTTTTTTTTGTTTGTGTAATATTTTTTTTTTAGTTGAAAACAGATTAATCTAAAGTGGTAAACAAAAAAAAATCTTTTAAAAATATATTTATATTTTATTTTTTTTTTGTGAAAGTTGAACCTTTTTTTCATATTTTAGACATTATTTCTTTTATTCAGAAAAACATGATGAAGTTAATATATTTAATGTTTCTTATTCTTTTGGGCTAAAAATATAGTAAACTTTAATATTAAAATTTTTTTTATTTGAATTTTTTATTTTTTTATATTTTTTTAAAATTTTTTTTTTCTGTTGTAATAACTATTTTAGGCCTTATTCAGTCATCATACATTTCATAAAAAAAAGCTGATATTGTGAAGCTGCAAATTTTTTGTATATAAATAACATTGCAATAAATCAAAATTAATGCAAAACATTTGTTTTCAATAAGCTTTTTATTTATAATTTTTTTTTTAAATTTTCAGATTAAAATGCTCTACTCAGTATCTGATAAGCAAATAATATCCTTACAAAGAAGACTAATAATATCCTTATCTATAATATCATCCTTTTTTGAAGAGGGCAATGAACTTTTCGATAACATGGTAATGAAAGGATCTGATGAAACAAATAGTGTATGTGCCAAGTCTTCCATTGAGTTTTCCGTGAATTTTTTCGAGTGTGATGTAGGCGATATTATCTAAGGTCTTTATTTCTGGCCTCGAGAGCTCCTTCTGGCATCATTCCTATTGGAAGGGAAGCATATTTAATAATATCTGCACCATGTATTAAAATTTTATGGACCGATGAGGGCATATAAAACCAGGGATACAAATCAACAAAAATAGTTGCTGTTTGGTATGCGTACTGCTGAAAGGCGTCCGTATTGATTTCATATCCAGAAGCCATTGTCCGTAAAATAACGCTGAAACGATATATTAATAAAGTGCTAACACCAGTTATTTGAGCAGCCAATTTTGATTGTTGGAAAAATCGTCTGGCAGTGTTGCCATTATTAGTTCCAGGCATTGGGATATCAACCAGTATACCCATTTCTTTTCTCAGATTTGTTTGTATTTCAGTTTTCGTTTTAACAACAGTCGCCATATCACAACTGCGAATCTGCCATTTTTTAATTGGAATTCTGTAAGCGATATGCAGAATACACTCAAAGAAGCGAATCCACGCATGTAAAGTTGATAATCCACATTCGTATAAGTTTTCTTTGCACGGCAAATTTTTCATCATTTGAAGGTTGTTCATATTTTTTGGTGATGCATCACAAATTCCACACTTTTGGGATGATGTTTCTGCCACAACACTAAATACCTTCCCATCTATCATGGTCATATGGAACTGATGATGAACTTCATAATTTTGAAGTTTCGTTGGCTGAGTTTCGGCTATTTGAGATTTGACATTGTTCACTTCATCACGGATTAATTCTGCTGTTTCCTTTTGACAAAGTAATTTTAGTGGTCTGCAATAACGAGTTGATGAAGGTTTGGCATTTTTCCAGAGTATGGTTGAACCGAAAACTATTTGTTATGGTACCAAGCACACCGTAAACATATGTTGGTCAATCATACAAGCGTCAACATTATCAAAATTTTGTCGATAAGTTGAGTGGCCACTACTTCCATCACAACCCCATTTGTAAATGGCACTTATCTTAAGAGCGTTATTACTCTCAGAGTTTGTGAAATCTTGGGAATGCGCAGCAAATATTCTGGCCACTGTGTGATTAACCAAACATTGCAAAGGCATCTCAAAATGTAGCCCATCAGGGTAGCAAATTTTTTTCGCAGACAGTAAAACATCATAAGTGGGAAATATATTAGCATTTCTCTTTTTAGTTCCATTCTGCAAGTCCATGTAAATCCTTTTTGTATAACCGCCATCAATATATAATGCTAAAGCTTCCTCTGCTGTGTATTTTATGACTACATTATTATTGGTTAATATGGCAGATTTTAATCTTTTTGGCAAATTTTCATCGGAGTTCAACATTGATACGACTACTGATGCAGTCCTCTTGCCAGCCTTGTATAAACTAGTGCTGGCCGCAGACATGAGCTCATCGCACGGGATTTCTTTGGCGATAGCAGACACTTTTTTGTTTTTTTCTGGCTGTCCGTGAAGCTTATTTTGGGTCGCCCAGTACTTGGGGTTGGGTCTATCAATAAAATTTCACTATCTAACCAGACCTTGTTATTTCTCTCAAAAATCATCCGAGCCCGGTGGCTTTGTCTCCATTTCATGCTTATTTTTGTGGTGAAATTTTTTACCCTGTTAGATATTTCAATGCATTGATCCTCATTATATTTGCTTTTATCTATGATGTCGAAAACATAGGATTCCACGGCAGAAAATTTTTTAGAAGCGTCATGTTCCGCATAACATACCAAAAATAGGGCTCGCTTAGATGCTGACATTGTAACTAAAAAAATTAATTTATAAAAAAGTTGCAAAAACGTGCATCTCATTTTAGACATTTCACATAACAACACTCTACATTAATTAAAAAAAATAAAATTAGATCGATTCCATTCGAATCACAGAAGTTTACCTCTACAACAGGTGAATTTATTGGAAAACATTATAATTCTTACTAGCACTTTAAACAACAACAAATCTAAAACACGAAACACACACACTGGATACAAACACATTTTTTTTCGTTAATACACACCTTTAACTTTAAATAAAAAAATTACAGCAGACAGTTGTCCGAGGCCTCCGGCCACGGACTGTCCCTGCAGGCTGTGTCAGAGACACGGCCATTAAGTTTAGCGTAGAATACGCCAACCGATAAGACAGAAAACATATATAACAATAAATTCATTTGCTTATATTATTTATCATTTATTGTTATATATGTTTTCTGTCTTATCGGATGGCGTATTCTACGTTAAACTTAATGGCCGTGTCTCTGACACAGCCTGCAGGGACAGTCCGTGGCCGAAGGCCTCGGACAACTGTCTGCTGTAATTTTTATATTTACCAACGGCATTTGCTTCAAGTCCGTTTAAAAAAAAAATATTATGTTCAATTTTTTTAAACTTAATTTGGTTTATGTATTTTAATTAATATTTTTATTGAAATAAGTTCTGCGAATGTTGAGAGGGCCGCCCTAATATTAAAAAAGGTTTACCTTATCGAGTCTTCGCATTAGCATTTGAGCATTGTGTGAAAGCTTTACGCTTTACAATTCAAAATTAATGTTACAACAGCTTTATTGAAGCTTTCGCAAAAAAGCTTTATTACGTTAGCTTACTGTTTGTTTCACTTTTTACTAGATACATGTTGCCAAGCAACATTAGCTTGCTGTTCGTTTCACTTTTTACTAGATACATGTTCCTAAGCAATGTTGAGCAACCAAAAACACTCAACCAAACACCACACATATGTTTGAGTGTATGTGTTTAAACAATTTTCATTTGAGAAATTAAAATACTAGAAATATATCAACCAATATGAAATGTATATCAAACGAAAGATATCATCTTCATTTACCTACAAAAAAAATTGTAAAAAAATTCATCTAGCCGTTTCCTCAAATTCAATGAAATAAAGATTACAACAATAAAAACCTGACATGACTCCTCATACCGTAAGGTAAGACGTATTCTACGTCAAAAAATTAAAAAGAATTTTAGAATCACTTTGAGAAATTTAATGAACAATTGCAGCTGCTTGTTAAAAAAGGCGGAAAGGTTTTTGGCTGCATCTGGTGCAACGTATGCTGTGTTTGGAGCTTTACAGCTGTGCGAATATTGAGAGCAAAACAAAATGAAAAATGTCAGTGATCTATCTGATGTATTAGTAATCAAATACAAATCTGTGTTTCCGTTAAAATAGATTTTGAAATTTGATTTAATCGGAGCTAGATTGGCCATTTCTACCACTGTGCGTCGTTCCGAAGTTATCTTCAGGTATCTCCAAAAATATTTTTTTCGTAAATTGACTCTAAAGTTTCAACAATTTGTATAAAAAAATTAGTGTGAAAAGAGTGGTCCAAAATTTTTGCCAGTAGTAGTGCCTGAAATTCTGAATCGATTGGAGTAAAAACATCCAAAGGCATTGATGAAATTTTCCGAGTTATGGCTATTTTTATCTCCAAAAAAAATTTCACATTTTGTTGTATATTAATTGAATGATAATAATATCCTTTGTTACGTCTGTCAAATATTTTTTTTCACATACGTGAAGATAACTTATTTTTTTTAATTCAAAATTTTCATATATTTTTGTTGTATATCCACAAACATGGTTCATACGGTATCATAACGTGTTAAACTTTTATCAAAAGTGGATATACAAGAAAATGACTACATAATACCGCTGAAACCATAAGAGATAGGAACCATAAACAGATGGATAGATCTAAAAAATATATCCCAGGAAATAGTCTTATCTCATTTTTTCTGATTTTCTGATATACGTGAAGATAACTTCGGAACGACGATATGTATATTAAAAACAGTCATACGTCAGGTTCTTAATTTAGTCAAGGGATGATGTCGAAAAATGAGGTGAATGTAAAATTTATTTACATGATCAGGCCCTATACACTCGATACATTTGCATCAAAACACGCAAAAACGACAGATTTTTCAGCGTGTACTTGTTTGGTTTCATGTGTCGTACAGTGTAAGTGTCATACATAGACTCCGAAATGATGTCCATTCTATTTTATAATAATCATAACCATAACTGACAAGATGTTATCCGATGTTATTATAGTATATGGAAATGACTATCATCACATTCCCGAGCAGTAACAAATGTGTGGAAATAAATTGTGTCCTGCCACACACATATTTGTCACCTGTCAAAAATCGCTGGACTGAAAGAAGGGACACGTTTGGGTGCTCAAATAGCTTAATTGCTTTAGTCGAAGTCTACATTAACCCACAATCCCTCATTATTCAGACGCCGTTGCTAAATAAAAAGGAAAATCGAGATACCGGTGGACGAATACTCCATATTGCAGCTTAGGATATACAAATGTATGTTACTATAATTGTATGTCAAAATTATACACAAACATGGTTTTCTCATGTGGTTTGGTAAATTTAAACTCCGAGATAAATATTTGTATAAAAATATTTGAGTGGATGAAATAAACTGTTTACTTTGATTTGTTTGTGGCAACTTTAGGGAATGGGGCCCATTTTGAGTATTAAGACAAATGTCGTAAATATAATATACACAATGATATATACCTACAAAATCTTTCTCTTAATTAAGATTTAAAGCAATTTTTAATCCTGTTCCTATATCATCTTAGTGCAAGACAAATTGCATAGGACGAAACTGGCAAAGAACAAATTTCAGGACTATATCTGCGGTTAATTTGAATACTGTACGGGGGGGGCTGTATTTTGAATGTTTGGAAAAGGAATTCGTTACGTTTAAACAGCCACCTTAGCAGCATAAAAGTATTGAAATTTATTACTATTAACATCTATGTACATTAAACACAATTCATGTCGTGGGTGTATACAGGAATTTCATCTAAAATTACATAGAGTATTTGAAATTTTGCGCAATTCAGGAGATGCTTCCGTTTATATTTTTCGTTTGTGACAGCGACACTATCGAGTAATTAGCCATGAGAAAGATGCTCAAAAACCTGTTCGGGTCCGGTGTAAATCTATAGATCCCAATCAGTGAATGTAGAAGTAAAAAGCTCACAGTTTATTGAGTGTAAATGTTGTTTGGAACCTATATTTTTGTTTGTAATATTTATTTGCTTCCATTAATTATAGAAATACTCATATGAATTGTTAAGAACAAAAATCGTAAAAGAAATATGACGCTGATCTGTATTCACATATTTTTGTACCTTTTCCTTGCCTCCATAAAATCCACCATATTTATTCAATGACAATGGTCAACTAATGTCACAAAATTATGTTTTGAATATAAAATACGGAAATTATCGATTGGTGACTGGTGCAAAATTTCTGCACTGAATTGGCTGTGTTCTTTGTGATTTGTTAAAGTTGTCCCATTTGCAATGCTAACTGACACATTATCGACATAAAATTAACAAGATAAAGTAACAATTAAAAATATCAAACTCAATATCCACAACAGGGACGTTTTTTCGTAACCTATATAAGTTAACATCAACTGTTACGAAAAAACGCATAGACGTTGAGTATAATCAACTTGGCTTCATCCGATAATTCTTCCCATTGACTAATACATACATAGATACTTTTATTCTCTCAATAAATTAAACGTCATAGGTACGGTGGAAAGTAAACATTAAATAAAAAATAAATTAAATGGTCTCCCGTTACATCCCACGAGGGGATTAGGGAGAGCTTCTCACAACCAGCGAGCTGTGCGCGTTCTAGTTTTACACTCACTGATTGGGAGCCACAGCTTTACACCGGTTCCGAACGGTATTTTGTGAAGCTTTTTCATGGCTAAATACTCGATAGTGTCGCCGTCACTAAGCGAGGTGACCGCCGTCGAAAGAAATTTAAGGTGGTCAGAGTAGGGATTGAACCCACCTCCTCATGCCCAAGAGCTGCGCACACTACCATTGCACCACCGACGGCCAAGTAAACTTTGGATGGTGGAAAACATGGGTTTAATAATACCAGATAGAGGCAATAGTAAACAACGTTCAACAAAGGAACAACAACCAAATTTCGTGTTTTTGTGGCAAAATAGTTGTGTTAAATACAATACAAATGTATACCAACGATAAAAGTCAACAAAAAAGTACCAAATTTTTCAGTTCTACACCAAAACGACATGAAAAAGCATAGACTAATACTTATAGTAGACCTAATAGTTCTCTCACCAAATTTATGGTAATTGGCCTGGTGTGATATTTACGTTCGATGTTGAAAAGAATTGCTTTACTAATACCAGATAGAGGCAATGGTTCCAAACAACGAACAAAATAACAACAACGGCATTTCGTTTTGTGTGTTAAAATTATTGTGTTAAATACAACACAAATGTATGCTAACAACAACAGTTAATAAAAAAGTTTAAAACACATGTAAATTTCAGTTTTGCACCCAAACGACATTAAAAATTAAAGCAAGAAGTTATGTCACTTTTCGTCAAACATCTATCTATCACACCGACGGCATCATGAAGAGTGTGAAAGGAAACGTCAGATGAGCCAAATATTCTCTCTAGTATGAGATTACTCTATGTGAAAAAGTTAAGTGAACATATTTTGTAGCTCCACCTGGTGTAAGTTAATTTTAAATTTAATTTCTCTCATTTCCACAAACCTACGACGAAGAGTGTGAAATAAAACGTCAGATGAGAGAATAAAAGTATCTATGTATGTATTAGTATATGATTCTTCCTTTGTATTTGCCAATTCGTTATTTTTGCCAAACACAAAACAAAATTCTAAAAAATTCAATGTAATATATGAGGTGGTTATACTGCATTCACATTGCAGCAGCATTCTCTCACTGGGTTAGTAGCATTGAAAAAACAGATGTGTGGGTAAACGAAATCTCCAAACACGAGATTTGGATTGCCACGGCTCAGTACTTTAATGTTACATTGGGGTATCACCGAAGTTTAAAATACACCGGGCACCGTAAACGACCATCTACAGCCTACTGGAGAGAACGTGCGAAGAAGAAACAAAAAACCCAGCCATCTCCGAGCAAGCCCCGTGCATTTGTTTATATGCATTTTCGCACGCACTTTTAAAGTTTTGAAGTTTTTTAGACTCAAACGAGCAGAGAAGTAAGGGCAAATGGGTGCAAGTGATGAGCAGGGATCGGTGTCGTCATTTACACTCCATAATTTGCACGAAAAGTACATAAAAATTACCATAAAGTACATAAAATGTACCAGACACTACATACAACGTTTAAATACCATACCATGCATTTAAAAGTGTAGAAAATGTACCACAAAGTATTACATATCGTGGTCAATAACGTACATAACCTGCAACAAAAAGTATATACATTTTGTCAACAATTCACAAAAAGTACACACCAGGAGGACTTTCCCAAAAATACTTTAAGTGTAGTAAAACGTACGTAAACTGCACAAAAAACATACATAACGGTGCTAAAATGTACACAAAGTTGCCAAAAAGTGCATAGTGTACCAAAAAAGCACACGAAGGTCATCAAACAGACAGAACCGACGCCGTTTTTGCGAATCGAGTCATTGGAGAATATCGGTGAAAGTATCTGTTTGTGAATCGAGCTATTCCTCGGCTTTCTTCTTCGATTCACTTGCTTTTGGGTTTGCCTTAGCAGTTGTTTGTTTCCAGTATTGGGTGCGAACAAAAAAATCAATAATATTTTATACAACTTTTTAAATATTTTGTTAGAAAAAAGTAACTACCCCTTATATTTACATCATAATTTTCGAAACGTCGTGGAAATATATGAAATGGAATGACACATTTTATATTTTTCCTACAACAAAGTCAGACTTGGTAACACTTTTATCGGGGTTATTCTCAACGTCTTAAATTATACATGTTAACGTTCAGGTTTTCATTTTGTATGAGTTAACGTGTATAAGTTACGAATAAAACGCCCCTAATGAACATTTCTGTTGGGATTGCCGCCTATCAAACTCGTTAAGTTTACCGGGCTCTGGCTGATAAAGTTATACATCGCCTCAGATATTACATACTATCGTTCCTAATGAAGTCCATGAATCGATTGATATGTTGCCATTTACGTGCGAGTATTTATGTAACATTGTTAGCTGGTACGCAGAATTCGTACTCAGCCCTGCATGGACAATTAGGATACTTACAGCGAGTATTCAATTTTAAAGATTTGAAAACAAAAATAGATGTGAAGTGATTACAATGCAAACCTAATTCAGACAGAAATATGAGATGTTTTGATTGTCGCCCTTAAAGTTATATCCATCGATCAATTCATACATAAATTTCCATTAATGTCTTAAACTTCGGTAATCAAATTTAATGTACAGCAAAAACTATGATACTATTACACAGTGCCACACGAGAAAATGTAACCCTATACGGACACCACTACGTGATATAAGACCAAAAAAACAAGCCACGTGCTTCCATTTTTGCCCACAGTAATGCACTTTTTCCCAGTTTACCGGCTTACAATACTTCATACTGTGTTTGCCTCCACTCAACCATGCCATGATATTGTTATAACATTGGCGACACACTGTCTTAAGTGTGTAATTTTCACCGGTCAAGTCTACTTCGTCGAAAAACAACTTATATGCTCTCTCGAATTCAGTACTTAAAAGATTCTTTTCCTTTTGAAATCTTATAGAACTTTTTTTCTGATTTGATGTTTGCGGCCAAATAAATCAATTTGCTGCGTCCCTTGTTGCGTGTGCCGAGCTTACCGCTTTCCATGTGCTGCTGCGGTCGCACAGTGGTTCAGTAGTAGGACATAGTGGTCAAATCAGTGGTCAAATATTCACAGTTAGTTCACTGTAATACTGACTATTAGTGGTACTACTAAAACATGCAAAAAGATTTGCAATCAGTTGTTTTTTACAGTATCTTTTGTGCATCGGAAGTGAACCGACGAAAACAACTTTCCTTATCTTTATCAGCAGTGCTAATAAAGTTAATGTATAGTGCGTGTTTTTCAAAGAAAATATTGTTTGTGAGTTATTGTTTAACAATGGATATTCAAGTTGAAGGTGTGTATCGTTATTATTATGTAGTTATTAATTTTTTAAGCAAAACATATTTTGCTGAAAGTGGTTTTACGCCAAATCAATTTTCACATATATTTTTAATTTTTTTTTTTTTTACTGAAACTTTTAACTATGTTGACGTTTTATGACGTGTTTCATTTATATGTCAAAATGTTAGTCTATATCTCTACTTTTAATTTAAGAAGATATTATCTGCGATTATTTGCGAATGTGCATGGTACAGGGTCTACGTCTTTACGACTAGATTTTTTACCGTTGGTTTTCAAATATTTGCCCACTGCACAATTAATGTTTACGATTTGATTTGTTGTTTTATTTCTTCACAATTTTGTCAAAGTAATTTCAATAGCAGGGTTGCCAACTCGCTGTAAAACACACATTTTTCCCCATGAAATATTAAATATCTTAAGTAATAGTAGGCAGACATAGATTTGGCAACCCAGTTCTTTCCGACGTTTGTCACCAACCAGAGTGAAATGTGCATAAAATCATAAAAAATTATTTGTGACTTATTGTTTTACAATGGATATTCAAGTTGAAGGTATGTACCGTTGTTATTATGTTTTTTTTACTTTTTTGATCAAAACAATTTGAACATATTTAAGGGGCTGTTGTTAAGTGTTCTTTCACAAGAATATTTGTACTTGATACTTGGCTCTCGATTAAGGAAAGTTCGACCGAATCGTGTTGTTGAAAGTTTAACGCAGTTACTGCCAGATGCGGGCCATTTAAACATTGACAGTTTTAAAGTTAAAATAACCAACCTTTGCAGAAGATTGGCTACCTACTGGAAACATGTTCAGCGATCACGTTTGCGTATGGTGACTAAATATAGCGACTGGCTTGGTGAAATCGAAGTTTGTGAACTGTCTGCGATAGTCAGCGAACATACTGTGAAGCCTGCAGAGAGTAACAAGCCTTCCACAAGTGTGCTACATAGAAAGGATTTCATGGACTGCAGTAAGAGAACAAAACGCCGCAGGTTAGCTAAGTTAGTTGAGGTAGATGATTCCGCGGTAAACCATTTGTTGAGTGATTCTAGCCGATCTAACACCACTTGTGTGGAATTTAGTACGAAGGAAGTATTATCAGTAATAACCGAGGCTAAATTAACAAAACACCAGTATTTAGTACTAAAGGACTTTATCAATTCACAATTACCAAATGCATTGCCATCTTACCATAAAGTGTTGGAGATCAAGAAACAGTGTTATCCACTAGAGGAACATATCACGGAATCATCTGCCGAAATAGAGTTACAGTCTCTGCCAGATCATACAACTTCCCGAATACTAGAAAATCAAAATGACGTCCTTAGCAATGTTGACATTAGTAAAGAGTTTGTTTTGATTGGTAAATGGGGCTTTGGCGGGAGTACGGGGAACAGTGACTATAAACAGGCATTTTCAGATTCCAGTATACAAGATAATAGTTTATTTGTTACTTCATATTGTCCACTTCGTTTAATTAGTAAATCAAATACATACTTCCGATCCAGACCAAATTATATGGAAAAACCCACGCCCTTCTTCCACTAGGTTTTGTAGAAATCGAATCAGTTTGCTAAAGAAACAAAAGATCTTTCTGTGCAAGAAGAAGCCTATTTTAAAAATAAAATTAGCAATTTACAACCATCCTTTTTAAACAACAACAATAACCAAATTGAAGTAGTGCATTCTTTACAATTAACTATTCTTTACAACTAACGTGTAGTAGATGCTATATTTGTGGTGCAACACCGAAAGAAATGAATGATATTGACTTGTGTTTAAGTAAACCTGTTATTGATACTGCTAGATATGAGTTTGGGCTATCTCCTCTGCATTCGTGGATAAGATTTTTCGAATATTTCATACATTTGTCTTACCGATTACATTTTAAAAAGCGGCAGGCTCGTTCAACAGAAGAAAAGGAGCTTCTTGCACAGAAAAAACTATATGTTCAGCAGCAGTTTAGGACACGATTAGGTTTAATTGTCGACAAACCTCAAAGTGGCACATCCAATCACGGAAACACTGCAAGAACTTTTTTTTAAACTCAGCTATATCTGCTGAAATAACTGGCTTAGATCAAACAGTTATTGATCGGTGTCATCATCTTTGGCAGTGTCTTTCGTCTGGGTACACAATTAATAGTCTAGCATTTAGAGATTACTCACTAAGAACCGCGCGAATGCTTATTAGTACGTATCCATGGTATAACTTGCCTCTTCAGTTCATAAAGTGCTAATTCATGGATCGGAAGTAGTTGATCATTCTTTAGTTTCCATAGGTGAGCTCTCTGAAGAAGCCGCTGAATCTTGTAATAAATTAATAAGGCAATTCAGACGAGACAACACACGAAAAATGTCTCGTGTTCTCACTAACACGTAGGTTATTCACGAAGGGCTGATTAACAGTGTAACCGCGTAAATGATTAACTCACCAAAAACAAAATATATGGAAATATTTTCATCAACTTCGAGCAACCCTTGCCTTTGGGAAGTGATTAATAGAGTATATGATTGTTTGTAGTGTTGTAAAATACCACAACTGACAACACTAAAAACGGGAATTTTTAGCATCTGGTATCTCAAATTTGATATTTAAATATTGGTAGCATTGTTGTTTATGTTGCTTTTTTGTGCGAAAAAATAAATATCAACATGAGTGAAGGTTAGTAAAACAATTTTTTTTCCATAGATTTCTTAACCAAATCATTTATCCATTTATATTCCATTTATTTATATTTATATTCCATTTTAGTATCGAATGATAGCCGAAAAAGATATCGGGAAACCGAATCGAAGAAGTGGACAGAGGATGAAAAGCTGATTGAAAACAGCTGATAGAAAAAAGTAATCAAATATGCGACTAAATAACATATAAGGGTGTTCACGCAGCACAGAGATTATTTTTAATCTCTTCATCAAATATCCTATTAATCAGCCCTTCGTGAATAACCTTACTGATCTTTTGCATAGACTTCTTCTGAATTCCGACCCGTTAATTTCTTCTTTACGTAAATTACCGCAAAAGAAAAAGTCTATGCTATCACCTGAGGCCTTAAGTATGTTAAGTTTTTGAAAATAGTGTAAAAATTTTATGTTAAATTGGCGTTATAAAATTTATTATTTTCTATTATTTTATCTTTAATTAATAATTAACATTTTTGATAAATAAATTATTCTAATATTATCCTTAATGACTTTTTTTCTTATTTTACCCTAATTGGCCTTTAAATAGCGTAAACACAAATATTCATATTAATTTTGATGACTATAGCTGAGTAAACTACGTATGACCGCCTTCCTAAGAGAGTTGAACCACTGTGGGTCGGTGAGATAGCATAGTACTCGTATCTCAATGTGGAAGTAAACGGTGTTAAGAATCATTCCTAGGAAGTTTATATGTTTCTCAATGTTAAAGTAAACGGTGTTAAGAATCATTCCTAGGAAGTTTATATGTTTCAGAAAGTTGTTCATTGAGATCTTAGGTACATTTCTGTAGTTGATTGTTTTCTTGAATTTTGAACCGTTTGCTACCTATGGACCTGAACAGGGGGGAAAAGATAAAAAAATGTGACCGTGAAGATGAAGTCGTTGATTTTATATGTTCACAATATTTGTTCTCTATGATAAGAGCTACAACGTTCCTTCAGAGAGTAAATCAAAATTCCGAACGGTTTGCAAGATATGAGCCTGACAAAATGATCACTGATTTGCAAAAATGACACCGAGGCGTCAAATCTTTAAGGGCCCATAAAAAAAAGTGAATGACGTTGGGCAAAACTGGGAGACACGGGTCTGCTTTTTTTTTTGGTCTTTTATCACGTAATAGTGTCCGTATATGGTTATGTTTCCATGACTTAAAAAATTACACACAGTGTTATTAACAGTGGCTGATCAACAATCAAAATACAATGTTTCTGTAGAAAACTGATAGATATGGACTCTTACAGGGTTGGGCCCGACTAAGAATATGTGGCCTTCGTTGGTGCAATGGTTAGTGAGCGCTACTCTTGTACTTGAAAATATGGGTTCGATCCCCGCTCTGACCATCTTAAATTTTTCTCGACAACCGTAATCTGGCCTAAAAAACTGCCCGTCGCAATCAGTGAATGTAAAATTGCCAAGCACACAGCTCAGTGATTGTGTTAAACTCTCCTCTGCCCCTTCATGGAATATAATGAGAATATATCGACCGCTAACAATGAAAACGTCATATCTTGCTTTTTTAAGAAATCGTGTGTTTTGCTTATTCTGTTAGAGGACTCTCATATACTCATTTCGCATAAATTTCATTTTTTTATGTTAACAAATAAAGAATTTTGTATAGACAAAACTGCGTTTAAGACGAAGTAATGTGCCACGTCTCTCCGATTTTATTCATTTTTACTTATCGTGTAAAGTAACAAAAAAAAGAGATACGTCTTTTTTATATTAAACCATCGATATGTAGTTATTTTTTTTTTGTGATTATGATTGTTAGTTCCAGCACCGGAATTCTATAAGTCTTCATTACAATAAAATTTCATTACACACTTTACAAATTTTGTCAATTTAACTGCCGATTTTTATCGGTAAAAAGTTACAGATTTCCGGTGCAGGGGTAGATGAGTGGTTCAAGTCAGCACACAGTGGGGTCGATTGCAAAAAAGTGGTACGATAACAATATTTTATACTGTCGGTCTTATTGTTTTATAAAGTACTAGGTATTTGTAGAAGAGGAGTTAGGCTATCAGAATATGGTGTTTGGAGGCACTCTATTTCAAACTACAATGTGCTACAGGTCGTCAAAATAGATCACCTGGATGATGCTCACGTTTTCATGGCCAAGTATCACTGGGAATCTGCCAAGCATCACAAACAAAAAACATTATGGTTGTGTGCCTTGGCCGCTACAATGATGTTTAGAATCAAAGATGTTAACTGTTTAAGATAACTTCTCAAAATTGTTTTGTTCTTCAACCAGAAAAAACCAAATTTGTTCCAAAAGGTACAACAATGCCTTCAGTATTTTCTTAAACTTTATAAAAGCACTTTATAATTTTTTTAGTTTTTTATTACATGAAATTTTAAAGCTTTTTGGACATTCACTCTACAGCCAGGCTTGGCCGAAAATTGGTGATTTTTGAACAACATTTTCAGTTTTGGAGATTTGGAAAAGTTACGCTTGGGGTTTTTTTTTTTAAATTTTTTTAAAACCAAAATTGTAGATTGAAATAATATTGACTAACTTCCAAAAAAATAATCCTGATCCTATAATCTTGGCCAGGAGGACTTAATTTGTAAAAAAATCACGTCAAATTTACACACGAGATTTTGTTTACAACAAAACCTCACATTTCTCAAACAATATTCATGTTATTAAAGTAAACATACATTGGGCTACATTGTGCTACATTTTTAGGAAGATATCTGTTATACATAGTTATAAAATTCAAATCGAATCTGCATTTTCGAAAAAAAAAATTATTTTTAAATTTTTTTCGTATCTCTTCCAAGAATTTTTATGTAATGTACGAAACATAAGTATATCAAGACAGTACCTAGTAGAAGAAGAAACAACCTTTCAAACTATGTATAACATTTCAACCTATGTTATTACAACAAGTCTAGGTCACGCACATAAAATCAACACTTCGACCTGAATTTGCAGATACTGCACCCCCTAGTATGCTGGTCAGTAGGATCACTTCCCGTAAAACACTTGAATGAAATTTAGTATTAAGGAATATTACGTCAAAATAAGACATTTTCTTAAAATTCTGAAAAAATACGTCTGAAAACAGGCAATGTTTATTTTTGTTTTATGTCTACACTAAGGCTGTGGGCGGATCGAACTCTTTTAGTCCGTGGTAAAATTGGGTGAATACATTTTGGTATGGTAGATACATTTTTTGTCATTTTGCTGTGCGGATTCATGTGATGAAATTTTGACAGATTATTAACAAATTTTTGACATTCAGTCGCCGCACAAAACAGAACAAGTCAGTGAATTGTGGCGTTGAAATGAAAAAATAAATAAATCAAAAATATTTTGCACTTATATTTGCGGCTTTGTAAGAATTGGTGAAAATGCTTTTCAGCCAAAGGACGTTGCAGTTAATATTCCACGTAAAAGACAGACGACAAAACCAAACCAAATAAAACATTTGTGTCCCTGTCTAGCAAGATGTATTCAATAAGGTGGTGGGAGCAGCAGATGTTGATGTTGTATAACAAACTTTGGTTTTAATATGCCCTGTTTAAAGTGAAAATAAAACTAACAATTACATAAAATTGCATATATTTATTTTTTTCATTTTAAACAATGCAAACACAATTGTTTAAACAACATTTGACAATTTTCGTTGGGCAAATAAATAAAACAAAACCAATCAGCATTGTTGATGCTACCACCTTACCAAATACAACTTATTGTTAAACAACTGTCATTATTTGGTTCGTTGTCAAAATTTATAGTAGCCCTGGGGCTAGTCTAATTTTTGACACTAGAAATTCACCACGCAAACTTCAAAATTTTGTTCGGTGCAAAATATTTGAACCAATCCGCCCACAGCCTAATAAACTAAAAGAAACCAAAAAACTCTAGTAATTCAACGAACTAAAAAATGTGAACTGTATATGTGTTTGACAAAAATGACAACAAATTTGCCAAAAAAAAATATACTCATTCTCATTGTATGCGGCGTAGCTATTATTATGTCATGCATCACGAAAATAATCAAAAAAAATAAATTGGTTCGGCCGAAATTGTATGTTCGTCGAATAGATATTGTTGGTATTCCTGGATTAAAACATAAATATATTAATAACTGCAAGCAAAGCAAAAAAAACGTTTATTGCTCGGTTGCCACAACAATACTTTGATTGGTTTGAATTAATTTATTAATCGCAACCGTTCATGAAGTTCTCAAAAATAAGCTCATATATCGCAAATGTATATCACTGTAAGACAAATTTAAACTTTTGGCCTCACCCATGATCAAACTGACCAGATTCTGAAAATATAGTTAAAAAAAAAATATACGTATCTCCCAGTTTTTCTGGATCAGCTCATTTAAGTTTTTTACGAGCAATTCAATTTTTGGAGCGAAGCTCCCATACAGCCAGAAAAATTGTCACAATTTTTTTTAATGTTTTTCAAATGTCAAATGACCAGCAGTATTCAGCCAGCATATACCTATACATGTTTAATGACTTGGCAACCCTACACATGAACAAAATTGATGTTATAATTTTTCTGACAATTGTTTTGACATAGGATAATCTTTTTTTGCAAAACCCAGTTTTAATTAAACAGTGCGCGTAAGTGTTCAAACGGATAAGTAATGGAGTGTCCAAATAAAAATAAATTTTGCTACGTTTGTGGCTTATTTGCACCTCCAAAACATTTAAGATGTATTAATACAAGTGTTGTAATACGTTTTGAAGAGTATTTCGTTGTTTCGTATGTTCCAAACCTATGGTATGTGCCAGATGTAGTCTGCGATTATTGCTATCGGTGTTTAAATGGATATAAAAGTGGATCGGATGTACATAAAATGAAATATGTCCGGCCAACAATTTGGTTACGACGGACTGAGCACTCATCTCAACACTGTTATTTTTGTTTAACAAAGAGTTATGGGTTCCGTTATAACACACGTGAAAAAATTGTTTACCCTATCCTTCAATCAGTTATAAGGGCACAAATTAGATGCACACAATATCCAACAGCTCCTTCGGAAGAGAATATAGCTTGTCATGAAATTGAAGTTGAATCATTGTCGATAAGAGAACCATCTCCTTCCGAATTTTTGCCGACAAGTGAATTTGGTTCAAGAGTACCACATTTTGTGACACAAGCGGACTTTAATGACTTGGTTCGCGATGCTAAAATGTCAAAAGAGTCGGCAGAAATAATGGGTTCTCGTTTAAAGCAATAGAATTTGGCAGATGACGACTTTAAAATAACATCTGCACGTAAGCGAGGTAATACAGAGCCATTTTGTGAACACTTTGTTTTCCTTGAAGATTTTGGAAAACAGTTTTGCTATTGCAATGATATTGATGCGTTGTTTGAAGAAATTGGTCACACACATGTATGGCTGAAACGTACGAAAATATGAAGATAATTTTGGATGCAATAAACTACAACAGACACTCGTGGATGATTTGTTGCGATCTTAAAGTTGTTTCTCTGCTAACCGGTGTAAAAAAAGGATTTTCGAGGCACCAATGCTTTTTGTGCGTTTGGGAGGGACGCAGAAAAGATCTTCACTATACCAATTTTGAATGGGAACCTCGTACAGATGCTCAGTTGGGTCAATTTAGTTTAGACAATGTACCATTGGTTGAATCCAGCAGAGTAATTTTGCCCCCTCTCCATATTAAGTTGGGTTTAATTCGAAATTTAAAGTAAGTGCTTAATGACTCTCTTTTCATTATTTAGTTTTTAATCGTTCCACTCTTTAAGGTGTTTTCAATGGTCCACAAACCAAACAACTGTTCAGCAGAGTAGACTTTCAAAACATGCTTAGTCCAATAGAAAAAAGGGCATGGACCGCGTTCATTAACGTTACAAATAATTTTCTTGGAAACTAGAGGGCGGAAAATTATAAGGAAATTGTAGAAGAACTGATTG
Source organism: Phaonia tiefii (assembly GCA_963931995.1). NCBI lineage: Eukaryota > Metazoa > Arthropoda > Insecta > Diptera > Muscidae > Phaonia > Phaonia tiefii. The sequence goes on along the minus strand of OZ008369.1, from coordinate 176,347,406 downwards.
CTTCGTACCATGCGATGGGAGTCAATATGTCGCTCAAAATACATTTTCTTCATAATCACTTGAACTTTTTCCCTCCAAACTTAGGCGACTACAGCGACGAGCATGGTGAAAGATTTCACCAAGATATCGCGGAAATTGAAAAGAGGTACAAAGGCAAAGACATAAGGTATATGCTGGCTCAATACTGCTGGTCTCTTTGCCGTGATACAAAAAGCGATATGTACAAACGTCAAAATAGGCGTATTAACTTTTCAAATTAATTTAAATTTTAAGTTTTACCTTTTAATTTTCAATTATAAATTGTTAATTTTTAATTCTTATGATTTAATTCTTAATTTTGTATTGTTAATTTTAATTTGTTACAACTTAATTTTTAATTCTTCATTGTCAATTTTCAAAGTTCAATTGCTAATTTCTAGATTTAATTTTTATATTTGTTATAAACTTGAACATCAATTTGTTTATTTGTAGGGTTGCCAAGTCATTAAACATGTATAGGTATATGCTGGCTGAATACTGCTGGTCATTTGACATTTGAAAAACATTAAAAAAAAATTGTGACAATTTTAATTTTTGACAATTTTTGTTGGCCCTATGGGAGCTTCGCTCCAAGAATTGAATTGCTCGTAAAAAACTTAAGTGATGTGATCTAGAAAAACTGGGAGATACGTATATTTTTTTTTGACCTATATTTTCAGAATCTGGTCAGTTTGATCCTGGGTGAAAAATCGTGTCGTACAGTGTATCATGTCATGCATCGAACGCGTACAATATTACATTTGCGCTAACTGAAATTATCCATTTTTCTAATGAGAGCACAGATTACGAAGAACGTAAAGAAATGTGTAGGTAGCGACAAACAATCACTCTGCACAATACATGTCTTCGGCTAGTGACTAGTGTGAATACGCACCGCAGTGGCTTAACGGGCTAGACGCTGCCGAAGATGATGCTTCACAAACATCAAAACGATCGTCTAGCGAATGTGAGTTCGAATCCCACCCGTGGCATTTATATTTTTTACACAAACTGGAGAAAACATGATCTTCTAGCCTAAAGGAAATTACAACTTTAAAAATAACGAGGATCAAAGACAACTAAATGTAAATTTCTGTCACTGTACACAGTCGTATCCACTCGTTTGCATACACACTCACGCATCCACATAAAAGTGGTCTAATGCTTCTACCTTGTCAATATATCTTGGACGGACAATTGACGTGTTGTAGTTTCCTGCGCTTTTAGTTGTTATTTGAATGCAAGGCGAGACAGACGTGTAGGTAGACAGTGAAGATATATACATATTTCCAACTTTTTTAAAAACAAACTTTATGGGTAAAACCAATATCATAAAAGTTGGAAATTTAAACAAAAAAGAGCTTATGGAAGCCAACAGTTGGAACAGTTGGTGGAACCATTTTTCGTTTCTCACATACGTTTTTCCAGCTCTAATTTTTCATAAATCGTTTACTTCAAACGTTTTTCAGTTCTCGCAAACGTTTTCTTAGTTAAGAACAACTAGAAGTCGGTTGCTGTAACCGAAACAACAGTTGGCGGAACCGTTTTGCGTTTCTCGCTAACTTTTTTTCAGCTTATATTTTTCGTAACTCGTTCGCCGCAAACATTTTTCGGTTCTCCCAAACGAAATGACACGTATGGATTAACAGAAGTTCGTTTCTCCCAACTGCAATCCCCAAATGAACTTCAGTTATCTGAGATTTCGTTTGGGAGGAACGAGTTTTTTCTTTGCGCGTTGGTTGTTGTAGAACTGAATATGTTTACAAAATATTTTGTATGATATCCCTTGAAGCACATCAGTACACAAGACTGTGAGTACACAAGTGTTTTTAGATAATCTTCAGATATTTCCATCCATTCGGACAAAAAATCAGTTCCTTAAACTGAGTTTTACTGGAAATTTGAAGACTCACTGTGCGTTTGGCGCATGTGCGGTGCATTGCAGTTATACACGATTCACATCTTATCATCAGCAGCAGTGTGCTTAGGATCATTGTCCTGTTGAAAGTAGTAATCATTTAGACTATTAAATATTTCAGCGCTTTCCCTCAAATTATCCTTCAGAATATTGAGGTAAACAATTTAAATCATTATTTTTTCAATAAATATCAAAGTTCCAGTACCGCTGGCCGACATATAACCCAACACTATGACACCACCAACACCTGCTTGTTAGTCTTTCATGTGTTCGCTGTATTTAGTTCTTTATACTTTTTTCCCAATAATAACCTGTGTCGCCTGATCCAAAAAAATTAAGTTCGCCCAAAATCTCTCCCAAAAATCATTTAACTCAGTTTTATAGCCATCAGCTAAATTTATACGCTCATTTATACTTGTGTCATTAACCAAAGGCTTCTTTCTTGCAATACGATCATTTTACCCGGCGCAGTCAATGCACCTGGGACTTTTTTCGGCAGAAACACTTTTGTTGAAGATAAATTCGAAATTATCTTGCAACGACATAAACCAATTTTGTTAGCAGAGCTTCGTTATTTTATGCTAACTATGTTACACACCTAATTTGGGGGAAGGCTGTATAAATTACCGATTTTCTCGAGATCTTACACAGATTCATAACCAGAAGTAATCATTTATATTGTCAATATCCAGTCAGTGATATATCAGAACCTACAATTTAGCTATTCTACGCCAAGTCATAATAATATGAGATGATTTTAATAAAAATTCTTGGAAAGATTTGGGACTACACCGGTTCAGCAGAAAAAGTTTACCGATTGGGAGTAGTGTCAAATTACAGCTATTGGTACTTCTTTTTATTATTTAATACCCTGGCCCAAGAACTTGTTGAATTTTCGAGTCGAACGCACAAGATGTGTCCATGGTGGTCACCGGGGAAAAGTTTACCGATTGGGACTAGCATAAAATTACAGCTCTTGGCGTATGTGCTCATTTCTTGATACCCTCGTTTCCTGTTTGCTGTATAATATCAATTATTTTCTCAGTTTTGATTTGCTGCTGTTTGTAATTTTAGATATTTTGGAGAATGATTTTCCCATTTCACAGCTAGTAATATGTGGTGAACCGTTTAAGCCTACCATGACTCTCTCAATTGTTACAGAAAATTCGAATATCACTGTATATTCCTGTGAACATATGTCGTATACAAGTAATGTTGTTGAACATATCATTGGGTAAATTACTTCCGGAATTGATTACCTTCTCCCCAATGTTACACTCGAGCATTAGTTAAAGTGAGAAGATCATTCCAAGAGTGTCATAAAGGTATCCAGACATTGGACAACGAACCAAGTAACATTGAATGTTCTTGAAGTGATCTTCGGTCATTTGTATTAAGCAGTGGTCAAGTAAAGTCAAATAAACGAAAAAGGTACCAATAAGGGAAAAGTTTAAGTCTACAATTAAGGATAGCATAGAAACTATTAAAAAATCAGTAATTGCTTACCGGCCGTAGATGGTGCAACGCTAGTGTACGCGGCTCTTGACCACCTAACATTTCTTTTGACTGCGGTCGGCTCTCTTAGTGACGACGACATCAAAGTGCTTCTTAAAAACACCGCTCGGAAACGGTGTAAAACTGTAGGCCCCAATCAGTAAGAGTAAAACTAGAACATCCACAGCTCACTGGTTGTGAGTACCTCTCCCCAATCCCTTCATGGGATGTAATGGTAAACCATTGTTTTTCCATTGCTAACCGAAGGTTAATATTGGTATAAGTAAGAATAACATGCAACTGATATCATTAGTAAGAAATCACGCGTATAGAGTAAAAGATGCGCATTGAAGGGCTGATGGTGGGAACGTCCAACTTTTTTTTTATACGAGAGTACTTACTTATATAGTTGAAGTTTCAATTCCTACACGCTTAAAAAATTTGTCTTTTTTTTTGTTTAAATGCAAATATAACGTGTTTGTAGCTTGCCGTAAATATAGTATACTTGTGTCCAAATACATTGTATTTGCTATTCAATATAACATGTTTGGGACAAAATGATTAATAGGTTATGATATATATATTTGTGACCCAAATGTGGATTTGATTGTTGAAAACTGCTGGAAACACAAGTATCTGTAACAATAAAGAAATAAAAGGCAGCAGTCTTGCCTCCCAATCTCACGCAATGGTAAAAAGAAAGGTGGAGGTAATGTGGAGGGAAGGTCTGCTGTATTCTATAGAATGCCTTCTGAGTCACGATTTCAGGCCTCCCAGCTTCTGATTTCCGCCGCTGGGAATGTACACTTCTGTTATGGTATGTGTAATAACATTCCAGCGGAATTCAAAAGGCCTTCCACAAACAAGGCATGCGGAATGTTTCCTTTGTAGTTCCTTCCTTAAATAAGGCCTGCTAAATGCATGATTTTTTATATCAGATATCGGGGTTTTCAACAGAGGCGCTACAAAAGTAAATCGATAGGGACAGCAAACGACGCCATATTTTTTCCCGCTCTTTTGACATTTCTCTTCAGTAAGGTTTGCCATTTCATCATGGAAAGATATACGAGCCAACAACGAGTCGAAACTATTAACATTTACTACCGAAATTTGAAATCAGTGGCCTCAACTTTAAGAGCGCTACGTCCAATTTATGGTCGTCATAATCGTCCTACCAGATCAACAATTGAGCGGTTAGTGGAAAAATTTGACTCCACAGGCACAGTACAAAATGTTCCCGTACCAGTGAGACAAAGAAGTGCCCGTAGTGTCGAGAATATTGCTGCCGCTGAGGCTTCAGTTCAAGAAAGCCCAAATGTGTCTCTCACACGTCGTTCTCAAGGGTTGGGCATCTCTGTGACGTAGTTGTGGCGAATTTTGCGAAAAGGTCTTGGCCTACATCCTTACAAGATCAAATTGACACAAGAACTGAAGCCGCTTGACTACCATAAGCGTCGTATGTTCGTGAATTGGGCTGAGCAACAACTTGAAAATGATTCGGATTTTCATCGGAAAATCATCTTCAGCGATGAGGCTCATTTCTGGCTGAATGGCTTCGTCAATAAGCAAAATATGCGTTATTGGTCAGCCAGCAATCCACGAGTCATCATTGCATCCCGAAAGAATTACGGTTTGGTGCGGTTTATGGGCCGGCGGCGTCATTGGGCCGTACTTCTTCCGTGATGATCAAGACCGTCACATGATAACCGAATATTTGAGGCCCCAATTGGATAATATGGACTTGGAGGACATGTGGTTCCAACAGGACGGCGCCACAAGCCACACAGCGACTGCCACAATCAATTTATTGGAAACCAAGTTGGGTGAACGTGTTATCTCACGAAATGGCCCAGTCGATTTGCAGCCTCGGTCGTGCGATTTGACGCCGTTAGATTATTTCCTATGGGGCTACGTCAAGTCTATGGTCTATGCCAACAAGACAGCGACGATTGATGAACTTCGTACGAATATCGAACGTGAAATTGCAGCAGTATCAGCTGATTTATGCTTGAAAACCGTCGAAAATTGGGTTCAGCGTCTTGACTTCTGCAAGCGTACCCGTGGTGGCCTTGCAAAAGAAGTCGAGTTCCATACATAATGGCATCGAACGTACTTTCACAGGAATGAAGAATTTCATTGGTATCTAAAACCGGTTTTGTTTTATTTAAAAAAAAAACTTTTGTAACGCTCTTATTGAAAACCCCTTTATAACCAATATGAAGATTTTTAAAATTTTGAAAAATTTGCCTATTCTTTTTAACCGTAATTTAACTGGAAAATTTCATACAAATTTTAATTTTTTATTTAATATTTTTCAGGATATTTTTAAAATTTTAGAAGAAACCGACTTTCAATTTGAAGTTTGGCGTGGTAAAACTTTCTAAGATAGATACATACATATAAATAAATATGTAAAAGTGGATAATGATTTTGTGATAAAAAAAATAATTTTAAAAATAATTTTAAAAAAGTAAAATAAAGGCCTTTTAAGGCTTTCCTCTTTGCATGCCTTCTAAGCCCTCCCCTTTCGTATGCCTTGTAAGGTCTTCTTTAGGAATGTTAAAAAGAAAGGAGGAGGTAATGTGTAGGGAAGGCCTTCCGTATTTTAAAGATGGCCTGTTTGATCATGATTTCAGGCCTTCCAGGTCATGACTTCCGCCGCTGGGATAATATTTCTCACTATTAATGTTAGTGCAACTACTCTGAATTCGTTTTTGAAATAAAGCCATAAATTGAATGTTAAAGTCATCTGTTACTTCATCGATGGTGAGATCGGTAACACAAATCTATTTTGGTTGTACGTTCAATCGTATTTCTCTTTGATGTCTTGTTTAGTAGTGATACGTAAGAGACTTTATAGATGTCTGTGGGAGTTTTCGGTACACTCAATAATATGATGATCTAACATTTGTGAGCACATGATTGTTATTGGGCGACTTTTGACAAATCACTCAGTGCCAAATGGTAGGGACGGAGTAGGATAATAGGATTTATAAACATCTAGAACTCGTAAAAGGAGTTCAATGAATTCTGGAGCGTTACAAATTACCTAGTAGTCCGTACATTCATTTCATTTTTAATTAATAATATGTTTATCTTCTTGTCATTTCATTTGAATCATTTGAAGAAAGAACATCTTAGTTTTGACTATAATAATACGAAATGTCGGATAAATCATCACTTTTTCAATTATTTTAAATGATTAGTTAAAACCAAAGTTTTGCTGCGTTTCTTGTCATTAATAACACTGTGGAACAAAATTAAACTTTCTCCAAAATTAAAATCTTCTGACAACGAATTCTAGTAGAGGGGTTAAAAACATGTATACGTATGTCGGCGTTTTGAAAGTATGTATACATATGATGGTAATTAAAGAGGTGTTAAAATTTTCCCCTTCTTGTACAGTCTCATGATGAATCGACATAGGAAACCATGTGATCCTAACGTTTTAGGTATATAATTTTGTGTACAATTTTAAGAGGAATATTTTTGTGCACCATTTTAACCCTCTAACTCCTCAATATATTGGTTGTTATATATGGGGGATATCGGATCGGTTGTTATATATGGGGGATATCGATTCGGCCAGCCGAAAAGCCGCCCAACTATTGTATGGGAGGTAAGAAAATGGGCGTGGACGGTAGTTAATCTTTAACTTTTAGGAAACATTGGAAAACATTAGCATTTTCATTAAGATTGCTTGCAGTCTACCAGAGTTATCGTGCCGATCAACCGGTTATCCGCCCAACTTTTGTGTGCATTTGACTAAATTTTGTCTAGTACCAAATTTCATTTGCGGGAGTTATCTTGCCGAACAACAGCCGGCCGCACAACCTATCTTGGTAGGGTGTGCCAAAATCGGTGACACGCGTTTGATGACGTGAAGCCCCTAACCTAATTTCATTAAGGTCGGAAGTGTTCCACGCGACTTATCGCACTCACAACCCGGACGATCCTTAAGCTTTTATATGGGAGGTACCAGAATGGGCGTGGCAACCTCCTCAATTTTCTCCAATTATATATTATTAACCAATGTTTGAGTTGAAGCTAATCACATCTACCAGAAAAAACTTTTAGAAGAAACATGATTTTGTACTAAATGTGCCGATTTATAGGTACTCCAAACTAACCATGGACAAATAATAGTCACTGACAAAATTTCGCTGTGATCGATAAAGATTTACGGAAGTTATCGTGTTGACCAGCCAGACAGACGGACATGGCTCAATCGCCTTAAAAATCCCAAAACGAATTTCGTCCAAAAATATTGAGGGTCTAATATGGCTCCTTGTATACGTAACATTTTTCCATATTAAATGATATATACCCCCATCCCTATGAGTGAGGGTATAATTACAACTTTAAAAATAACTCGGATTTAAGACAACTAAACTTGAACCATATGGTAGGGCCAAACCAAAACAGAACGTGACAACTACAATTAGAATAGTGCGTTCTATAAATATAACGTTCAAAACTTCGGCATCAGTGCGTATAAGTAGGAAAGCAATGTGTAAGTAGTGACAAACAATCACTCTGCACAATAGCACCCCTATTCTGTGTATGTGGTAACAATCAAATTATAACCACAAAATTTTTACAAAGTTGTCACCATTGTTTGTATCTGGTATTCTGGCAACACGGTGACAACGAAAAATTCACCTCGTAACTAATAATTCACCTCACAATAACAGGTTGTCAAAAGCAGGGACAACAAAACAAAAACATATGGTTTTTTGCACAAAATGAACGCGGTAAAAAAACGAAAAGTAAGTATTTAATATATTTATCTTTTATTGAATTAAAATTAATACATTATTATTTACGGAATTTGAACGCATTGCAAAGGCACAGCTGGAATGTTAAATTGCCTTCTTCAAGGAACAAGGTGGTAAGCGGAAAGAAACACCTGCGCATCCGCGACAAATAGAAAATATTTCCTTTAGCGCTAACTCTCTGATCTACATCAAAATTTCACCACCGACAAAAGCTTCTGCGCTGAGTTCAAACATTTTTTGCTCCCCACGCGGTCGGTCCAACTTCTTGAGATATAGGCCTTTAAAGCATGAGTATATAATCGTTAGTATCTCCGGTATTTATAATGCGATCTGGTTGAAAGGAGTATCATAACAAAGGTCTTTCTTTGTAAGCTATATAAAACAGTGCATAAACATATTTATTTTGAAAAACCCATTGGGGACCTAATCAAAAAAAAACCTTTTTTAACCTCATTTTTCTGCTAAAATTTTATTTATTTTTCCTATAAATTCAATTCCTGCTCTGCCCCATTTCCATAGCACAAAGTAACAAAAGTCTTTCCTCCATTTAATTATGCCCTCTTGCCGTTTTGGTACAAAATCTATTATTAATTTTTCCCGCATACAGTTTTATTGTTTAATTGAAGAATTTATAAAATATTTTTGTATCAACTTTCCGGCAAATAAAACAGCTGTTCGCGCGCTGTTACCTCCTCTTTGGCAGGTAACGGTTTTTGTTACTTTTGTCACCAAAAAATGTGTTAGAATTCCGATTTGTGACAATTGTCACATTGCTGTCAAATAGTAACCGTGGTGACTTTGTAACCCTGCCAGAATAGGGCTGTAAATGTCTTCGGTTAGTGACTACCAGTGTTACCATGTTGGCATAATTTGTGCCGTTTACCCAAAATTTTTGCAAATTATTGTAATTTTTTAGCATAATTGTTTTGCAAATGGCATAATTTTTAGTACTAAAATGTTCATAATTTAATTTTTTTGAAAAATCTATTGCTGTAATATTTGTCTGTATCTTGTGGTATAATTCAAGTTCCTACATACCTATGTAAGCGTATTTTCGGCAAAGCGACGGCTTCACAAAATAGTGTACACTGTTTCTTATACATTATCCAACATCGAAACGTCTAATATTTATTGTGTCAACTGGCTTGCATCAAATACGCATAATTCTCCGCGAAGTAGACGATTTGAGCACTGTTCTATCGGATAAGTGGAACGTAGTCCAAAAGCAATTATCTATAACTTGGAAAATTCTATTACAAGAAGATTGAAAGAAATTGTTAAAAACAATGGATTTTTTCAAAGAGTTAAAATATAACTAGCCTGAACAACCATCTCACTTTTAGCGGGATTACCCTGCTTTTTGCGCGATTATCTCGCTTTATGCACGAACATCCCCCATTTTGGGTGTCGCAGCCTGACTTGAATCTATAAGAACAAAATGATTATATAGAAAATAAATCGTTTTTATTTATATATTTAGTCTTATTTTGTATTTTTATTTAGATTTGTATTTAAAAACAAAAAATCTGTTTCATTTTCCCATTGTGTCCCGCCTTTTAGTCGCAACCTGTTGGTCAGGTTTGGTGTAACAGCTGTTTAAATTTTAAATTTCAGATAAGCACCCATTTCTTGGAGTAACTTTTTGTGTTCCGGACACAGAATTACAAAATAGACTAAAATTGCCAATTTTAACATAATGGTTTCGCAAACGGCACAATTTTTGAGGACATTTAGCATAATTTTTTAGTCAGTCTCTGGCAACACTGGTGACTACTGTGAATACACGCCGCAGTGGCTTAACGGGTTATACGCTGCTGAGATGATGCTTCACAAACATCGAAACGATCGTCCAGCGAATGTGAGTTCGAATCCCCGGCGGCATTTAAATTTTTGATGTGTTAACATCTTTTGGGCGCGGGTATGGACTTAACTCACAAAGTGAATACATCCAAACACAGTTTGTCCGACTAAGTTTGGAGAATGCTTCGAAATATGATGATTTTGCTTTAATATGATCAGTTAAATTTCTTGCTACATCAGTATCTCTTTCCACAACGGTATTTTGAGACATAGGAATTACTTGAAATGCCTGCACACTTCCAAGACCAACAATTTCTGAAGCCTTATTTATACATTCTTTGAAGAAATCACCTTCTATAAAAGGTTTCGAGTGTTTTGTTGTCAACTCCGTCAAAACGACGCTTGCATGCTCCGCCGCTTCACTTTCTTGTAATACTTTATTTTTTTTCAGTCCCAACTTAAACTCTTGTTAACTTTTCTTGTCTCATTAATCCTTCACAATTATTATATTTTGAGTTATGTTGCCCATAGTGATGTTTAAAGTTATATAATTTGATTTTATCGTTTACTTCAGAGCACAGATACTCCAGTTCCCACTTTTCGTATAAATTTCATTATTCCTCAGCAATTTTTCGTTTAGTTTTACTGCCACTTGGTGTCGATAAAGACATACTGAATACAAAGGCTTTAAATAAATTTGTAAACGTTAATTAAAAATAATAAAAGATTTTTATAAAAAATCAATATTTTGATACTTTTTATATTAACTTCAAATACTGTCGTGTACGTCAAAAAATGAAAGTAAAAAATAACCCACTTCCTGTGATCAAAAAAAACCTTTGTCACCTAACAATGCGGTTTGGCAAAATTTCAGATCGCTAGGGTCACGGGAAGTGGGTCATTTTTGACGCACCGCACCACTTGGTTGTTGTTGTTGTGGCTACTCAGCTAAGGGTGCATACAGAGTGGCCGCTTGTTGCCGAGCCGAGCCGACTGACGCTTATTGCGAGAACTTGTTCATGCGAGAAACAAGTTTGAGTGTGCATAGGGGATGCGAGAATCAGCGCTGATATTTTATCTATTATTTGTGTTTTATATATGTTTGTATATTTTATTTACATCTTTTATTAATTTTTTTATAATTTTTATAATTTTATTTAATTTTTATTATTTATTTTAATTTTTATTTTTTTGTTTAATTTTTATTTTATTTTTTAATTTTAATTTTTATTATTTTTTAAATTTTTTGTTTGCATGTTTTATTTACTTTTTTCTTAAATTTTTGTTTTTATTTTTTTATGTTTTCCAAACAAGTTGAAATCATAACATAACATAAACAATGTTTTCGGCGCTGAAATACGCATTGGAACTGTTTTCAGCTTTGCGCCCTGTAATAATTTGTATAGTACCAGTTTTCTCGCATTGGTTCTCGCAATAAGCGTCAGTCGGCTCGGCTCGGCAACAAGCGGCCACTGTGTACGCACCCTAAGTGGTGGATGACAAAATTTAGTTAGCAGATACACACAAAAGAAATACAAAAGCAGAATCAGCATTCCAATGTGCACTAAAACGGATGTGGATCCGTCCGATAGATGTCTCGGAATCCACACAATTCAAAAAAAAATTTGAATAAAATACGAAAATCCATCTATGGCAAACACGTCAATGGTATATTGGAGAAATATTACAGGAAGATCGCCAATGACAAAATGTCCCAAGAAACAGACCCGTCTCGAATTCGTAACGGATTCATACGACACATTGGGATGTTGGTTTGGCTGATGCTGTGTACAATCCCAATGTGAACAAAAACTGATGCGGCTCGAACTCGTAACGAGTCCGTAAAATCATAAAAAAGTGAAAGGTGAGAAAAGAAAGGTACGAGCCCGTAAAAACATAAAAAAAAGCGAATCAGTGAAATTTATATTTAGCGGATGCGTCTCGAACTCGTAACGAGTTCGTAAAATCATAAAAAAGCGAAAGGTGAGTTCTCGAATTCGTACCGAACCCGTTACGAGCCCGTAAAAACATAAAAAAGCTAATCAGTGAAATTGAGATTTGGCTGATCAGTCTTGAACCCGTTACGAGTCCGTAAAATAATAAAAAGCGAATCAGTGAAATATTTAAAGTCGCAGATTAATACAAATGACAGTCCAGATCGAATCCCTTTCGATTGCCCATAAATTTATAAAAGGGAATTCGTCTCGAATTCATTTTACTTACAAAAAACGAACGCAAACAGGATTCGAATATGAAGTCCGTTGCGAGTTCGAGACGGATCGGAAAAAGTATAGGAAACGATTTGCGTCTTCGAGAGGACTTCGAACTCAAAACAAATCTGTACAAATTATAAAAGCGCATCCGTCTCGAAAAACCAAAGCAACATCACAAACCATTTAACCATCCAAGCCTTCGTTTATTCGATTTTCACTGCTCAAGCGCTTTTGATGTCCTGTCCGATGAACCATTGATGACTGAATAAATGAAACTAAAACGAAATACATCAGCCAAAATAAGAAACACTGACTTCATCTGCAATTTGCACGCACATTCAGGAATATTTACGAATCAATGAGTGAGAGAATAATGCAAAAAATACAGATCCACACTTACAAGATAGAATCTCTCGCTTTTCCACTTTTATTCTCTTGCCCTCTCGAGAGCATAAACAGTGCAACAAACACAACTGTATTTGCATCACAAACACAGACATATTCGAGATCCAAACCCATATATTATAACATATTAATCATTGTTTCGCAAGAATGTAATATTGAATAGCAAACACAATGTGTTTGGACACAAATATATTATATTTGCGACAAGATCCAAACATACTCTATATTTGCATCCAAACTACAACAAAATACAGATTTTTCAGCGTGTATGTTTGACATGCTTGGCGTACACACATATTTTAAACTAAAAAGCTCAGAAGTAGTATGTACTACTCCAACGCGCCACCGCCGACTTAAAATTACCCCGACGCAGTCGATAATGAGAGTTCGTCCTGGCTCTCCACTTGGGATATTCCCACAGCAGTACCACAAGGTGAAGTTCTATTACCAATTCTCTACTCACTTTATGTGGTTGATTTTGTTTCTAGGACAGTTGCCGAAATACATAACAAAAACTTACCTAAACTTTCGTCTTAGTAAAATTTTATTTCTTTATTATGGTAACTTCTAAAACTCATTTGTGTAGAATTGAGCCATGAAATTGTCAAATGGAACGCTGTTTCTACGTCAATAAATGGCACTTAGGAACAGATACACAGAATAGTGAGGCAAAAAATAACAAAAAGTAATAAATTCACTGAAATGCTGAAGCGGGAAAAAATTATAAATTGGGCATGGAAAGGTTTTATATAGCAATTATTATATATGGATCACAGTGACGCATATTCATCGCACTAGCGAAATATTTTTATTAATCTCACCAATAAAACAAATTTGTCACAGTGACGAAACTTTATAAGTAAATTAAATAAATGTTTTTTTTTTAAATTTATAAATACTTAGGGATCTTCGATCGATACTAATTCGCATATGTGAATTGCTGAATTGAGTTTGTTTATATACGATTGATGATCAACCGATGGTATCAATTCAGGCACAGTAGTTAGGCATCTGATTATGAACTTTTCACGGAGTTCGAAACTAGTCATGCCAGTGAGAGTGTGTTGAACTGAATTGTCTATTATTTCCAACAAAAACTAACCATTTTTCAATTAGAAAAATGTTCATGACTTGTAAGCTTGTAGTATGAATTTCTCATACATTAACCAAAAACTAACAAAAAATCGGTCAATAAGATTCAAAATTCAAATAAATAAAATTTTTAAAATTTTTTTTTTAAATTTTTTAAATTTCAAATTTATGTGACGAACGTTTTTCTTGGCAGCATCAACCATCAACTTCAAAAATGTTGGTTAAAGTATGAGAAATTCAATAACATTCAACCATTTTGATCAACGAATTTAGTTTTCAGTCGCACCACAAGCGCCGTTCTTACCGAATTTAATTCCAAGTACCGAATTTAATTCCAAGTCAAGGGTCACAAATAAAGAACATCATATTATGGTGTATAAATAGGGTGCCATGTTATAAGGCGACATGTAGTAAAGCCATATAGCCATATGGCTTTATTCCTATGGCATTATTACACCTTTGATATTTTTTGCGATATATTTATCTAGAATTATTTAAGAAATTGAAACTTTTTAATAATTTCAAGTTTTTACACTCACTAATTGGTAATGGTATTTTGCGAATCTTTTTCATGGATATGTACTCGATAGTGTCGCCAACAATAAGCGAGGGGACCGTTGTCGAAAGAAATGTAACGTGGAGCAGGGATCGGACCCACGTTCTCATGTACAAGAGCTGCGTACATTAACCATTGCACCACCGAAACCCACAGTTTTCAATAATTAAAAAAAAAATACGTAATTATTTAAGGGCACAATGTTTTGGTTCCTTTCTCCTTAGCCCTGTTTTTTAATTGTTCGTAGTATTGTTGACAAATATATTGAAGAACGGGGATCAAAATGCAATACACGCACCATCCGCAAGCGGCGGACATCCCTCCGCCACGTGTGCCACACCTTTTCAACACAGGAAAATGACAACTCATTCTTTAGGCAAAATGTAACTATAACAATTATAAACCGTGTTACACTCGTCTGGCTTCATTTCCTCTTTCCAAACAAATATGAAAATAAAGCCATGTGGCCTTATTCCTCAATGTGATGAGAAATAATGGCATATGGCTTAACACTTCACTGCTAAATTGTTTGTGATTTGACATAAAGTATTGAGAAATATAACGAAACTTATTTCCATTTCCAATTTCTATTGTAATTTGATGATTCATTAAAAAGGGCTGCAAGGATTCGATGGGCACTAAAAAAACCTTTTCATAGTGTGTATCCCTAGGTCTCATCTGTAACAGTTATAGCTATATAAAATTTTAAAACTGGACTTTGAAACTTAGACAAACTTGATCATTCTTTATTCAATATTCGTATACGGTTTCCAAATTCTCAATAAACTTCGGAGATAAACCCTGTGTACATACAATATCCATATCACGAATCAATAGGAAATTATAGGCTGTGCAAAGTTCAAACCTAACATCTGTTGGTTTTGTAATTTATAATTTGGTACACAAAATGAGCCAGATAATCGTGAATTCTGATTTTTTTCAAAATCTCCGCACAGTGGGATCGACTTTACTAGCAGATGGTCAAAATACCATAACTTTTACACTGATTGGAATACAATGGAATGGAAATGAAACACACATGAAAAGGGATAAACACGATTTCTTTAGTGTAAAACCAAATACGCGTGGTGAGTGTTGACATTTGAAACCACCTGTCAATATTAGTAAAATTGGAGCTAAATTTGCCGAGGTAGACGTCTCACGAGCCAAAATACTGGCGTATAAAGAGTGCGGGCTTACCTGTAGAGAAATCGGAGAAAAAATTCAGGAGTGGGTAATACAGACATTAAAGGCCGCATAAAAAAAATAGTTACGTGAACTAAAGAAAGACTAAGTGTTCGAGAAGCCTCAAACACCCATTGCTCTGCATCAAACCCCCGGTCAAATTTGGAAATAAATGTAAGCGTTGATACAATACTAGGTGTCATTCGCAACGCAGAACATTTGAATAGATTTAAATTTATAAAAACTGTCCACTTAGTATGCTTCGAAAGGATGCTCAGAATCGCTTGTCATAGAGTACCAAGTGGTATCGAATCGTGATTTCTGGAACAGCCACACCAAGAAACACGTAGTAAATTAACAAAAATAAGTACTTAAGCTCTATCAATAGCATTATTTTCAAAACTTCAGCATAAGTGCTTCCAAGTAGGAAAGAAAAACGTGTTTGTAACGAAAAAATAGTCGTTCACACGTGAGAGAGAAAGAGGAGAGAAACCCATAAAATGAAAACTACTCTTAGTGATCTGGTCTGGTCTGGAACGCTAAGGCGCTGATGCCACGACTCACAATCTTCGAAACGACTGTTGATAATCCCAGTTGCGACTGTTTAACTTTTTCATTATTTGCTGAAAACCCTGATATGTTAGCTCATAGAAAAGCCAACAAATCTTTTAAGACAAACGTTTAGTGGAGTTTGACGGCTTTATCTTTTATTTCCATGACGGACGTAAGAAGGAACAATATCTGGAAGCCATAATAGGGGTGAATTAGGTATGATGAAGTGGGGGCAGTCTCATTTTTAGGGAACAGTCGAACTTCAGTTTGTATCATCATGAATGAATGCTGCATAATATAAATATTTGCTCGAGAAGACTTCTCATTCTTTGACGACCTGTTTGGACCAATATAATAGGCTTTTCAATGTGATGATGCCCCAATTCATACCAGTTGTGTGATAAAGAACTGGATTAGGTAGCAAAATGTGACTTTTATGAAGATGTCTCCATCCTCTCCATATCTTAATATAATTTATAACGTATGTATGGGGCTGTCTTACACGGAGAGTATATGACTTTAGTCGACAAATTGCTAATATGGAATCATTGATGGACAGAATAAAATAGCCTGGAACGAAATATTCTTGGAATATTTCAAGTCACTTAGTCTATGGCATCCTAAGAAGCTTGACCAAAATTTTGTTCAGCTATGAAACAGAATTGCTGTATTTGGGCTTAAAGAACTAGACAAGAGCCGCTCTCCCTCTTTCACGTTATTTTAATGACGACGAGGTAGTAGGCCTTTCATCAAGTTTGCGTTGCTTTTGTAATTTACTCTTTGGGTGGACATAATACGCAAACAACATAAAACATAATTTAGCTGTCATTGGTATCAATCATACACTATTTACACTTAGTCAGCTGCATGGTCTATAATCTCTATGTCTTCTTTGGTCTCGCATTCTACATCATTTCCCTAGTACCTTGTCATAGAAACCCCCTGATTTCGGCTAAAGAACAACCTGAAGATGTTCACGAACAATCATTACATCCAGACAAACAAGTAAATAGGAAGGATTAACGCCTTGTAACTAAAAAAATGCCGTTCACACGCGGTAGAGAAACCCCGAAGACGAAAACTACAATTAGTGACACAATTAAAGAAGACGGCCTAGAATGCTAAGGGGCTGATGAGAAGACTCACAATCTTTGAAACGATCGTCGGCCAATGTGAGTTCAAATCGGTGGTCCGACTGTTTAATTTGTTCACCAATTGCAGAAATACCTGATCTGTTAGCTCTTTGAAAATCTTAAACCGCCTTCTGTTGTTTATGATCTGGTGGAATCTTTGGTCCATATATCTTCTAGAACCACGCCGGCCGGAAAGTAACTGTGAAAGGCATCCCTTTTCGCTCAATTATAACGGAAAATTTGCAGCCAGAAATTGAAGCCCGTTACCTCTGCGAAATTTGATACTATCAAGGTCGTGCAATTTTCCGCACACACATCAATTCGGCGAGCAGGAAATCTCACGATTTGGGCTGGTGGATTAGCCGCCACATTATGTGATACCACACCTTCTTATAAATATTCTTTTTCCGTTAGGGCCACGTAAAGTCCAAATGCTACCCAAGTAAGCCGGCTATGATTAAGGGATTAGAAGCCAAAATTACTGCCGTGATTCCGCAAATACCACTCGAAAACCCCAGTACAAACAACTTAGGGGCAACATTTGAAAGATATACTTTTTTTAAAAATAAATGCAAAGAATGGTTAGTATGTATAACAATTAATATTATCTCATAAAATTTAATTTTATGGCGATTTCGTTTCTGAGAAAAATCCAACATTTTCTCTGTCCTTTGCCCTAAAAGTGACTTTTTGTGTTCGTTTGTGAAAAATGTGCAACACTACTTCAAAATGTTGTGTTCGTTTCTGAGACGGTGGCACTCAAAAAGTGCAAAAATGTTTCATTTTCTGTCCTCTCAGCCAGTCACGGGGTAGAATATTGCACGATATAATAACTGATATTCTGTCTTTTTTGTTGTGTTCTTTATCCTTGCTAAGCTACTTGTGCTACCTTTTGTGTGTGGGGCTAAGCTCATTTAAGCGGCTTCAGATAAAATCGCTTACCTTGTCCAACAAAATGGTCGTTAAATAAGCTAAGCGGGAATAAAAACAAAAACAAATAGTATTGGTATATTGTCGAACAGTTTGTATTAAAAGTCGCTTAAAATTGCCTAATATCGCTTAGGTCTCTGTATATGCTGGTCGACTATTTTAGATAAGCGAGGTAAATGAAAAATTAAAATAAAAACAAAAACAAAAGGAAGAATATAGCTGTCAGAATATGCTAAATTTTTATATTACTTATATTTTCTCACCCCAAATACTCACAACTTTAAAGGGGCGATGGCAACACTTTCTAAATATCGCCTTACAAGGGCAACATTATTTTTTAGAAACGAAATCACCATTAGTTTTGAAGGTATTGCGAATCACCCATTAGCAGTAATAGCAAATTATTTGAAGGTAATTTTTAATTAAAATATTTTGAGACTTCTGTTATATTTTAATTGCAAGCAGTTAAATTCTTGGGCAGTAGTCTGAACCAATATATTAAGAGAACATTCAATTTTGTATATCCATTGTAATATATGTGCCGAAATATAACGCATAACTATTGTGAAAACGCTTAAGCAAACGTGGCGTACATAGGGTAAATCAATTCAGACTATTGTACTGATAAAGTTTCAGAAAAACGGCCCATCCAGGAAACCAGGTTTTCCGTTGGTTGAATCCTGCATTAGGCCGATATTGACTTACGGATGTAAGGCCTGGTCTGGCAGATGTGCTAAAACAAACGTCAAAAAACTGGGGAATTATTTTCGATCTAAACAGACGTTTTTCGACCACTCTTCTTCACAGTCGCTCCAGTTTGATACTCACCATTTAAAAGCTCACAGAAAATTTTCATATTAATTGACATTTAACTGACAAATATCGGGCATTTAAAATCCATTTAAATTGGGAATTTTCAACTGTGAAACTCGCCATTAGTCTTATGTTTTAACTTTAATTTCGAAATAGAATTTTGAATTCAAACCAAACACAAATAAAAAAATTTTTAGAAATTAAATTTTAATTTTTCATAGAAAAAATTCAAACAGTTTAAATTTGTTACCCGTTGCTTTAAAAAATTATGGTATAATTTAAATTTTCTGTGAAAATATTTAATTTAAAGTTTTCTCAATTTTATTATAAAAATGTAATGCTAAATTTAAACTGTTGTTGAAACATAAGATTTGGGAACGAAGTAATTAAAGAAATAAATGCCGCCAAACAAATATTCCACCGGTTATTGTAAAATGCCGGAGGTCGGTGGAGCAAAAAAAAAAAAAACTATGTACCTTAGCATACATTACATTTACTACTACACTCATAATTTAACTCAAATGTGAAAAATTTCTTATAAAATTTTATTAAATTCATAATTTATATTTGGACTTTAACAATCACTTGATTGCGCTCGGCCTTCAAATGAATGTCATCCACATTAAATATCAAATAAATTAGGGGGTTTTCCATATTTACACTTTTTTGCTATATTTCAATTACTGACTTTAACAGAGCAGAAGAGAAAAGTTCACCTTTCCAGCCAAAGTTTTCCGCGATATTGTACAAATTAAATTTACTCATGTCAACTGTCACGTAAGGCAATAATTAAAAACAAATAAGGATGTAGTTGTACTAAAACCCAACACTTACCCTAATACTAAATAAACACAACAACACTTTTTGTTAATTTACTAAAATGCTTTGCTTCTTGTTGCACTATTTGATTATAGACATACATTCATACGTAAGTATGTATTTATTTAAGAGGAATTTTGAAATTCAAGCAATTTTTTTTATTCTTTGCTCTTTAACTTTTCAACATTTTTTTGTTGTATTTCCATTTAAATTTATATTTAGACTTCACATTATAATATGTCACGAATTCTTATTTTCAATTTTTTTCTTATTTTTTAAATTTTGTAAAGCATTAACACCTCAAGCGTTAAATGCATTTCTTTATACTTTTTACAATTTAATTTGTCATATTTTATTGTAAAAACCGCCGAAGACGTTTACTACTAATTTTCCGTTTGACAACAATTCTGTAATGATACAACCAAAAACCCGCAGTTGCGACTACTTTCGACAAAATATTTCATTGAAATCTCGCTATTTCATCGGCACATAAACAAATTATTTCAATGTAAATCCACCAATTGAGTTATTCCGATCGCCACGTTTACACAGCGCAAAGACCTGAAGGAAACTGTTTTGGCCAACAAAAGTGTGCGTTCATCAGTTCTGTCAACATCGACGCAGCCAACGATATCCATACATTTTGCGACACTCGTAATTGTGAATGAATGAAAATTCTGTTCGTCTGGCGTTTCGGCTCCTTATTTATTCCTGTTGGCGCTTTTACAGTAACAGTACACGCTAGTGACAATAACATCACGAACATTGTTTGGTCTGTAAGATAAAAAGCAAAAAAGCAAGCAGAGCAAATTCGCACTCATGTCAGAAATGTGGAACGAGTATTGTAGTTATGGTGTGGATTCTCGGCCACTCCAGCCCTGACGAAATGCTCTCTATGTGGGTTTTTGTAAATATTTGTGTAGGTGTATCGTTTAACATTGAAATGTTAACAGGATAAGGGCTCAACGGTTGGGAAAATGGAAAGAAGTGAACACCTAATCATAACCGATATCCATAGATAAATTATATAAATATATAAATGAAAACGCACATTATTTGATATCATTATGTTCTATCATTATGTACTACAATGTTAATATATCTTAGTCTATGAGATAAATGCTGTTCCTATGTTGGACTAAAATCCATACTCGACATTAGTTCCAAAATGTGTAGTTCCATGTGCAGTAATATTTTCCTTACGCAGTACAGAAATTGCAGTTGTCTTGAATTTAATTTAATTGAATTAAGTGGAATGGAATGAAATGAAATGAAATGAAATGGACTTGGTTTGATTTGAATTGAATTGAATTAAGTTGAATTGAATTGAATTGAATTTAATTGAATTGAATTGAATTGAATTGAATTGAATTGAATTGAATTGAATTGAATTGAATTGGATGGAATGGAATGGAATGGAATGGAATGGAATGGAATGGAATTGAATTGAATTGAATTGAATTGAATTGAATTGAATTGAATTGAATTGAATTGAATTGAATTGAATTGAATTGAATTGAATTGAATTGAATTGAATTGAATTGAATTGAATTGAATTGAATTGAATTGAATTGAATTGAATTGAATTGAATTGAATTGAATTGAATTGAATTGAATTGAATTGAATTGAATTGAATTGAATTGAATTGAATTGAATTGAATTGAATTGAATTGAATTGAATTGAATTGAATTGAATTGAATTGAATTGAATTGAATTGAATTGAATTGAATTGAATTGAACTAAATTGAATTAAATTGAATTGAACTGAACTGAGTTGAATTGAATTGAATTGAATTGAATTGAATTGAATTGAATTGAATTGAATTGAATTGAATTGAATTGAACTGAATTGAATTGAATTGAATTGAATTGAATTGAATTGAATTGAATTGAATTGAATTGAATTGAATTGAATTGAATTGAATTGAATTGAATTGAATTGAATTGAATTGAATTGAATTGAATTGAATTGAATTGAATTGAATTGAATTGAATTGAATTGAATTGAATTGAATTGAATTGAATTGAATTGAATTGAATTGAATTGAATTGAATTGAATTGCATTGAATTGAATGTAGTTGAATTGAATTGAATTGAAATGAATTGAATTGAATTGAATTGAATTGAACTGAATTGAATTGAATTGAATTGAATTGAATTGAATTGAATTGAATTGAATTGAATTGAATTGAATTGAATTGAATTGAATTGAATTGAATTGAATTGAATTGAATTGAATTGAATTGAATTGAATTGAATTGAATTGAATTGAATTGAATTGAATTGAATTGAATTGAATTGAATTGAATAGAACTAAACTGAACTGAACTGAATTAACTTGAATTGAATTGAATTGAGATGAATTTGAATTGAATTGAATTGAATTGAATTGAATTGAATTGAATTGAATTGAATTGAATTGAATTGAATTGAATTGAATTGAATTGAATTGAATTGAATTGAATTGAATTGAATTGAATTGAATTGAATTGAATTGAATAGAACTAAACTGAACTGAACTGAACTGAATTAACTTGAATTGAATTGAATTGAGATGAATTGAGTTGAATTGAATTGAATTGAATTTAATTGAATTGAATTGCATTGAATTGAATTGAATTGAATTGAATTGAATTGAGTTGAATTGAATTGAATTGAATTGAATTGAATTGAGTTGAATTGAATTGAATTGAATTGAATTGAATTGAATTGAATTGAATTGAATTGAATTGAATTGAATTGAATTGAATTGAATTGAATTGAATTGAATTGAATTGAATTGAATTGAATTGAATTGAATTGAATTGAATTGAATTGAATTGAATTGAATTGAATTGAATTGAATTGAATTGAATTGAATTGAATTGAATTGAATTGAATTGAATTGAATTGAATTGAATTGAATTGAATTGAATTGAATTGAATTGAATTGAATTGAATTGAATTGAATTGAATTGAATTGAATTGAATTGAATTGAATTGAATTGAATTGAATTGAATTGAATTGAATTGAATTGAATTGAATTGAATTGAATTGAATTGAATTGAATTGAATTGAATTGAATTGAATTGAATTGAATTGAATTGAATTGAATTGAATTGAATTGAATTGAATTGAATTGAATTGAATTGAATTGAATTGAATTGAATTGAATTGAATTGAATTGAATTGAATTGAATTGAATTAAATTGAATTGAATTGAATTGAATTGAATTGAATTGAATTGAATTGAATTGAATTGAATTGAATTGAATTGAATTGAATTGAATTGAATTGAATTGAATTGAATTGAATTGAATTTAATGGAATCGAATTGAATTGATTTCAATTGAAGTGAATTGAATTGAAGTGAATTGAATTTAACTGAATTTTAAAGAATGGAATTGAATTGAATCGAATTGAATTGATTTCAATTGAATTTAATTCAATTGAATTGATGTGACCCAGTAATAGTTCATTCACACGGAAAAAAATGTGCCTGATTTCGTATCAAAATTCCGAACAAAATATAATGCGGTTTCTTCTGGAATTGGTGGAAAGTCAAGGCGCATTGAAAATGTGGTGGTACTACGACAACAAACACAACAAACGGCATTTTGTTTTGTCTGGAATTTTCAAAATCAGAACAAATATATACCAAGGATAAAAGTAAACAAAAAAGTAAATCAACAAAATTTGTAAAATCAAGAAAATCGGTGTCAGTGCGAATGCTGTATTAGACTTTTTCTTGTGGGGGTTTCGTAAGTGAAGGCCTATGTCGTTAAGCCACAAGCGACCAGTGCCCTCAAAGTCAACATAGCCCATGCTCAAATTCAGTCTCAGACATCCGCCAGAGTATCGACAATTTTGCCTATCAGGTGCCCCCTAAACGAAACTGCTTGCCATTTAATAATTGCAGTCTATGGATACACAATCGTTACAGACTAGCGTAAACTAAAATTATATATATTTAAAATATATACATATGAATTTTCTTAGAGGAAAGGAAAAATCTATATCATATTTGGTATTGACTAAATTATATTCTTTTAATGAACATAGAATAGGTTCGTAGAGAGCGTAATTACATAGGAAGATTAAAGTATTCATTGGAACGAAGGCATCTAACGGGAACGCTAAAGCCAATACGACTGAGAATTTCAGGACAATCAATACTCCCAGAAACAATTTTATATAAAAATATTAAAGAATTTTTGGATTGGTAATTTTGTAAAGTATCCAAATGTATCAATTTACACCTGCATAAATATGAAGGTAAAGGGATCGAAAAGTCCAAGGAAAATAGAGCAAACTTCATAAATTTTATTTTCCTTAAAAATACTTTGAAGGAAAGTGGGAAATGGGAAAATAACAACAATATTGTCAATTGTTGTATTGCACTATTTCAAACTGTTTAGGATTTATTGAAGTAAAATCAAAAATAGGTCCCTGACCCACTTCCAAAATTTTCTTCGGCCTGTAAACAATAATTGATACGTATGGGGGCAAACCCGAGCGGGGTTTTGTGATGTCAAGTCCAAGTACTCTTTCAAAATTTTCTGGTTTGGTTGAGGACCTAAAACTACTGTTGCACAGTGTTGTCGATTGTTGTCGTTTCATTATATTAACGTTTTTGTGTCCTGTTAGTTTTTTTTTCACATTTCGTCGCGTTAGTTGTTTTTCACATTCCTTTGGATTACAACGTCAAATGGTTTCTGATGGAAGACAACTTTAAGAGATTATCGCTTATAATGTCGTCAATAGAGTGCGACGAGTGACTTTATTGGAAGTCATTTTGTCAACAACAATGACTAATATACGACGAGCTTACTATTTTGGTTATCAAAGATAGTTTAAGCGACAAGGGCCAAGAGTGATGACTACGATTTTGCTAGCTGGGAACGTTCAGTGCCAAACACAGCACACAAGATACCTACACCTATCTGTATTAAATTCGAGGAGAGAATACCCATCTAAACGAAACACTTACAGATAAATAAGGGTATAAATCAGTAGTACTCGCTAACGAAGTTGTTCGAGTATTTATTTATTCTATTAGTATCACAATCTCTTCACAATTCCTTCATGGGATGTAATGGGAAACCATTTATTTTTAGTATAACAACCAGAGTAGCTGAAAGAAAATAAATTATAATACTATAAATGAGTACTAGAATCGAAAACTACAACT
Organism: Phaonia tiefii; assembly: GCA_963931995.1. Lineage (NCBI taxonomy): Eukaryota > Metazoa > Arthropoda > Insecta > Diptera > Muscidae > Phaonia > Phaonia tiefii. The sequence goes on along the minus strand of OZ008369.1, from coordinate 176,322,526 downwards.
CGCTCTCTTTCCCATTACATCTATGAAGGGATTGGAAAGAACTTCTCACAATTAGTGAGCTGTGCGCATTCTACTTTTGCACTCATTGATTGGGACCTACAGTTTTACACCGGTTCCGAACGGTTTTTTGAGAAGCTTTCACGGCTAAGTTCTCGATGGTGTCGCCACCCCTAAGCGAGGTAACCGTTGTCGAAAGAAACGTTCTCATGTACAAGAGCCGGGCACACTTCCCATTGCACCACTGACGACCACACACAATGATGTGTAACTCCGTTGAAAACTTCCAACTTGATTTTTAATTCTCCAATCTTGTGTTATACGGATGGCGCACACCCTTTTGTCCAGTCAATGCCAGCCATACTCAGAAACCATCTTCTGAGCTGTAATATTCAAAAATCTAAGCATTTTGAAGTCTTATCAGAATTTTGAAAATGTATATTGATGTTCTATTTACACGTTTCAAAAATTTTATCAAAATATTCTTTCAGTAAATTTCAAAATCTTTTGATAAAAATTTTATCAAAATTTGTTGAAGCTAATTTACACTATTGGTAAACTTTTTACATATATTGAAAATATTGACTTTGATCAGCTGTTTTGCTTCTTTTGTGAAATAATTTATTATTAATAAGTATGGACGACGACACAATCTTCATAGCATCAACATTTTTAATATTGGAGGAAGAAGTAGCTGATAATAATGCAAAAAAAAAGAAGAAAACAAAAGGAACTTTGGGTTCGACCTTTTCTTTTGGAAGGTAATGGTGTGTATGTGTCTTTTAGGAAGCGATTGAAAAGGAATGATCCTGACCTATACAAAAACTTTGTGCGAATGTCACCAAACGATTTTGATTACTTGCTTAATCTCGTCACCCCATCAATAGAAAAGGCCAATACTAATATGCGGGAATCTATATGCCCCGGATAACGCCTGGCAATTACTTTGAGATTTTTAGCGACTGGGGACAGTTATGCAAGTCTGATGTTCTTGTTTAAAAGATCAAGATCATTGATATGCAATATTGTGCCTGAAGTCTGCACTGCATTATATAAAGTATTAAAATATGAATTTTTAAAGGTACAACCTAATTTATTACATAAAAAAGCATATCAAAAACAATATCTATTGATACAGATGCCAGCAACAGAGGAGGAATGGGAGAGTATTTCCCAAAGTATAAATAAAACGTGGAATTTTACCAATTCAATCGGGCCATTAGATGGAAAAAAAAACATCGATATTAAAGCACCAGCACACTGTGGAAGCACATATTTCAATTATAAAAAGAATAACAGCATTGTTTTGATGGCGCTTGTGGACGCGAACGACAATTTTGTTTACATCGACGTTGGTGCAAAGGGTAGAGAGTTCGATGGCGGAGTATTCAGTAGATGTTCGCTATCGACTGGATTCTATAATAACACGTTGAACTTGCCGCAACCGAAACCACTGCCCTGTAGACAAAAACCTATTACATATGTAATTGTTGCAGATGAAGTGTTTCCCTTAAATTCCAATATTATGAAACCATATAGTTTTCGGAACCAAAACACGAAGGAAAGAATTTTCAATTACAGGTTGTCCAGATTTAGGCGTGTTTCGGAAAACGTGTTTGGGTTAATATCAGCCCGATTTCGGGTTATTAGAAAAACAATGGAACTTTACCCACCAAATGTTGTCAAAGTTGTTCTCGCAGTATGTGCATTACACAATTTTTTGATCAAACGCAAGTGTGGTACCTATGCACAAACAAGAGACTACGACCAAGTGAATGCGGATGGATCTATAACGGATGGACGATGGCGTGCAGAAGTGCGGACTGAGAATATTTTGTCTTCGATAGAACCATTGTGCAATCAAGGTCGTCAAAGCGAAACATCCAAGCTCATTCGACAAGAATTCACGGAATATTTTTTAAATAAGGGAGAAGTTCCATGGCAATACAAGCATATTTATTAAAAATTAATTAAAAACCCAAGTAATCGAAATAAAAAGATCAATTCATTTATTTGGCAACTTAAAATCACATTCTGTTTTTATATAAAAAATTAAATTAAAATATTAAAAAAAATCACATTCTGTTCACATATAAAATATTAAAATAAAAAAAAATTAAAACAAAGTTAATTGTTTTCCTGTGTCTTCATTTCCAAGTAACACTTTCTGAGATAGGAATTGGCCAAGTTTTTCGTACGCTGACTGTCGATTACATTTACTTCTTGCACTTTTCTATGCTTTGCACGAGTTGAACTTGCAAGTGAACATTGAGATTCCGAATTCTGAAACTGCTCTTCAACATCATCCCAATCCTCAAAAGCAGCATTAGTTAAGGTCTCGAAGTTTGATTCTGTACCTCCTGATCCACGATTTCTCACAGTATCTAAAAAGTGTAGAGCTGCAAAATATTAATATTTGGATACATAAGTAGCGCCACCTTGTCCACTTTTGGAGGTATTTATTTTTTTTGTGCTCCGCCTTCAATATATAATAATACTTGTAAATGTGAACAAAACATACAACAAAAAATAACAATTTAAATTATAGCGTGATCGCACAGCGTTAAATTGTGCTTTGCAGTCGGCTATGCAATGATTCGTTGCAGCAGCAATTTCTGACCAGCATTTCTCCTTTTCATTTCGGTTTCTGTACCCATCAATTTTAAAATTCCCTATCTGTTCGCGTACTTCAACCATTTCGATGAACAGTTGCAGTTCATCTCCTGTCCACTTTGGTGCTTGCGATTGTTGCGCAAATTATCATTTATGTTATCACTTTTAAAAATATTGATATATTATTCCACAAATATATAGTTATTAAATATGTAATACTTACCAACTCATATTAATTTACTAATTTTAATTTTATTCTGTAAGAAATTTAATTACATTGCCACTTGCCGCAACAAACTTATGTAAATAAAAACACGTGATATGTATTGAATCAAAAGAATGAACATGCTGTCAAATTATTTATAGTTATCAATATTGCCAGATGCGATTTTGATGCATCAATAAAATCTTCAAAAGTTTTGTTCAATAAATTTTGATCAATAAATTTTGAAGAAATTTAGCTTTTTACGCGAGTTTGAAGCATTTTGAAGAGCAATTTTGAAGACAATTTCAATCGTGTAAATATAGCTTAAGTTTCAAGCCAACATGCTGAACAGTTTACCCGATTTTTATTTTTCCACAAATAGGCGTGGCAAACAATCTCGGCTAGAATAATCAGAAACCATCATCTGAGCTGCAGTATACAATATAGAGTGTCCAAAAAACCGGCATTTGAAAACAACGGTTCTCGGTTTGTTCGAAAAATCAATTTTTCAAGAAACCGGGTTTCGGTCTATAATTTTGGTGTTTTCCTTTAAATGAAATTACACATGTATACAATATATTTTGTAGCGTCAATCTCTTATACTTATACGTCTTTAAAACTCAAAAATTTAGAACTCTGTTTAAATTTGGCAATCACGCGTAAATTTTAAATTTAAATTTTGCCTGTTTCATACAAAATTTAAATGATTTAATCAAATGCACACTAAACTGATTTAAATTCGAAAATCATATTCAAATTTGAAAGAGATTTGCTGATGACATTTAAAACATTTAGGTATAAAATAACCTTACATTTTTTTTTTTTTTGGTTTTCTTTAGTTGCAATATATTTTCAATAAAACAATAAGCAAATCTTGTAATAGTTTGATATTAGCATTGTTACCGAGTTCCAATGAGCTCGATAAATCTAAACATTTTTAATACATTTGCTTTAAGCTTACATTATTCTTAGGTCAGCTTATTAACTACGATACGAATACATACAATTGTTACATTTTTAGTTCCTGAACGGTAAATCAAGTACCGGATTTTTCAATAAGAGCGCTACAAAAGTTTATATAAATAAAAAAAACAAAACCGGTTTTAGACACCAATGAAATTCTTTATTCCTGTGAAAGTACGTTCGATGCCATTAACTCGATTTCTTTTGCATGCCCACCACGGGCACGCTTGCAGAAGTCCAGACGCTGAACCCAATTTTCGACAGTTTTCAAGCATAAATCGGCCGATACTGCTGCAATTTCACGTTCGATATTCGTACGAAGTTCAGCAATCGTCGCTGGCTTATTGGCATAGACCATAGACTTGACGTAGCCACACAGGAAATAATCTAACGGCGTCAAATCGCACGACCGAGGCGGCCAATGGACTGGGCCAAGTTCACCTAACTTGGATTCCAATAAATTGATTGTGGCATGCGCTGTGTGGCTTGTGGCGCCGTCCTGTTGGAACCACATGTCCTCCAAGTCCATATTATCCAATTGGGGCCAAAAATAATCGGTTATCATTGAACGGTAGCGATTCGCATTCATAGTAATGTTCCGGTCTTGATCATCACGGAAGAAGTACGGCCCATAAACCGCACCAAACAGTAATTTTTTCGGGATGCAATGATGACTCATGGATTACGTGTGGATTGCTGTCTGACCAATAACGCATATTTTGCTTATTGACGAAGCCATTCAGCTAGAAATGAGCCTCATCGCTGAAGACCATTAATTGGACGTAGCGCTCTTACAGTTGAGGCCACTGTCTCCAAATTTCGGTAGCAAATTTTAATAATTTCGACTCGTTGTTGGCTCGTGTATATTTCCATGATGAAATGGCAAACCTAACTGAAGAGAAATGTCAAAAGAGCGGGAAAAAATATGGCGTCGTTTGCTGTCCCTATCGATTTACTTTTGTAGCGTCTCTGTTGAAAAACCCTTTACATGTGGTCTTTTAATTCTTCTCAATTCTTCACTGTCATCTAACAAACAAATGGCCAATGCATTGGAATGATTACTAAGTGTATTTAGATAATTTGTACTAAATCGTATAGTTTCTTCTTTAACAAAAGGAACACTAAGGTCCTTGTGTATGCTGTTGTTGTTTACAAACCAAGGAGCATTCACTAAGAAGCCCAAAGTTTTCGATTGATACCTCTGTAGTATTTTTATGTTCGAATTGCTTGTTGTTCCCCAGAGTTGGACTCCGTAGGTCCACACGGGCTTCAAAATGGTTTTGTATAAAAGTACTTTGTTTTCCAAGCTCAATTTCGATTTTGGATTAAGCAGCCAATACATTTTCTTTACTTTGATATTTAGTTGTTTCCGCTTTGCAAGTATATGAGTTTTCCAAGTTAGTCTTCTGTCCAGGTGAAGTCCCAAATATTTAACACAGTTAGTTCTAGGTGTAACATCTCCATTTGGTATCAAAACAGGGCAATCTTTTTTTCTAAGGGTAAAGGTGATGTGCGCTGATTTGTCCGTATTAACTTTTGTGTTCCACTTTTTTAACCAGTCTTGAATCACAAACAATTCCTTTTGTACTAGTGAAGAAGCAATTACGTGTGATTCATTCGTCGCCAGTAGTGCAGAGTCATCGGCATATGTAGCAACTGTGACATCGTTATTTGAGGGCATATCTGATGTGTATATGGTGTACAACACTGGTCCCAAAACACTTCCCTGTGGAACACCTGAGTTGACTGATCCGAATTCAGAATCGACATCATTTAGATTCACATAAAACCTTCTTTCACTGAGGTACGATTTTAAAAGAAGATAAAAATGAGTTGGTAGCAGACTCTTTAACTTAAATAGTAAACCGTTATGCCATACCCTGTCGAAGGCTTGCTTCACATCTAAAACACAGCTGAACAATAAAGTTTTTTTTCAAAAGCGTCCCTTATGACATTTACAATACGATGGCATTGCTCGGGTGTACCATGTTTTTGCCTGAATCCAAACTGGTGATCTGGGATTATTTTCTGTTCATCCAGAAGTGGATCTAGCCGTTTTTTAAATAGTTTTTCAAACAATTTGGAAAATATTGGCAGTAAACTTATTGGTCTATATGAGGTCACCAGATTTTCGGGTTTGTTTAGCTTTAGTATTATTATGATCTTTGCATTTTTCCATTGTGAAGGAAAATGACTCAACCTTGCAATTGCATTAAAAATTGTTGTTAAGAGAACAATGGCTTTTTTGGAAGAGATTTTATCACTGTAACGTCAATTTCATCATATCCTGGAGATTTAGAGTTGTTAAGTTAACTTATTTCTTTTATTAGTTCATGTACGGTAAAAGGCTTTATCGGGGGGCACATTTGACACGACTTGCCCATAAATTCTGATATTTCTTCTACATCAGCAGTACTGGATAAAGAAAAAGGAGTACACGTCTCTTCTAAGTGATCCTTAAACGCAGCCACTTTACTTTCATCTGACCTACACCATGAACCATTCAAGTCTCTAACTGGTAAGTTTCTCTTCTTGGGTCGAGAAATGTGTTTAGTAGCCTTCCACAAGTTGTGCTCATTATTGTTTGAGGGGCTTAAGTTACTTAAAAATGTGTTCATGGACTCAGCCTTGATCTCTTTCAAGCGTTATTTAAGTAAATTGGAAGCACGATTGAATTTGGTTTTGTCTGTTGGTAATCTTGTTCTTTTCCATAATTTCCGTAATTGTCTCTTATTTTTAATAAGTTCCCTTATTTCAGCTGAACATCGAACTACAGAATCATTGCTCTCTGTTTTTTGTGGTGTGGATATAAATGCAGCTTTGTGAATGACGTTCGTGAGGGCTTCCACTGCGTCGTCTATCTCAACGCCGCTTTTAAGGCGAATGTTTAGGTTTATGTTTGTATTTATATAGGACTCAAATGCATTTTTATCAGTCCTAGACGAAATTAGTTTTTTGTTTGTTAATATTTTACGACAGGTAGTGCTAAGCGTTATTGTAAGTGGAGGGTGGTCAGAACTTAGATCATCAGAATCTGAAATAAATTACAAAATCCAATAAATCTGGTATTTTGCCCTGATCAGTGGGCCAATAAGTCGGTTTTCCCGTGGATAAGGATTTTTAATGGTTCTTTGTGATGCACTTGTATAATTCCTTTCCTTTCGGATTGGCCAGCCTGGATCCCCACCAAGGATGTTTCGCGTTAAAGTCGCCACCAACAATAAATTTGTTCCCATTTTTTTTTTTTGAAAAAGTTTTCGTACTGCTCACATAATTTTTAAATTTGAAAACAAAATGTTTGCAAGCTTACTTAATTTTTATTCATGTCATAAAATCATTTTGAAATTTGAATTGAAAAAATTGTTTCAAAATGTCATTTACAACATATTAAAGCACAGAATCAGTAAAACAAAATCAACGATCAAACATTATTTAAACAGTGAATTAATTTTTTAGGTTAATATTTGATTGCTGTTTAAACAGCCAAAGTTGGGCCTTTAAACTATGATCAAGTGACCATATGATTTTGACAGAAAACAACAAGAAGAACAAACACAAAGCTTCTTTAATTGTTAATGTGAACAATTATAATCACCATCCTAGTTGAAATACGAGTAACAATAAAAACGTATCATTTTACTCGTAGGGCAGTTAGAACTTTATTTCTGCTCAAATATTTTCCAATTTCATTAAATATTTTATTTATATATATATATAAAATATTTATCACTTCACTTTTGTTTTGCAAATGGCGTAGGTGCTGTAAAGACAGTCGTTTAAGCCATTTGCACGAGGCTGAATTTCAGCCATAAATAAAATTATAATTTTGGAAAAAATGTCTATTAGTATTTTGTTAAAGATAAATTGAATTCTAAATTTTATATGGTAGTTCCCGGTGACTATTTCGAGGTCTTACCTATTATGGAGGAAATAAACACCGCACGAAACAATAAAAACAATCTTTATTTAAGCTAAATATATAAATTTTTTTGCCCTCAGTTTTTTCCTTTTTGGTTTCAATCTCTTCATTACACCGCCTACAAATTTAATTAATGACAATATTTCAATAAAATAAAAGCTATTCAGCTGCACCGTGTCATTATATACTCATGTTTGTCTTCTATTGCATTTTTAACAGAAATGTACATCCTTCAATCCTAACTGGGTGAAGAGTAAGATTCATGTGTGCTTCTCTGCTGTGCTATGACATTACGTAGATATTACATAGCTTCTATCTTAACAGTGTCTGTTAGAAAACTCTGTTAATTAGTTACTATTGTCACAGTACGCATGTTCTGTTGAGCGCAAGAGTTCGGAGTGCTATCGTCGAACATTGGGACACTTGTGTACACAGAGCGTAATCTGGATGTGGTTTGTGTCGCGTACGCATTATCATATGTATGTATAATGAATGAAGAGATACAACCTTACATAAGTAGGCACAAAATTATGACGTGAAGTTTGTGGTGGTGGGCTCTATTTGTCATTTGTGGATGTTTTTTAATTTTGTTTTGGTTTCATTGTGGTTAGAGTGGAAGCACGTGTTGAAGATACCACATGATGACGATGCTGAGGACAACAATGATGATGTCTATTAGCATGGTGCTAAAAAATATCTTACATTTTGATGTCTTCACAACGCTATTAGTTATTCTTTTGCAAAATCACATGAGTTTACTGTAACATATGGAAAATATATTTTTGATTCATTTCGTCTGAGTATCGTCTATTTGTGAAATTCCAAATACAATATACTATAAGTCTATGTTTTCGAATTGTTCGCACACCCCCTTACAAGGGAAACAACGATTCATGATGAAAATTTCAATAAATAATCGTACATATACATTAGGGCGTATAAAAAATTTAATAATAATATTATTGCCTAGGTAAAGGATTTTTTGAATCCTTCATGCTGTATGAAATCGTGGAGAACAGGATGCATTGGCACCTTCTATATAGCCATTTGGTGCTCATCAGACAAAATGCAAAAATGTTCCTACTACATGCCCATCCAAACAAAAATATGTTACGTCGCTGAACACAATTTTTCAGTAAAAGTCGGATATTCCACAAGTTTTCACTATGCCCAAGCACAGGAAATACGAGGAAAATAGAACAACAAAATATACTGCGATGAGGGTGCGAAACAATTTCCGCATGGCAGCCGCATTGGTTGGATTACATGTAAAGTTTAAATGAAATGAAAAACTGAGAATACTACATTTCTTATTTACTGTATCATGTACCGTCCTTGCGCAGCCAGAAGGAATTTCTCACGAAACAAATTAATTTAGGACAATTACATTCACACCTGCCTTCACATTTTTTCTATTACATGACAATCAGTAAATATTTTCGTTTTTTTTCTGTATCATGAGATACATTAGAGTGGCTTAAAAAATATAGTTATATTTTATACAATACTAGTTTTTTTTTGTTTGGTAAAAATCCATTATAGGCCAAAACCATAAAATGGAAATTACGACCATTAATGTGTTAAAAAATATATAATTAACGATTTTATACAAAATTGCCTCAAAACCACCATAAAACCCTTCAAAGAGTACCGTTGTAGCGTATTATAGAAATTCGAAGATATTTTAAAATTTAGTGGTTATTTCGACAGGTTTCGACTGATTTATGGAATCTTTTTGGCTGATATTTAGCTCAATATTTAGGAGATTTTAGGAGAATACATTAAAAAACCCATATTTTCATATGAACTTTGAACATCCACAACATTTTTGCTCCCATACAAATGAAAACACTCTAATATACATACCCAGCATACCAACCGACTTGAGAATAATATTATAATAAGCTTACCAACACAAGCCTTAAGCTTGAAAAATAGTTGAGATTTTATTGTAAAATGTTTGTGTAACAATTATAGAAAAATCGAAACGCAACCCTTATTTATAATATTATATGTACACGCTTACTCTAAGCTTATCCTTGTAATTGTAGAATAAGCTTACGAAAATTATATTGTCTTAAGCATATCCTTGTAATTGTTGAATAAGGGTAAGAACATAATATTGTCTTACAATCCATTTTTAATGTTTATATTTAAAGTTTTATATTTTTCTGGTAATTTTTATTAATATACATTAAATTTATTAATTCAGTTATTTTTTTTTTTTGTAATTTCAGTTATAATTAATTAGTTAATTTTTTTGGTAATTTCAGTTTAATTTTTATAATTATTTCGCAGCTTAATACGATTTTTGGCGAACTGCAAAAACGTTCGCGTGTCCTTTATGAAGTGGTCCTCCGTGTTGTTGGCCACGGATAAAGCTGCATCTATGGAATGGAGAAATGTATTGAATATATTTTTCAGGTAATATTTTTAATTGAGCATTTGTTGTGCTTAAATTCCGCACACTTTTTTTGTCTCCGCTCCTTTCCATCATAGCTGTTCTCCTAACTCATCCGTAACTAGTTTCTTCCAGCAATTCCTTACAAAGTTTGGTGTCTTGGCAACCACACACACACTTTTTTTGTCTCCGTTCCTTTCCAACATAGCTGTTCTCCTAACTCATTCGTAACTAGTTTCTTCCAGCAATTCCTTACAAAGTTTGGTGTCTTGGCAACCACACACACACTTTTTTTGTCTCCGTTCCTTTCCAACATAGCTGTTCTCCTAACTCATCCGTAACTAGTTTCTTCCAGCAATTCCTTACAAAGTTTGGTGCCTTGGCAACCAGTGTCAGTTCATTTTGCTGAAAAATGGGATAACAGGCTTGGTTTTATTTTCTTTATAATGGCTACCAGTTATTCAATGCAGAGTTAGTAATAACATGTTTTACACTCCACTTAGCCAACTCATCTCGAATATTATATTCTTCAATTATATAATTAATCGAAGTTTCATCACCTCCACACTCGTTTTCACTTTCACACTCGATATTATTATTTTCAATTGGGATGGTAGGAAGAACACCAGCACTGAAATCTTCATCCAATTCATTATTTGTTTTTGTTTTTTATTATTAAAAAGAAATTCAATTACTTCTTTTGTTTCTCTTCTAACACTTTTTTATATTTTTTAGGCATTTTATTAAAATATTACCAATTATTTTTCCAAACAACACAATTGTACTTTCACTCACTTTGACATTTGAACACTGAATGCAAAACACAAAACAAATTTGTCAAAAACTGAAGCGTGTCTTGTTGCCACTTTTCACCAAATTAAACACTAACAGCAAAACAGAAAACAAATTTGTCAACAAATGAAGCGACATATCGTCGTTCCGAAGTTATCTGCACGTATCTCCAAAAAATTTTTTTTTGGGAAATTGACTTTTAAGTTTCAAACTCTTATAGAAAAAAAGTGGCGCGAAAAAAGTTGCCCAATATTTTTGTCAGGCGTAGTGCTTGCAATTCTGCGTCGATTTTGTGAACAATTTTCAAGGTTGTAGAAGATAGTTTTTAAGTTACAACCATTTTTACCTATATACAAAAATTAACTTTTTGTTGTATACGCCACCTTTTGCTAAATATTTTTTTTTATGACGCATTCGTGAAGATAATCCGTAAAAACCGCACTATTTTTTTTGTGATAAACTAATCACTACTTCGTTAGTTAAAGGTCAAATAATTATCTTTTATCAGCTCTCATTTAACATTATTATATCTATTCTCAAAGAGAAGAAACAGAGAGGACTATTCGTGGTCTTTTGTTTTTTTCTACTTCATAGGTTTTGCATAAAAGAAATAATCTGAAAACAATCGTTCAAAAATGTTCGGAACCATGTCATTCACAAATTCAGGAGATTGACGTCTTATTTTACTTCAATTTACCTCAATTACCCTCTCTTCATTATGGTAAACAATTTGCTTTCTTTGTTTTAATTTATCTTTCTCCTATGCCATAAGTAGCGTAGCTAATTATTGATGTGATACTCAAGTTTTTTACGAAGACCAGTAAGTCTTGTTTGTCAAAATTTCGTTTGAATGCAATCTCAACTCCCTTTTACAGTACGCCTTTTAAGTTTGTATGTATGAATTAAAAATAAATAAAAGTGAAATTAAAAAATATATCATTTGACTTACTGTCAGTTTTTCTTATAGTGAGTGTAGTTTGCACGTGTTTTGTGCTTTATAGTTTTGTTTGCTTAATTTGTTTTTAATATTCAAGGTAAACTAAAAAAATAATTGAAATGTCTAAAAAAGTTCAAGAAAACAAGTACAAGTCGAGGAATCCAGTTCAATGGGTATGAGAAATATTTAAAACTGTACACAGTTAAATGAAACTTAATTTTTTTTTTCTACAGAATCCGATCCGTTTGATTCAGATGACTCTATTTGTGATTGTGACTATACCGCTATCAAAAAGTCGAGGCAGATGGAAAATGGTATATTATTTTCAATTCAATTGAAAGTGTGTGTTAAGATATCTTTTCTATTTGTAGAATCTGAAAGTGAATATTCTTCGTCTTTGTGCTGTAACGACTTTTCCACCTGGCCTGCAGCAGCTACTAAAGTCAATGCAAATAGACTGGTTTATAAAAGAAAAAGGGAAGTAGTAATTGATTTGAATGTTACCAAAAAACGTAGACCTGAAACTGCTTCGGAAAATACTGACAATTTCAATTCTGACGCCAATTTATCTAAAGAGACGCATTCCAATAATGATAATCAACCACTCACAGATGATTTTCCTAATGGTACTTTAATGTTAATTTCATATTAATAAAACTATTAATAAGAATTTGCTTTACAGATTCAACCGTGTCAAATCAAAACGATTTGTCAACAGAGTTTTCTCCCCCGTTTAATTCAGGCAAACCTAAAAATACTTGTAAAAGAAAAATTAATGCCCCCAAAGTAAACAAAATAAACGTAAAAACAAAAGACAGCACGGCGAAGAATACATTACAACAAACGGCACAATAAAAGAGGCTAAAACCTTGAAGCCCCCCTGTGAGTCTAAATGTATCTTGGATTGTACCAAAAATTTTTCCGAAATTCTACGGAAACAAATTTTCGAGAATTTTTGGTCATTAGTCGATAGTCAGAAAGGACCATTTTATCATAAATTTATAACAAGAACATTAGTTAAGAGGCGAAGGGCTGCGAGTAAAAGTAAGACATACACCTTTTCATACTATTTTGAAAAAGACGATTTAAAAGTTAAAGTATGTAAGACTTTTTTTTTAATACTATTGCAGTATCCGATAGCCGGGCTTATTACCATTTTAAATATCAGTCCGATGAAAAAACGGGGATACCGAACGATTCACGACATGGAAAGCATACGAAGCACTGTTTAGGAGAAGATTTCTTAAAAAATGTTCAGGACTTCATTGAGAGCTTTCCCACAGTATATTCTCATTATTGCAGAGCAACCACTTCAAAACAGTACTTAGAAGAGGGCCTAAGTGTTAGTAAAATGTACCGAATGTTCGAAGAGAAATTTCCCACTGATAAAGTGTCTTTGACAACATTTACAAAAATTTTTAACACCAAATTTAATTTAGGTTTTTATAGACCAAAAAAGGATCAGTGCGATAAATGTTATTTGTATAAAAATCATAAAAATTTGAACAGAATTAGCGAACATGAAAACATGGTGTACAAAAAGCACATAGAAGAGAATCGCAGTTGCAAAAGTGAACGCGATACAGATAGACAGTTGGTATCAGATAACACAATTGTGGTGTGCTTCGACTTGCAAAGCACTTTTAATCTTCCAAAGGGATTTTCTTCCATATTTTATTATAAAAGAAAACTCCCCGTTTTCAATATGACAGCGACTGTATGTGCTCAGAAAGCAAATGAAAAGAATACAACTTATTGTGCCATTTGGAGTGAAGCACATAGTGGTCGCTCTGGAAATGATATTGGTAGTACTCTTATTGAAATTTTGGAACAAATTTTGCAGCATTTTAATAATATTGAGCACATCATTTTGTGGAGTGACTCCTGTGTGCCGCAAAATAAAAATAAAATATTATCGTCTGCTATCCTTGATTTTTAATGTAGAACAAACAATGTGAAAACAATCATTCAAAAATTTTCAGAACAAGGTCATTCTCAAATTCAGGAGATTGACGCAGTCCATAGTGCAATAGACCGGTTCCTAAAATTAAAAGAAATTTACAGTCCATTAGATTTAATAACAAAATTAAAAAAACTATCCATCCAAAAACTTGGCGCTAAAAGTTATAGAAATGATTCCGACCGATTTCAAAGTTTATTCGTCTTTAGCAAATGAATTAAATTTTCATAAAGTTCCATTCATTAAAATTAAATTAATTAAATATAATAAATACAATTTATTTTCTCTGCAATATAAAACGTCTGCAAGTGAACGCAACTTTCGAACATCAAGCCTACGAAAACAAGCGAGAAAGGGAGTCATTGCAAATTCAGAAACCATTTTTGTAAAAGAACTTAATACATGTACAAAGATTAACATAAATCCAGACAAAAAAGAAAGATATTGAAAGCCTCTATGTTTTCCTTCCAGAAAATCATGTGAGATTTTTTTCAGATTTATTAATGTAAATTTGTGTATACATTCAGCTAAATTTTCTAAACTAAATTTATGCTCGAGTGGTATATAGGTATATTTGATATTTTTGTGTTATTACTAGTATTATGTAATAAATTGTTTCCATGTTCAAAATGTTTGTAAGTTTCGTTTACAATAAAACTCATTTAAGAAAACCAATTCTAAATCTTTTTATCTTCTAATATCCATCTTTATCCGAAAATATTATTGAAATATGGGACAAAAACAATATGTATATACATATAAATATAGTGATACTTTTTTCCAAATATTTTTTTTGGCACATACGTGAAGATAACAAAATTTCTTTTTATTTCATAAATATCATATATTTTTTATTGTATATCCATACAAATGGTTCATACGGTAACATAACGCGTTAAATTTTTAGCAAAACTGGATATACAACAAAATGACACCATAATATCTCAGGAACCGTAAGAGATACGGACCTGGAGACTGGACAGATCGACGGCTCTCAAAAAATTATACCAGGAAGTGGTATTATCTAATTTTTTTTTGATTTTGTGATATACGGGAAGATAACTTCGGAACGACGATATCTTGACAAATTTCACTTACCTACTTAAGAAAAGGTTGTGCATAACAAGAGATTCTCAAGCCTATCGGAACTTCTTGATACTTTTTGTGTGCATACTTAAGAAAAAATTGTGTATAATAAGGGTTTCTCAAGCCTGGTTGAAAAGTAGTTGTGAATCCACAATTGTTATAATATTGTTCTCAAGTTGTATTGCAGTTTTATTTCTATTTGGTTTGTTGGGTACATACATACATATGTATATTTTGCTCAAAAAGTCTAGACTTGATTGTGGAGGAGTTTTTGAAGTAATTTGCATGCGCGTGACAGAATTTATTTGACATTTGATCAATTACTTTTAACCGAGTTCGTATTTAACCACCCATTTGTCACTCAGAGTACCCGATTTCCATTTTAGAGGGAAAGTGCGCATATCTCGAACACGTAGCATCCAATCGAAAAAATTACCAATTTTTGAGGGGTTGTTAAGTTGGTTGATAAAGTTTCGACTAATTTTTTTTAAATCGCCAAAATTACGAAATCCATAGAATGAAATGAAAAAAAATATAAATAAAATCCATATGTAAATGGATATACCATCCGGTTCACTTATTTAAAGGCACTAAAAATGGTACCGTGCAATAACTCCCAAATGAAATAACTCCCAATGAAATAACTCCCAATGAAAAAAATTCCAATAAGAATGAAATAACGCCCAACTGAAAAAAATGAAATAACTCCCAAAGGCAAAAATGAAATAAGTCCCAATTTCTGGGACTTATTTCAAAATGTAAAAATAAAACCCAATAAAAATGAATTAACTCCCAATGATATAAGGCCCAACAAAAATGAATTAACTCCCATTTTTTTTTTTGGTTTCCTTTTACAGAACGCTTTTTATTTCATAATTATATGTAAGCATATACATAATCGTAATAATAATTACGATCTAGCCGCCGGACCCGCGCCGCGCCGCGTCGCGCCTCCGCCCCCCACTCCCGGTTGATATACATACCTTTTCATAATATTCAATATGAATCAAAAGAAGTTGCTTAAAGCATCCAAGCGGTACAATTGAAAAAGTGCCATCGATTAAAATTCGTCTAGAATTGTTGTTTTGCTTCTTTGGAGTGAAATAAATTCCAACAGGAATGCAATAAATTCCAATTAGTTAAAAAAATGAAATAAATCCCAACATAATTTTGTTGGGAGTTATACGAGTTAGAAGTTATTTCATTATGAAATAACTCCCAATTAGAAATTATGACATAAGTCCTAACGCATTGGGATTTATTTCATAATGATATTATTCCCAATTTATATGGAATTTTGTTAATTTTTTGTTGGGACTTATTGCACTTTTTTTTGGGATTTATTTCATTTGGGAGTTATTTCACGGTACCACTAAAAATTCCATATCCAGCCTTTTGCAATTTGTAACCGATTGCAGAATTTTAAAATGGAAAAGGTACCTACACATCTTGAGATATAAAACAAATCATGACAATAGTGGTTTCTTAACTAAAGAACTTTTTTGGGCAATTTATAAAAAAGTCCAAAAATGTGATATTTTTTGGTTCACTTGAATAGGCACTTTAACTAATTTTAATGAAAAACAATTCTTCTTGTTTTTTTTAAATTTATTTTACTTTATTTAAGAACTGCTGGTAATGGGTACAACCTTCTTTGTTTTTAATAACTTCAAATGTACGGGTTTTAATTGAGAGTTAAAGAGAATTTATGTAATCCAACGAAATTTTATTTCAAGCATCCTTAATGGCCTGAATTTGAGACTGTTTGTCACCAAATTGTCTACCTCCTTCATAGACCTTACGAGATCACCAACCTCAGACATTTTCGATAATGTTTATATATGGCGAATAGGGTGGCCAGTCAAGAATATTAACATTTTGGCTTGCAAATAACTCCTTTACTACTCTGGCGTTGTGTATAATGCCCCTATACACAACGCCAGAGTAGTAAAGGAGTTACTACTTGCAATATGCAAGATATGGGACCAAGTAGTACACTGAACTTCGGAAAAGCCGATTCCAATAAGGTTTTATAGCTTGCACCAGTCATTTTTGCACTTTGCAATTCAAGATCGATGTTGCCATAGTACGTAATAGCACCCCACACCATAATGCCCGTTCAAAAAATGCTATTACTCTACACAAAGTACTAATTCATGGGAGTAAAATTGTGTCAGCAGCAATATTGCCACTTGGCATGTTGTCGGAGGAAGCTCAGGAAGCTCGTAATAAATATTACAGAAGTTATCGCCTAAACCACATATGTTATTAGCGTCTTCAGATCCATATATAAATTCATACCGTAACCAGCCCAAGAAGGACATATTGGAATTTTCTGATGAAGTAAAAAATTTGTTATGTCAATAAAGGTACGCGAACTACTTTGTTTTTAATTTTTTTAATATTTTCTTTCATATATTTACAGATATTTTCATTAAATATGGGCATGACTGTTGCTGCATTTTATTTCTAATTTAATCAAATAAAAAACACGCAAAACACGCCTTTGCAATGAGCCAAAAATTGTGACTCTACAATGATTTTTAACTTTAGTGTTATATGGGAAGAAGGCGTGGTTGTGTTCCGATTTTTTTCATATTTGCAGCATTTTTTTATAATAACCAAATTTAGCCTATACCAAAATTCAAGGCTCTACGATGTTTCCTTATATTTAATGCCACCAATCGTATGAAGCTGAACCAGTGTGCGCCGCCCTCTCGGCTGTGATGTCGGTTCAAAAAACGCTTTTCTTTTCGCAGATCATGGAAATAATAGTTGTAGCCATCAGGCCCATCCAAACTAAACTTCTCCTCATCCATAAATACAACGGTTCTCCAGTCATTTACATGACCTCTTTGCTGCACATCCCATACCTTGTAGTCTCTTTCTAATTGAAGTCGCTTTTCCTTACGAGGAGCAATAAGTGGCGGTTTTTTTGTAACTTCAGGTATTCAAGATACTCACAGCTCTTAATTACTCTGCGTACTGATGACTTGCTCGCTTCCACTCCAGCTTGAGCTCTTATTTTTGACAAGGATAAGGCAGAATTAGAAGCAATTCTGATAAGTTTTATTTTCTCATACGTAGATAAAGACCCTTCCTTTAAAATTTTTTCCATACCCCTCGGGGTCCACGATGTAATTGTCGACAACTGTTGGGCTCCGTCCAATTTTTTAAGCTATCCTCCAGAACGGTAACATCGATTTTAGTTTTTTCTGAAAGATTTAAAACTTTTAGTTTTGCCATTTTGACTCGTAAAATGATTAAGAGGTAATAAATAGTAATAAACAAACGCTCCCTGCAAACAAATCATCGCTTACTTTAAAAATAATAAAGTGCCTTTAACCAAGTGAGCCAAAAAAAATAGCACAATATTTTTGCTTTCTTTTATAAATTGCTCAAAAAAAGTTCTAACGATAAGAAACCACTATTGTCATGATTTTTTGTATATCTCAAGATGTCTAGTTTCCACTTTAAAATTCTGCAATCGGTTACAAATTGCAAAAGATACAGGCTGCTGAATATGGAATTTTTGTTGACTTTAAATAAGTGAACCGGAGTATACTTTAATATCGCTAAAACTAAAACTTTCTCAAACAAAAATTGATAAAACCGCCATATGTCTATTTGGGTGACCCTTCAATAAAAAAATTTTTATGCTCAAAATTTATTTAAATTTTTTTCAGAATAGGTCTCACAAATAGAATTTTCCATAATATCGCGGTTTCCGGACGTTTTTTTAGTTTTATTTAAGACTTGGTCAATAGCCACGATGTTCTTAATTTTTTAGTCAAAATTTTTAAAGAAAACCGTCCAAACATTATTTGTATGGATGTGCATAACCCAGCAGTTTGGGCCATGATTTTGCTCAATAAGGTACAATATAATGAACTTTTTCTAAATTTTGTATACATTTTGTAAAATTTAAAATTTCTTCGAAAATTTAATAAAACTAATGATGATGCAGTTTACAAGATTGATAAATTCCAAACAATGTTATTAAACTTTGTAAATTTGCAGTTTCTGTTCCGAATTATACCCTTTTAAGCTTTCTACCCATTATATGAAGCTAATAATATCATAAGCTGTTTGCCAATTTTGAGTCGGATTTACCTTAAATATTGCATTAATGAACAATGTATATGTTTGCATGCAGTGTTTTCATGAATTGAAGATCTGCTGCGTTGTTGTTCCTTTGTTGCCTGTCACGTTTTTGTTTTCAGCAGGTTTCAACAAAAAAGGCCACATTTGGCTCAGGAAACATACATTTGAACATACTAGTTATTGTGCCTCCAACATGTAATATTGAGTAGCAAACACAATGTGTTTGTACACAAGTATACCATATTTGTGACAAACTACAAACACGTAATAAAAACAAAGAAAAAAATTTCAGCGTGTAGTAAAAGCGGATTTCAGAGAATACATGCTTCAAAATAGACTATAGCAAAGTTTCATTTCAAAAGCCAGCCTTACTTTTTTTGAAGCATGTAACATTTCTATTGATTTTTTACAAACAGATGGGAAACATACATGAGAAAATGGGTCAACGAGCTGCATCGCAAGATCACCAATAAACGTTTTTAAAGCTAAACTAAATATTTGTATATTTATTTTTCCCCTTGAGTATGACTGTATTATAATTGAATAATTTTTTTTGTTGTGTGATAGTAATGGCCAGTTTCACAGTTGAGAATTCTCCATTTAAATGTTGTTTAAATGCCCGATGCTTGTCATTTAAATGTCATTTAATATGAAAAATGTCCGTGAGCTTTTAAATTGAGCTTTTAAATGACGAGTGTGAAACTCGCTCTAAATCACATAGATCTAATACTAGATGAATTCGACGAAAATAAAAAAAAAAATTACGGTAATATTGGACTAACCAATTTGGGTATGTAGAGTTGTTTTAAGCAAATCCGATGCAAAAGTGACAATAATATTAATATTATTAGCTTCATATAATGGGGTAATAGGGTAAAGCTAAAGTGAAAATTCAAATTTTTGGCGTAGAATACGTCTTACCTTACGGTATAGGGAGTTGATTATGAGGAAACGGCGAGATAACTTTTTTTAAAACTTTTTTTGTAGTTAAATGAAGATGTTATCTTTCGTTTGATATACATTTCATATTGGTTGATATCTTCCTAATATTTAAATTTCTCAAATGAAAATTATTTAAACACATACACTCAAACATATGTGTGGTGTTTGGTTGAGTGTTTGAGTTAGTAGCGTGACCACACACTATGCTGCTGTTTCAGTGTGGAAACAAACCTTCGGCTGTTGTTTTGATTGATGAAATATTGAAATTTCGTATATTTACTTATGTATTTAAGTGAAACAAAATGTTAAATGTGAATTTGAATTTAACATGGATATATAATTATAAAAAATTTGTGAAAAAATTAATTCATACATTTTTATGTTAAATGAAAGTGCTGCCAAGTAAGCAAAATAACAATGCTGCTTGATGCTGTTTGACAGCAGCTGACAGTTGACGTTTATCATTTATCATTTATTGTTATATATGTTTTCTGTCTTATCGGATGGCGTATTCTACGTTAAACTTAATGGCCGTGCCTCTGACACAGCCTGCAGGGACAGTCCGTGGCCGAAGGCCTCGGACAACTGTCTGCTGTTTTTTTTATTAATTTGCTTTGAATTTATCCATCTTTTAAACTGCATCATTAGTTTTTTACATTTTCGTAGAAACTTTCAAAGTTATAAAGCGTTATTTACAAAATTATGGAAAGAAAATCTCAAAATACTTTATCCTATAAGCTGTCCAACGAAGCTTCTTGAACCATGAAAATAAAGTAATATAATTAAAAAATAAAAAATGTTTAATTTGTGCGGGTTTCTAAGGATTTATCAAAAATTGACCACATTCATCTAAAGCAAATTGTTTCCAAGATATCGCCAAAATAAGAAAATCGCTAAAATAACAATATTTCTTTAGCGATTTATTTTAAAGATGCCATATTAAAGACATCCATCGGTTAAAGTCTCTCACGGAGGTAATTTTATTTTTTGCTTATTTGAGCGGGTTTTTATTTTGGGTAACAAATTATCTATCGCGGTGGGTAGTGTGAAAAGGCGGCTTACCAATACCCTGTGGGTATCGGATACCCACCCCATCCACGTGGGTAAATACCCATTATTTTCCCCATAGCCTGTCAGTAATGGGTAAACGATCGTTACCCATTCCCCGCGGCGATGGTTCACAGGTTACCCAGGATAATATATTACCAAAGAAATACGAACCCTTATTTTTAAAAAATCGCGACCATAGAACAACCAGATTCTAAGTGCACCAAGGTATTAAATATTTGTGATGTTTTAGTTATTATAAGTTTATGCTATTTTATTTTGGCAACAATTATTATTTAGTTTGTTTCAATTTATTTAAATAATGTAATGTCTCAGATATATCCACGATGAAATCTTCAGATTTCTAGAAATTTGTCTTTAAAAAATTAATAGAACTTTTATGATCATTTATTAGGCGCAATTACTTGCTACCACAAGGTTCTACGAGGCACTTAGAATCTTCTGGAACTGTAAGAACTTAAAATTGATCACTTAGAACTTCGTTGCATAAACCAATTTTGAAAGAAACCATAATTCACAAGTATTTTTTCATTTAACTTATTTTATTAATACGTTTTACTATTTAAAAAATGATGACCTTATTCATAAAAGGTTGTGTGAGATTTTGTGAGACTTTTGTCTATGACAAATCGTCTCTCAAACCTCATAACTTTTTACGAATAAGGCCGTGATGTTTACAACGGTGTTAAATAAATTATCTAAAATACCCCTTTATAATCTATAGCGCCGCACTTAATTTCTTGAAAACGAAACAATTATATAGTAAAATTGTAACAGGTTTCCCATTATGGAAGTTTACAACTTTAATTTTTAGCAGCTTTATTAACCTTAGACCTAAAACATTTTTCGAATTGTGAGTATGTGGCCTGGTCTACGGGAAGGTACTTCCGATCGGAGAAATAAATTTTTGTTTTTTTTTAAACAAATTTTATAGAAAATTTAACACTCAATGAAACAACCTGCAGATTCCTATCTTCATTTATTTTGCAGTTTGAAAGAACGCAGCGCGAGTGGTAATCTTTAACAGCTGTTATCTCGAAAAGTTGATTTCTGACCATAGGTACCTTCAAGTAGACCAGGTCACACATTATAGGAGAATTTCAAGCGTGACACGGCAAACTCGTGCCATGTACACACCTCTATATACAGCATATGTTTCAATGTTATTTCTTCTCTGACAAAAATTTCTCAAGTAAAAACTTGTAAGAGCTCCACCATTTAACTCCATCATCATCATTTGACTCTCAAGAATCTAGCATCGTCACACGGATGAAAATATTCATCACCCCAACAACTTTTGCCATCGAAAGTGAGCTAACGTAACGTTTCATTCCCATACTTTTCATTACTGTGGTGAAAGTATGGTTGTTGCTGCAATGAATTTACTTCATTATTGCAGCGGACTTGTTTCGTTGCTGCGATGAATTTGGTTCATTGTTGCAATGAACAGGTATCGTTCTTGCAATGAATTTCCTTCATTGCTGCTATGAATTTGTTTGAATTTGAATTTGAGTCATTGTTGTAATGAATGTGTTTCATTATTACAATGATTTTGTTTCATTGCAGCAATGAATGTTTTGAAGTGTGTTTGGAATTATTTATTGACAATTGTACATAAATATATTGTTAGTATTACATTGCAGGTGTTTGATAACAATTTTTTGAATTTTTGTTTTCGAAAATCTATTTGCTGGAGAAGAATCGTCTGGAGAAGATTGTGGTAGTTGAGTGTTATTGTGGCCGTTATATTCAGGTCCTGCAATTAAAAACATATACGAGGAATTTATTGTTAAAATATATATTTAAGATACGTACATATCTATGTCTGTACTTACCATGAACATTAGCTCTACGCCCCTCTGCTCTACTCCTTTAACATAGAACCATATCATTGTTTTGTTAAATCATGCAATTATTGTTGTGTTGAGGGTTTTGCTATTCAATTATAGTGTCACATCTCCCGTAATTAAGCCAGTGATCGCTACCCAGCGGGCAAAAAACCGAGCCTTAGCGAGTGTTACGCGAAATGCTCGCAAACGGGCTCAGAAGCGAGTATTTACCGGACCAAAACCGGGGGAGAAATTAAACTCGCCCAAATATTCGCAAACTGGTTTAAAAACGGGTGCTAAACGGACGAAAAGAGAGAAACATTGTTGTCGTGCACACACGTGCAGGCACACGACACAATAACAAAGTTTTGGCTATTGCATTTTGTTTTATTTTTCGTTTTGTTCTCGCAAAAGATATTGCAAAAGTCTCGCAAACGAATCTCTTGCAAGACATCGTAAACGAAACTTTTACTGCCACAAACTGAGCGACTGCTGATTCATTTTCCGATCGTTTTCGGATCTGTTTTCGAGAGTTTTACCCGCTAAAGTTTCGCGTAACTCTCGTATGCGATATCGTATACGAAGTTTTGGTCCGCTGGGTATGTAGGCATTTTCTTCAACTGCTCTTATATATATTTTAACCAAAGTTGTTAAAATTTCGATTGGATTCATTTGACTGTACGTTGGAATTGCCATTTTTTATGTTCGTCGTACTTGACACTTCGAATGTTTGACTTCATAATTTTCATTGACTTCGACTGCCCGCACAAATGAATGTATTTTTGTCGTTTTTTTTCTGAATCCAAATACCAACACAGTGAAACAGGCGCGACCGAATTATCCCAGCGGGCAAAAAACCGAGCCTTAGCGAGTGTTACGCTAAATGCTCGCAAACGGGCTCAGAAGCGAGTATTTACCGGACCAAAACCGGGGGAGAAATTAAAACGGACGAAAAAAGAGAGAGAAACATTGTTGTCGTTGTGTCGTGCGCCAAACAGAGACACACACGTGCAGGCACACGACACAGCAACAAAGTTTTGACTATTGCATTTTGTTTTGTTTTCCGTGTTGTTCTCGCAAAAGATATTGCAAAAGTCTCGCAAACGAATCTCTTGCAAGACATCGTAAACGAAACTTCTACTGCCACAAACTGAGCGACTGATGATTCATTTTCCGATCGTTTTCGGATCTGTTTTCGAGAGTTTTACCCGCAAAAGTTTCGCGTAACTCTCGTATGCGATATCGTATACGAAGTTTTGGTCCGCTGGGATGATTAAAACACAAACACACGAACATTTGGTTGTGACTTGTACCGTCACGCGCATACACTCACGCAAAAGTTCAATACATATTTCGGGGTAGTTTTTCCGCTATCGATGCGTCACTTTCTTTACTGTCGTGTTGCTCCTTGTAATCTGTTTATTTATCTATTTGATTTATAGATTAGCGAATTACAGAAACGATCATAACAAACACACAAATTCACACAATTTAGTTTTCACAATAAAAGATTATTACGAAGTATAACTAATTAGTCTGTTTTAACAAATTTATTTAAATTATTCCGGCAGAGAAATATGTCTACCACTTTCGATTGTTGCAATGGAACTGATTTAAGATGTGTACGTGACACACCACTCACGCTCACCATTTGCTCTTGCTGGCCTCTTTTTTACGCTCGTTTCCGACTGCTTCTATACCATCATGAAAATTAGTTTCGCTACAAGAACGAAATTGTTTCGTCAACATAAAATGTTGACAAACCTCCAAAATAAATAAGTATAAACTTTAAAAAGTAAGAGATGAACCAAATATCAGTAGTTTTTGTTTAATTTTCAACCCATTTTTCTACAAAATTCAAATTAAATAAAATTGTTGCAGGAACAGCAAGTTGCTGTAGCAACGAAATGGTAAATTGTCAAAGAATTCAAGTATGACATTTTTCGTTGCAGCGACTACCAAATTGTTGGACTTATTGTTCTAAGGTCTCTAAACATAAATATGATATATTTGGCTTGGTTACACAGCTTACTTAGGTTATCACTTACTTTGTACGGTAAGCTAAGTGACAATAAGCGGCATTTCAAGTTACTGTTTAATTTGCCGACATATGCAGGAGCAATATTGCCGCCATGAGCAATTTAAAAGTAAAAATTTAAATTCAAAAGTAAGAAGTATACTGTGGGTTAAAGCCAGACGAATATATGGTGCTCTAACAACGTACATATGTAACTAATATTGCCAAACTTCTTCTTTCCCTGCTTATATTTCAAGGTCTTTCGTTACTAGCAAGCAAACAAATAATCGCTACATTGTACCGAACAACATCCAATGAAGGGAAAGAGTAAAGGTTTTCAAAAACAGTCTCAATGATCTGGACTTAAGATCAATGAAGCATTTCACGACTCATTACTCGATACTGTCGCCGTCACTATGAGAGTGACTGTCACCGCAAGAAATGAGGGGTGGATAGAGCTGGGATTGGACTCACGTTATAAACATTACAAGTGCATCATTTGACGAAATCGACTTCCATACATCCTCACCCAATGTACTCAGGCAAGTAGTATCTCTTAGGATATCGAATTATTTGGGGGTTTGCTTTGAGCGAGACATCGCGAAACTCGACAATACTTGTTGACTTACTCGAACCACCTAGTACAACTTTTGTACTATTATTATTATTCCCGAAATTTATATATATATTTATATCCTTTATTTATGCAAAGAAAATATAACAATATAAAACAATCTTACAACACAAAGTGTAAAATTCGAGAAATTTTACACTTCTTAAATTTAAGAAAAATGGTTTCCCATTAGATCCCATGAAGGGATTGGGAAGAGCTTTTCACAACTAGTTGTACATTCACTAATTGGGACTGACAGTTTTACACCGGTTCCGAACGGCATTTTTGAGAAACTTTTTCATGGCTACATACTCGGTAGGTGGCCGTCGGTGGAGCAATGGTTAGTGTGCGCGGCTCTTGTACATGAGATCCTGGGTTCGAACCCTGCTCTGACCACCTTCAAATTTCTTTCGGAGGCGGTCACCTCGCTTAGTGACGGCGACAATATCGAGTATATAGCCATGAAAAAAGCTTCTCAAAATACCGTTCGGAATCGGTGTAAAACTGTAGGTCCCAATCAGTGAGTGAAAACTGGAGAGCGCACACCTCAGTGATTGTGAGAAGTTCTCCCAGGTCCCTTCATGGGATGTAATGGGAAACCATTTATTTTTTTTATTTATTTTACACACTCGGTAGTACCGCCGGTCCCAAACAATAATTTAGCCGAAAAAAAGTTATAACTTGCTTTTCAGAAGATGTATCGAGATGAAACTTTGCACGTTTTTATTAAAATAGAGGTTCACACCAAAAATGGACGGAATCTACTAAGTGGGCGTAGGATAGTTGTAGCTAGAAAAAATTATCATTCGATTTTTTATAAAGTTGTGTTTTATTTAGAAATATGTTATATATATATAATATTATTTAATAAAAGTATCAACAATAACAAGTTTGAATATTTTAATAAGAATCTGCTTCACTTTCTGAATCGACTTGCGGCTCGGGCGTTAACGTGTCTGAAATGAATAATAGTACTTCTTCAGATAAAGGCTCTGCACTCAGGCTCAGGCTCTGCAGGAGAGGGCTTGGATGATAAAGATGATGTAAGAGCATCCGAATACAATAGTAGATAGTGAAATAGTGCATACATTGTTTTTTCTCGGGACATTTTTCGTAGGTGATTTTCTCGTATATTCCTGAAATCCTTATTTCGGGATTCCAGAGTATCTTCGGACAGTGCAGCATATTGAATAATATCTGCATGGAATTTTGTCAACACTCGATGGCATGTAATACCACGAATACACTTGTATGTACAGCTTTGCTGTGTCCATCGCATATGTTCGAAATGCTTCCACATGAATAGCAAAGCCGTAGGACATAGTGGTTAAAATCATTGCAAATCTCTTTATCAAAAAATCTTGTATCAGTGCTACCGTCATTCGTTATTCCGCATCCCGGCTTAGGAATATTAACCAGCAATCCCATATCTGTTCTCAAACTGTCAATAATGGTTTACTTTGTAGCCTCTTTAACGGCCTTCTCGGAATCCCCTCTGGTTTGCCATTTTTGAACATTTAGTTAATAGGCAGTATGAAGGACACATTCAAAACACCTTATCTAAGCGTGCAATGTTGGCAGGCCATACTCATAAAGGCTTCCTTTCGGCTGTAATTTTACAAGTGCACTCAAGCCGTTCATAATTGTTGGTGAAGCTCCACAAATTCCATAACATTGTCAAGAAGAATTTGCTATTGTTGAAAATATTTTCCCATCAATCATCGTGAAATAAAAATTATGGGTGACATTAATTTCTTCGCCTTCTTCACAGATTTGTGTTGGCTATTTGAGATTTTATCGCACCTATTTCTTTTTCAGCTAGCGACTTAGTCTCTTTTTAAAAAATAAGATTGATTGGCCTACAAAACTTACAGAAGATAGACGTGGATTGTGCCAAACAAGTTTATTATCGTCTTTGAGCTGCAGAGGAACCAAAGAAATTTCAAACAAATATTCGTCTGTTTTATCTTCGTACTCGTCACCGAAAGCCGGCTTATATCGCGAATGCCTACTACTGCCATGACATCCCCATTTATACGACAAAATGAGTTTAGTGCATTTGTTCTGTTTTAAAACTTCTTTTTGCTGTTTTAAAATCGTTTTTGTTGTGTGATCTACCAAACTGTGCAGTAACTTCCGCCGATATGTCGGAAATTGTAATACCATATTTTGTATAGCACTCCATTTTGGCAGACAAAAGTTTGTGGTACAATGGGAAGATGTCGGCATTATGATTATTTAAACCTGCACGCAGTTGGGTATAAGTGTTTTTTGTGTATGCACCATCGATATACAAAACTGAAGCCTCTTCGTTAGTTTAAGGTAAGCAATGCCTTGCTGACGCTTTCGAAGGAGAAGTACCTGACAATTTTCGGAGCATGTCTGTTTCCAGATTTACAAAGGCTTGTTCCAGCTGCAAAGGTTAATTCTTCTGGTGACAAACTCACCAATAAAAGCGCTACTTTCATTCGCTTTGCCTTGATCTGAATATTCCTTTAAAGGTCTCCTGCTTATATGTTGACGATATTACATTTTGATGAAGGTTTAGCAGGAATAACAAACATCCCGTCTAACCAACTCCGATGGGAAGTCTCAAACACGAGCCTTGCTCGATTGGCCTGTATCCACTTTTGTTTTCAGAATACATAAGTATAAATTTATGAACAGATTGTTGCACATCTTTACGATAACTAATGTCGCCTTGGTTTTCAAGCCCAATCTTAGAGAAAATATACGTTAAAACAGCATTCTTGTTTGATTTTGCTTTTTTTGTATTGTACCAAACATTGTACAGTTCCTTCTCCTCGCGATCGGCATTTTTCACTGTAGAGAAGAAAAAAATCGGTTAGGCAAAAACTGGTAGGTGATTTTGCAAACATTGACACGCTGACATCACACAGTTTACAAAAAGCCATTAACTATAGCAGAAGTCGGGTGAAGTCCTACTTAAAACCTTAATACAACTTGGACATTGAATAAATTTGCACGCACTAAACACTTATGTACAGAATGAATTTTTATCTAAACAAAGTACCACATTGAACATATATTTCCAGTAATATTTAGTCACACCTTCACCTTAATAAACTTTATCAACAAAATATATTATATACTTTCTTTTTATTTGTTTTACAATCATTCCAATTGTGTAATTAGAAATCGAGTATGCTGTCAATACTATAGTACCGCCGCAATCACGTCCTTTTAAAACAATAAAGCGAAGCTAAAATCGCGAACTGAAGCAAAAAATATACCGGGACGATTTAAAAATCACCCAGGTGACAACGAAAATCGTATTCCAGGGATCAAAATAGAAACTTTGCCCGAGGAACCATACCTCTAAAACTAATTCTGATGTACCGACTTTTGAAAAATCCGAAATTTGTTCGAAATTTTGAAAAACCCCATTAGTGTCCCAATCGAGTCCAAATGTATGACCACACGTACTTGACCACACGTACTTTGGATGGCCGACCGACCCATGGCAGTGGCACACCTCCTGGAACCCCCCTCGGGGGTTCTCAATACAAACATTTCAAAAAATAACCATTTTTGTCACTTTACATGGAAAAATCAGCGAAATGGCTATGCTTTTTTTCTTTTTGGAGTTTATTTCTCTCTTTAGAAATTTATTTAGTTAGAACATATGTATGTAAGTGGAAAAATGAATTTAACTTAGCAACAGAAAAGAAACTAAAAAAATTATTGTTTGAAGTCTTTTTTTGCTTTCAAGTCTGGACAATTTCGCACGGCTCTCTAATGTCGTCGCCATAACAGCCTCTACATGAATTTAAAAAATTTGCTCGGGGATATGTACAAAATTCTTTAGAAAAACCGTTGATGGCTTTAGTATGATTCTCAGAATTGAAAAAAGTAAGTAATAAACAAGAGGTTATTTCATTTTTATGATTTCGGTAGCAAATTATTAAACGCCTATAAATGTACGTGGATGCTGAATTACTGTTCTTGTTCCCTTATGATACCTAATTCGTTCACACGCAATTAAAGGGAAAAAGGTAAGGTGAACTTTTTTACTGATCTGTGTATTTCCGTTTCCAACTGATGATTTTTTTACAGAAATTCAATGCACATTTATTAGTGGTCATTATTTGGAAAGTTTTGCAAAATTTGAAACGCACACGTGCGTGAACAAAGCCATAAATGATACTTACTGAACGCACAATAATAAACATTTCTGAATCCTGGTATCAGGAGGCTGACTCAGGTAAGCGTCCATTCATCAGTACCTGCCGGTACTTTTACGTGTACTTCAGTTAAAAAAACAAGTAGTATTTATAGGGGTTCGATGATAGATTTTATTCATTCAACAAGTATCTACGAACGCGAAAAGTACAAGTGATTTTTCTCCGGTCTTTTTTAAAGTGAATAACGACAAAAAAGTAAAAGTTTACGCTAATCTCTGATGCAGCAACAGCTTCAAGTACGTTGTGTTTTGAATTAATAAAAATGTTGCTACTGTTTCTTGGATTGTTATGTAATGGTTATCAGAGTTAGAAATATGGATTTTTTCCCGTTTTTTCCATTTTCTTTAGTTTACAATGAATCCACCATCCTCTACACCGCAAGATGAAGCAACAACAACATCAACAACTATCGAAAACCCAATGAGTCATATACCTAAGCATGATGTTAATGTTTGTGGTGTGTCTACTGATTTGACTGATCTTAATTTACCAATACATCTGGATATCTTGAGATATTATTTTTACTTGAGCGAACGTGCTAAAACAGAACAAAAAAAGTTTTCCTATAAATCATTCACTACTCAAGTACAAGATAAGTTGATTGGATTTTGGGAAAAACTTGGTATGGAAATAATGCCAAAAAATAGTGTGTTTATTAGGAGCAAAATAAAAATCCAAAAATTTCCAGAGTTTGTAAAATCTGTGGAAACAATTTTTTACATTGGAACATGTTAATACGATTTGCAGGCGGCTCCATGTGCTTGCGGCTTGGTTCCACAACACCTCAAAGAGTTTATGCACAATCAACCTAATCAGAGAAGACTAACAGTGGATGCATTTGTGATGGAATTGAAGAGCAAGGAGCAACGTCTATGTCATCAATGCCAACATACCAAGATCCCAATGATTCCACATACGCACCGCCATCGGTTCTAGAAGATATGGATAGAAGCACAAGTTCACAATACACGTAAAGATACGATTGTTTTAACTTTGCCTTGATATGTGACAGATTTGGTGTGCCTGATAGAGTAGCATCAGCATTGGGCACCGCTCTTTTCCAAGATTTTAAAATGAAAGATAAGCATAGCAAACCTCTCATCATGGATAAATCGAAAGATCGCAGAGAAAAAGAGAAATGCAGGCAATAAGTGCTTGGCAAACGGTTAGATGATACCAATTTGTTAGCGTTTTTCTCCGATTGCAGAAAAGATCATACTTTAACGAGAGATAAAATTAATGAGATACTATACTAGTATGGTAAAAGAACCTCATCTTATTATTTTAAACCGCTGAATACAAAGCAACCAAATTAAATTATTTTTTTCAACGATAAAAATATATCACTGGATGCATTAATTGGCATATGCACTGTCGGTGAGCCAACATACACTGGCCCACACGGTGTAATTATATTCGAATTGCTGTTAAAAAGACCACTGCATTGGTTCGTTTGCCTTCTACACTCCAACGAACTTCCGTTTCGGCATTTGTTTGAAGCTTTGGATAAATCAACCAGCACTTTACCAAGATCGGCAACCGGAAAACTGCGACGTCAAATTGAAACTTGTGAAACTCTTCCGGTAAGTCATTGCTATCACTCATTATAATTGTCAACCGTTTTTAATTATTTTATTATTATATATTTTCAGGTGGTGGACAGATTTCAGAAATTTGAGTTGAATAATATGCCCCCTGCTCCAGAAAAAATTGAATTTTCCGCCGATTCGAAGTACTTATACGACATGGCCCATGCAATTTCTAGCAGTGTGGTTTCGGGGTTCTGGCTGATATCAAACCAGGCAAAATTGTACATTCTCGCTGGCTCACCAAATCAAATGAAAATTTAAGAATTCTGGTTGAATGTATAATTAAATGTATAATTAATGTCTTCAATATCAAGTATTACAGCTCTGTCGTGTACGGTAGAGTATTATTTTTGAAGTTCATTAGGTGGTCACGTTTTCTAGAACCTCGTTTACGCAGAATTGTCAATCAAGTACAGATAATTCATATTATGCATATTCGGAAAATATCTTGTTATCAATGTTGTTTGATGACAGCAAAGAAAAACGCTATCGAACCGATGTTGACGACCCAACTTTAAGTACACGAGTTACACGGAAATGATCAATTTGAATGATATAAATAACGTATTTGAACCACCATTCACACGAAGCAATCCGTACAGGGGGTGTGCCACTGACATGAGTGGGTCGGCCCTCCAGAGTACGTGGGGGTCGGTCATACAATTGGACTCGATTGGGGCACTCTAAATGGGTAAAAGTGGGATTTTTAAAAATTTCGGATTTTTCAAAAGCCGGAACATCAGAATGCGGATCTTTTTGACTAGAAAGAATATTTAAATCAAGATGATCAACCGTTTAATGATCCAAAAAATCCATCACACGTATACGGAACGGAACGATATGTTTAATTGCTAGCTTGCGTTTCCAAACGAGTTATACCGGAATATGTAGAGGCTGTTATGGCGACGACATTAGAAAACCGTGCGAAATTGCCTAGACTTGAAAGCAACAAAGACTTCAAACAATAATTTTGTTTAGTTTCTTTCCGGTTACTAAGTTAAATAAAATTTTTCATTTACATACATATGTTCTGAATAAATAAATTTATAAAGAGAAAAATAAACTCCAAAAAAGAAAAAAACAGCCGTTTCGCTGATTTTTTCATGTAAAGTTCCAAAAATTTTGATTTTTTGAAATGTTTGTATGGAGAACCCCCCAGGGGGTTTCCAGGGTTTGTGCCACTGACATCAGTGGGTCGGCCCTCCAAAGTACGTGGGGGTCCGTCATACATTTGGACTCGATTGGGGCACTCTAAATGGGTAAACGTGGGATTTTTGAAAATGTCTGACAAATT
Source organism: Phaonia tiefii (assembly GCA_963931995.1). NCBI lineage: Eukaryota > Metazoa > Arthropoda > Insecta > Diptera > Muscidae > Phaonia > Phaonia tiefii. The sequence continues at coordinate 176,289,992 of OZ008369.1, read as the reverse complement.
TCGGATTTTGAAAAAGGCGGGCCATCAGAATTCGTTTTAAGGCTATGGTTCCTCGGGCAAAATTTCATATTTTGACCCATAGAATACGATTTTCCTTGTCACTTGAGCGAGTTTTTTGCCTGCCTACAAATCGACCCGCCCTACGTTATGCACAGTGGACACTTGCCCACTCATTACACAGTGCAACACGAAAAAAATAACCATATACGGACACCACTACGTGATAAAAGACTAAAAAAAAAAGACCCGTGTCTCCCAATTTTTGCCAAAGTCATGCACTTTTTTTTTATGGGCCGCCAAAGATTTGGGGCCACGGTATCATTTTCGTAAAATGTGATCATTTTCTCAGGCTCATATCTGGCAAACCGTTCAGAATTTCGATTTACTCTCTGAGGCAAAGTTGTAGCTATTGAACAAAAATTGCGAACATATAAAATCAAAAAAACTTCACCTTCCAGATCAAAATCGCAAAAAACTTAAAAAAATTCGATTTTTTTACCTTTTTTCCCGTGTTCAGGTCCATAGGTAGCAAACCGTTCAAAATTCAAGGAAACAATCAACTACAAAAATTTACCTAAGATCTCAGTAAACAAATTTCTAGAACATATAAACTTCCTAGAGATGATTCTTAACACTGTTTAGGTAGCACGCAAAAGTGAAAAATTTGCCGAAAATTTTTTAATTTCATTTTTTTTACCTTTTTCTCCTGTTCAGGTCCATAGGTAGCAAAAAATGAAATGAAATACGCCTGGCCAGAACCATGTGCATTCTTCAGTCTATGTTGTTGTATTTGTTCATCCACACTTCCTCTTGGCCTCCACGAGTTACATTGGAATTGATTCAGTGGTGAGCGTGAATCCCAATTACAAAGAAAACAAAAGAATTTTGGGAAGCCCCGACAGCAGCAGCACAGGCAATGCAGTAAGCTCAGCACACGCAACAAGGGACGCAGCACAGAATATAAAAGCGACACGACGCTCACATCGAGGCATTACACAGCGCGACGTCAACGAGAGCTCAGCGGTGAAAGTTATAAAGTGAAAGTGAAAGTAAAAAAAGTGAAAGTGCTACAGTATAATTCGCACACAACATTGGCAACTGACAATTTTAATATGCAGTGTGAAAATATTGATTTATTTTGCTACGTTTGCGGTCATCAAACCAGAAAAAAACATCTAAAAGATTTCAGAAGGAAAAGAATCTTTTAACTAGTGAATTCAAAAGAGCATATACATTGTTTTTCGACGAAGTGGACTTGACCGGTGAAAATTACACACCTAATACAGTGTGTCGCCAATGTTATAACAATCTCATGGCATGGTTGAGTGGAGGCAGAGGTACTATGAATTATTGTAAGCCGGTAAACTGGATTAATCGCCCAGGTGATCATGATGCAACCAGTTGCTATGCATGCGTAAATTACACATGTCGTCTAAATCGACATTCTGAGAAGAACAAAATATATAAAGCAACTGCAACAGCCACACTACCAGTGCTTGCACCTGAAAATTTTGTATCACCAAGGCCGCCAACTCCAGATCGTACTACAGAATTTACAGCAATGAGTACAGCAAGTGGTGTTACTTATGAAGATCCATTTGATACCGATTATGAGCCCCAACAGGGAAGACATGGACCACAACTAATAACACAAATGGAAATGGATTTTTTTGTGTCCATATTGGGATTATCGCAGCGACTTGCAATATTTTTGACAGCTTTTTTAAAGCAAAGAAAACTCACACATGCTAATGTTAACTCTACGGCGTACCGCAAACGACAAGCTGAATTTCAGATGCTCTACACTCTAAATGATGACAATTCGTTCGCTTACTGCAACGATATAAAAGCTTTGGTGGTAAAAATGGGAATGAACTACATCGCTAGTGAGTGGAGATTATTTATTGATGGTTCTGTTTCAAGCTTGAAAGCAGTGTTGTTGCATGTGTCGAACCGAAAACCTTCCATTCCGCTAGCAATGGGTATCAACATGAAAGAAAGGTATGAAACATTGAAAGATATAATGGAAAAAATCAAATATTACGAAAATAAATGGAAGATTTGCTGTGATTTGAAGGTCATCAACATTTTGCAAGGGATCATCGATAAGGGCGGCTTCCCAAAATTCTTTTGTTTTCTTTGTAATTGGGATTCACGCTCACCTCTGAATCAATACCAATGTAACTCGTGGAGGCCAAGAGGAAGTGTGGATGAACAAATACAACAAGATAGACTGAAGAATGCACATGGTTCTGGCCAGGCATATTTCACTTTTTGCTACCTATGGACCTGAACAGGAGAAAAAGGTAAAAAATTGAAATTAAAAAATTTTCGGCAAATTTTTCACTTTTGCGTGCTACCTAAACAGTGTTAAGAATCATCTCTAGGAAGTTTATAAGTTCTAGAAATTTGTTTATTGAGATCTTAGGTAAATTTTTGTAGTTGATTGTTTCCTTGAATTTTGAACGGTTTGCTACCTATGGACCTGAACACGGGAAAAAAGGAAAAAAAAATCGAATTTTTTTAAGTTTTTTTGCGATTTTGATCTGGAAGGTGAAGTTTTTTTGATTTTATATGTTCGCAATTTTTGTTCTTTATGATAGTAGCTACAACTTTGCCTCAGAGAGTAAATCGAAATTCTGAACGGTTTGCAAGATATGAGCCTGAGAAAATGATCACATTTTACGAAAATGATACCGAGGCCCCAAATCTTTGGCGGCCCATAAAAAAAAAAGTGCATGACTTTGGCAAAAATTGGGAGACACGGGCCTTTTTTTTTTAGTCTTTTATTACGTAGTGGTGTCCGTATATGGTTATTTTGCCATGACTTAAAAAATTACACACAGTGTTATCAAACAAAATTGTTGATTCTAACAAAGTCAAAAAAATTACTTACTACCATTGCACTACCGACGGCAAAACACAATTCTGAAACTGCTTGATCAATTAGTGATGGATGTAATAGAAAATTACGAATTCAATGTAGGTAAACGAGTCAAAGATTCTGTAAAAAATAATACATACGTAGGTAGTTTAAAAAAATATAAAAAATTTTAATTTTATCGGCTGATGTTGTTTATCCAACACAGACAATTACTAAAATCGAACTCAGTTAACATTCAATTGCCTTCTCAATTCAATTCTTGTTTGATTTTGCACCGATAAAGAAATTGATAGTCGCAATAAAATAATTTTTAAAATATTAATTGTATTAAAATCAATGAACAAATTTTTCTAATAACTCAATAGTTAATTGATTTATAAGGGATGACTCGAACAAATATATTTGTTAGGTCAATCAAACACTTACGTAACATAGTGTGCGTATAATTATAAATTATTTAATTGAGTCAAGTAAAAAAGTTAGTATGTTTTGCCCAACATTTTGACCAATAATTAAATTAAATCAATTATAAAATTGATTACATTTTAGAGAAACAGCACAAAGCTTTTAATGTAATAAAAAATGGATATATTTACCCTCCTAATTTTGAGCCTTTAGACCCATTTAAGTAAAGAACAAGTCAATATTTTCTTTTGCTTAAAAATTTTACCGATTTTAAAATTTCTTCTGAGTTTGTTCACTGAAACGGAAGCTTCGTCAGTGAAATAATAATGTTCACCGCCCCAACAATTTTTGTCATCGAAAATGAGCTAACGCACAGTTTCGTTCCCGGTACGAAACTGAATTAATCAAACTTGTGGATGCTGCGGCAATGAGTATATTTGATTGCTGCAACAAATTTGTGCCATTGCTTCTATAACCATGTTTCTTTGCTACAATGAATGTGTTTCGTTGCTGAAATGAACTTGTTTCATTGATGCAGTGAATTTTTTTATTGATGCTATGAATTTTTTTTTTCATTGCTGCAATGAATTGTTGAATTTGTTGTCTCATTGTTTCAACGAGTTTGTGTCATTGCTGCAGTGACTTTGTTTCATTGCTGCAATGTTTTTTTTCATTGCTGTACTGATTTTGTTTCATTACTGTAATGATTTTGTTTGACTGCAGCAATGAATGTTTTATACTGTATTTGGATTTATGTTTTTTGTTATTTAAATATTACATTGGTGGTATGTATTTTTAATAATAATTTTCATAATAATTCTTTAACGATTTAGTACTTTATATTGTTACGAATTTTTGCGTTGTTTTATTCCCAACAATAAAACAAGGTTCGTTTTAAATTACGATAACTACAACGGTTTAACTTCCTTTTATTTTACTTAGTACAAGAGTTTACTTTATTTATAACACTTAACAAGTCTTGTATTTTACTATCAATTCGCGTTGCTTACTTTACGGGGTTTAATCACAAACTGAACTCTCCACTCCAAAGACCTCCGCTATTTATACCAACTTACCATACTCAAATGAAGGTAGATCTAGCGAATTCAAGAACCTTCTAGACATTGTTGTTGTTGCTTATCTTTGTAGAACAATCTCGAATGGCGGAGAATTATCTTTACTGAGGTGAATTCATACTGCTGGTTTAGCGAGCTGGTACGTTGTTACAATGCATACTTTCAGGCGCAGCACGAACCGCCTGTTATTTACATACTGTTAGTAGAGTCATTAACAGCAAGCAAAAGCTTTTACTTATTCGTAACACTGCCCACCACTTAAGCCTGTTCGTCTCGAGCAGGCTCAACCCCCCGTTTTCTATACAGGGCTAGTCTTACCAAATGCACGACTTTCATTTTAGCTCTTGGACTTTGGCTTTTCTGGATTCTATAAACCACGTCATTTATTCGTTTGACAACCTTGTAAGGGCCTTCCCAGTGAGTCTGAAGTTTTGGAGATACACCCTTCTTGCGCTGTGGGTTGAACAGTAAAACTAGCTGACTTCCATGAAATCCTTCTGAATTTGCTGCTTTGTCGTACCTGGCTTTCATCTTATTACTGACCAACTTCATTCTGCTGCGAACAAACTCGTGAAGTTCGCTAAGCGCTTCTCGGATACCATCATTCTTCCCACTGTCGGATGTTAGGCAGTTGCCAAACTCCAAATTTCTAGGGAGCTTTAACTCTGTCCCGAAGACGGCACTAGCTGGAGTTCGGGCAGTAGTATCCTGGGTGGCCAGGGTGGTATGCTAGAAGGAATTTTGGTATGCGCTCGTCCCAGAATTTTCTATCCTTACTGACGACCCTGCTCAAACATTCTTCAAGAGCCTGATTAAATCTCTACCGTGCCGTCAGTCCGAGGGCGCAATGATGTCGTTCTCATACCACGAATTCCATTCCTCTCGCATATTTCTTTCAAGATGGCAGATTCATAATTCCTACCCTGCTCCGTATGCAGTTCAAAAGGGACACCAAAACGACTTATCCAGTTGTTCACGATAGCTTTGCATATTGTTTTCGCTTCTTTATTTGGAATAGCGTACACCTTGGGTCATTTACTGAAGTAGTCCATAACGACTAGGGCATATTGGCTCCCAGAACTACTTGTTGGATATGGACCAGCCACACTCAAGTATATTCGCTCGAAGGGAGCACTTGGGCTCACCTGATGTCTCCGTCCGCAACTCCTCCGCGTTGGTCCATTAATTGTCAAGCACTGAGTGCAGCCTGCAATCCACTCGGATACAGCTTTTTGACGACCAACCCAATAGAAACGTTCACTTAGTTTCTCCATAGTTTTGCCTTTACCGAGGTGCCTACCACTCGGACCATTATGAGATCCTGCAATTATCTCTTTCACTTTCAGGGCAGGTACCACAATTAGATTTTTCTCCGTTTTACCATCTTCACTTTCCCATACACGGTATAGACAGCCATCTTGCAATCTCAGGCTATTCCACTGGGCCCAATATGATTTTTCATTCCGCGTTAATTGTCTATCCTCTTCCTTTGCCCAAATAATTGTTGCCAATACAGGATTATTTCTCTGTGCCGTGAACCACTCGTCGTCTGTGTTAATTCGCAGGGATCGGCCGTCAATAATTTGCTCTTTTATCTCAGGCTTAGAATCCTACGTACGCTCGATTACATGTGGACGGTCATTTACTCGTCCGGTGTCGGCTGTTATCGCTGGAGATCTTGAGCATTTTCGCAGGTCTCTACAGTCCCGCCCTATATGGCCACGTTCTCCATGATTGCCACCATTCAATTTTCTTTCAGTTCGCTAACGGCGTCTTTCAAATCTTTTTATTTGCCTTCCGTTTCTACCCTTCGCACATGATGTGTCTGTTGACTGGAAACAACCCTCGCCGTCTCATTCGCCAAAGCAAATGAAACTGTTTCCACAAATGTAGCTTTTTTTGAGGCACACACCGCATATCTAACGCCAGGATCGTTAATGCCCCTAACAAATGCCTCTATTTTAAATTGCTCTAAGAAAGTTTGGAGTTCTCCAGGATATGCCATCAACATCAAACGTTCCACCTCGGTTGCGAAGTCCTGAAGCATTTCATTATGCTTTTGCACTCGGCCTCTTAATTCCATGCGATATAAATCCTTCTTGTGATCGCCACCATACTTGCGTTGTAACGCAGCCCGTATATCCTCGTAGTTGTTTCTGGCACTGACGGGAATGCTCTGAAGGACTTCTGCTGCGCTGCCTTTCAGTGCTAAAATTAGCTCTACTGCTTTGTCGTTGCTGTTCCACACGTTCTTAATTGCGACCATTTGGAACTGGAATTTAAAAACGTCAAATGGTGTAGAGCCATCGAAGCTGGGAGCTTTCAATCTACTAGAGGCTTCAGAAATTACTCGTACTGGCCCCTCTTGTAACTGAAGTTCATTAATTTTTCTTCTGTTCGAAGTTTTCGAATTTCTCATTAACATGTATTTCCATGTTGTTCATAACTTCCGAAATTTGTTGAAGTTTGTCATTTGTGGCGTTAGATGTCTCTTGCATAATTCTTGAATTTTAGCTCAATTTCTCGTCCACAATTCTAGAATTCTCGTTCATAATTCTAGAATTCTCACCAAATTTCTGATTCATAATTCTAGAATTTTCATTCATAATTCTAGAATTATCGTCCAATTTGACCATCATGGCAGCAAATATTGTAGAAACATCTACATTACCAGTTGCTTCTTTTGCACAAACCTCCATTTCGTCTTTGCACTCGAACTGATACGTGTCAATGTCGATGTTTCGGCGTTTAAATTCATCTATTACTCGCCTCTGCAGCTCTACCTTATTACCGGCTGTCGGTTTATCCAATTTACTCAACTCCTTTTTTAGTTATTCAACTTTGAGTTCTTCAAACTTCATCGTTGTCCTTAACTCGTAATTTCACTTCTGACACCAATGTTACGAATTTCCTTATTCGTCCTTTTTGCGTTGTTTTATTCCCAATAATAAAACAAGGTTCGTTTTAAATTACGATAACTACAACGGTTTAACTTCCTTTTATTTTACTTATATAGTACAACAGTTTACTTTATTTATAACACTTAACAAGTCTTGTATTTTACTATCAATTCACGTTGCTTACTTTACGGGGTTTAATCGCAAACTGAACTCTCCATTCCAAAGACCTCCGCTATTTATACCAACTCACCATACTCAAATGAAGGTAGATCTAGCGAATTCAAGAACCTTCTAGACATTGTTGTTGTTGCTTATGTTTGTAGAACAATCTCGAATGGCGGAGAATTATCTTTACTGAGGTGAATTCATGCTACTGGTTTAGCAAGGTGGTACGTTGTTACAATGCATACTTTCAGGCGCAGCACGAACCGCCGGTTATCTACATACTGTTACTAGAGTCATTAACAGCAAGCAAAAGCTTTTACTTATTCATAACAGTATATTTACTTCATATATAATATTCAACCTATGTTGAAACTCTCGTCTGGAAGAAAATCAGTGATGCCAACTCTGCAGGAACGAAACGCGTCTTCGAAGTACCTAAAAAGTGCTAAAACGCGCCAAAAAACTAAAACGGACAGAAACATCCCAAAAGTGCTAAATCGCGCTTAATAGATAAGGTGATTTCCAATAGGGACAAGTAGATTTTAACAGTTCAAGTCGGTTATGTTGTTGTATCTTCTGTTAATTTTAATTTTATTTCGGGCAATAGAGACAATCACCATGGCAAGTTCCGGTGTCGAGCAACACGTGCGAATAATACGACTTTATTATCAAAATGGGTGTTCCCTTCTTATGAATAAATGTGTACATCAACAAGCTTCGCGGATTTAGGACGATACCAATCAATATCAAGTGGTAATGCTTGTACAGAATGTCATTGTTTGGTCTGGATTGTGGTCCGTCAACGGAGAGCGTTACCGATCCGTGGTTCCATCAGGACGCCACTACGTGCTACGCAGCCGATGCCACAATGGGCATTCTGCATGACCGATTTAAGAATTATCTCACGCAGAGCTGACTTGCACTGGCAACAGACACCGCGCGATTTGACCCGCTTAGACAATTTCTTGTGGGGTTTCCTTAAGTCGCAGATACAATCCAATATTCCATAAATACCAGCACACTCAGACAACATAGCCCGCGATCGTTTGAATGAAGGCATATTCCCCACATAATGCTTTTGATAGACAAAGAATTCGGGGATATATCACACGCAACGAGTTTCATTAAATTTTAACATTCTCTGTTGGAATATCCTTTCAGATGTGCACCCGAATAAAACGATGTTTGTAGTGCAGATTTGACGAGTGCCAGCTATTGCTGACAGTCTTGTTTTCTGTTTCTGTTGTCTCTGGTTGTACTAACCGAATTCCGTAGAAAAGCTCCATGTCTTTCATACGTTTTTGTGATCCAGAATAGTTTGTTGCGTATGGAGAAGTGTTTTGCAGCAATCATACAGTTGAAAGAAATACACATTAGGTCTGTCTGCGTACTTTTCCAGTAGCAAATACTCAGTAACCTTTTTTGGGAGAGTAAGAACAATTTTCCTCCCTGGGTTGAAAATATCTCAAAAAGTACGCAGACAGCATCCAGTGAAATCTTGCAAGAAAACAGCTGATCGGTGTGTAAACAATTGAAATAAGAAAGCAAAAAAATTTTAGCATATGTGTCGTACGATCGCACTGTATATTTGCACGTTTCTAGCATGAAATAAAATATTTTGTTTATTATAATTTATTATAAACGATCAAATCAACACAATTCTAACTACTTACCTCTGCCATTGCTAAATTTAAATTTTTATTTTCATTTCACAAAAATTATTTCATTCAAACAGTAAATAAAAACAGCTGTTCAAACTGGTTGCAAAATCTTGCAAGCAGAAATTTCTCCAGCAACATTTTGCAAGTTCTCTAACTTCCAACTGTCAAAAAATTATCTTTTTGACTCTCACGCTGCAAGAGGTTTGGAGTACGCAGACAACATTTTGCAAGATTTTGCACAAAATGATGCAAAATATGTGTACGCAGACAGAGCTATTGCCTTTGACAATAGAGAAACAGAAAAGAGCCGCTATGCCTCTCTTCGCGTTCTCTTGATGACGACGAGGTAGTAGGCCATTTCATCGAGTTAGAGTTGCTTTTGTAATTTACTCTTGGTTGAACCAATACGGACAGAAATAAAAGGGAATGCGTATTTTCGTTCGACGCAAACAATATAAAACATAATTTAATTGTCATTAGTATCAACCAAACACTTTTTAACTTAGATTGCTGCATTGTCTTTAATCTGTATGTCTTCTTTGGCCTCTCATTCTACATCATTTCGTTAGTACATTTTCTATCAGCTGTGCTAGAGAAACGCCCTGCTTGGAGTCATCATTGGGAGTTTAACGACTTCTTAATAGAGGGGTCTGCTTTCCATACCTTCCGCTATTTTTGGTTTTCTCTCCACCTAAAAATTTATAAATCTTAAGGGTAATAACCAATACAAACATTGAAGCAAAACAGTAAACGGCGTTAAAAGGTGGAAGCAACAAATTTAACATTCTGTAGCAAATTGGTGTTGTATAGAAAACGGGCTAAACGGCTAAATAAAACCTCAAAACGCGTGCACATTACGCGTTTTTGCAAAAAAGCGCCAATGAAATTTTTTAAGCGTTTTGCATGGTCGAAAAGTGCTAAATCTAGCCCCAAAAGGGCTAAGTTGGCATCACTGAAGAAAATTGTATCATTTGAGGCTTTGTGCGATAACGTGGCCATCGTAGTCTAATCATACAAATAAAAACATATACGGTGGTATTATTAATAAGCTTCGTATTCATATATGTGTAACAGATACATATATGAAATTATGCACTTACCACGAACATACGTTTCACCTCTATTACGATTTCCATTACACTGAATGTAACAGGATACAATATATCGGTTCAGAACTTCCTTTAATATAAAACCGCATCATACTTATTCTTCAAATCATAATTTCTTGTTTTGTTGAAAGTAGAGATGGGCGCGAGTCACGTGATTGGCGTGAATAAGAGTAGGACCGAATGTTGCTCACGTGAGCGTGCGTGAACGTGAGTAGCTGAAAAATCTTCGCGCGTGAGTCCAATCTTTGCGTGAGTGAGTGTGCGTGAGTACTATTTTCGCGTGAGTCACGAATGTTTGCGAATGATTGATATCATTTATTTCCGATTTTCTTACTACTTTAGTAACCAAAGTAGTATTTTTGGAAGACTTATAATACCATTTCCATCTAAAAAGCGTCGTTAATCATCTTCTGTATATTAAGGAGCTCTGATACAAGCGAAGAAGTTTTCACCGGGGCGATATCTTTAATGTGGTAATAATATGATATCAGAACTTCTAAACTATAGGTCCGACTGTTTCATAATGTACCAAGTATTTATAGGGGAGGAGTCCAGATTTCAGAATCTGGTATTTAGTGGCACCCTGTATCAACGTCAGTTTTGATACAAGGTATCATAGTATACCATCTTAGTGATCAAGTTTCATTAATTGTAACTTCTTAACTTGTAGTTCGATTTAAAGTTTCTTTGTTTTTGAGATTTTAATGAGCCGAACAAACAAAAAACTTGCAGAGTCAGGCGTCGTGTCTCTAAGCGGTACAAAGATATGTGGAATCAAAAGTTTAAAAAGTAAACTTTTGCACTGACTTTGTTTAATTTTTGGTAATAACTTGGTCGTTTTGAGTCAAAATTTAGTTCTAAACACGCAGCTACATTGGCAAGACTTCAACCAAATGTAAGTTCAAAACATTTTTAAATTATTTAAAACCGCTTGGTAATGACAACTTCTCAAATTTTGAGTTTTTTAAAACTGAAAAAAACAAAATTTTTTAGAAAATGTACCATCATTCTTTCAATAGTTTCTAATATTTTTTTAAAGAAATTAATAATATGATGTAGTTTTTGTTTTGAAACAAAGACCTTGCCAAAGGTACTAAATGTAATTTAAAAAGTTTTTGGGCATGCACCATACAGCCAGGACTGGCAGAAAATTAATGAGTTTTGAACAAAATTTACAATTTTTGAGTACGGGTTGTTTATTTGTATACTTTTGTAAATCATTATTGTGAACTAAAATGTTGCCACACAAATTCTGATCCTACACCTTAATCTTGGTCAGGAGAGCTCAATTTCTAAAATAAACTCGAATTTTTCTCAACAATTTTTTTGGGAGGAAAAAATTTCTCAAATAATTTTATTAACATTAAATTGAACAAACATTGGGCTCTAATGTTAACAAGATAATTAACGAAATAGGGAATAGGGCACTGGTCAATATTTTGTTATCCGTAACTGTATACTTGAAAAATGAACGAATTTGCTACGCCCATTTAGGTATTATATAGTACCAAGTACAAAATATTATATAGTACCAAGTTTAATAGCAGATGTTTTGTTTTTCGAGATTCAGCAGTTGATTGACGTTTGACGTAATATAGCTTAATACCGAAGTAACAATGGACATATGCTTCACAAAATGTTGTCATCAAATTTTGTATTTTTGTCACGGGTTTCGGGAAAAGGAGCCACTCTGCGCCGTCTGCCATCAGAATATTTTTTTCGAGATCGGATCCGCTTCCGCATGTAAGTCCCCTTTCGTTGTGTCCGATCTCGAAATCATATAGGATACGGTGGCGAAATGTTTTCGCATTCGATATTGAATTGAGGTTGGATCCGGTATCGAAATCATATCGGACCAAAGCAGAAAATACTGACAGCACACCTTCACCAAGAAAAATAAATTTTGCGAATCGTCAATAAAAAACCACGAATCGTATAGCTTCCGAATTAATTGTTAAATATTCTCAAGGGGAGCTGGAATATGCCATTCAAAAACCAAAGTGAGGATGTAGAAAAGAAAGGGTGAAATTGCATCCCAACCACTCGCCATATTTTTGGACTTAGATCTCTCTGAGAGAAAGTATAATATTTTACGAAATGCAATTAATGACTTGCACCCAAACTGATTTCCTTCCCTATATACATTGCGAATGTAAAATTAGAATAAACGTATCCTAAACTTCTGCTGAGCTCGATGTGAAGACAATAATGTGCAAAACTGTAGAGGGAATTTTAAATCAGTGGAGGAGCAAGGCCTAAATATACTTCAGCGCATTGGAAATAGAGGATGGATGGGAGTTCTGGTCACAGCCGCTTTAACAAAATAATTTGAAAAATTGAAAACTCAGATGAATTCATGTTTGTTATTGACTTTGTTCCGATCAATTATGTTTTAATAAAAAAATATTTATTATAAAGTACATATATTGAAAATATTTTTTATATATTTTACGGTTGTTGAATATGATATCGGTAGAAGTTGTTTGAACTAATGCAATGCATTGCACTATGATAGATGGTGCAGTCACTAATGTACTCACTAATACGAATTCGTGCAGTAGGTGTTTCATTTGTAATGCAAAACCAAACGAAATGAATAACCTAAATATGAAATATATTCTAAACGTTGGTTGATACGTACAAATTTGGCCCTTCTTCCCTTCACTGTTGGATACGATTTCTAGAATGCATTTTACATATTGCATATCGGCTTCCCTTCAAAAAATGGCACGTAGGTAAAGTCAATGAAGAATAATATCTTGACACCAAAACCAGAATTCAAAGACAGTTTAGGGCAAACACTGGGCTGTTAATAGACATAGTTATGTCTGGTTGTAGTACTACCAACCAAGGAAAGACTGCTCGTCGATTTTTTCTGATAGCCAACTGTCAGCAGATATAACTGCTGTCGATAAAGAACTTGTTTAATACTTTGGGGATACTTTTAAAAAAGTCCTTAGAATAACAAGGAATAAATATTTGATCCTGTACGGATGGTAATAAATGCCGAGTAGTGTGCACAAAGTATAAATCAAAGTTGGGAAGTAATTAATTATTTTGAATTACTAGTAGGTACTCTAAATATTAATTTTCATATTTTCGAAAATAATATTAACGATATTTTCTTTACCGGTTTTTTGTCTGATGAAGCACTTGAAGCCAACCATAAAATTATTCGAAATAATCGTTTGTCCCATACAAGAAAAAATTGCTGTGAAAATACCAATAAGGATTTAATGGCCCGGCTAATAATAATGTCAGATCCTTTCATTAATCCAAAGAGGAATAACGCTACTCCCAGTAAAAGGGGGAATATTGTAGACATTTCAAAATATATATTAAATAGCAGTAGTGATGATGAAAACGAGCAATGTGTTACATTAGAAGAAACTCCTTCCGAAAATTTCTTCCGAAGCGTAGTTCCAATAAATTAACCCTTTGAATTTAGTGGGAGGGGAGGGTTCGCGTTACTTCCCATATAGAGATTAGGGAGAGCTTCTCACAAACAGTGAGTTGTGTGTGTTCTAGTTTTACACTCACTGAATGGGACCTACAGTTTTACACCGGCTCCAAATGGTATTTTGAGAAGCTTTTTCATGGCTTAATACTCGATAGTGTCGCAGTCACTAAGCGAGGTGAATGCCGTCGAAAGAAATTTAAGGTGGTCAGAACAGGGATCGAACCCAGGATCTCATATGTAACAGCCGCGCACACTACAATTGCACCACCGACATTTGCATTTAAGGTACCAAAAATCATGGTCGAAATTTTGAACAGAGGTTTGAGTATTAAAAAAGCATGTTCTGGAAAGTTTGGAAACAATAGGGTAATCCAGTAGGTTGTTATGTAATGATAAATTTCCGATACCCATTGCAACTTTTGTATGACAGGTACCAAAATCTCTGATCGGATTTGTTTCGAATTTGGTTAGAAGTTTTTGCGATGAAAAAAATATGGTTAAAAAAGTTTAACAGAAGTATGATTAATCTTCCACACTTATTTCAGGGTTTGTGCAGGAGGTACCAGTGTCCGTGTTCCGATTTATTTAAAACTTGGTATAGAGTTTGTGACGATGAAAGAAATATGGTATACTAAATTTGGCAAAAATTCGGCAGTCTAGGGTATGATTAATATTCGAGACCCATTGCACGATTTGTATAGGAGGTACCATTACTCATGATCCAATTGCTTTCAAATTTAGCACAAAATTTTCCAGCATGAAAAAAAATGCTCTGCAATCTTTGGTAGGTATTGGACAGTCTGATAGGGTGTTCGGGCATGATTAATCTTCGAGACCCATTTCACGGTTTGTATGGGAGGTACCAGAATACATGATCCCAGTTCTTTCAAACTTAATACAGAGTTTTTGACGATTCAAAAAATTTGGTTTAAAAAGTTTGATACAACTTAGGCTGTTTAATATGGTGATAGGGTATGATTAATATTCGAGACCCTTTGCACGTTTTGTATGGGAGGTAGCAGAAATTTAGCACATATTTCTTAGAAGTAAAACGATTGCGCAGTATAAAGATTGGTAGAATTCACACAGGCTGATAAGGTGTTATACCGCGTTGAATTTTTAAGATCTATTTAAACCTTTGTATGGGAGGTACCAGATGCCCTGGTCCGATTGGCTCCAAATTTTCTTGATTTTGACCACGACAATGTCGTACATGACTCATGACTGCGATTACTCCTTCTATTTGTGTCCCATCAATGTATGGGAAGGAAGCACTGTGTACCATCTGCGTATTATTCTGTGTGTTCATTGAAAATATTTCGGTCGTGTTAAATTGTGTTGAATTTAGTTTTGTATGGTGAAGATACAGTTTCGATTTGGTTGTGTGAAATAGAAAATCAAAATCTTGGCAGCTAAAGGGTTATGTGTGTATGTGATATATCAAATGGTGACTTGAAGTCTGAGGTATGCTCTTATTGTTTTATATTTTTTCTATGAATATATTGACAAAGACTATTGGATTTTACAGACTTTGTTTGCCATTTTTCATCTTTCCTGGCAATAATTCCACCATAATAATAAAATTCACATTATTTTTTTTTTTAATAATATATTTTTGATTGAAATTTTTATCAAAATTTCAATATTTTGAAATTTTTATCAAAAGTGTTTTATTGAAAAATGTATCAAACTAAATGCAAGTGAAATCTCATTTGAATTGAGAATTCACTATAATGCAAGTGTTCGAAAAATATCGCAAACAAAACACTCAAGAAAACATTTGCAGAAACATCTCTCCATCTCCAGATAACTTCTTTCATCTCCATACAATATCAATTGCATGCAGTTCGTTGTGCTCCACGTAATTCAAATTCATCAGGGATGATTTTTATTTATTCGGCCTTTTTATTAGTACTTTTTAATGTTATTGTTCAAGTACGAGGCCATTATATATCTCTATTAATGGAGATATAGTGTGGGGCTACATGAAAGATTGTGCGTATTCTGTGCAGAGCAGTTACTTGCACGCATTGAGGAAGCTGCGGTGATAGTTCGCGAACAGATGACCGAATTAAATATGTCCGATGTGGTTCGCAAACGGCTGCAATTGTGCTTAGTAGAAAACGGGAACCATATTGAAAACTTCCTTTAACATCAAATGTTTTTTTGGAACCAAGTTCCTTATCGCACGTTGCGGGATGGGGACTAAATGAAAAAAATTTAAACAACTATATAACCCTATATACATATATGCTATAGCCCAGTATACAACACAGTATTATTCTGCATACTTTAGGATTTCGTGATTTAGTGTTGGAAAGTTGTACGAATTCGTTTTATTTTATTTTATTGCATACCTTTGAACATAATTGGTAATTATTACTAGATTTGTACAGTCAGGGACGTATATGTGCGATGTTTTCTTTAATGTTGGCTTTGGAAGCGGGCTACGCTGAAAATGTTGGAAGTGTAGGGAATTCGATGTTAACTTAACTTAAGCTATTTAAGGACGCCAATATAAGCTATTTAAGGACGCCAAGAAACTTTAAATTCTGATTTTATCTCTATTAGTTAGAAACTTAAATAGTTGGAGGATATGCTTGATACTTTTAAATGGCATGAGGAAATTGCGTCCTCCCCAAAACGGAATAAAAGCTTCTAGCGATCATAATTTAATTGTACCAGTAACTCCTAGTTTCGATAATTTGGACAGTCTTTTCTTATCTCCGAAACAGTGGTCATATGTTGTTCATTCATCCATAGAGGTCAGTACCTTAATCATTGTGAGTTTTATTATAAAAATGATATACTAATGATTATGTTATTAGTTATATGGATTTTTCATTGGTAATGATTAATTTTGAGTAATATTAAAAAAATCAGCCCATAATCATTATTTTTTAGGAAAAAGAATCATAAATAGTTATTTTTTTTCATAACCTTTATTGAACTCAAGTAATTACAAAAAGTTTAGTAGCATAATAAACAATAATTTAATAATTCATATTTTTCTGGAGTATATTTAATAAACATTTTTGTTGCATTTGTACAGTTTTATAAATTCAGTTTACTGAAATCAATTAATCACTCATATAAGATAATAATGTACTGAAAAATTGTTTATAAAAAAATTACATAAATATCGTATTATTTATATAGTAAAATGTATGGTCTACGAGTAAAGGGAAAGGATACCTTTTTTTATAAAACAATCATTTTAAGATAGCCACCGAAATTTTGTGGTTTATGCGATATGTTAGTATTTTGTCGAAAATATCCGACATTGTACGTTGTACTTTTTATTGCTTTAATATTTGCCCGTCTGTATACACGGAAAGAAAAAACTGGTTCCTCCCAAACGAAATCTCAGATAACTGAAGTACGTTTGGGGACTGTAGTTGGGAGAAAGAACTTCTGTTAAGCCATACATATCATTTCGTTTGGGAGAACCGAAAAACGTTTACAGCAAACGAGTTATGAAAAACATAAGCTAAAAAGACGTTTGCGAGAAACGAAAAACGGTTCCGCCAACTGTTCCCTCGTTTACAGCAACCGAGCTGTAGTTGATCCTAACGAAGAAAACGTTAGCGAGAACTGAAAAACGTTTGCAGTAAACGAGTTATGAAAAATTAAAGCTGAAAAACGTTTGTGATAAACGAAAAACGGTTCCACCAACTGTTCTTTCGGTTACAGCAACCGAGTTGTAGTTACAGCAACCGAGTTGTAGTTACTCTATTCAGTACATTACTTATACATTAAAATTTATATTTATGGCTTCCATAAAATCTTTTTTGCGTAAATTTCCAACTTTTATGATTTTGGTTTTACCCATAAAGTTTGTCTTAAAAAAAGTTGGAATTTTTGTCTATCTTTTCAGTGTCTACGAACACGTCCGTCTCGACTTGCATTAAAATAACAACTAAAAGCGCAGCAAACTACAACGCGCCAGTCGTCCATCCAAGATATATTGACAAGGCAAAAGCCTTTTATGTGTATGCGTGAGTGTGTATGCCAAACGATTGGACTGTGTTATACAGTCGACAGAAAGAGAGAATGAGAGAAATTTACGTTCTTCGTACTCATTAGAATTTTCAGTTATCGCAAACGGTTTTTAACTTGCGACAAATGCAATTTTGTACTCGTTTAATGCAAACGAGATCTCGTTTGCAACAACATGATACACATTTGCGATATATGAGTTTATTTGGGAGAACTACATAAACGGTTGCGATTAATAAATTAATATAAATCAATCAAAGTATTGTTGGGGCAACCGAGCAATAAACGTTTTTTTTTCTTTGCGTGTATATGATATATGACGAGAATCCCATTTGTATCCTCGATATATTTTTCTTTGTCCAGGGTGGTACAACGTAGTGCATACGTAATGCAAAAAAAATTTGAATGCGCGACGTGGTCATTCTTTGAAAAGTCGCATGGAAAGGGTGCAGCCGACGGTGTGGGTGCTGTCACTAAGCGAACGGCAGATGCTCTTGTGGCTCACGGGTTAGACACAGCAGACGCATAGAAATTGTACCACTCGCTTTTAGGCAAAACTAATGTGGAATTGTTTTACGTAACTCCAAAAGAAATTTTCAATAACAACAAAATATTGCCCAATAATTTGAAAACCGTTCGTGGCACGATAGATATTCACCAAATAATTACAAGGTCTAAAGGTGAAATAATACACAGAAATCTCTCTTGCTTCTGCAATACAAACAACTGGTTGACGGGGAAACTATGTTATTGCCATAAACTTGATCCAAAAGTCGCGAAAATAGGTTTCAAAGAAAACATGTCTCGTAGAATGATTTATTCCGACGTATACACAGATTCTGATTAACAACTTTGTCCAATGAAATATAGTCATTCCTGTTACTACTACTATTAATAATACTACTTACTAGAATCGTGTACTTATTTTTAGTTATTTTTTATAAAATAATTAACCTATATCCGTTTAATTTTTAACTTGGTTTAAATTTTTTAGTTAAGCACAGGTACCTTCATTGAACGCTACAAAATGTCTTGAACGCCACACCTTTGTTTTTCTTTCTCAAACTGGCAGTTTTTACTATACTTTTTTTTAATTGCTGCAAGCCCATTATTTAACAAAAAAAACAATAAGTTTATGTGCTTTGTGTTTACAATTTATTAATTTTTTACGTAAAAATGTAAACATAACTGAATGCTTTTGTAAAAATATTAAACCTTAATACAAACTGTTATTTTATTTTTGTGATTGAAATGGCTCTTTTTGAAAACGTTCGTCTAAAGAATTAAATAACAAGTTCTTGAACTTCACAAAAATGTTTTACATCAAATAACCTCACATATTAAATGATTTTTGACGTATTCTTTCTATGTGACGTTCAAGACAGAAATCCAGGCATTCCTTACCAAAACATAAGAAAAAACATAATTATTTTAATTTTTTGAAGAGCCTAAAAGCGCATTAGTATTCTTAATCAAACTTGTCGTAAATCTACTACTCTACTGGGAGAATTTAAGAAACTTTTAAAACAAAACAACAAAAACTCTTCGTGTACGTTTTGATTGAATTGTATACACTAGGGTGCACCAAAAATTTCAACTTTCTATTTGATACAATAATTCCCCATAGATATTTTAAGTTTTATATCAAAATACACTATGCAAAATATTCTGGTGATAGCATAAGGGAAAGGCGTGCCTCAAACCCCCTGAAAATTGGGAAGTATGTCAAATTTGACCATTGGATGAAATATATTTTTTTGTTTTAAATTTCGCAAAAAAAATTATTTTTAAAATAATCAGGTAACAAATATGTATTAGCTTTTTGGGACATCGCTAACCCATTTAAATTTGGGATACAGAAATGGGCAGTTATTTGTAGGGGCAACTAAAAGTAAAATTTTAACATATCTGAAAATTGTATTAAAGGAAATTTTTAAAAATTAAAATCGCTCTCTGCCATTTTTTTTACATATATCATAAATAGAAAATATGTAAAATATTGTAGATATCCTTTCACTGGTGTTTTCTTTCGAGCGATTTGAATTTAGCGAATTAATGAATTAAGTTTTGGCTGTATTTTATTTAATTTTGAACTTAACGCCCATATTCTGCATTCCGAATTTTTGTGAAAATGAAAAGAAAAAATAATAAGTATGCAGTAAATGCAATATATTTCAATTTTAAAGTAGGAAACACACTTTTTTGCATACTGTATTTTGAGAATGAAACGAAAGTAACTAGGGGGAGTTACGATCCCTAGCATAGTTTTTTTTGCCCTTACAGCCCTAATGTAAACATTCCACTTATACCTGTAACTGTTGAAGTACAGTAAAGACTCTAATTTAGGCTCCAAAGCACAATATATACAAATCGTCGGTATCCAGCAAAAATACCTCAAGTCCACTATTTTGTGAAATGGAGTTAATGATGCCAAAGTGCCCCCAAAGTCATAGTATATGCCCTGTAAAAAAATTCCATGTCTATTTAAAGTAGTTTTGTAGTTATTGTATCAAAACCAATCTTTCTATGTCCAAAACACCCAAATGTGTGGAGCAAATAAGACCCAAGTCCACAAATCTTTTTCTCTATTTTTGCTGCAGGTCATGTCCTCAAATGCAAAGATAATACAGCCAGCAGAAAAAACAAGTATTTCATAAAATTTGTTATAAGAGGATTTTCCAATACATTTGGTATGATTTGCTTTGAAATTGCATTTAGGGAAATGACCATTATTGAAAGTTGTTAATGTGAAAAGGTTGAACATTTACCTTTGCTCTAAAAAAAATGAATAGGGTTTGGAAATAAGGCCCCAGAACCCGTTATAAATGATGATTCGCAATCAGATCAATATTAGCAAATTTTATATAAAAGCAACCATGTCCATAAAAATATATTTTTTTTCCAAAGTTTCACTTTATTTTTGTATAAAATAAGTTAAATAAATGAAATTGAATTACATTTTTTTGACTTCATCTTATAAGCTTTAACTATCAGTTTTTAATATCGATTTTCAAATCAAAACTACTTAATGATTTTTCAGCGGCCATAAACATTAAATCTTCAATACGTAACTCAGAAACATAATTATGTGACTTGAGACCTTTTTGCAGGATACCGACGAAATACAGTAACGTTTTGCATCTAACTAATTTTGTGGGAATGTGTATAAAAGTCTGTTCAGAAAAATTTGTATTTTTTCATAAAGTTTATCATTTGATATTAATAATTAACTTGAATGCTAAGGTGCTGACAAAACAAATATTTTAAAAATAAATACTGACTTTTATTTTAAGTAGAAGCTGTTTGTGCAGAGTTGGGAGTTTTTGATTTGCATTGGAGTTTTAATTTGCCTAATGAAATTGTATAATAATTACCATTGTTTGCAAAACCAATGAAACAATTTTGAATTTCCACTTGCTCAGGCAATACAAATTAAGGTCTGTTTTTAATCTATTTTATATGTAGAGGTTTGTGCCATCGATTAGTGTTGCGGCGTCATAAACCTTCATATATAAAATATTTTAAAACCATATGATATGAAATAAATATTTTCAAAGTAATTAAAAGGAATCGTGCTACAAAAACAATACGTAATAACTTTTTTTCTGTGTGGGTAATCGGGTTATTGTTATTTTGCACGTAAATTGATTGAAATGAATGCTTGGAATACTGTAAAGAAGATTTGAATAGTGCAGCGGTACCATGTTTTGCAGTCCTTCATTTCCGTCCGAAAGGAATTTCGGCGGCACTCCCCCGAGTAGATGGATCATTATGGAAGCATCGCTCGAAGGCAGCACCGTTGATCCCTATGTTCAGGTTCTAGATACAGTCGCAAATCCAAGCTTTCGACTCGGAACTTATCAGCGCCAATTGGAGTTAGCAGTGAGTCATTACAACGTATAATGCATGGTGACTTAAACTTGTTTCCGTACAAAGGCCAAATTACAAACAAGTTAAACCCTGGAATGCCTATTCGCCTGGAATTTTGCAAAAACTTGATTGAAATGGCCGAAGAAGACAACAACTTGGTGGCTTACTTGGTTATGTATGATGAGGCCCATTTTGATATAAACGGCAATATATACAAGCAAAATTTCCGTGTATGGAGTAAGTCTAATTCGGAAATACTCCATGAAATGGAACTGCACTCCGAACGAGTTACTGTGTGGTGAGCAGTTGCATCGAGGTGCACTGTGGGACCATACTTCTTTGAAGAAAACGATGTAACAGTATCTGTCAATAAGGACCGTTATTTAAATATATTGAAGGATTTTTTTTTTACCCACAACTGCGCCGGAGATGTATCCGTTTCAACAGCATTTGGCACCAGCAAGATGGAGCAACTTCACACATAGCCAGACCGAATATGGCGGACCTCCAACGAAAATTCTTAAACAAATTAAAACTCCACATTCCGCTGGTCAACAAGGTCCCCTGAGGTGACTGCACCAGACTTTTATATGGGTTTATGTCATGCAAGAGCTGAACAAAACGAACCCAAGGAATTTGACTGACTTGAAGCTGTCCATTAAAACCATAATTGCCGCGATCCCGACTTCAACTCTTCAGGCCGCAATGAATAATTTTCTCATCAGGTGTCGTATGCGTCGATGAGCATGGAGGTTGTTTACGGTCTATCATCTTCAAAACCAAATGGTTAAATAAAATAAAATTTAAGTTTCTACACAATAAAATAAAAATACTTATAAATAAAATGAAATACATTGACTAAAAAAATTATTTGAATTTCTTTTTGTAGCAAAATTGGTTCGCCACCCGTTACAATTTCCAATGGTTTTTAAATTTTTTTTCAATTCGCATTTATAGAGGTACCACAACTAAAAATATCATATATATAAATTTTTCCCATATCAGATTATTTGTACTTGAATTTAAAGAATATCACGAAAATAAAAATTTTGTATGAACTGATATTTTTAAATCAACTTAAATTACAACAACTTGTGTTTATAGTTAACTTGGCGCTTTTCACCGTGTAGATGACGATGGATCCCTACGCGTTTTGGTTAAAAATAGTTGCCAACGCTGTAATTGGGTCTATCAAAATAAAATAAATTTTCATATACATTTTAACTCTTCTCATAGCATTGTCTCTCACCCTAAAATTTTTCAGCGTTACCAAACTTAACTTCTGCTTGTCAGACATATATTTGTTTTGTGTGGTTATTGACGTAGCCATTAAACCAGAAGAAAACAGTAGAGCTTCAAACTTTTATATTTATTACTTTACTCAGCTATATGTCAGCTGGATTAAAAAAATATCATACGTAGTACAAATAATTCTTCAAAATGTGAATAACTACCAACAAAGATTGCAAATTACAAATTTGAAAATTGCATTATGAACATTAAATAACAAAAAATTCAATCTAAAATATTCAAAACTG
The DNA here is from genome assembly GCA_963931995.1 of Phaonia tiefii. Classification (NCBI taxonomy): domain Eukaryota; kingdom Metazoa; phylum Arthropoda; class Insecta; order Diptera; family Muscidae; genus Phaonia; species Phaonia tiefii. The sequence goes on along the minus strand of OZ008369.1, from coordinate 176,266,925 downwards.
AAGACAAAAATAATGACAATAAAATAGGAACAATGAGACAAAAACATTTCCTATACATCTCCATTACAAGAACTTATGAACACGAAACATGGAAAATGCAGTAACAGGAACGGAAATTAGAGACTGGGTACAAGGGTAATGTGAAAACGGGCACATTATTTATGCTACATTAAAAAAATTAACAGATACAGGAATAGTTTTCAGAAAACCTGAAACTAACATGTAGCAATAGTTTGCAGTAAAACAGGAACAGTGATTCTGATCACTACCTGGTAGCAGCAAAGATTCGCACAAGATTAAGTAGAGCGAAAATCGTGCGAAACCAGACGCAGAGAAGGCTGGACATCGGAAAGCTGCAATTTCCATAGGTAGCCACAGCCTACTCAAGGAAGCTCTCGCAACTTTTGGCACAGAACCCACCCCTCCCGATAACAATCCTGAAGCGCAGTGGAAACCCATTTCCGACTCTATGAAAATTGCCGCAACATTCGTATTTGGTTTTGAAAAACCGCTTCGCAACAACCCACGGTACGATGAAGAGTGTCGCATTGCAAATGATGAAAAGAACGCTGCACGCATGGCAATGCTTCAGTCAATTGCAACGCGAGCTGCAACTGAGCGGTATAGGGAGAAAAGAAAGGAGGTAAACCGTAAGGAGGTAAACCGAAATCGCGAGAGTGAGAAAATTGAGTCATACAGAAGGAAGAACGAAGTCGGAAAATTCTACCAAAAAGTCAAAAACGGAACTAATAGACATGGTTCAGGGTCCTCTTTCTGTAAAGACAAGGACGGAAATCTCATCGCAGATGTGCAGAGTATGTTGGGAATATGGAGAGATCATTTCTCTGCGCTATTGGTACCTGAGATATCCAATGACGAGACAATCGATCTAAATTTGGACGACGACGTCAGCTGCCCCCCTCCTAACCAAGAAGAGGTCAGAACAGTTATTGCCCGGTTTAAGAACAATAAAGCCGCAGGAGCCGATGGATTACCGGCGTATGTGTTTAAGGCTGGCGGCGATGAGCTGAGAAGGTGCATGCATCAGCTCATTAGCTAAATTTGGTTAGATGAATGCATGCCCAACGATTGGAGTCTCAGTGTACTATGTCCCATATTTAAAAAAGGTGACCCGAGTCTCTGTGCCAACCACCGTGGAATAATCCATAGCATATAACATTCTATCAAGCATAATGTACTAAAGACTAAAACCGATTATCGCTGACCTGATTGGACCATACCAGTGTGGCTTTAGGCCTGGAAAATCGACAACCGACCAGATTTTTATGCTACACCAAATCCTGGAGAAGACCCACGAAACTCTACGAAGCAATGTCTGAGCTTGGTATTCCTGCAAAACTCATACGCCTTTGCAGGATGACCCTGACGAACACCAGTCACAGTAAAAGTCACATGCTGCTGGCGTACGCTGATGATTAGATATCATTGGACGTACAGTTAGAGAAGTTACTGCGGTGTTTTCGAGAATTGAGAAGGAGTGAGGAAAAGTGGGTCTGACCGTAAATGAAGACAAGACAAAATTAATGGTTTCAACCAGCAGGGCCTCCACGCGATTAGACCAAAGCGTGAACGTTGATAACCGTTATAATTTCCAGGTGGTACACGAATTTATATACCTCGGATCTGCCGTAAACAAAAACAACAACGTCAGCCTTGCGATCAAGCGGAGAATTGTGCTTGCGAATTGATGTTATTTTGGGCTAAGCAAGCACTTTAGAAATAAAGCCATGTCAGTAGAACGGATGAAGACGAACCAGCACGAAGGGTTTTCGAAACTGAACTCGAAGGAAGAGCAAGACTCCGCTGGAAGGATCAGGTTGACGAATCCTTGCGTAGACTTGGTATTGCCAACTGGAGAGATAAGGCAAAAGATCGAACTGGGTGGCGAAATATGTTATCTTCGTTTCGTAAGGTCCCTGACCACTCGGGGTTGTTCGTGACCCGATAAGTATGTTAGTAAAACAGGAACCAACATCGAACATCTTACCAGCAAAAAATGTAGTGTAAAATTGGTTAGGTCCAAAAAATCACCTGATGAATACAGTTTACTGCAAAAGGATGTAACTAGTCTAGTTAATTGGTGTGAGTCGAACCATATGTTGCTTAACTGGGACAAATATAAGAAAATTGCATTTAATAGAGGAACAGTTCTGCAAACGTCATACATAATTGGTGATAGTGTTCTGGAAAATGTTTATTAATTTAGAGACTTTGGGATTACTCTTGGTACCAAGCTTAACTTTAATTTGCACATTGATGTTTGTATAAGTAATTCTTCTAATTTACTAGGTTTTATAAAACGTTGGTCTACGGTGTTCGACGACCCAGATCTGCCAAAACATCTTTTCACGAGTCTAGTTAGACCAGTTTTGGAGTACGGTTCGGTAGTTTGGTCGCCTCATTACAGATGTCGTATTAATGGAATTGAATCTGTACAAATACAATTCTTACTTTTTGCTCTAAGGAATTTTGCTTGGAATCCCGACATAAATCTACCACTGTACTTCCACAGGCTTGTGCTTATTAATCTTCCTACGTTAGAAAGTCGCACAACTATGCTTGGTAACTGTTTCATGGTAAAGTTAATTATTGGGGATATTAATTCACCTTATTTAATTTCTAATTTTCCACTTTGTGTTTCAAGAAATGTTGTCCCTTTAAATTTACCCGCGATTAAATGCAATTATGAGGAGTTCTATCGGATATTCAAAATTTTTTAAAAATTTTAATAAATGTTTTAATTTTTTATTTTCTATAACTGATTCTTTTGCCTTAATAAAACGTTCGATTCTTTACGATAATGTTTGTTAAGCTTACGTAACTTCTGTACAATTCAATCCACCGAGAACCATTACCATTGGATATTTACCACTTGAAACAGTAGCTTAAAAGCAACTGCTCCAGTTCGTCGCTCCATCAGCAAGCTATCTCCATCTACCTTACCTGCTGCTGAGCCATATAACATTCTACCGTGCCTGTTTTAATTTTTGTTCCTGAATAAAATTTTCCATTCATGCCTACTTCCAATTTCCTATTTGGTATTCTACTTTTCCGTCGTTTCTGTCATTTATCGGTACTGACATCACTGGTGTCATTCTTCTCGTACCGTTCCTGTTCCTGATCTTCTTGCTGTTCAGGTTGATCCTGCATGTTCCGTGTTCCTGTTGTTCCTTGTGCAAATATTCTCGGTAATCTTTTAGATACTTATCCAGACACACGTATATGAATGTCATTTATCGCTTCCTGATTTCACAGGTGTCATGCATCTTTTGAGATTTTCCTTGTTATATAACTCCTTCACCTGATATTCCTTGTACCTGTAGTCACGCTAATAGTTTTGCTGCGTTCAAATATTTTCGCCTGTGTTTAATTCATTTATTTTATTTTTTCCAATTTTCTTGTTATTGGCTTTTTTTTTTGTTTTTTCCATTTGTTATTATTGTCAGAAAATCCATAATTTATAAATTTTACAACTCTTTATCGTTCCGCACATTAACTATTTACATATTTGTTTTTGTTTTTTTTAGTTATATTTTTTTTCAAGTTAATTTTTTGTTGCATGTAATCTATATACTAGATTTCTGTATGTCCCGGCTGTTTGTAGCTGATGAAATAAATAAATAACTAAACAATACATAGCTTTGTAAACGTTGATATTAACACTGAGCTTGAATCAGGATTTTATATTGTAACAAGCAACCAGTGGGTAAACCTAATTCGAGTACCTAATAAACCCACATTTTTCTATTAGTTTTAATTTCAATTGAATATAAATCGAAGTAAATCGATCGAAAGAAAATTTTATCGAGAAGCATGCTTGCAAAACATAAAAGATATAAATAAAAAAATAATATAATTAAAACAATTTAAATTTTTTAAATACATAGTTTCTTTTTAATGTAGTTTCATAAAATGTTCAGTTGAGCAATTTCATCCTGAAGGCACATTGCACACATTCAAATGGTTTTATTTTTCTATTTGTTATATTTTCCATGCATTCTTATCGATAAGAAGTTTTTTCGACCGATATGCATCGGTTTATATTCAATAAATGGTAGAAAAAAATTAGAAAAATTCCTTCTCTTATAGCCTTTTCACACTAGCGTACATTTTGGGGCAATGCATGGAAGATGTTGAAAAAATTAAACATGCGTTCACACTTGCAACATCTTCCATCTGTCATCTTCTACTATTCATTTATTAATATGCCACATCGCTGTAGCGAAATTTTTGTGTTTAAAAATTATTGGAACTAAAATGGTTTAGGAAATGTTGTCTAGAATGGAGAATAACATTCGTCAAGCGTTTATTTTTTAACATATCAAATTTATTAAAATTTTTGTTTTCCTACATTTATTTCATAGAGCAATACATACATATATACTTTTAATCTCTCATAAAATTAACTTACACCAGGTGGAGTTACAAAATATGTTCACTTAACTTTTTCATGTCGTTTTGGTGTAGAACTGAAAAATGCAAATGTATTTTGCACTTTTTTGTTGACTTTTATCGTTGGTATACATTTGTATTGTATTTAACACAACTAGTTTGCCACAAAAACACGAAATTCGGTTGTTGTTCCTTTGTTGAACGTTGTTTACTATTGCCTCTATCTGGTATTATTGAACCCATGTTTTCCACCATCCAATGTTTACTTTCCACCGTACGTACCTATGACGTTTAATTTATTGAGAGAATAAAAGTATCTATGTATGTATTATTCTATGATTTATTTCGTCAAGATGTATTTATATTAGGTGGTGTTATTGCGACAATGACAGTAACTGCTTAGTATTTGTTTGGTGTCATACCACCGTCAGATTCAAAACAAATTTGGTAACAATTGTATCAGTGTATCAGTCAGTTGAGGCATAGATTTGAAAACATTTAAATCAGCTTTTCTAGCGCTACCACCTGATTTAAATACATCTTTTGTTATCTTTTTTGAATTTCTGTAATCGTTTCTAGAAATTCAATTTTGTTCTAGTGATGGACTCAAAATTATCGAATGATGTGGGGTGAAACGTAATGAGATAGGAACATTTTTCAAAGATGTTGAGCTCATAAAGTGTCAAATTTGTATGGGGAAATGATAAAATCTTTGTCAAATTGATAGAAGATGTAGGAAGTGGCCTAGTGTGGAAAGGCAATTGTGAACAGGTTATCAAATATCTTGAAAACAACATCCAACCTAGAACAGCGGTTAGCACCACATAGCATATATAACGAATAGAAATCAAAGGAATGCGTATTTTCGTTCAATGCAAACAACATACAACATAATTTAGTTGTCATTAGTAACAACATACACATATTCTGTAACTTGCTAACGCTTAATCTCCATCGCTAAAAATATCTAAAATCAATTTAGCGATTTTTAGCTACAAATGCAATTCTGTAAAGTGGTATCTAAATTTAGCTATCTCTTAAAAGTCGAATTCGCCGTAATTTTTGCATTTGTTGTCATCGCTAACATTCGCTTACTTTGTATTCTCTAACGAATAAACAACTATCAATTGTCTCTTAAATGTAAAATTTTTAGCAGCGAACAATTGAAGCCGCTAAAATGTAAGTTGAACAAAAATACTTTTAGATTTAAATTAAGTCCCATTAATTTTGTTATTAGACGTCGTCGGGTAAAGCCGCTCATATTCCTTTTTTTATATAAATCTTTGTCGCAACACAACATTCACAAACAGTATGTTTGTTTGCATTGTTTTTTTGCGGAAAATATCAAAGCCATTGTTGAGCTGCCATGTTTTGCAACCTTTTAGAGCGAAATTAATAATGTGTGGTTTTTCGGCAAAATACTACGCGTATGTTGCATGATCTAAATAAATTTTGGCAAGAACTTTCAAATTTACTTTTAAATATTCTCGTTTTACAAGTTATTTGTAAGATTTTGTGAAGGAACATTTTTAATGTTTTTGAGGAAAACAAACTAACGGGTTTTTCAACAGAGACGCTACAAAAGTAAAACGATAGGGACAGCAAACGACGCCATATTTTTCCCCGCTCTTTTGACATTTCTCTTCAGTAAGGTTTGCCATTTCATCGTGGAAAGATATACGAGCAGTGTTGCCAGATAAAGTCGGTCACAAATCGTCAAATTGGAGGAAATCGTCAACATTAAAAACTGCAATTGCTGTACCAAATATCAATATTTTTGTGGGGGGAAACAGTAAAACAAAGCAATTAAATCAATATGTTATAGTAATATTTTTAAAATTCATATATCTTTATTTAAACCCTATTCCGAAATCTCTTCAACTATTGGTCAAACAACCAACGAACAGAGTTGACAAATATGTGTACGAACATAATCGGAGCGTTAACGTAGGCGGTACAAATTTGTATACGTATTCTTATGGAAGAAAAACAAAAGCTGGCATTTGACGTCGCTTCTGGCGTAAACGACAAAAATTAGAATTCTTTTTATTTCCCTGGCGTCAAGACGCAGAATGTTGGCGGCTTAATACAAAAATAAAACAACACTGGAGATTTCTGAAAGAAATGTGAACAGGAATTGTAAATTTATATTTTTTTTTTGTCCTTCATGAATAATTTTCATTAACCCCTAATTGGCTGACCCCCGATTCAATTGTGTGAATTTGATTAAACGTCACACAGATAATATTTAGGGTATTTACATACATATGTATGTAAATATATTATTGACACGGTATGTTTTATACATTAATATCGTAAGTTTTTAATAGTTCTATACTTCCCCAGTCCGTCTACAAAAATGAAATCTCGATAATTCTATTATTTCAGAAATGGTTCCATTTGTGGGGAATCTCGATAATTCTATTATTTCAGAAATGGTTCCATTTGTGGGGAATTTGTTTACCCAATATCCCTTGATGGGTTAAGTTTATGTTTAAATATAGTATATAGCTGTCGGTATTGCATTACCAACAATTTCAATTTTGGAATAGACTAAAAATCGTCATTTCAGAAGCTGAAATCGTCAAATCGTCATTTTATGTTTTTGTGACTAAAAATCGTCAAAATGACGATAAATCGTCACTTCTGGCAACACTGTATACGAGCCAACAACGAGTCGAAATTATTAAAATTTACTACTGAAATTTGGAGTCAGTGGCCTCAACTTTAAGAGCGCTACGTCATCTTCAGCGATGAGGCTCATTTCTGGCTGAATGGCTTCGTCAATAAGCAAAATATGCGTTATTGGTCAGACAGCAATACACATATAATCCATGAGTCATCATTGCATCCCGAAAAAATTACGGGTTGGTGCGGTTTCTGGGCTGGCGGCGTCATTGGGCCGTACTTCTTCCGTGATGATCAAGACCGGCACATTACTGTGAATGCGAATCGCTACCGTTCAATGATAAGCGAATATTTTTGGCCCCAATTGGATAATATGGACTTGGAGGACATGTGGTTCCAACAGGACGGCGCCACAAGCCACACAGCGAATGCCACAATCAATTTATTGGAAACCAAGTTTGGTGAACGTGTTATCTCACGAAATGGCCCAGTCGATTCGCCGCCTCGGTCTTGCTATTTGACGCCGTTAAATTATTTCCTGTGGGGCTCCGTCACGTCTATGCCAACAAGCCAACGACGATGGATGAACTTCGTACGAATATCGAACGTGAAATTGCAGCAGTATCGGCCGATTTCTGCTTAAAAACCGTCGAAAATTGGGTTCAGCGTCTGGACTTCTGCAAGCGTGCCCGTGGTGGCCATGCAAAAGAAATCGAGTTCCATACATAATGGCATCGAACGTACTTCCACAGGAATAAAGAATTTCATTGGCATCTAAAACCGGTTTTGTTTTATTTAAAAAAACTTTTGTTGAGTCAAATGTGGATCTTCAAACTTTTTAGGCATGTTTTTATAACACCTTGTAACGACATTGCCTTCAATACACACGAGTTATTATGAAGATTGAATTGCACTTTTCCATCATAAATTTCTCAGAAATCATATAACCTTGTCACCTTTTCTAAATCATAGTCTCGAATGAAGTATTGCGTTCAACATGAGCCTATACTAGAAATCGACATGTGCATACACTTAATCAAATTCAATGACAAATAATTTGCTTCACAACAATTGGCCTGAAATAATATTTATATATGGGCCAAAGCTAAAATATTTTAAAATTTGGGGTTGACAGAATTTTAAATTTTTTATATGAGTAAATCGATGTTGTTTTGTTCGCGTGAAAAAGTTTCTCCAATGCGCGCGGAAAATATAGCGGCTGCTTTATTTTTATATTCTAAAACCGCTGGAAATTATGTTTTAGCGTTGATTTTTGAGAGCGTATCGTAGTGCTCGCCAAGACCATTCGCCACCTATCAAAATATTTGGTTCATATAAAGGATTAACTGAAATACACCGAAAAGGGTGTGGGATTATTTTCCCTGTTTCATATAAAGTGTAAAGTTCGCTTAAAATATTGGATTTCAAATTCTTAAAATGCTATCCTAACACCTTTTGTCTGAAGCAATAAATCACAAAAAGAAAGATGTCAGTATCACATACCACAAGCAAGATATGCAAAATATTAACACTCTTTTTTTAATACAATATATTTTATTTTCGTAGCAAAAATTTAAGTTTCGAAACGAGATTAACAAAGTTTTGTTTTAAATTAAAAGTGATGTCGTTGACTTTTTGAACTTTGTGTGACAGCTTAATTATGCAAAAATTAAGTTTCATTTAAATCATTAAAATATTTTGTATTCCGTAAATGAATATATTGTCATTATTATGAATGTAGTTATTTATTAATATAATTGATTATTATTTTTATTTCCATTTTAACCAAAGAAGACTTAAAATGTACCGAAAGTATGCAGGACTGCATTTGTGATAAACGTTCGAAAAATATTGGTATTCGCGATAATATATCCTTTCGATTGCCGTGAATTTGGACGGATTTCATTTAGCATATAACGTTATGTGACATTAAAAATACTACAGATTACATTTAATTTCAACGAAATTTGATCAGCGCCTTTGATATCAGATTGTGGACTAGGTTGAAACTTCTTTTTCGACTTCTTTCACAAGCTTTCTATTGATTTACATATTATTGCTATTAATCTCGGTTAAGAGTCAAACATGCAACAATTTTGCGATGCAGTTTTTTGAAAATTTCTGGTTGGACTTAAAACGGACAGAAATAAAAAGGAATGCGTATTTACGTTCAATGAAACCAACATAAAACATAATTCAGCTGTCATTAGCATCAATCAGGGGGATTCTATGACACAGCTGATCGAAAAAGTACTAGGCCGATGATGGAGAATGAGAGAGCAAAGAAGACAGAAACTAATTTTAAATAGTGTTTATTGATGCTAATGACAGCTAAATTATGTTTTATGTTGTTTGTATTGAACGAAAATACGCATTCCCTTTGATTTCTGCCCGTTTAATGTCCGACGAAAGTGTAAAATTGAAAAAAAAACTCTATGAAATGGCCTACTACCTCGTCGTCATGAAGAGGCAATGAAGAGAGTAATGGAAACTCTTAAGTATTTCTCTATGTATCAATCAAACACTATTTAAACTTAGTTTGCTGCATGTTTGGCTTCCGGTTGCTTATCGTGCATCCACTCTGTTCTCTATCATTTTCCTAGTACTTAGTCGATCAGATATGTCATGGCTACCACCTGATACAATAAACTGAATTGCCATTTCTTCATTTCTATACAGGTGAGCAATTAGCGCAATACCAACATTGGTGTGATCAAATTATTGAAATTCCAGGTAACGTATTCACGCTTTATAATTAAGCAGCTTTTCAATAAGAGAAATTTTCGTGTCATTCACAATATACAGAACATTTAGTTCGGGTTGTTAATGTATCAGCGACTAAGGTTACAGACGAAAAGCGCATGGGTTAAATTTGGAAGTTGCGAGCGTTGTGGCAAACTTGATTTCCCGCCAAAATTTTGCTTAATTCCATAATATTAGCGTTGGGTAGTTCATGAACTACATAGTTCATTTAGGGTGGCCATATAATGCACATGTTCGATATCGCGACTGTGTTCATGATTGTTATGGCCGGGCACCTTAAATGAATGAGTTCGAGAACTAGTGAACGAGTGCGACACAAGTCTACATAATATGTAAATGTATGGTGTTTGAGTGACTGTGTGTGTGTGTGTGTGAGAGAGAGAGTGATACCAACAGTCATAAGTCGATGTTTGCGGTACTTCTTGATATTTTGACACATCTATAACTTTTGGGGACCGACCCTATCTACTCTACACCATTACTTTATATTAGAAGTTTGTAGCACTAAGTGTAACCTGCATACATGGGATTGTTTAATTGGAATTGGATTTTAATTTGCATTACTTTGTCTAATGCAAATGCAAATGAATTACCATTGTTCGCAATGGCAATTAAAAAATTGTGAACTTGCATTTGTTCAGGCAATGCAAATGCAGGTTGTGGAATCGGATGCAAATTGTAATTAAATATGGGAATGATTTTAATTTTTTTTTGACTGCTGGCAATTGTGATTTTAAACCACTACCTTAGTTTCAGTCAGGTGAACCCCATAATCATACCCTCACCCTAAGTCATTCATTGCGCACATACTCAAAGGTGGCCATATTCAATAACAGATTGACATTGCACTAAATATTACTGAATACCCAAATTAATATTTATATGCGAGGTACAAAAATGTGTTTGGCAAGTTGTGGCCAAATTTGTGATCAGTACCAACTTTTATTAAGATCGGTTATGATTTATTGGAGATATCGAGTCGGCAAACCCCAAATACGCCCAACTTTTGTATGGGAGGCACGAAACTGGACGTGGAACAATAGTCAGTTATTAATTACACAGTAGATTTTAGCAAAATATTACCTAGTAGCGAATTTTATTACGATCGGTTGTAGTTTTCGAGAGTTACCGTGTACCAGAATGGGTGTGGCAAAACAGCTCATTATCTATAGCAGAGTTATATTTGACTAAATATTGACTAGTACAAACTTTCAGAAAGATTGGTTCGGTTTTGCGGGACTTCTCCTACCGAACAACCAGTCGGCCAAATAACTTTTGTATGGGAGGTACCACAATGGGCGCGGCAAAATCACCCTTATTTTACTCGGTGATTGGCGTTTGATAATGTGAAGTGTTTCACGCGATTTATCGGATTTGACAACCCGGACGAATCCCCTGTTTTGTATGGGAGGTACCAGAATGGGCGTGACAATCTCGCCCATTTCCTCCAGTTAACTAGGCATTTACAGATTATTACCCGGTGTGTAAGTTGAAGCTAATCACATCTATCAGAAGAAAGGTTTGAAAGAAATATGATTTTGTGCTAAATGTGTCGATTTGTATGGGAGGCACCAGAAGGGGCGTGGTCAAATCGCCCGTTTTCAATCTTAAACTCAACATTGACAAATAATAGTCACTGACAAAATTTCATTGTGATCTGTACAGATTTACGGCAGTTATCGTGTTGACCAGCCAACCAGACAGACAGACAGACGGACAAGGCTCAAACGTCTTAGAAAGTCCAAAAACGAATTTCGTCCAAAGATACTAAGGGTCTAATATGGCTCCTTCTATGTGTTAAATTTTTGTACGTATTAAATGATATATACCCCCATCCCTATGGGTGTGGGTATAAATATTTTGTAAGTAGAGGTTTGTGGCTTCGATAGGTCCCAGTCAACCAAATTCGGAGCACTCCAATGTAGGTGCTATTTTTTAGGGTTGGTTTCGAATGGTGTAGGAAACCCTTTTTAAAATTAGACGCGAAAAAAATATGACCGTGCGGATATCTGAGTATGTGGAGGTGTAAAGTTTCTGATTGCCATTCACTTGGGAGTGGCCAGAAATGATTCCTTTATTGGGCAGTACAAGCAGCTCACTACTTCCACGCAGTATGTCCTGGGCAATGGCTTTTCGGAAACCTCCGTTAGCTAGCTAGAGTGAGAAGGCGAAACAAATGAGCATCAAATCAGGTTTAGTAGGTGACCGATGTCACTGAAGCTCATCAAACAATCGGGCATATTCTTTTGTCCTTAGAAGGCGGATGAGCCAAACATACGGGCCAACGGCGGATAGAAACTAAAAGAAGAAACTCCAGGTTCAACATATCGCATCCTGGTCAGCGTCTGATCCATAATGGGCGGCTGCAATCAAGTATCCTGGCAGTAGGTAAAATGCAAAAACACGGCCGTTCAAAATGGCAGTGAAAATACGTAAACGAACAATAAAACATAAACAGCCCCTATTTGTTGACGACCCCCGCAAACGTTATAAGACCCACGATTTACGGATGTGCACTTGGAATGTAAGAACTCTATATAGATCCGGTGCAAGTATCCAACTGGCAGATGTCCTCGAAGGTTATAAGGCTGACATTACCGCTATCCAGGAAATGCGATGGACAGGACATGGCTGCACAAGAAAAGGAAACTGCGATATATACTACAGTTGCCATGAAAAAAACATGAATTTGGTTGCGGATTTGTAGCTGGCAAAAGACTGCGACATCTAGTCTCTAGGTTCAATCCTGTGAGTGAACGTATAGCCACAATCCGCATAAAAGCGAAATATATTTATATTTCCCTAATTTGTGTGCATGTCCCGACAGAAGAGAAAGATTATGAAGCCAAAGGCATATTCTACGAGCTCCTAGAGGATATGTATGACCACTGCCCTGGCCATGACATTAAGATTGCGCTAGGAGATTTTAATGCCAATGTAGGAAGGGTGAATGTGTTTAATCCAACTATTAGCAATTTCAGTCTACATGCTGACAGTTCCGACAACGGTATGAGACTGATTGACTTTGCCGCGGCAAAAAACATGGTGATTAGTGGCACAAGATTCCAGCATAAAGACATCCACAAGGCTACTTGGGTATCCCATGATCAAAGAACTAGGAACCAAATTGATCACGTGGTAATTGATGGAAGGCACTCATCCAGTGTAATGGACGTACGAGTGATCAGAGGAGCTAACATCGATTCTGATCACTACCTGGTAGCAGCAAAGGTTCGCACAAGATTAAGTAGAGCGAAAATCGTACGAAACCAGACGCAGAGGAAGCTGGACATCGGAAAGCTGCAATTACCAGAGGTAGCCACAGCCTACTCAAGGAAGCTCTCGCAACTTTTGGCACAGAACCCACCCCCTCCCGATGACGATCCTGATGCGCAGTGGAAACCCATTTCCGACTCTATAAAAACTGCCGCAACAACCGTACTTGGTTTCGAAAAACCGCTTCGCAATAAACCGTGGTACGATGAAGAGTGTCGCATAGCAAATGACGAAAAGAACGCTGCACGTATGGTAATGCTTCCGTCAATTGCAACGCGTGCTGCAACTGGGCGGTATAGGGAGAAGAGAAAGGAGGTAAACCGTCTCTTTATGCGTAAGAAACGGCAGTGGAGAAAACGCGAGAGTGAGAAAATCGAGACATACAGAAGGAAGAACGAAGCCCGAAAATTCTACCCAAAAGTTAAAAACGGAACTAATGGACATGGTTCAGGGCCCCCCTTCTGTAAAGACAAGGACAGAAATCTCATCGCATTTCTCCGCGCTACTAGTTCCTGAGATATCCAATGACGATGGGACAGTCGATCACAATATGGACGACGACGTCGATTGCCCCCTCCTAACCAAGACGAGGTCAGAACAGCTATTGCCCGGCTTAAGAACAACAAAGCCGCAGGAGTCGATGGATTATCGGCAGAGCTATTTAAGGCTGGCGGCGATGAGCTGATAAGGCTGATAAGATGAATGCATGCCCGGCGATTGGAGTCTCAGTGTAGCTACTATGTCCCATATTTAAAAAAGGTGACGGTGACCCGAGTATCTGTCCATAGCATATAAGGTTCTATCAAGTATAATGTGCGAAAGACTAAAACCAATTATCGCTGACCTGATTGGACCATACCAGTGTGGCTTTAGGCCTGGAAAATCGACAACTGACCAGATTTTCACGCTACGGCAAATCCTGGAGAAGACACACGAAAATCAAATCGACACCTATCATCTATTTATCGATTATAAAGCGGCCTTCGATAGTCCGATACGGGAGAAACTCTATGAAGCAATGTCTGAGCTTGGTATTCCTGCAAAACTCATACGCCTTTGCAGGATGACCTTGACGAACACCAAATCCGCAGTGAAAGTTGCTAAGAATCTTACCGAACCTTGCGAAACCAAGCGAGGCCTCAGGCAAGACGACACCCTACCATGCGATCTCTTTAACATATTAATGGAGATCATTATGAGAAAAGCTGCAGTCAACATGAGTAAAACCATCAGCAGCAAAAGTCACATTCTGCTCGCGTATGCTGATGATATAGATATCATTGGGCGCACAATTAGAGAAGTTACTGCGGTTTTTTCGAGAATTGAGAAGGAGTCAGCAAAAGTGGGTCTGACGGTAAATGAGGACAAGACAAAATTTATGGTTTCAACGAACAGGGCCTCCACGCGATTAGACCAAAGCGTGAACGTTGATAACCGTTATAACTTCGAGGTAGTGGACGAATTTATATACCTTGCATCTGCCGTGAACAAAAACAACAACGTCAGCCATGAGATCAAGCCGAGAATTGTGCTTGCGAATAGATATCATTTTGGGCTAAGCAAGCACTTTAGAGATAAAGCCCTCTCTCGAGTAACAAAATTCCAGCTGTACCAGACTCTCATTCAACCTGTCTTGCTTTATGGCGCAGAATCCTGGGTCCTATCGCAAGCAGACGAAATATCTGTAGGAGTCTTCGAGAGAAAAATACTCCGAAAAATTTATGGCCCTATAGTGCACAACGGCGAGTATCGGCGACGCATGAATCATGAGCTGTATGAACTTTATCCTGACATTGACATAGTTAAGCGGATCAAGATAAACCGATTGCGCTGGCTAGGCCATGTCAGTAAATGGATGAAGATGAACCAGCGCGAAGGGTTTTCGAAACCGAACTCGAAGGAAGACGAAAAATAGGAAGACCACGACTGCGTACACTTGGTATTGCTAACTGGAGAAATAAAGTAAAAGATCGAACTGGTTGGCGAAATATGTTATCTTCGTTTTGTAAGGTTGTCCGAGACCGGATAAGTAAGTAAGTAAGTATCTGAATGAGTATTATGGGACTCCAAAAACACTCACTGAAGGAGTCCCTAGGGTATTGGCTCGAAGTACTCCCAAACTCATAAACCTGTACTGTATAAGTTATTTGAAAACCAAAACTACCAGATATGATGGAAATGCTTTGAAAATGAGTACAATTGCCAATGGTATTTGAATTTTTTTTTAATTTCCATTTATAGAGGTAATTCAAATTAAACTACAAATTATAATTGCCATTTAATTACATTGCCCCATGTATTGTAATCTGTATGTTTTCCGAAGGCCACTTTTCTCTTACAGAAAATTAACAAACTAGAAATCTAAAAGCAGTTTTTTAACATTTTCTAAATTAGAGTGGTTGTAAACGTGGGAAGGTATAAAAGTTTCACCAAAGTCTTTATACATTCTAACATCTGTAAGTGTATGCATGCTGAAAAATAACCGGCTTTGTAACATATTCTCCAAAAAATATTCACCAGGAACCATGTACAGTCGAACTTCCGTAACTAGAATCACCATTATACCAAAAAAATAACGACTTACGCAGACTTCGAGTTATAGATTTTTATTTTTTATTGGAGAAAACCCCATCATTTCTGGAAGGCTGATGAATAGTTTCTTCCAGCGAACCCTCGCAATCACTCTCCGTTCTACATCCAATTATAGCACTCACTCTTCAAAAAGCCTTGGAGTTTGCTTTATACTCTACGGCTAAACCACTTCACGCCCCGAAAGCACCAATATTTTGAGCTATAGAATTCATATGTATGTATGTATTTTCTTTCGAGTTATGGAGAACTTCGAGATATGGAAGTTCGTGTTACGGAAGGAGAATTGTAAGTTAAATACTCCCTTAGGCTACTGCCAACCGATTTATTTCGAGTTAGGGAAAATTCGAGTTACAGAAGTTACAGTTATGGAAGTTCGACTGTATATGTTTGGAACACCCTTCAAAAATTCATATGTTTGCAAGTCCCAAACTCACTTGTATTCAAAGTCAAACAGAGGCATGTTTACTGGCAAATATGTATGTTTTCACGAATGGTTCGCCGTTCCAACTTCCTCAGTAAAGGCTCGGACAGGCAAAGATTTTCACGTTGTTGCCCTCTCCAGTTTCTTTCCTCAAAATCGTTTCACACTTTACGCAGAAACCAAAGTAACATCACAAACCATTTAAGCGTCCGAGCCTTCATTTAATATTTTTTCACTTATCAAGCGCTTTTGCTATCCTCTATCCGATGAACCATTGACGACTGAATACATGAAACTAAAAGGCAATAGATCAGAAACACTGACTTCGTCTACAATTTACACTCTCACTCAGGAATATTTATGAATCACCGACTGAAAGATTAATGCAAACATACAGATGCACACTTACAAGATAGCCTGTGTCGTTGTCCCTCTCTCATTCTCTTGCTCTCGAGAGAGCATAAATACAAACACAAATATATTTGGGTCGCAAATACATTTATTAAAAAAAAAAAAAAATTATTGTGTCTCAAACATGTAGTACTGAATAGCAAACACAATGTGTTTGGACAGAAGTATATTTTATTTACCACAAGCTCCAAACACACATTATATTTGAATCCAAACAACAAAAAACGTCAGACTTTTCAGTGTGCGGGATGAACCCGCATTACCAGATTATTTCAGATCATATCTTTAGATATGAAATAATGGAGGGTGGAGGTCGATTTCATGAATTTGTAACCTTCCTGACTTTGCCCCATATATACTCGTAGAAATAACGCAAATTTAATAGTATCGTAAGCGACACTTTAATTTTTCCTTCACCGCAAAAAGTAATGTCGTTGACATAAATGCAAGAAGGGCAAATAAATGAAAATACTGGCAGACGAATAATTACAGAGAAAACTAAAGCAATTAGGTTAATACGATTATTGGGAGAATGTGATTAAGCTTTTTGTTTTTGTTCATTACACCCACCCAATTATGTAATTAGTTTGATTTTATGTTGGTTTGTATTCCTTCTTTATAAAATCGATTGCATTAACTCCGACGCTGCTCAATTAATTGACTTATTGCAAACTAAGTGAGCATAATTTATTACTTTTTGTTATATATTACCTTTGTTCCCGTGTGTATTATTTTTACTGTTTTTATGACTCATTAAAAATATAATTATTGAAGTCCTACAAAAAATGTCAGGTGATTAAAAATATTATTTTCTGCATTGATTTAGTTTGTTAACTTCTCAAGTGCATAGTGCGAAGGTGTAAAATGTTTTCCATGTTGCAGTGCTTTGTGGCAAGGGTTTATTTAGGCTATTACGGTTTTTTTATATTGTTACGAATATGTAAAAGCTTTTGCTTGCTCTTAATGACACTACTAACATTATGTAAATAACAGGCGATTAGTGCTGCGCCTGAAAATATGCATTGTACCAACGTACCAGCTCGCTAAACCAGTAGCATGAATTCACCTCAGTAAAGATAATTCTCCGCCACTCGAGATTGTTCTACAAAGATAAGCAACAACAACAATGTCTAGAAGGTTCTTGAATTCGCTAGATATACCTTCATTTGAGTATGGTGAGTTGGTATAAAAAGCGGAGGTCTTTGGAATGGAGAGTTCAGTTTATGATTAAACCCCGTAAAGTAAGCAACGCGAATTGATAGTAATTCACATCAGTAAAGACAATTCTCCGCCATTCGAGATTGTTCTACAAAGATAAGCAACAACAACAATGTCTAGAAGGTTCTTAAATTCGCTAGATATATGTACCTTCATTTGAGTATGGTGAGTTGGTATAAATAGCGGAGGTCTTTGGAATGGAGAGTTCAGTTTATGATTAAACCCCGTAAAGTAAGCAACGCGAATTGATAGTAAAATACAAGACTTATTAAAGTGTTATAAATAAAGTAAACTGTTGTACTATATATGTAAGTAAAATAAAAGGAAGTGAAACCGTTGTAATTATCGTAATTTAAAACGAACCTTGGTTTATTATTGGGAATAAAACAACGCAAAAAGGACGAATAAGGAAATTCGTAACAATATGTATATTTTTTATATTACGTTACTGAAATATTGATAATAATGTAATCGCATAAGAAACTGCTGTTGCAAGACGAGGCTGTACAAAAACAAAAGAAAAAATCTACGTACACACTGTGATCAAAAATGTGTTCAACCACTTCCTTGTCTTGACAAACAAATTTAAAAATTCTCTGATGTAGATCGCCAGACACTTCAAGAACGTTAGTGGGACATGAGTAAAATAAGTCAAGGAGCTTGGTTATCTTCACGCATTTCGCAAAAACCCATTAAAATACTGACGGTATTTTAAGTATTTTAAGGAGTATTCTACAACCATTCGCGAAAAGCATTTAAAAGCTTTCCAGCAATGTATTGTGAAATGTATTGCATCAAACGATTATAAGTGATGCGGCAAGCCTGAAATCACAGGAACTTAAAAGGAAATTAAGCCGCACAATAAATCAGACGAGGAGAAAGTTAAAATTTTATTAAATATACATATTTTTCCGTCACACTATTGTGGCAACAAGATCAATAAGTCATATCTGCCATAGGAGCTATGCAATGTATCAACAAGATGTTTAATATTTACAAGATCAAAACACTTAGAAACTTCATTGGGTTTGAGAGTTATTGCAAAATTTCCAACAATGTTTTTCACATTTGCCGAAAATTTAAGACCAGGAAATAGTTATACTAATTATTATGAAGGTAATATTTTATACAGCAGTTACATCAAAATAGAGGAACGTAAGTTCAATGTAATTGACAAAGATCAAAGCAAGAATATTGGTTTGAAGAAATAAAAACAAGGAGCGCAAAATGGCTTGTTTGTGTGGCAGTTTCAAAATTTGTATTACACCGTTTTAAGAAAATTTATTCAAGAAAATTCGTGTATTACAATATCCCAGTAAACATTTTGAGTCCGAAACGAGTCAAAAAAAAGTCTCAGAACCTTAGAAAATACATCAATAAGAGTGTTTTTGCATTCAAAATGCCAGCAACAACTTTGTAATTCAACCCCTCTCGTTCTCACTCAAAGCCATTCACATAATTACGTTTCAATTTTTTAACGCAGTTCCTTATCGCACGTTGCGGGATTTTTAAAAACTTTTTTTAACCGCATTATGCTATAACCCAGTATACAACCCACTATTATTCGCATACTTTTAGGATTTTGTGGTTTAGTTCTTGAAAATTGTACTAATTCGTTTTGTTATTTTATTTTATTGCATACTTTTAGACATAATATGCCAATAGAGTGTACCCAGGGAAAAGATTAGTTGCAAATCAATTCAGTCATTGGAAATTCTATGATAAAGTCTATATTTTGATCAGAATTCGTAAATTGTCAAACATCAGAAATATTTGTCGATGTTATTGAAAGATTGTGACCGTCGGTGGTGCAATGGGTAGTGTGCGCGCCTCTTGTACAGGAGATCCTGGGTTCGATCCCTGCTCCAACCACCTTAAAATTTCTTTCGACGACGGTCACCTCGCTTAGTGACGGCGACACTATCGAGTATATAGCCATGAAAAAGCTTCTCAAAATACCGTTCGGAATCGGTGTAAAACTGTAGGTCCCAATCAGTGAGTGAAAACTGGAAAGCGCACAGCTCAGTGATTGTGAGAAGTTCTCCCCGGTCCCTTCATGGGATGTAATGGGAAACCATTTATTTTTTTTTTTTTATTGAAGGATTAAAACTCCGTCTTACTAAATACAAGTTGCTACTACCGAATTTTAGTTGTATTAACCAATTTGAGTATTTTAGAAACCTCATTCATCTGAAATGGAAGATACAACTAATAAAAAGTACAATATTCAAATTTCAAATATTCAAATATTAGTCACTGTAATCATAATTTAGTTTCTGATACAATAACACTTGTTACAAAGTTATGTATTCGATTTTTCACAAGAGGATTTGTTGTTAACGAGAAACTACGTATCTTGGAATGTTACACGAGGACTCTACAGAAAAACTAATATTTTAAACAGAAAGTGATAAACAAAGTTGTAAAAAACAATAAAGTGTATACTTATAGATATCAGCCAGCGAAGAATACATATTATCATAAATTGCGGTGAAGAGAGTCTTTTGAACATAATCGTTGAATATGACGCCACTATTGACTCCTTCACAAACACATGCAAACAGTTGTGGACACTCGGCTGGAGGAACTATTATTCTGGATGACAAAAATTAACTTAAACATACCAAAATCTCTAAAACGCCCCCGTGCCAATATCTTGGAAACGGAGCGTCCAATCGAAAACAAAACTACTTTTTACGAGTTTCTAAGGATTATGGAATGGAATGGATTATGGAAGATATCTTGTTAAAAAAAAAAATCACGGAAATTAAAAATGGCTATAGTTCGGATCCGGTGCGTCCAATCGCAAAAATAATAACTTTGTTAGCTTTGTAAGAGACTTTAACCAATGGATGTCTTTAATACGACATCACTGATTTAAAAAAAAATCGGTAACATATACATCGCTAAAACGATTTTTGATGTGTTAACATCTATAGCGGCGTATAGGGACTAAATCTATCAAAGTCAGATTTTATGCTGCTGCTAAAACCAGATTTTATGCTGCTGCTAAAACCAGATTTTCTGCGACTGTGAAAGAGAATAATGACGTGTTAAACAAAAATGAGCGAGCAAGAGAGCAATGAAAGAGTGGTGTGGCAGGGGTGAGGCAAACGAAATTGTGTCTATAGCGTATGTATTAACATAATAATGTATGTATGATATGTGTCTGTTGCTGTTGTTGAATGACGATATAAAGCATAGCAACGCAAAATTTCATTTGCAAGTCGACGTTATGGTGACACACTAATACGTCAGGAACTTCGTACAAAGTATGTGTGATGTTGTGTGTTTGGCTGTTTCCATGGTACAAATATAATGGTAGATGCAGTACGACAACAAATACAACAAGCCAAAAACAACAGGCATTTTGTTTTTGCTCAGTGTCTGTGTTGTGTCAAGTCAGCTGATAGACAAATGATGAAAATGTAAACAAATTTGCAAAAAGTGCCATTTAGAAAATGATTGAGTGTTATTTGATATATTGAAAGTGTTTAAGTGTGAAAATTAAGACGTTTTTATGTGCTTTTTACAGAGAAAACTTTTCAAAAACAGCAGTTGCAGGCGAACGGGGGTTGCAGACAACAAAATGTAAGCAAAATTTGACATAAGAGGAAAACT
Organism: Phaonia tiefii; assembly: GCA_963931995.1. Lineage (NCBI taxonomy): Eukaryota > Metazoa > Arthropoda > Insecta > Diptera > Muscidae > Phaonia > Phaonia tiefii. The sequence continues at coordinate 176,245,582 of OZ008369.1, read as the reverse complement.
TACTCATACTCACTCCAGAAAAAAGTTCAAATCAGCTGGGCTAGTGCTTCTACAAACATGTGGTTATGTGACACACGTATACGTCAGTTACTTCGGACAAAGTATGTGTGATGTTGTGTGTTTTGTTGGTTCGTTGTTGTTGTTATGGCCAAACAAAGCGAGTCATGTGATGTTCAGCATTGCCCGGTGTATACAAAAAAACTATTATTTTTTATTTTCCAATGTAACATTTACTAATGTGTTAATAGAAATCGAACAGGTACCGTGTAGCAAAAAGGTGTTAACACATCATCCGTGAGTTCGAACACTCATTGAGTTTTATTTGAAAAATGTTAGTTTTACGTATTTTAAGTGATGCCGTATGACAAGCATCCGTAGGTCTCTTATAGAGGTAACAAATTTATTATTTTTGCGGCTGGACGCACCGTTTTCGAGTTATAGCAATTTTTTTTTATTTTTAGCGATTTACTTATTTTGGCGATTTTTAGAAAAAAGTCCATACGAATTGGACAACTTTATGAAAAACCTTTAGAAAGTCGAAAAAAGTACGTTGAACGCTCCGTTTGTGAAATATATACATAATGGCGGTTTAGCGATTTTTTATTCGATAAACTTTAGTTTCAGCGATTTGTTTAAAAAATAAGTAATGCCGTGGTAAAAACATCTATTGGTTACAGCCTCCTGTGGAGGTAAAAAATTTTTATTTTTGTGATTATACGCACCGTTTCCGAGTTATAGCCATTTTTTTATTTTAGTAATTTTCTTATTTTGACGATTTTTTGAAAAAAAATTATTTCTTGCAAATTGGAACACTTCGTGACAAACCCTTAGAAACTCGTAAAAATTTGTTATTTTTGCGATGGACGCTCCGTTTTCGAGATATATACATTTTTTCATATTTTCGATCAAAAATGTTCACGAAATACGAACTCTGGTTATAAACAATATTAATTTTGTTTATATTTAAATATAAAATACACAATTTTAATAAAAAATTATTTATTTTAAATTTTTTTCTATAAAATACATAATGGGTTAAAAAAGCATCACCAAATGGTTGTGACAGCCATTAACTTCAAGTACATAATTAGTTTTCACATTTTTCGTTCATCCAACTAATAGAATATTCACCACTACAGGATAATTTGATTGCTGCAACTAAAACACGATTGACAGATCACAGATATTTCTTGTTGCTGTGGCTGCAACTAAATATTTCAGTTCTTGCAACCAAAACTGAATTACAAATCAATTGATCTACACAACATTTGGTGATAAAGAACACAGATATTGGTAATCACAACTGAATAATGTGATAGTCCAAGGAACCGCCAAATTTTAGTTGGCTGTAAATGTGGTTGTGACAACGAATATCTTCTCTGTGTGTGGGTGGCAAACATTTGTACAGTCAGGGACGTATATACGGGTTGTTTTCTTTCATGTTGGCTTTGTGATAGTCATGACCATGTGAAGTGTGCTGGCTTCAATGGAAGGCATTATGACATAATTACGGCTATGGAAAACGGCCTTCACTGAACATGTCGGAAGTGTAGGGAATTCGTGTATAAGCTATTTAAGGAGGCCAAGAAAGGATTTAAAAATATAAATTCTGATTTTGTCTCTATTAGTTCGAAACATAAATCGTTGGAGGATATATTTGATACTTTTAAATGGCCTGAGTACATCTCGTCTTCCACAAGATGGAATAATACCTTCTAGTGATCATAATATAATTGTACCAGTAACTCCTAACATGGATAATTTTTACAGCCTTTTCTTTTTCTCTGTCGTCCTCTGTTGTTCCTTCATCCACAGAAGTCCGGGACCGTAATCATTATGAGTTTTGTTATAAAAATGATATACTAATTATGATATTATTAGTTTTAGGATTCTTTTCAATGTTAATGATTAAGTTTGATTAATTTTACAAAAATTAGCCCATCATCATTATTTTTCTTGCAAAAAAAAAATCATAAATAATATTCTTTGTTGCAGAACGTTTATTGAATTCACGTAATTATAAAGAACTTAATAAAATAATAAACAATGGCAATTTAATAATTTACATACTTTTTATATGCATTGTCCCCAGATCGGTTTCTGGAGTATATTTAAAGCTTCATGCATTTGTAAAGCTTCATAAACTTAATTTGTTGAAATCAATTTAACACTCATGCGATATAAGATAACAATGTACGGAACAATTTTTAATAAAAAAATTACATAAATATTGTATTATTTATATACTAAAATCTATGGTCTAATTGAATCTCATTTTTTTTTAATAAAACAAAAATTTTAAGAAAGCCGCCTCAATTTGTTGGTTTTTGACGTTAGTGCAAGATCTTTATGCGATATGTTACGTGTTGTTAGTACGAGTACCGACATTGTACATTGTATTTTTTACTGCTTTAATAGTTGCCCGTCTGTATATATGATATATGACGGGAATCCCATTTGTGTCCTCGATATATTTTTCTTTGTCTAGGTATATAAGGCAGGTGGTCAAGGACTGATAGCCCACATGCATCAACTGATATGCGGTATGTGGCTGGGGGAATCTATGCCCGACGATTGGAGTCTCAGTGTATTTTGTCCTGTATTCAGAAAAGGTGATCTGTGTCTATGTTATAATTATCGCGGTATCAGTCTTTTATCGACCGCGTATAAGGTCTTGACGAGCGTATTATGTGAAAGACTAAAGCCAATTATTGAAAACCTGATTGGACCGTACCAGTGTGGTGTCAGACCAGGCAAGTCCACAACTGACCAAATATTCACGCTACGCCAAATCCTGGAAAAGACCCACGAAAAGCAAATCGATACATACCACCTTTTTGTCGATTACAAAGCTACTTTCGATAGCCCCATACGGGGAAAACTGTACGAAGCTATGTCTGAACTTGGTATTCCGACAAAACTGATTCGCCTCTGTAAAATGACGCTGACCAACACCAAATCAGCAGTGAAAGTGGGGAAAGACATCATTGAACAATTCTGTACCAAGCGAGGACTTAGACACGGCGGCACACTTTCGTGCAATCTCTTCAACATCTTAATGGAGATAATAATAAGAAAGGCTGCAGTAAATACGAACAAGACCATTAACACGAAAAGCCATTGTTACTGCAGAATTTTCAAGCATCGAAAAGGAATCAGCGAAGGTGGGTCTTGCTGTTAATGAGGGCAAGACAAAATTGATGGTGTCAACGACTAGAGAGACCTCTCGACTTGGTCCGCACTTGAACGTTGACAACCGATTTAATTTTGAAGTGGTAGATGAATTTGTCTACCTTGGATCATCCGCCGTGAACAAGGACAACAACGTCAGCCTGTAGATAGACAGGAGAATTGTGCTTGAAAATAGATGCTATTTTGGGCTCAGCAAGCAGTTTAGGAACAAATCCCTCTCTCGACGGACAAAAGTCCAGCTATATCAGACTCTCATTTTACATGTCTTGACGTAAGGCTCCGAAACTTGGTCATATCGCAAGCGGATGAAAAACACCTGGGAGTTTTCGAGAGAAAATTTCTCCGTAAAATATATGGTCGTGTTATGGAAAACAGCGAGCACCGATATAATTTATTCAAAATGAAATTATCCTAGTTTTGTCAGTAGATGTTAGGAAAAAATGTACGTATGTATATTAATTAGCTGTAAGAATTTGAAGAAAAGTTGGAGAAATAAATGAATTTAAAGTTTAAAAAAGGTTTTTGATAACGTACCCGATGGAAGCAGGAAAAGAGGACGAGCAAGACTCCGCTGGAAAGACCAGGCAGAAGAATCCCTCCGTATCCTTGGTGTTACCAACTGGCGAGAAAAGGTGACGGATAGAGCCAGTTGGAAGAATATGTTGAAATTTGTTTGTTTAATTAATATGTGTAAGACGTCTGACCTCATGAGGTTGTAAAATAGTCAATAAAAGTAAAGTAAGGTATATAAACGCCTCGGGTGAGACAAACCGTTTTCGTAATGCATCACTTAAATATTTTCCATTTGTATATTAGGGAGAAATTATTAAATTGTTTTTATAGTTTGTTGTACAACGTAGAATATGGTTTCTTATTAAATTTATGATGCAATTGTCAATTCGAATTACATTTGCCTTATTATACTTACACAATTTTTTATTTGATATATACTTTGTGCTGTTCTGTATACAGAAGTAGAAGCTCTTAAACATTTCCTTTCGAATATTCTTAACGCCATGAACGCCGACGATACGTTCAACCAGACACGACAACCGTATCTTATAACAGGACGAATTAACGTTCGATACATAATAGTTTTGACACGGGAATTTATATGTTCAGAATGAAAAAGACGCTTGTATACTTTATAAAAAAAGTTTTCCTTGCCTTTGAGACTATCTCATTAAAGTATAAGAATTTCTCCAGGTGCACCCCTAGATATTTAATTTTGTGTTTTTTCTCAATGAAGGTTTGATTTGATTCGGAATTGTTTCCAATTCAGTTTTACGTCGTTATTTGATTTTCCTACTGGTGGCCGAAATACAATAGTCTCACACTTGTTAGTGTTTATTTTTAAATGCCATCCAAGGGCATACTCTTCGACCATGTTGAATGAGTTTTGAAGTTCTTCGCTAATATTAGATATTGTCTTATCAACATGATAAATAACAATATCATCGTTTCCTTACTATTGTTTTCATCAAAATCCTTTTATGAATATATTGATTCCAGAAAAGCTCCTATTGCATCATGCATTTCCTGTTGGTCCCGTATTACTAGGTTGTCTGTATTATCCTTTTCTAGATCTTGCGTGTTTATTCCAGCTTTTCTTAGTATATTGCTTTCAGATTCGTGCACAACTATTTTAGTTAAATTGATTGGTTTAATTTTTTAAATATTTTCCTGCCTTGTAACATTCTTACTGGATCTCTCCTGCCTTGTAGCATTCTTACTGGATCTCTATGATTTAATCTCTCCAGGTTTTCCTGAATTTCTTTATTACCTATTAAAACAAAATTGTCATTCAATAGTTTTTTAATCAGTTTGAGTTTTGCTTTTAAGGTGTTTAATGATAATTGTGTAAGTGTTGTTTCTAATCTATTATGTCTTTTGATCATCGGTAATATTTAGCTTTTCTCTGAGTGTAATTTTTTAATTATGCTTTTAGAAAATTTTGAAAAGTCATCTTTGTCTTTAAATGGTGGTACCGTACTTTCAATGGCCTCTGACATTAGAAAATGTAAACTAGTTATACTCGTATATACATCTATTTCATCATTCGTTAGATTTCGATAGTTCGACATAATTGTTTCTAACTTGATTTTCTTCATTACCACCTTCTCAAACCTTTTCCAATTTGTCATTTTAAAGTTAAATTTGAACGTTGTCCCCTCATTCACTCTCAATTTTCAGAATTAATTCTACTGCGTTGTGGTTGAAATCGTAATCCAACGTTTAGAGGCAGTTTGACATTTCATTGACTCTCAGTATATTTAGCCTGGAATCCGTTATGTATAAATCGTGGTATAAGTACGATCGCGGAAAAGACGGTGCTACAGAAGCGAAAAGCTTGCATTCGAATTCCATATCGTTTTCCGACAACCATTCATTTAGGCTATTGCCTTTTGCGATATTAACAGTATTACTCCATTCTGCGTGCTAGCAGTTCAAGTCTCTAGCTCGTACATAGTAATTATTTGAATTTTGAAGATTCATAGAATCAAATAGTTTTTGCAAATCTGCTCGTACTGAATTTATATTGCCGGCCAGATAGTACGCACATATAATATCTAAAACGTTGTTGCAGTCAACGGGCATCTTTATGGCGCATGTCCCTAAAGCATCTAGCGAATATTTACTTTTGTTATCGTAACTGTAGTATTGTATGTTATTCTTGATTAATATAACCGTTCCTTAGACGTGTTGGAAGGTGTGCGAAGTTAGCCCCCCATTTTTGGAAATAAATATTTTTGAAGATTGTTCTGAATTGTTCTAGGATTGTTCTACATTGTTCCAAAACAATGATTTTCTAAAATATAATTTGTACCGGTAAATCGAAAAAAACCAATATTAAACTTTGCACCCCATTTTTGGAAAAACGAAATTTTTGCGGTTGTTCTGGGTTGTTCTAGTTGTTCTAAACATTGTTCCATAACGATGATTTTCTAAAATATTATTTGTACCGGTAAATCGAAAAAAACCAATTTTAAAGTTGCACCCCATTTTTGAAAAAAAATTTTTTTTGCGGTTGTTCTAGGTTGTTCTAGTTGTTCTAAACATTGTTCCAAAACAATGATTTTCTAAAATATAATTTGTACCGGTAAATCGAAAAAAAACAATTTTAAATTGCACCCCACTTTTGTAAAAAAAAATTTTTTTGCAGTTGTTCTAAGTTGTTCTAGGTTGGTCTAGTTGTTCTAAACATTGTTCCAAAACAATGATTTTCTAAAATATAATTTGTACCGGTAAATCGAAAAAAACCAATTTTAAAGTTGCACCCCACTTTCGTAAAAAAAAATTTTTTTGCAGTTGTTCTAAGTTGTTTTTTTTTCGATTTACCGGTACAAATTATATTTTAGAAAATCATTGTTTTGGAACAATGTTTAGAACAACTAGAACAACCTAGAACAACTTAGAACAACTGGAAAAAATTTTTTTTTTACAAAAGTGGGGTGCAACTTTAAAATTGTTTTTTTTTCGATTTACCGGTACAAATTATATTTTAGAAAAACATTGTTTTGGAACAATGTTTAGAACAACTAGAACAACCTAGAACAACTTAGAACAACTGCAAAAAAATTTTTTTTTACAAAAGTGGGGTGCAACTTTAAAATTGGTTTTTTTCGATTTACCGGTACAAATTATATTTTAGAAAATCATTGTTTTGGAACAATGTTTAGAACAACTACAACAACCTAGAACAACCGCAAAAAAAATTTTTTTTCAAAAATGGGGTGCAACTTTATAATTGTTTTTTTTCGATTTACCGGTACAAATTATATTTTAGAAAATCATCGTTTTGGAACAATGTTTAGAACAACTAGAACAACCCAGAACTACCGCAAAAATTTCGTTTTTCCAAAAATGGGGTGCAAAGTTTAATATTGGTTTTTTTCGATTTACCGGTACAAATTATATTTTAGAAAATCATTGTTTTGGAACAATGTAGAACAATCCTAGAACAATTCAGAACAATCTTCAAAAATATTTATTTCCAAAAATGGGGGGCTAACTTCGCACACCTCGTGTTGGAACTAACTAGTACATAATATATAGCGAAAGGAACTTCGTTCCAACCGGGTGTCCCATGACACCTCATGTAATTTTTTTCTTCTCAAATTTCGTTTCTGAAATTGCCTTATAAAAACGGTATCGGATAATACTATGTGTATTAAGATTTTAAATACGTAGTCAAATTTTATCTTTATTTTAAAATTAAATTTAGAAAATTGGAAAGTACAACTTTAAAATTCATATGTAAAATTAATAATTTAGACATTAAGTTCCCAGGGGAATTAGAACACGATTGAGGATTGTCATATCTGGACACACAGGTGATAAGGGAGAAAAAAAGTAAGTTAACACTTTCTTCCACCAGGGGCTTCAATTTTATTGAACTATAAAATAATTATTGTTTTTTGTAACACTAAAATCCATGGTCACCATATCGTTTCGTTTTATGTCTTATGTTATAATATTTTATTCTATTACAGTAACAACAACAAACATACTAGTGGTCTTCATGAAAGCTCGAAAGAACCTCGTAAACTTGCACAGCAAACGTCAAAACAAACTAATTTCCCATACAAAGCGACTTGCTCAAAAGTGGAAAGTTTTCGAGGCAAATTTGCTGCGCAAACGTGGGATGGAGAAACGTGTAAACTTTTGACATTTCGTTGTCATCTGACTAGGATGGATAAATAAGGTGATAGCACTAGAACAGTAGAAAAAGTTAACATACATAATACATGCAATTGCTACTGCTACCACCTTATGTATCCATCTTGGTCAGCTGATATGGTTTTGAGCACAAATACGCTGAGCAACTTTACTTGGTGCCTCATGCAACGGTGCGAGGGAAACTTGCGCTGAGCAAAAGTTCTCGGCTTTCACGTTTGCATGAATGCCGCTACTGTTTTTTTCGATTTGCTTTGATCAGCCTGAGTGTTGTTGTCGGTATTTGTTTATTTAGTCGATAGAAGCTAAAAATAACAACAACAAAAGCGTGGTTGAATTGATGTATGAATTATATCCCCAAGTCGCTGTATTGCATTTGTGACTGTTATCTTTTCGCATTTTTAACATTGTAATTTGTCAGAAGTTAGCTAAAATCAAGATCAGTAACATTTATTAGTTAATAGCAATTTAATAGTATAATAAATTAATTAAAATTTAATACTATAAATAATTAATAGTATAATAAAACCATCAAAACGACAAATAAATAATTGAGGGTAAAGTATAAATTGAAATCTTCTATAGAAACGCCATACACGGAAGTCGTCACGTATTCAAATACCTCTGCTGGATTCCTCTGTTCAAGATCGAAAATAATTCCTCCTATTTCCTGTCTGAAAACCTACTATTAGCTATGATAAAGGACACGGCACAAAGAGCACGAGGTGAAGGATATGTCAAAATACTAGCAGCGAGGGATAATCCTCCACACAGACTACGTGAATGTAATGTACCTAGTAGACATGGGATTATTAAAATCGATTGTGATTCATACATTAATATGATCAACTGGGACAAAATCACAGTAACAGGGCCACCATGCTTACAATTCCATACGGATAAAGATATTCAACGTTGCCAATATTCAAACGACGAAATTATAAAGCTACCAGATAAACAATGGAAGTAGTAATCAAAAAAAAATCAATGAGTGTTCGAACTCACGGATGATGTGTTAACACCTTTTTGCTACACGGTACCTGTTCGATTTCTATGAACACACATTAGTAAATGTTACATTGGAAAATAAAAAATAATAGTTTTTTGTATACACCGGGCAATGCTGAACATCAAATGACTCGCTTTGTTTGGCCATAGCAACAACAACGAAACAACCAAACACACAACATCACACATACTTTGTCCGAAGTAGCTGACGTATACGTGTGTCACATAACCATATGTTTGCCATATCAACAGCAACGAAACAGCCAAACACACAACTACACACATACTTTGTACGAAGTAGCTGACGTATTAGTGTGTCACAATAATGTCGACTGCGCTTGCAAATGAAATTTTGCGTGTCTATACTTTATATCTCCGTTCAAGAACAGCAACAGAGACATGTACATACATACATTATTATGTTAATACATACGCTATAGACACAATTTCGTTTGCCTCACCCCTGCCACACCACTCTTTCATGCTCTCTTGCTGGCTCATTTTTGTTTAACACGTTATTATTCTCTTTCGCAGTCGCAGAAAATCTGGTTTTAGCAGCAGCATAAAATCTGGTTTTACCAGCAGCATAAAATCTGACTTTGATAGATTTAGTCCCTATACGCCGCTATAGATGTTAACACATCAAAAATTATTTCTACATATTTTTGCACTTGTGGATTTTCTATGTTATTCGCAAACCACTGAACGTTATGTACGAGTTGTAAGTGAATGAGCGCTTGTAATCACTGATGAAAAGCGTCTGAGCCATATTTTTGCAAAATTAGAAAGTCGTGAACGGTACACCCAACTTGAGTCGCGCAAAGATAATTACCTTCATTTTTCTATTTATTTATTATTTCTTTATTTATATATAATTATCTTTAATCTTTTTTTGTACTTTAATTTTAATAAAACCAAAGCAAGATTTCAATGGTAACTAGAGTAAAAATGAATTATATGATCTCAAAACAATATTAATTTTATTTTCGTAATAATGCACACAACATGAACAAATATTTGTATTAATGCTGCAAATACATTTTGTCATACGTAACTTTTTTGTTCTTGAATAAAACTGTATACTTCCAAAGCAAAATGTTTCTTGGCTTTTAAGGGGCTTTAATCCTAGAAAACTATATTTTTAAATTTTAGGGGTAGAAACTGCATTAAATTAGGCCTTCATAAGATAATGATGTCGGACGTCAGCGACATCTATAGGACAAATGTAGTACTCGTCCAGACCTATACGACGACGTCTTGCGTGTTACGATCGAGCTAGAAACAAAAAAACTACAATAAAAAAAAACGATTTTGGCTCGAAAAGCAAAATGTTTTTGCAGTAGTCTCGAGGTGATCTTTAATATTTGCCCTGGACTTTTGGAAATTTATTTTTTATATGGAGGCCGACCCGGTCTTGTGCACACCATGGTGCGTTATCATGGTGGAAGAACAGTTTTTCCTTCGATAAATGTGGTTCGTTTTTGCTTCAGACCCAACCGAACTTGGAATTATCTGGTACACATTCACCCAGAGAAGTCAACTGACTATTCCTTGGTCTCGGATGTGTTGTGATAGATCTATGTTTCGTCCTTTATTAAAAAACGACGCACAATCTTCATCGGATTGCGATTTAAAACACTTCTTGGCAGCGGTCACATGTATACGCTAACAGATGGCTGTAAGTTATTGGCGCCCCATGCCGCCGGTAGCCTTTTCTTCTTCAAATATTTACGCAAACTGTAATGTACCCCATCACTTGAGCAACCCCACGCACATTCATTCTTCGATCGTACAATACATTGTGGAACACAAAAAAAAACAATATTCTGGTAACAGATTCTGGTAGAAAAAATAGGACAAAATAATACTTGTATTGGCGTTTTTTTTTTTTAAGGGGGGGGGGGGGGGTGAAATTTTCCCCCGTTTGCACATTCTTATGATGAGTCGGCATAGGAAACCATATTATCCTTACATTTTAGGTATAGGATGTGTTCAATAATTTTCTGTAAAAATTTACAAGAAACATTTTTTTGGAATACTTTGTTTTGTTATTATTAATTTTGAGGAAAATGGTAAAAAAAAAACGGATTGAAATAAACTATTTTTGTAGTTCCTCATAAAATTCTACTATAAGTTTCTTAACACACCAAATCTCAAAACTCAACTTGAATGCCAAAAATAAGTCAAAACTCAAAATCTATTTCAGGGTTAATTTCGTACCTAGTCCGATTTGGTGCTAAAATGTTCCACAAAAGTTGGTGTGTATTGAAAAAATATTCTACGTAAAATTTCACTATAAGTCACCGAAGAAAATAAAGCTGATCAGTATAAATTTGAGTATTTAGGCACGAATTTATTTATTACATTTGTCTTTTAGTTCTTGGTAATTCTATGTCGTTATCAAACAATTTCTATAAGAGAATGAATATTCTTCCCTTTATAGCGTTCTTCAATAGGAGCACAAGTTTGATGAAATCGTTCAAAATATTCATTAGGCTCTGTTGCCAACTGATGCTCAAAATAATCCATATGAGAATTCAAAAAAATAATTTTTATGGACATATAACATGTGATTTATCGACGATTTCTTGCGTGTTGACGTCTTTGAGCTGTCGGTGTCACTTGTGTTGGTAAGACCACGACGAAATTCTGTAATCCAGACACAGTGGGAGCGACTGCAAAAAAAGTGGTAATAATATCAGAAGTTCTTGATTGTCTGATTGTTTTATACTGAGTAGGTATTTTGAAGGGGAAGAGTTAGGCTATCAGAATATGGTATTGAGAGGCACCCTGTTGGAATATACGTTGTACTCAACGGTTTAAATTAGACCACCAAGGTAATGTGCCAACTTTCCTGTCCTGTAACTTCCGAACTTGTAAGCCGAATTCAAAGAATTTATATTTCTGAGAACCTACTAAGTGGCGGAGACAAAAACGTGCTGAGTAGCGTCTGGTGTCGGCCAACCGTTACAATGATATTTTGAATCAAAAATGTAAAACATATGTTTTTGCTCTGATTTTGCTTTGGAGTATAGTTGGTGGTCTCGATGTTTACAGATTGAGTGGTTTTTATTGAGCAATTTCATTCTTAATATACTATCTCAATTTTAGACCCAAAAACTCGTGTTTATTCGGATCGTAGTGATACTGTAGCCTGTTTCTGTGTGTACCGATGGAGCAGGAGGCGAACGAAATACAGGAGAACAAACACATTTAAAATTTGGTTACTATAAATCGGATGAAAGCATTCGACTACATATTGAAGGCTCATCTTCCGGTCGTTTGTTTGTATAAATCCTATATTGTCATTACAAAAAGGATGTACATAAAGCAACTATGGTATAGAGAAGAAAATTTACTCATGGACTGGAATGCCAACAACGAAAACGAGTGAAGCACGTCGTTTCTCTGCTCTCTCTCTATCTTACTCTTTTCGTTGAATATTTCAATTCACGAGCAGTTTTCTGATGATGTTATTGTATCTAACTATCGAAACCTAATTATATCTATACCAATAAACCAAAAAATTCCGCAAAATTCTTCCCATTTTTGAACCATTAGTTAGATAAAATGTTTTAATAACTATAAAACGTTGTTGGTGCATTAATTAGATGGTCCTCAATAAATTGTTATCGACTGCTCTCTATAACTTTCAAATACAAACTGACAAATGTCATCCAAACAGAAATAGCGGTCAAAAAACATCGGCCTGGAACATAAAAGACACCCTGTAGATTGGCAAAACCTCAACCAAATGCAAGTTATTTTTAAACTATTTCAAACCCTTTGGTAACGATAACTTCTCAAAGTTGACTCTTTTTTCAAACGGAATAAAACGAAATTTATGCGAAAAGGTATCACCATTCTTTCAGTATTTTCTCAAATGTTAAGATATAAGTATGTGTTACAAGTACAAGTACAACACTGTGGTTCAGCAGGATAGAACCAATAGAATTTTAAGTAAAAAATCTCTAGAAATTGTGAATGCAGAAATAATACAGATTCAAACTTTTCAGAGAAATAATAAGTCCCGGATTTGACTATACAATAATAAACAAGTAAAAGTGTTAAATTCGGCTGTGCCGAATCTTTGATACCCTCCACCTTAGTGTTAACCAGCTAAATATTAAATTTTAAAAAGGACCTTTTTTAAGAAAATGTACTTTTTTAAAAAAAATAAAAATAAGTTACTTGTTCACAAATGCAATAACTTGTTCACAAATGCAGGATGCTCACAAATGCTTACAATGCTCACAAATGCTCACAATGCTCACAAATGCATTGCTCACAATGCTCAAATGCTCACATTGAAAATGTACTTAAGAAAATGTACTTTGAAATGTACTTTGAAATGTTCTTAATGTACTTAATGTACTTTCAAATGTACTTAAGAAATATAGAAAATGTACTTAAGAAATGTACTTAAGAAGAAATGTACTTAAGAAATGTACTTAAGAAAGAAATGTACTTAAGAAATGTACTTAAGAAATGTACTTAATGAAATGTACTTAAGAAATGTACTTAATGTACTTTGAAATGTACTTTGTAATGTACTTTAGAAATGTACTTTTTTTTAAGAAAATGTACTTTTTTAAAAACAATAAAAATAAGTTACTTGTTCACAAGTAAAATAAAAAAGCATTTTTTAAAAATAAAAAAGCATTTTTTGAAGAACTGTTAAAAAAAACAAGCTGGGACGAGAGTTGAACCAACAACCCTCAGAGTCCAACGCGCAACCCTTTACCCATCAGGCCACAGCGACCTTGGATGAAGTGTGACAAAATTCATATAAATGCATGAACACATGAAACACATATAAACATTCTAAAGTACTTACCTATTATAAAGAAAAGAACAACAAAGATTTTCAACATGGAAATTCACCACACGGCAAAAGGAGTAGTTTAGTATAAAACTAAAAAAATTAATGTGAAAATTTTATGAGTTTTTTTACGTTTCCAATCATAAAATTTTTTCCAATGGACCAATTTCGCTGATTTTCAATACCAAACTGCTCAGGAATACGTGGAACATTCTGGCCAAAAACCAAACCGCGTTATCGCCGATTGAAGTCGTGAGAATGTTTTCAACAGACGGACAGACGGACATGGCTATATCGACTCCGGTTGTTATAAGGATCAATAATATATTTACTTTATGGGGTCGCAAAGCCTTATTTCTATATGTTACAATCAGAATGACAAACTGATATACAGGGTGTTTTTTTTAAACTGAGACGATCAAATATCTCGAAAAATAGCCACTCTACAGAAAAAATGTCCATATTCAAAATTTAATCATACCGCGGGGGAAATACATTAGTGCAAAAAAAATAGTCCCCCACCCCCCCCTTTGTAGATGGGGCGGGGGTAACTTTTAAACTAAGATAGGAAGCCATATTTTTTATTGCAGATACTGATTCTACGACTAAAAGTAAGTATGATTTGAATGAAATATTTTGTTCGGTTCATGATAGATGGTGTTGTAATCGATGAAATTCAATTTTTTCAATTTCTCCCCCTTAGAACACACGCATTCGATTCTGCAATATGTTTGAAATAAAAAACATCACGTTATCATTGCAAATACTCGAAATTCGTCATCAAAACAATTTATTAATGTAAAAGGTAGGTGAATAAAATAATTTTAGCTTAAAATAAGTGTTCAAAATGATAACGTGATGTTTTTTATTTCAAACATATTGCAGAATCGAATGCGTGTGTTCTAAGGGGGAGAAATTGAAAAAATTGAATTTCATCGATTACAACACCATCTATCATGAACCGAACAAAATATTTCATTCAAATCATACTTACTTTTAGTCGTAGAATCAGTATCTGCAATAAAAAATATGGCTTCCTATCTTAGTTTAAAAGTTACCCCCGCCCCATCTACAAAGGGGGGGGTGGGGGACTATTTTTTTTGCACTAATGTATTTCCCCCGCGGTATGATTAAATTTTGAATATGGACATTTTTTCTGTAGAGTGGCTATTTTTCGAGATATTTGATCGTCTCAGTTTAAAAAAAACACCCTGTATACCCTCTATCACTTACAGTGGAGGGTATAAAAATGAAATCGAAATTGATTATAACGGAAATTTTCTCTCATTGCGTATAATCATGTGGAAAATTCTTCTTGTTTTTTTTTTGGTTCAACAGAATAGAACCACATTTTAATTGTTTTACAAATCAAACAAATATAAATTGTTAACATAAAAAAATGTTTTTATTGTAATTACTTTATCTGAATATTAATTTAATTATGTTTAGTTTTATCATGATTCAGAATAACTTCGAATATTCTATATTTTACTGACTCGGATTTAAGGTCGTCAAGAGAAATTTTGACCTAATCTTTTGTCTCGTCCTGATTTCCTCCATCATAGACCTAGCAGGTTAGTCAACCCCAAACAATTTCAATAATAAGCGTGTTTTGGTTACACCGGTTGCTTATATATTCGCTTGTTTTGTATGAAGCACTTAGCGAAGACTTAGCGAGAACTTAGCGACGCGAAAAATTTTCCCAAAGTTTATACAACACTTTTTTTTGACATATTTTATCATTTTCAACCCTTTTTCATATTTTTTGAATAAAATCACTTATCGCTAAACAGCCGTTTTCTTTGCAACTTAGCAAGCGATAATCGCTGGCTTGTAACCAAAACACGACTAGTGTTAAGGTCGGGTGAGTAGGGCGGCCAATTTAAAATTTTAATATTTTTGACGTTTTGGCTGCATGTGCCGTATGTATAGGTGCATTATCAGGTTGATCAAAACAATCAAGTGATTCAAAACTTTCATTAATCTTAGGAAAAACTTGTTCCAGCCAGAAGATTTTTGTAATGATTTCTCGTAAGTCGGGTACTTTGTACCAGGGACCGTAACAGTTACGACTTTTTTCAAAAAAGTCAAAATATAATAGATATTTTTTGACTTTTATTCTTTCGGTCAGAAATAAAAGTTAAAATATGACTTTTACGTTTTAAGTAAAAAATATAAGTTAAAATTTGACTTTTATTTTTTAAGTCAGAAATAATAGTTAAAATTTGACTTTTATTTTTTAAGTCAGAAACAAAAAAATTGATTATGCCATAACAATAACAATGTAATGGAAATATAAGGAAAATAAAAAAAAATTTAAAGGCAGCGGCAACACTGATGACAATATTATTTTACCGTTATTTATAAGGTTGTTATTGTTATTGTTATATCATTGTTATCAACTCTTCTTTGCCTTTGCTTTGCATATCCGTAAACAGTTCATTTTAATGTAGTTGACAAATATATGACAACGTGATTTTTTTAACTCATTAATTAATTTTTATTGATAAATCAGTGAAACATGGGTCGTAAACGGAATATTTTAATCCGCGAATATTACATTGAGAGTGGTGGAGAAACATGTGTAAAATATGTAAGAAAGTCATCAATGCTGGAAGCTTAACCAATTTAAAAAGACATTTGCAAAACTGCCATGCAGACATGTATACGGACTACGAAAAATTGAGCAAATTTTCAAACAAGGATTTAAGTAATGATGATTATCGCATTAAATTTACAGTGGAAATGTCCAGAAAGGAGGTCGTAGATGCTTGCATTGATATGATCACCACCGAAGCACGGCCTCTGAAATTTTTTGATTCTAAGGCTTTCAAGACTTTAACAAATCCAATTTTTAATGGTTTAAAAATGGAACCAATAACTTCAAGAAATGCGACGGACTTTATTACCGAGAAATGTGATGAAATAAAACAGTGCATAAGTAATAACTTAAAAGGAAAAATTGTTAGTTTGAAGTTGGACACGGCCACACGAAATGATCGGTCTATATTGGGAGTGAATGTTCAATTAATAGTAAATAAGAAGATCGTAATTTACACTTTGGCTATGGTGGAACTAAAGAAAAAACATACTGCTCAAAACCTGCAGGCAGAAATTGAGAATATACTTAAAAACTTCCAGATCAACATTAAGCAAATATATTCAATTACGACAGACAATGGTAGAAATTTAGTAAAATGTGTGGAATTACTGTCGCAAAATGAGAGTGAAGACAGTCAAGATGACGAAAGTACGTATAGCAATGCGCAAAAAATTACGGAAGGAATTGTGTACGAGAATGTTGTGTCAATAAAATGCGCTGCCCACACACTTCAATTGTCTGTAAAAGACTTACTATCTAACCAAAATCAAAGCTTGATTGGAAAAGCTCGAGAATTATGTAAGCTGTTAAGAACTGCTTCATTTCGGTAAACTATAACTCTCAATCGCGAAATATTAATCTTATTGCTTTGTATATTTCAGCTTCATAATTATTAGAACTTAAAATTGCCGAAACCTCAATTGGAAGTCCCTACACGTTGGAGCTCAACTTTTACAATGTTAAAGAGTGTCTTAAAATTGAAAGATTTTTGCCTAGATAACGAAGGCGTATCCAAGCAACTGAATTCTGAGGAATGGATGGAAATAGAGACTATCATATCTGTTCTTACTCCTGTGCACATCTTAACTTTAAGTTTACAAAGAGACTTTTATAAAGCATGGCTGGAGATGATGTTTGACTTGGAATCTAATACGACTGAAATTAGTAAAATTGCCCTTGAATGCATCAAGTCAAGGCAGTCACAATTGTTGGAAAATGATACCATGTATTCAGCTTTATTTCTGGATCCAAGATTTAGAAGAGTTTTGTCGAAAGAAAAAATTGGACGCGCAAAAAAACATTTAAAAAACATCATCCTACAAATCCAAAATAATGAACAGGTAAGTTGATATTTAGTAATACACAAGAAAATTTTTATTTATTTATTATTATTTATATACACTAGACTTGTCTTAATCCACTACCAACAACATCCAGTAGTGAGTCATTCCCATTTCATGAGGCAACAAACCAAAGCAGCTCCTCAAAATTACGAATTGGACTCTTAGACATGGAGCTATCAGATGCGTCGTCCGATGAAGACGATGGATGTTCCAAAGATTTCGTTCGCAAAGCATTCATGGAAATTGACTCATACAAGGAGAAGCGTATTGACGTTGATGTCGACCTTATGGAATATTGGGAAAACAAAAAATTTTTATATCCCCGTCTAAAGGACTTGGCATGTATTATTCATCAAGTACCTGCGACACAAGTTAGTGTAGAACGCGCGTTTTCAGCACTTAAGATTGTTCTCAGCGACTTGCGCTACAATTTGTCTGAACAGAACTTGGCTGCTATATTAATGGTGAAATTGAATTCTGAGTCATTGCAATGAAAGAGTGAACAATTTAATATTGAAGTAAAGGAAATTACATGTAATTATATTTTCAGAGCAAAATATGCAAAACACCAACTCCTTAACTTTCTAATACAAATACAACATGTACTTATTATTCTAAAAATAAAAACTGCGTTAATATTTAATTAAAATTTTATTTAACTATTTTAACATCTGCTTTCAATAGGAACAAAAGTCAAATTTTAACTTTTATTTTTTACTTAAAACATAAAAGTCATATTTTAACTTTTATTTTTGACTTAAAAAATAAAAGTCATATTTTAACTTTAATTTTTGACCAAAACAAAATCGGTCAAAAAATAATTATTATAAAGTGACTTTTTCATAAAAGTCAAAAAAATTAAAGTCTTTTAACTTTATTATTCCTTAGCATAACAGCATCAATATGCTGTATTCAAATATCTGATAGACAAATTATATCCACCTGACTTTTTGATTTTACATTTTAAAAATAACTGTTATTTTCGGTCCCTGCTTTGTACTATAAGATCAATAGCTCCGAAGCATGAAATTGCGGCCCATTCCAGAACTCCGCCCGATCTGCTGTGACGACGGCTCAGAAATTTGTCCTCATTACGCACATCGTGAAAGTAAAAGCTATGGCCATCGGTTCCATCGAAGTTATGCTTATTTTTCAGTAGAAAAAATTTTTTTCTAGTCCCTATCACTTAAATAGCTTGGCACATCCCATGCCAAGTGGTTTTTAGCAAATTGAAGGCGTCGTTGTTGACGAGTTGCATTTAATGGTCGTTTTTCTTCAGTTTTCGGAGCTGTAGATGTCCACTGGTCAAAATAGCAAGACGAATGGTTCATTTACTTGCATTAACTCCTGCTAAATGCTTAATTGTTGTAGTGGAATGCACTGAATTTGAGGCAATTCAAAGAATTTGTCGCTTGTCCTCAGGTATTAAAGCTGTGTAAGTACCTCATTTGTAATTTTTATTGTAGCTATCTCGGCTTTTAATGTAACTCATTACCACATTACGACTTCTTCCGATTTGTACCGATTTCGCGATAAGAATATTGGTAAATATCAATTTTTACCATTTCCGACGAACTTAAACTACATTTTCAACCCATTTTCATTTGATAATATACTGCCACAAACTTGTATTTTAATTTCATTAAGTTTTTATAAAGTTTTATCGCGGCCGACGACTAATTTAAGAAAATGTTTAGTGTGGTTTTATTCTGGTGAACCACGTACGAAAGCTAATATTCTCAACCTAAAGCTGGCCACAGACTTTGGATTTGTGTCTGCGATTTGTGCGAGCTAGACGTCATGTTGCATGTGTGTGGCGCTGTGATTACACAAATCCCCAAGTTGTTGAAAGTTTGCAACAACTTGGGATTTGTGACTATGTATATGCTGTTGTGATCACGCATTTATACATTTCCTAGTTTCAGTTGCGCATGAAACTTCGAAGAGTGAAGAGCTCAAAATGGCCAGCAAAGAGTTTTTTTCAGAGTTCTTTGAAGTTTTGTGAGAACAAGTTGCAATTTGGCAAAGTAAAACTGGGAAGCAAAGAAGAAAATTGCATCATCCGCTTTGTCACCCATGCTTACTCGTCAACGTCAACCACAAAATGATAATGGTGCATGTGGGTGGAGAAAAGGTAAAGACACAAATCGCAGACATAAATCCAAAGTCTGTGGCCAGCTTAATTCAAACAGAGAGAACAAAGTACCGTTACAATGTATGTGGAACAATTTTTTGTTGGTTTAAATAAAGAGTGTCATCTCTTGTACATATGTGTATGTCTCAAAAAAAAAGAATCAATATTACCTTTCCGATCTCTGCATAGTAGGGGTTATATCTTCAATATTTTGCTGGTTCTATCCTGATGAATCGCAGTGTAACGTATTGCAGTTCTCTTGCTATTGTTCATACCTTATACCACGACGTATATTGCATTTTATGCGATTAATATTATTTGAGAAAGAATTGAAAGAATTGTTAGAAGTTTACTGCCAATGAAATCCCTTCGAGTTTTTATTATAAATGGAGTCTGCTGACCAAAATTATGCATAGGATCAGGATGTGTTTGACAGATAGTTATCAACTTTTTAGTCGAAAATCTGGATTAAAGCATATGTATGTATACAAATCAACAAGCGAAACTTTTCCCAAACTCGGAAGCATAAAATTTTGCTAAATAATCGCCTATTTTCACACAGGGCTGGCTGTAGGCTGAATGTCCAACAATATATTAAATTGCACTTAATATAGTTGCCAAAGCCTTCATAACTTCAAAATCATAACTTCTACTGAAAAATCCTAGTACCTTTTCGAATGAATTTGTTTTTGTTTTTTGTTCGAAAAAAATCAAATTTGAGAAGTCGTCCTTACCGAAGGGTTTGAAATAACTATAAAAATTATCGAACTTATAATTTGTGGAAGTCTTTCTAATGTAGCTACATCTTGACACAAATGGCCAAATTATTATCAAAAAAAAAATAATCAAAATATGTGCAAAAATTTACATTTAAAATTTTTAATACGACATATTTTTGTACCCCGTAGAGACACAACATACCAATCACAAGACACAACATACTAATCAACATGCTTTATATTTGTGCTGCTCAGTAGATTCTTGGAAATAAAAAATGTTTGACATCAGCTTACAAGTTTAGAAGTTACAGCCCATGAAAGTTTTAAAACCACCAAGGTGGTCTACTTTGACACCCCCTATAACAAGGCGCATTGAAACACCTCACGAACAAAAACCTTGTACACTCTAAAACAATTAGACTAATAGTTTAGAAGTTCTCATATCATTAGCACATTTTTGCAGACGGCCCCACTGTGCCACGTTATAGCCATTGAAATTAATGGTGCAGAGTATTTATCACACTTCTCCTTGCTTTCGGTTGTTGTTCTTTTTTTTTTGGCCAAAAACTAATGCTTGATGAGCAGACGAAATTAACTTATGTCCATTTGTGTTCTAATTCACAAGGTGGTCTGCTTCCACAAACTAAATTTCCCAGCTAAATGAAAATTATACTGTGTTCAATTGTCAGGAGGTGTTGATTTTTAATTAACTATGATGGAAGTTCAAAAAGTCACGGAGCTATTAAACGGTCTCCGTTCCAAATAATTGTTTAAGAACGTTATGAGAAGTTGAAAGTTGGAGTTACTCGCCGTAAATATCGTGTATCTATGAATGTATATACGTACCCGTATTTTACTGTAAACAAATTTGTGTGGAAAATGGTTTAAGCATTTTACGGCAATATTTTGTGATGTAAATTGTTTTACATCTTAAATGTCGGTAAATTTGACAAATGTCAATAAAAAAGCTGAAAATTTCATAAAATTTCACAACATTTTATCAAATAAAGTGTCCAACAGATGTTATTGCCTTGTTTATGTTAAAAAAAATGTTTGAACAAAGCTTCATGTACAGCCTACACACCGTTGGGATAATGAAGACGCTTTATCTTTCATATATATATTTATGTCTACAATGCAGTACTAGCAATGCTTATATGCTTGACAAAATTAAACAAAACTTATAATCAAATGAGACAAATTCGTTTTTAAAGTCGTAGGACGTATTGTGGTTTATATACGTCGCCGTAGGGATACGCACACTTTCAATTACCCTTAATATCTTTTGTTTCGTATGAAAAGTGCATCGTAAAAGGAGAAAACTTGTTCAAAGAAATTTATTGTGAAAGAAAACGCCTACCCTCACATAAGACAATAACAGAATGTTATAAATATATCTGAAAATACACTCCGGTTCACTTATTTAAAGGCACTAAAAATTCCATATTCAACAGCCTGCAATTTGTAACCGATTACAGAATTTTAAAATGGAAATGGAAGCTAGGCATCTTGAGATATGAAAAACATATCATGACAATAGTGGTTTCTTAACTAAAGAACTTTTTTGAGCAATTTAGAAAAAAAGGTCGAAAAATGTGCTATTTTATTTTTGGTTAATTGAATAAAGACACTTTAACTAATTTTAATGAAAAAGAGTTTTTCTTGTATTTTCAATTTATTTTACTTTATTAAAGAACTATTAGTACTGGGTACAACCCCCAGTGTTTCGTGTCAAATATACGGGTTTTCATTGAGAGATAAAGAGAATTTATGTAATCTAGCGAAATTTGATTCCAAGCATTCTTAGTGGCCTGAATTAGTGACTGCTTGTGATCAAATTGTCTACCTCCTTCATAGACCTTACGAGATAACCAACCCCAGACATTTTCGATAATGTCAAGAATATTCACAATGAAGTCCTTTACTACTTGCAATGAACTCCTTTACTTGTGTATAGGGGCATTATCCTGTTGCAGATCATGGAAATAATAGTTGCGGCCATCAGGCCTATCCAAATTAAACTTCCTCTCATCCGTAAATACAACGGTTATCGAGTCATTTACATGACCTCTTGGCTCCACATCCCACACCATGTAGTCTCTTGTGAATTGAAGCCGTTTTTCCTTACGAGGAGCATTAAGTGGCGGCTTTTTTTGTAATTTCAGGTATTTAAGATACCCACAGCTCTTAATTACTCTGCTTACTGATGACTTGCTTGATTCCACTCCAGCTTGAGCTCTTATTTTTGACAAGCATAAGGCAGAATTAGAAGCAATTCGATGATTTTTCTATTCTCATACGTATACAAAGACAATGAAACCCTTCCTTTAAAATGTTTACCATACCCCTCAGGGTCCTTGATGTAATCGACAACTGTTGGGCTCCGTCCAATTTTTTTTTTACTATTACGCGGTTAGAATATCTTTCAGAACGGTAAACATCGATTTTAGATTTCTCCGATAAATTTACAATTTTTTGATTTGCCATTTTGACTCCCTACAAAATATCATCGCTTACTTTAAAAAAAAATAAAAAAGTGCCTTTATTCAAGTGAACCAAAAGAAAATAGCACATTTTTTGACTTTTAATATATAACTCAAAAAAAGTTCTTTAGTTTAGAAACACTATTGTCATGATTTTCTTATATCTCAAGATGTGTAGCTTCCGTTTCCATTTTAAAATTCTGCAATCAGTTACAAATTGCAAAACATACAGGCTGTTGAAAATGGAATTTTTAGTGCCTTTAAATAACACAGTGCAACAGTGGGTTTCGGGCCTCAACCAAACCAAAAAATTGTGAAAGTACTTGGTCGTGGTACCACAAAACCCCACTCGGTTTTGCCCTTATACGTAACAATTCTTTTTTTTAATTCCGAAGAAAATATTGGAGGTGTATTTGGGCTTTCAGATTTTACTTCAATAAATCCTAAACAGCTTGAAATATTGCATTACAACCTTTGCCAATATTGTAGCTATTGTTCCATTTCACAATTCCCTCTAATATATTTCTACAAAAAAGTACACTGTTTTATCGATTATTTCACGAAACGTCATGAAAACTTTCACATATTTTATATGTTTGACATTTCTTACCTAACGCTAAATAAATTATGGTGGCTGTCTTTAAATGAATTGTAGCTTATAAATTTCTTGATAACTTTTCTAAATACACTAATCAACAAAAATTATATTTAGAGCTCCATAATTTGTGTAGAAATGCTGCGTTTAACCATATTCTTTAAATATTCACCTGTATGTATTCAGTATTAAACAAATTACAAATTGATATATTCTACAAAGTTGTAGTGCTTAATATACTTAACAATATTGTCAAATATACTAATGAACAAAAATTACATTTTGGGTTCCAAAACGATTGTACCAATTCAGAAATATAAAATTTTCGCTATAATTTCTATACTATTAACACAGGAATGTAATAATGTTCTACAAAGTTGTATAACTTAAGGCTTTCGACAAAATTGTCAAATACATCAATATATTAGAGGGAATTGTGAAATGGGAAAATAGCTACAATAATGTCAAAGGTTGTAATGCAATATTTAAAGCTGTTTAGAATTTATTTAAGTAAAATCTGAAGTAGGACCCCGACAAAATTTTCTTCGGCCTGTAAAAAAAATTTGATACGCATAGGGGCAAAACTGAGCGGGGTTTTGTGATACCACGTCCAGCTACTTTCACAATTTTTTGGTTTGGTTGAGGCCCGAAACAAATTCCTTTCATTTGTGTCACAATGTAAGTGAACCGGAGTGTATGACTGTAGAAATTTACAGAAAATCGTTCGACGTTATGGGCTGGTGTAACTGGAACGCAACACGGTTTAGATCTTTCTTCTTTTATTATGGAAGTTTTATTCTAAGAGAAATAATGGAAGATGAAATGTATAAATATTTTTTAATTTTATATGCATCTTATCGTAGTTTTGTCTTCTACCAAATTCGCCCCATTACGAGTTCATTGTGCTAAAATTATATGAAAAACATTTTTTCAGTTGATGCCAGACTCCTACGATCTTTGTTCGCAAATAATTAATATACATAATCCTATATACCTCCTATATAGTAAGAATTTCTCTACTTTTGATTTTGAAAATAGCCTGGGTTTAAAAGTCGCGAAATAATCCTATAGCCCAAATTCACAGAAAACTCCATGTTCTACATATCGTCGCTTATCAAGTAACATTGCTCTTGTATATCCGTGATGTCGAAAAAGTATTCTTAATGCTGTCGTCGACGGCGTCAAATGTCAAAAAAAGTTGAATCGTATGAAATTGTATGAGAGCAGTTAATCTCAACGCCGTAAGAAATTCGACGCCGAAAAAGTTCAATCTGTTTCAACTGTTTCGGCGTCGTTGCGGCGTTGCTCGGACTAAAACATACTGCTGGAGTTAATATTGACGCCGTTGACGGCGTCAAATGTCAAAAAAAAGTTTAATCGTATGAAATTGTATGAGAGCAGTTACTCTCAACGCCGTAAGACTGCAGTAGTACACAGCTGTGTTAACGTCGTCAACGGTGTTGACATTAACAGCAAAACGAAATTTTACGCCGAACATCACAATTTCGGCGTTGGGACGCCGTCAACGACGTCGACATTAACTCCAGCATAAGGCAAAGTGGAAGGAACGTCGATACCGAGAGATCTTTTTTTGCCAACATTTGTAGTTTTAAAATTATTCTCTCGCAGCCGAATAACTTTTTTTGCGGTAGTTCAAAAAGTTTTTGGTACAAAGGAATACTATAACCAATGCGTGAAGCGTTTTTAAAAGGCAGCACTTTTAGTGAAATAGTTGAAAATATCAACTGCCTGCATGTGAAATAGGATTGTACAATGTTGGCAACTTGAATAATAAAGATATTGAAATAAATTTACAAATGTGGAATTGAAATGTATGCTAACTATATTTCATAACAAATCACTAGTTGTTACACAATTATTTGAACTTTCAATAGCAAAATTAAATAATAAAGCTATAGAAATGTAAATATATCGGTCGAATAAACGTTAGGACATTTCGCTTGAACTACTGTCAAACCAAATTCCGTTACTAATGGCAAAGTATTGTTTTTTTTTTAAAGAACCAGTGCATTAGAAGTACTGTTGCTTGTACCGCTGCCAATTCCTCTTTGGGTGCGTACAGAGTGGCCGCTTGTTGCCGAGCCGACTGACACTTATTGCTAGAACCAATGCGAGAAAACTGGTTCTATGCAAATTAGTACAAATAAGCGCGAACAGGTCATAGTGGGCGCCGAGATGGTCAGAGCGCAAAGCTATTTGAGTGCGAGAAAACAGTTCCAAAGCGTATTTCAGCGCCGAAAACATTGTTTCTGTTATGTTGTTATGATTTCAACTTGTTTGGAAAACATAAAAAAAATTAGAAATAAAAATTTAAGAAAAAGTAAATAAAACATGCAATCAAAACATTAAAAAAATTAAAAATCAAAAATAAAATAAAAATTAAAATATAAAATAAAAATTAAACAAAAAAATAATGATTCAAATAAATAATAAAAATAATAAAAAAGTCATAAAAAATTAAACACGAATGAACAACAAACCCAAATGCATACAAACATACTACATAAAACACAAATAATAGATAAAACATCAGCGCTGATTCTCGCATCCACTATGCACACTCAAACTTGTTTCTCGCAATAAGCATCAGTCGGCTCGGCTCGGCAACAAGCGGCCACTCTGTACGCACCCTTTGCCAGTACTGCTGTTTTTCAACGCCGGTAATTTCTGCCTTGGTACCTCATAAAATTTTGATTGTCGCCAAAAAAAAATACCACATTTTAGTTGGTATAGAGCGATTATCGTAACTATATTATTTGCATTGGTGACTCCTAAACTAAATATTGTTTATATTGAATGATAGAATTATAATTCTTAACTCTCGGGAGCTCCTAATACACAAAATTTATTAGGAAATTATTATTATTATTAGGACGATAATTATTATTTTTTTTACGATATTATTCTTACGATAATCTGAATCTCAACCTTTTCCAGAAATAGTCTAAAACTTAAAAATGGTTTAATACAAAGTATGGAAAATAATCATAGGTAGTTTTAACTTTTTGGCACTGATATGTGTTGTAAATATTTGCGTAAAGACAATTTCGGAAGCAGATGTTATATTTTCGGAGCATCCCGAAAGATCCCTATATTGATTATTTTGTGCTGCGTTCTCATGGAAGTTCCGTCTTAACCAAAATCTTTCCATTTTCCATATGCGATTTTCTCCATTTCTGTACTTTACGCAGTTTTGATGTGTTAACATCTATAGCGGCGTATAGGGACTAAATCTATCAAAGTCAGATTTTATGCTGCTGCTAAAACCAGATTTTATGCTGCTGCTAAAACCAGATTTTCTGCTGCTGCTAAAACCAGATTTTTCTGCGACTGCGAAAGAGAATAATGACGTGTTAAACAAAAATGTGCGAGCAAGAGAGCAACGAAAGTGTGGTGTGGCAGGGGTGAGGCAAACGAAATTGTGTCTATAGCGTATGTATTAACATAATAATGTATGTATGTACATGTGTCTGTTGCTGTTGTTGAACGGAGATATAAAGCACAGCCACGCAAAATTTCATTTGCAAGAACATGGGCTTGCGCAGTCGTATACGCACACGTATACGTCAGCTACTTCGTACAAAGTATGTGTGATGTTGTGTGTTTGGCTGTTTCGTTGCTGTTGATATGGCAAACATGTGGTTATGTGACACACGTATACGTCAGCTACTTCGGACAAAGTATGTGTGATGTTGTGTGTTTGGTTGTTTCGTTGTTGTTGCTATGGCCAAACAAAGCGAGTCATTTGATGTTCAGCATTGCCCGGTGTATTCAAAAAATCTATTATTTTTTATTTTCCAATGTAACATTTACTAATGTGTTCATAGAAATCAAACAGGTACCGTGTAGCAAAAAGGTGTTAACACATCATCCGTGAGTTCGAACACTCTTTGATTTTTTATTTAATTTACAGTCGAACACAAGAATTGTCTATGGAAAAAGTTTAGCTATTATTCAAATCAAAAACAACACAGAACCAAAAAAAAACGTTCTGGGAACGTCTAGATAGATTCATTTATTCTGTCAATAAATTAAACGTCATAGGTAGGGTGGAAAGTAAACATTGGATGGTGGAAACATGGGTTCAATAATAGCAGATAGAGGCAATAGTAAACAAAGTCCAACAAAGGAACAACAACCGTATTTCGTGCTTTTGTGGCAAACTAGTGCTAAATACAATACAAATGTATACCAACGATAAAAGCCCTGCAAACATTTGGACGATTTTTGGAAGATTAATATGCTGCGCGAAGAATACGCGATTCTTCCTGGCGACCATTAAAAAGCTATTCGGTTGGGGAGATGATTTTGCGAAGAATCTGCGATTCTTCCTGGCGATCATTACAAATTCATCTCTTTGCAGATGATTTTGCGAAGAATCAGCGATTCTTCCTGGTGATCAATTCAAATTCATCGCTTAGGCAGATGATTTTGCGAAGACTCCGCGATTCTTCCTGGCGATCAATACAAATTCACCGCTTAGGCAGATGATTTTGCGAAGAATCAGCGATTCTTCCTAGCGATCAATACAAATTCATCGCTTAGGCAGATGATGAATACCCTAGTTGTAATATATTGTTATTGTCATCGCTTGGGCAGAAGAATCCGCGATACATCCGCGATGTATGCGCGATTCATTGCGGCGATTTATTATAACGGGATATTATTAAGAAGATCAAAACAAACAAAAGTTGAAAAATTGTCATTTAAGCTTTTAAAGTGATCAGAGAATGTTGTGATATTGTGTTGTGGCAAGTTTCTTTTCTATTGTGTTGTGGCGAGGGTGATTAATAAACACTTTAAAAAATTTAATAATTAACAGTAGCATGTACAATAATACAATCCGTAAACGAAGTAAGAGGGAAAGTGCAAGGCGATTCGCTTGTAAATCAACAAGGCGATTCGCTTTCAAATCAGCTAGGCGATTCGCTTGTAAATCAACAAGGCGATTCGCATTTCACCGGACATTTTCTCACGACTCAGCATTCGCCGATGCATCGCAGATGATGATCGCCGCGATTAAGTTCATCTTCCACACGATTCGCAGATTATTCCTCTGCGATCGAAAATGTTTGCAGGGAGTCAACAAAAAAGTGCAAAATACATTTACATTTTTCAGTTCTATACCAAAACGACATGAAAAAGTTATTTTGTAACTCCACCTGGTGTAAGTTAATTTTAAATTTAATTTCTCTCATTTCCATAAACCTTCGACGAAGAGTGTGAAAGTATCTAGAGTGTAAAAGTATCTATGTATGTATTAGTCTATGCCCGGTACTGCACGCAGAAGTGTTAATAAAACCAAAGCAATTTGTGTCCAATGCAAAACTCACTTACTGGAAAGTGAAGATTCAATGCAATTCGATATGTGTGAGAAAACTCTACACTCACTACGTAAGAAGCTAGACAAACAAGTAATTTCTGTTGCAACCGAATTGGGAGAAATAAACATAAAACTGAATCAGTTAGATGAAATTGAAGAGATTAGTGCATTCATGTCAGCGCGATATGATTTTGAAAGGCGTAGCCAAACACAAAAAGAAAATTGAAGATTTAAAGAAAGAAAATAAAAACTTAGTAGATGAAGTAAAGAGTTTAAAAGCGTCTGTCAAGTTTTTAAATGATGCGAGAGTTAAAATTGATTGCATTCTCAGCGGCGTTAAAACAGATGACAATGTTAGTGCTATGGATGTTGTTCTAGACATAGCAAGTAAAACTGGAGCAAGCATATGCGAGGATGAGATAGATATTGTTTACTTCCTAAATAGAATGAACAAAATCAATGAAAAAATCAATTATTGTAATGTTTTACAACAATAAGACCAAAACAGCCGTGATGAACGGGAAATTAAAACATATAGATGCAATGACTTTCTATCCAGAGAATCTGTTCAAGTTTTCAATTATGCAAAGTCGTTAAAATTCGTTGGATAGAAATGTATATTCTCAAGAGGAGGCAATATTTATGCAAAAAAGATGAAAACAGTAGCCAGGTCTCTTTACGCCCGATGGATGACGTTGATAAATATTTAGTTATGTCAGTTGGGGATCATACATCGAAACAAAACTACATCGCGGTGAAGATAGTTCGAATGATGTTGAAGATGAGGACGATTAAGACAAATACTTCAGATCTCCTAATAAATTAATTTATTTTTTACTTATCGTGTTAATATTTTCTTTTTGTAGCATTTAATATTTTTCTATCTTTTTTATTAGTCAGAAATAGTTTAAAAAGCGTAATCTTTTAAATCAATATATGACTAGCTGGCCCGGCAGAGTTCGTCTTGCCTACAAAAGTATTGATTTAGATATAATATTATTCGATCAGATCAAAGTGGTTATTTTTTGTTTGATGCACTTGAATAGATTATAAAAAGGAAATGATTATTACCCTCAAATTGCACTTTTTATTGTTTTTAATATTTAGTACTACATCCTTTTTTTCAAGTTCTTGAAAAAAAACCTGTTCGGAAGGTTCGGAAGGTTGCCAGGTTTTTATTAACAAAACTCAGAAAAAACTATCTGACAAAAACTTTCCTTATGGGTAAATGTGATTTGATATAAACACTAAACTTTGTTCCTATACCTTAGAACATAAAATACAAAAATTTCCCATTACATTCCATGAAGGAATTGCGGAGGGCTTCTCGCAATCGGTAAGCTGTCCGCGTTTTATATTGAGGCTCACTGATTGTCACCTACAGCTTAACACAGTCTCCGAATGAATTAATTATTTATGAGTAGCTTTTTCATGGTTAATTACTCGATAGTGTTTCCATCACTATTAGAGGCGACCGTTGTCGAAAGCAATGTACGGTGGTCAGAGCAGGGATATATAGTTCTCTCGCACAAGAGGCGCTCACGCTACCATTGCACCACTGACGACCTCGGTTTTTACATTTTTATTGTAAATAGATATTCGACGTTACTTAATAAGCTTTCAATTGCATTTGCCTAAAACTAGAAATTATACTTTGTCTTTCTTATATTAACAATGATCATTAATTAAGAAGGCCTGGATCAGTTTTATTTTTGCGCCTAGAAAGTTTAATATCTTTTATATATTTGATCCGATTTTGATACGCTTTTTTGATTCAAAATAAAATTCTTTTTAACAACATTTATAATAGGGCCATAAACAAAATGAATACCTGTCACCACCAGGTGTCCACTAATGTGTATTTAAAAAAACTGTTTATTTGAATTTATTAGGTGAAAACCCCTTCAACCAAAATCGCTTTTTATTCTTTCTTGCAACAATTTTGAATTTCAATTGGGTATAAATTTTTAAAAACACACAACATCTTTTTAACAGGCGAATATGGCTGACTAATGTCAAACAAATGTGAGTGGCCTGGAATAAATAAACAATATGCAACGATATTGGTATGGAATAAATGATATGAATCGTAATTCAGAAAAATAAAACCCATCCTTCGTTTTTTATAGGTTAATACATTTTCTTTTTCAATCTGCATTTTCTCCTTTGTATAACAATAGCGTTTTTAAAATATTTTTTTTCTAAATATTATTTCTTCCGATGTTCTTTTGATTTTATCGATCTTTGAAAGTTGAAGTTTATCAATCATAATCCGGTTCAAAACAATTTTCAAAAGAGAAAATTTATAAAAACATGAAGAGAAATTGATTATTTCGGTGGATGGTTGGTAAAAAAAAAACATATTCAGCAGCATGTATCTTTTGCAAGTTGTAACCGATTGCAGAATTTTAAAAAATATATATAAATATATAAAAAAAATATAAAAAAAAAAGATATAAAAAAAATCATGACAATAGTGGTTTCTTACCTAAAGATCTTTTTTTGAGCAATTTATAAAAAAAAGTCCAAAAATTGTTTATTTTTTTTTTGGTCACTTGAACTTTTTTTTAATATCTCAAAATGTCTAGCTTCCATTTCCATCGGTTACAAATTGCAAAAGATACAGGCTGCTGAATATTTAATTTTAGTGCCTTTAAATAAGTGAACCGGAGTGTATTTCGATGCCCACCAAGGCATCCCATCAGCTCCTTTCTGAACAAGTATTTACATAGGTATATCATCTCACATTATAGGAGTAATGAATTCTCAAATTAACGAGAATTATTTCAACAACACCTACTAATGCGAAAATATCCAAAACAATACTCTACCGAAATCATCAATATTCACAACTTCTTGTCTATATCGGCTTTCATTGAAATCCAATGCATAGGATGTTGTTGTTTCAGAATAGAAACAACGATTGCCACAAGATTGGCGTTACAGTGTACCGCCTGCGTATTCCTTCTGATGTTCTTTGTATTTTATCGATCTTTGAAAGTTGAAGTTTTTCAATCCGAATCCGGTACAAGATCATTTTCTTCAGTAAAACTAATTTGTAGTAGAGAAAGTTTATAAAAAGAAGAAGTGAAATTTATTATTTCGGTGGATGGTTGGGAATATGGCTATTTCAAATCGTATAGCTATTCAAAGATCGATAAACTGAATATTATTTTCTAAAAATAGTAGTTATAAAAGTCGGTGGTGCAACGGATAGTGTGTGCGTCTCTTGTACATGAGAGCCGGGGTTCAACCCCTGCTCTGATCACCTAAAATTTCTTTCGGCGGCGGTCACCTCGCATAGTGACGGCGGACTATCGAGTATTTAGCCATGAAAAAGCTTATCAGATTACCGTTAGGAATCGGTGTAAAACCGTAGGTCCCAATCAGTGAGTGAAAACTGGAAAACAGTGATTGTGAGAAGCTCTCCCCTGTCTCTTCATAGAATGTAAGGGGAAACCATTTATTTATTTATTGTTAGTTACAAAAGTATATAGGTGTAAGTGTGTTTCTTACCTCTTTTTCAGACATATTTTTTCAAACTATTTTCACTTTTATTATTTCACTTGTAGTGAATAGTTTTTTAAATTAATGTCCATACATTGTTCATTTTTTACACTAATTTAAATAGTTTTTATTAAGCCCTTTAAAATATTTGAATTTTACTTCAGTTCACTTTAGAGTCACAACTTGGCACTTTGATGGCTCACAATGGAATAGGATGATAGTAAAATTGAAGCACTTTAAGTATAGATTAACAATCAGTGCTGACAATATGGTACCTAAAATATGATTGAAAGATATCACACGATTGAATATTTAAATTCGCCACCAAATGGCGACACTCAACAACTACCCATTGTAATACATTAATCTACAAACACAGTGTGTGAAATCAAAAAAAAAATAAAAGCTTTTGTACACATGACAAAATGTTTTCTTCAAAAAAATAACACCAAAGAAAAGTGCTAAATTAAAAAATTACTTGAAGTTCGGAAATAGGCCATCTAACCTCAGAAATAACCTAATCTTTCGTATCTTTCGAACTCTTTCACCTTCGTGATTTTACCGACATGATACTTTAAAAAATTTGAAATAAAATTTAACGAAAGATATCCACTTTTGTATGTCACTTTTGATATCTACTACTTGTTGCAGCAGAGGCCATAATGAGAAGTTGGGTCAAAATCTAGAGTTTTAGGTGAGTTTTTAGGTTGTTAGGTTGTCTATCCTAGAGAAATCTCAAAGAAGGTTGCAAAAGCTACTAAAAATGATACCAAAAAAATTTATAAACCAAAAATAGTAATAAAGTAACACCAACTGACAAATTGTATTAGAAAGAGATTGTAAAATTGTAAAAAAGTAAAAAAATTGTTATTAACACCATAAATGAACGTAGAAAGATATCCAGAAAACCCAAGTATGATCACATAGATGTTAAGAAACGGAACAAAAAAGAACTTAAAAAAGTACATAAAAAGTACGAAAAAGGTACAGAGAACTACAAACAGAGTATAAGATAAATAGCAAAGAAGTAAGAAGAAGGTACTAAAAATTGTACCAAAAAAGTACCGAAAAAGTACCATAAAAATACCTACAAAGTACCATTTATTTTGGAATGTAGTCCCAAAATTCATAATTCCATCTTCAATCGTTTGGTTTTGACGATAGTACTATATTTTTCCCCTTTTTGCCCTATTTGTATCTCTAAAAGTGAAGATCTTGAAAATCACGTTTCTTCCTATGTCTGCGTTCTAAGAGGAATGTGCAATCCAAATTTCGTGATTCGGTCTTCAGCCGTTTGGTATTTACAGTGGTACCATTATCGTCTCGGTTAGACTATTTTTCTCCCTAAAAGTAACACTGTTTAAGTCACGTACACACCAAGTTTCGCAATTCTGCCTTTAGCCGTTTGATTTTAGCGTAGTACCAATTTTGTGCCGTTTTTCCCCGTTTCTCTCTCTAAAAGTAAAATTTTTTTAAAAGTGACTTTCTCCCCACATTTCTATCTGTTAAGAGCAATGTACACACCATGATTCTGTCTTTAGCCGTTTGGATTTTAGTATAGTAACATTTTTATCACTTTTTACCCCGTTTTTGTCCCTTACAGTACGAACTTCAAAAAACCCCTTTTTATTTCCCACATTTACCCCAAACGAAGTATACAGTCCAAATCTCATGATCCTACCCGGCAGATATAGCCGTTCAGGAAACTGGGTTTGATGTCAAATGTGTATGATTGTACTCTATACCTGGTTTTCGTGCAACACATTGTTGTAGAACCGATTATTATGGAGGAACATCGATATATATAAACCGAAGTTTAAAATATAATATCTTGGCAAACTGTAGTGAAGATTACTTGAACTATATAATGATTTCAATACCAGATGTCAGAAAATTCGAGAAACCATTGGTTATCACTTCTTTGTAAAGGTCACAAAAAGTTCCCCGCAAATGTTTTTTAGAAAAATTGATGACATCTTGCATAGAGTTAATCACTCCATGCGTATATTTTGGTGACTTTAATATCGATTTATTGCAGATTACTAACATGAGTAGAAAGAAGTTCGAATGATATATTTTCAGAATTTAATGTACATTCTTGCCGTAACTTGGTAACAATACCAGATAGTACTTCCAGTGACGATTCCGTATTTATTAGTATGCCACATATGTTGGAAATTACATTCAAACAAAGTTTACGGATCATAATTTAATTTTCTGTTCATGCAATCTATGTCCGCGCCATATCGTCCTGAAACCGTTAAGTGACTACATCGTGTTATACCTTATTGTAAGCATATAGACTTCCACTAGAAGCTACTAGTATGCGAGTTGAATATTTCTTTTATTTAGATAAAACATTTGGGGAACGTGGTGTTTACCAAAAATCTGAAATTGATGATGATGTGTGTATATTTTTCAAATATAACCATCCAAAAGTTTTGCAAACACAAGAAGAGTACGATGCCGCAATATTATGTGAATATTTAAGAGATAAAAAATTAGTTTTTACAGCTAAATTTATCGTACGATTTTGGAAAAAATTTTATATATATTTGCCCTGCGAGCTATAGACGTTGAAAGAACAAATTTTATTTTGCATATCTGTAAACATAAGCGAGATAATTTTTTATGATGATTTTACCTGTAATTTGACATATTTACTAAAAGTACCGCACGCTATTTTGTATATGCTTCTTTATTCGCCAAATGTAGAAATGTGCTTTTCCCCGTTTTACCAAGATGTATCTAGTACGATATAAGCGTTACAACAGCATATTTTATTTTTTCTTGTCGTGGTCCGACCTCGTCAAATTTATTTTGGTTTTGTACTTTTTTGTTCAGTTTTATTGTTGGCTCACATTGTGTAGAATTTGACAAGATCGGCCCCCAGAACAAAAACAGAATGTATGTTGTTGTTACTTTCAATTGCCACAACGCCTCCTGCGTCTACCTTATTTATTATGTCATGAGTATTACTTTCAATTTGACATATTAGTCAAAAACTATCGTCCACTTCCTTATCAACAAAAGTAGAAATGTGTTCTTGCCCTGAAGCAAACAAAATACATACATATGTAGAGTACTTATGATATCAAAATATATAAATTGTCATTTTATTTGTGATCGTTTAGAAGTGTAGACACTAAATAGGAATTTTCCATGAGAAAAAGGTGAATAAATATGAAAAGCGGGAATTGTAATAATCGGGAAATTTTTAATAGTTCGATTGTGTTTGTACAATCGGCGGCCTCAACATCTAGAGTTCGTGGACGAAAATCAGCTTCCAAACGAAGAAATGAAAGGAAACAACCCCGAACAGATGAAGGAATGAAACCAAAATAGTCGCGGAAGCAAAATTATCGGTTCAATAAAACTCAATTGGATGACAGAGCCACTTCATACAAAGCGTTGTATGAACAGATTGGTGCCATGAATCCTACGCTGCTTTGGGAAATGTTCATCGATAACTAGCTATTGGACTGTTAATCACTTATACCAACCAATTGTCCATCGTTCGTAACATCAACTAACGAAATGAAATCATTTTTGGCCGTGTTGTATATAGCCGGTTACCACACCTTGACGCAAACACATACATACATATGTATCTACTAGTCCAACCGAGAATCGTTAGAATTCGCGCTGATAAAGAAATGCAATTCGAAGGATATATTCAAAAAATTAAAAAAGTTTTTCACGTTTGCGATAATTCAGCGTTGGATCCAAATAACAAGTTTGCAAAAGTTGCACCGTTGAATAATTTGTTGAACAAATAGTTTCTCCAATTCGGCAATTTATCGCACTACCTATCGATTTATGAACAAATGATTGTCTACTACGGCCGTCATTCACGTAATATGTTTATAACGGGGAAACCAATTCGTTTCGGGTAGAAGTATTGGTGTTACCAAGTTACCAGTTAATCATTCGGGCTAGGGTTTCTCGCATTTGTAAGAACGCGACAGGTACACAGTCACCTTTGACAAATTTTTTATATGTTACAAATTCATGACACGTTTGCGATACGATGGCTTCTTGGCTTTGGGAACCATTAGGGATAATCGTTAAGATAATCGCTTATTCTATACTCGCGGTGCTTTGGAATGATTATGCAGTACGTTATTAACAGATTCACTCTACATTTTGCGTCTATCACATTTATCCAATTTTGACATTATTATCCAATTTTCGGAGCCTTACACTAATGGTCCATGCAAAACGATACGACCAGCTGCATTTGGTCAACCAATACAATCACCACATGGGCGGTGTAGACGTTTTTGATAACGAAATGAATAATCGTGGCAAGAAGTGGTATTAACCATTAATAACTAATGTTTTTGCCGCTGCTATCGTTAATGCGTGGAAGTTGCTTTGCCTTTGTCGCAAGTAATACCAATATCTCAATTCGATCTCCCAGTGGAGGTTTGCGAATCAATTATAACCAACCCTAGTTACCAACACCGGGTAGAGCATCAATTTCCGGGGCACAACTGTCTAACTTAATACCCGTCATCGTAGTATACAATGGGGTGGCAAAACGGAATATGGTTGCTTGAAGTGCAAGGCGAACGTGCACCCTGCTCCTTGCTTCCTGGATTACCACTACGGTGTCGCACCAGATAAGTCGAAAATTGCTAAGGTCAAGTAGTATATTTCTTGTAAACATCCTGTTTCTTAATAAAATATCAAACGCAGCCATACTTCTGCCTTTGGGGCTTTTTAAAATTTCGCATTTACCTCAAAAAACCACAAACCTTGCAAGAGCTGAAAGCTGGCATTGAAGAAGAAATCGCCAAATTGGAGACAGATATCGAGCACAAATGTGCATCAACTGGGGAGGTGGTCATTTGACCGATAGAATTTTTTCAACTTAATGTAAAAAATTGTACATCTTCAAAAAAAAATCCAATGAGTGTTCGAAGTCACGGGCGATGTGTTAACACCTTTTTACTACACGGTACCTGTTCGATTTCTATAAACACATTAGTAAATGCTACATTGAAAAATAAAAAACACCGTTCAATCATATGATGACGTTACCTTTTAAATAATAGTCGTGTTTTGGTTACAAGTAAGCCATTATCGCTTGCTAACTTGCAAAGAAAACGGCTATTTCGCGATAAGTGATTTTATTAAAAAATATGAAAAAGGATTGACAACCGTAAACGATGTCAAAAAAAAAGTTTTTTAAACTTAGCGAAAATGATTCGCGTCGCTAAGTTCCCGCTAAGTGCTTCATATAAAACAAGCGAATATATAAGCAAGCGGTGTAACCAAAACACGCTTAATATTAATACTTAGAATTATTTAAAGACATGTGCAAGCACATGTGTCATTATTTTCTTGCTTAATACTTTTTGTTTTATTCCCACAAAAAACAAAGAGAATGGAAAGCAACAGACACATGAACATATGTACATACATTGTTATGTGCGTACATACGCTACACAAGTACACAAAATTTTCGTTGATCTCTTGCTCCGCACCCACATTTTATTTGACTTACCTTTCACTATAATAAAAAACCAAACCGTAAAAAACATAATTTTTTACTATAAATTCTTTATATATGACCACGCCCCTTTGTCCAATCCCGCCCATATTTGCAGCAGATCTTAGAATGTATACACCTAACCAACATACCCAATTTTGTTCAAATACCGTTAACAGGAGCAGAAATAATGGATTTTTAATTTGTGATTTGCATGGGAGGTACCACGCCCCTTTCTCCAATCCCGCCCATATTTTGACAGAAAAAGGGTTAAAATCAATCCAAATTTTTTTTCGGCATACATACATGCATACAGACCATAGACTAATACATACCTAGATAAACTTATTCTCTCATCTGACGTTTCATTTCACACTCTCATCGTAGGTTTGTGGAAATGAGAGCAATTAAATTTAAAATTATCTTACACCAGGTGGAGTTACAAAATATGTTCACTTAACTTTTACCTGTCGTTTTGGTGTAGAACTGAAAAATTTAAATATATTTTGCACGTTTTTGTTGACTTTTATCGTTGGTATACAATTGCATTTTATTTAACACAACTAGTTTGTCACAAAAACACGAGATTCGGTTGTTGCTCCTTTGTG
The DNA here is from genome assembly GCA_963931995.1 of Phaonia tiefii. Classification (NCBI taxonomy): domain Eukaryota; kingdom Metazoa; phylum Arthropoda; class Insecta; order Diptera; family Muscidae; genus Phaonia; species Phaonia tiefii. Next base: position 176,207,051 of record OZ008369.1, on the reverse strand, counting down.
GATCGCTGTATACTATTGCCACCATCTGGTATTATTGAACCCATATTTTCCACCATCCAATGTTTACTTTCCATCGTACCTATGACGTTTAATTTATTGAGCGAATAAAACCTTCTATGGTATGTGTTATTCTATGATACAGACAAGTGAAGTTAATATAAAGAATTTAAAAAGTTTCATTTAAATAATAAATATTAATACTTCATAACACTTAAAAATATTTAAAGCCAAGTGTCATTACTTTCTTGCCTAATACCTTTTATTTTATATGTACCCACAAAAAACACAGAGAATACAAAGCAACAGACGCATGTACATACATACAGTGTTATGTTCGTACCAAAGGTCTGCAACAAAACATTTGTTTTGTCGCTGACAATACTGCGCACACTTCATTGCAATATGCAGTAGTACACTTTTCTTTTGTAAGGCAACGTATAACAGTGACAGCAATAGCAAAGACAAAAACAGCACACTGTTTTATTTCATGTAAACACAACATACCAACCTTATCAATGTTTTTATATACAACAAGTGTGACGTCACACATCATTATGACAGTATTGTCGACACTAATCATTTGTTATACACGATGTCAAGACGCATGTGTAGCATAAAGAACATACACACGTTTGCGTGGCTCTGGAACAGCGCAGCGCAAATGAATTTCTAAAATGTACTAAACAATATTTTTTTTTTTACAAATTATAATGAATTTCCTTTGTTTTCTCTACCTTTCATTTTTATTAATTTACATTGAATTTTGATTGTCCTTTAAAAAAAAAATAAATAAATAAAGATATACTTGAAGTAATATGTCTAAAAATTTTTATTTTGTTTCTTCTATATTGAATGACCACGCAATGTTTTTGAGTGAGACCCTGGCTGAAGTAAGAACAACAACAACATTCTCATAAGCAAACCACAGCCAATGAAAAAAAATTTAAATAACAGCGAGTGTAGTACTGTTAACAACAGTGACATGTAATGTTTGTTTACTGTTTGAGTAAAACATTCACTGTCTTTTTTTGATTCTTCTTTGTTTTAAGTTTTGGTGTGCAATGATCTGTTTTCCTCTCTACAATTTTTTTTTGAAGTCGTTAGGCATGGTTCAGTGTGTGCTTGGTTTTTCGTAGTGTGTTTTGAAACCATAAACAAGACACTCATTGCAACCCTTTGGTTCGTACCATAGAGTAATCTCAGACTAGAGAGAATATTTGGCTCATCTGACGTTTCCTTTCACACTCTTCGTGATGCGGTCGGTGTGATAGAGAGATGTTTGACGAAAAGTGACATACACCAGGTGGAATTACAATAAGTTCTTGCTTTAATTTTTCATGTCATTTTGGTGAAAGACTGTGAAATTTAAATGTGTTTTAAACTTTTTTATTCACTGTTGTTGTTAGCATACATTTGTGTTGTATTTAACACAATAATTTTACCACACAAAACGAAATGCCGTTATTGTTATTTTGTTCGTTGTTTTGAACCATTGCCTCCATCTGGTATTAGTAAAGCAATTCTTTTCAACATCAAACGTAAATATCACACCAGGCCAACTGTCATAAATTTGGTGGGAGAGCTATTGGGTATACTATAAGTATTAGTCTATGGTTCGTACATACGCTACACAAGCTCACAATTTTCGTTCCTCTCTTTATATCTCATTTGTATATACGTATAATCACGTCATTATTCTCTTTGCTCTGCAAGTGCTTTGTACCCACACAATACAACTATTCGCTGCCGCTACATCAGTGTGTGTGTTTTTTCGCAATTTGTCAATCTGTGTTTCGCAGTCGGCCAGAACTGTGTTCTATATAGGGGTGGGTCACACTTCTCATTTAGGGGTTTGAAAAATAAATGTTGGCCGATGCTGACCCCTACCCGATATGTATACAAAATTTCATACAAATCGGTCCAGCCGTTTCGGAGGAGTTTAACGGAAAACAATGAGTGATCGCTGTCGGACAATGTATGTGAGCGCAGTCGGACAAACTGTGTTTGGATTATTTAGTTTGTGAGTTTAGGCCGTACCCGGGCCTATAGATGTTAACACATCAAAAATACAACAGACAGTTGTCCGAGGCCTTCGGCCACGGACTGTCCCTGCAGGCTGTGTCAGAGGCACGGCCATTAAGTTTAACGTAGAATACGCCATCCGATAAGACAGAAAACATATATAACAATAAATGATAACTAACATAAACAAATGAATTTATTTATTTGATAGTTACTTTTGATAATATACATAAGCTTATGGTAGGAAAAATAGGATAAATATGTTTTTAAATTAAAAGAGTAAGGATAAATGATAAATCATGTTCGCCAGAACCATTTTTCATTGATCTAAGCCGTCGAATTATTGACTATGATTTTTATTTAACATGTGGAGATTTCAATACAAATTTACTGAATAATGATCAGTTCTGTCAATCATTTAGAGACCATATTAGCTCAGTAGGTCTTTTTCTCCAAATTCTGCTCCCAGGCTGCTAGACTTATTTTTAATATCTGACCTGAAACGGCTTTTTCTTTTTGATAAAATTTCTTTTATCTCTCATCATGATCTGATTTTCTGCTCGTTAGATATTAAGTTAAATAAATGTGAACAGCCTAGATTAATTAGTTATCGGGATTATAAATCGCTTAATATGAATAATCTGGTTTGTGATCTGAGCAACTCTAATATATCATCATGTTTGTTTGAGCATACTGGTGACGGTAAACTACTCGTTCTAATGAACATTCTAAAAGAACTGTTTGATGAACACGTCCCAATTCACACTTTTGAGACTCATCATTGCCGAGGCGGCACTAATCAGCATACGAGAGCGAAACCGGTGTCATAGTGCTTGGAAACGTAGTCCTAACCCCTGTACCTGGTCTGTATATTCAAGAGCCAGAAACCATGCCAATCTTGTTCTAAAGAATGCTAAAAAAAGATATTTTGCTCTTATACTCAACGCTTCCTTGCCTCCGAGTAAACTCTGGAACAACATTAGGACATTGTCTATTCATTCGCGTAGTGAAACTTCTTGCTGTTTAAGTCCTGATGAGCTTAATTCTTTCTTTTGTTCTAGTGGAAGTGCAGACAGTTGTCAAATTGTCAATGATAACAGAAGGGTTTGTATGAGCAACTTTGAATTTTCTTCTTTCACTGAGGATGAAGTGTTTAATTCTATTATTAACATTAAGTCGAATGCAGTAGGTGAAGATGATTTGTCAATTCGTTTTATTAAGCTGACTCTGCCTTATATTGTTAAGCCTTTGACACATATTTTTAACCATTGTCTAACTACCTCCACGTTTCCGAAGCAATGGAAAATTGCTAATATTATACCAATTGCTAAAAAATCGACAGCCAAGGATCCTACTGACTACAGACCTATTAGTGTCCTGCCAGTTTTGTCTAAAGCATTTGAGTCGCTAATTAGCATTCAAATTAATAGGCATATTTTATCTAATGGACTTTTATCCCCTCTGCAATCCGGTTTCCGAGCTTCACACAGTTGTACTACTGCTGCCTTGAAAGTTATTGATGACATTAGGAGTAATTATGATCAGGATTATATAACGTATATGTGCCTACTTGATTTTTCTAAAGCTTTCGACAGAGTGAACCACAATCTATTATGCAATAAGCTTAAACTATATTTCGGATTCTCTGACTCATTCTTGTCATTAATAGGAAGCTATCTATCTGACCGAGTACAAAAGGTAAGACTAGAGCATTGTACATCATCTGCATTGCATATTACTTCTGGTGTGCCTCAAGGCTCCATACTTGGCCCACTCCTTTTCAGCATGTTCATTAATGATATTTTTTCCGTGTGCAAATTTTCAAATATAATGGCTATGCAGACGATATACAACTCTATATCTCAAACAGAATTGGACTAGTTGAAGACCTAAGTTACAAACTTAATGATGACATTGAGGCCATTCGAATCTGGGCACAACGAAATCATCTAAAATTAAATCCAGATAAGTCCTGTGTACTTCCTATTAAACGTGGCGGTTTTGACTTAGAATCTCTTCCTACTGTGTTTTTAGGGAATACGTCACTTAAGTTTGTTAGTTAAACTAAATATCTAGGTTTCCATATAAACTCATATCTGGACTGTAAAGATCACATTAACAGTGTCGTTAGTAAAATATAGCTTACGCTTCGCAACTTAAGAATAACTGGTTCATTTGTCCCTACTGAGCTGAAACGCAAACTTGTTATTCAGCTAATTGTCCCCCCATATAACATACGCTGCAGAGGTGTACAGTAAGCTTGACTCCCTATGTCTCCACAAACTTCTAGTTTCACTCAATAATGCCACTCGATATGTTTTTAATGTGCGGAAATACTCAAAGGTTCGTCATACAACAAAATGATTCTTGGTATAAATTTGCAGGACTACCTCTGTTATAGAAACCTCTTGTTCTTACACAGAATACTCACTTATAAAGCGCCACACTATCTCTATGAAAAACTTGCAATTGGCACCTCATCAAGATGCAAAATGCTTATTTTATCGGAGTTTAAGCACCTTAACTCAAGTAGACTGTTTTTCATCAATGCCATCAGACTATGGAACTCTCTACCTACAACTATACGACTCATAAATGATGCTAGCAGTTTTAAAAAATCTCTCTTTGATCTATACAAAACTTAGCCTCAATCTTATTTTTCTCTATTCTTTTCTCTTATCGAAGTTGCTCTGGAAAATTGTCAGAATTTGATTACTCAAATTAAAATTATTAATATTATGTTATTGTTATTATTATTATTATGTTATTATTATTATTATGTTTTTATTATTTTTATTATTACTATTATTATTATTATTATTGTTTCTAATTCAAATTCTAATCTTGTCTTTTATGTGAAATTTTTGTATTTGTATTTGAATTTTTATTTCCTTTTTTTTTTTTTTTGAAATTAGTAAATATGTTTTTGTTTGTCTTTAATACTTTATGTTTTTGAACTATAAAAGAATTTACTTTCTTAGTGTTCTAATGTTGTACAAACTAGGTAAATAAATAAAATAAAATAAAATAAAATAAATAACAGACGCAAATCAATTTGATTTATATTTTTTATAATTATATATCCATGTTAAATTCAAATTCACATTTAACATTTTGTTTCACTTAAATAAATAAGTAAATATACGAAATTTCAATATTTCATCAATCAAAACAACAGCCGAAGGTTTGTGTCCACACTGAAACATCAGCATAGTTTGTGTTCACGCTACAAACTCAAACACTCAACCAAACACCACACATATGTTTGAGTGTATATGTTTAAACAATTTTCATTTTAGAAATTTAAATATTAGGAAGATATCAACCAATATGAAATGTATATCAAACGTAAGATAACATCTCCATTTACCTACAGAAAAATTTTTAAAAAAAGTTATCTCGCCGTTGCCTCATAATCAATGAAATAAAGATTACAACAATAACAATCTGACATGACTCCCTATACCGTAAGGTAAGACGTATTCTACGCCAAAAAACTTTTCGTAAAAATAGAACTCATTTTTGTCATTTCTAACAAAATGGTAGGCAATTCACTGTATGATACTAGATTTGCGCCACCTGGTATAAATGTTTTTTCTGTATAGGTGTTGGGCCTAGGCGTATACGCAACGTGCGTTTTTAAATAGATTATTCGTAAAATGTACGAATTTGTCACCAAGGACCATTGGCATTAATATCACACATTTTAAACGGCCGCACAATATTTTTATCGATTGTTTCCAAATGAATGGCTGGTGAACGCAAACTTTTAAATTTAGTTTCAATAAAACGTGCGAGCACTTTTAAGGACATATTAAAAGCTAATCTTCTTTCGTTGACTTGTCAATAAGCAATATTACCTAATGTCTATTGCGAAATATTTTCTACCTTTCTCATGCGAAAATTATATATGTTGGATAACCACATGGGACCGTTATTTAGATTGTACGAACTTCATGGATCAGTATAACGATTCACAAGAATATGTTGTACTAAAATTCGAAATCTGACCAAATTCGGATATTTTGATTGGGGTGCTAGAACGCAAAATGCAATTAAAAAATCAGTTTTGCAAGGCATTTGTAATTATTAATCTTCTTCCATTTCGAATAATTTCTCTTTCGACCAAAACTATTGTATTTAGTCGGCGTGGTTGTAGTGATTTTATTTCTGATTGAAAAGCGTCAGAAATAGTACTTTCACAAATTATAATATATACAAATAACGGCCTCTCTAACATATTCTCCCAAACATATTCTGCAGGAACCATGCATGTATATGTTTAGAACACACTTCAAACATTCATATGTTTGCAAGTCCCAAACTCACTTGTATTGAAATGTAAACGGTATCATGCTTACTGGAAAACATGTATACTTTTACGTGGAAACTTGCGTTTTTCATCCTAAACATCCATATACTTACGTGGAAGCATTCGCCTGTTTCCCCCAAATCTACATATACGTACGTGGAAACATATGCGTATATATTCCCAAACATAATAATATTTGGAAACGAATTATTCTTTGATTTCAATATTATGTAATATTTATTATAATAAATGTTATCAATATAAATTCACATTTATAAATAATTAATACAAACAATTAAAAGATTTAAAAAGCCCCATTTTACGTTTACTTGCACTGAATGTATTATTTGTTTTTTTCATGAAATGGGAATCTGATGTACTTTTTTTTGCTTCTCCTTTTTTTGATGTCTTTCACGTTCTTGTTTTCAGAAGGTTTTTAGTTATGCGTTGGTTATGAATATGCGGTGGTACACAAACAATATACAAATCTTGTTCATGCAAGCCAAGCGTGGATTAATTACTTGTGTTTTTTTTATTACACTTATTTCACAAATGATCCGCCGATCGGATTTTCTCAGCAAAGGCTCGGACAGACAAAGGGCTTCACGTTATTCCCTTTCCAGTTTCTTTCCTCAAAATCGTTTCTCACTTTGGTAGCACACATACTTATATACAAAACACATGCACAAAAACCAAACAACATCACAAACCTTTTAACCGTCCAAACCTTCGATTAGTCGTTCTTCACTGATCAAACGCTTTTGATGTCCTCTGTCTGATGAGCCATTGATGACTGAATAGATGAAACTAAAATGCAATACTTCAGCCAAAATAAGAAACACTGACCACATCTGCAATTTGCATGTACATTCACGAATATGTATGTATAATGCAAAAATACAGATCCACACATTTATATTATAGAGTCTCTCGTTGTTCCGTTTTTATTCTCTTGTTCTCGAGAGAGCACAAACAGTGCAACAAACACAACTGTATGTGCATCATAAACACAGGCATACTTGTAATATTGAATAACCAACACAATGTGTTGGGACACAAATATATTATATTTGCGGCAAGCTCCAAACACACTTTATATTTGCATCCAAACAACAACAAAATACAGATTTTTCAGCATGTGGACAGAAATAAAAGGGATTGCTTATTTTCGTTCGATGTAATCAACATGAAACATAATGTAGCTGGTATTAGTATCAATGAAACACAATTTAAACTTAGTTTCCTTAAACTTAGTTATCGCTCTTCGACTATCCACACTGGTTTCTATAAATTTCCCACCACATAGCCGATCAGCTGTATCATGAATTCTAAACTGCACTAATTATTTGCTAAAGAACATGCATATGTATGTCGGATATGTGTCAGTCAGAGCTTTGGAAATAATAATTCGTTATTAAGTTTCTGAAAATTATTTTACCATATGTTGTAAGCTCTATTACACACATCTTTAATCATTGCCTGACTACATCTGCTTTTCCAAAGTTGTGGAAAATAGGGAAAATAACTCCTGTAGCTAAGATATCCAATGCTAAGTGTCCTAATGATTATAGGCCTGTAAGTATTTTATCAGTGTTGTCCAAAGTGTTTGAGTCTTTATTGTCTAATCAGCTAACAGGTTATCTTAATAATAATATGCTACTTTCTCCTTTACAATCTGGCTTTCGTGCTGGTCACAGTTGCTCAACGGCTGCCATGAAAGTAATGGTTGACGTAAGAGAACAGTTGGACAAAGGTAATATGTCCATAATGTGTTTTTTAGACTTTTCTAAAGCTTTTAACATGGTAAACCATCACATACTCTGCCAAAAACTCAAATATTATTACGGACTGTCTGATTCTGCTCTACTACTTATAATAAATTACTTAACAGATCGTTCCCAAGAGGTTGTAGTTGGCGACAGTGAATCAAGTCTTAAAAGTGTTACGTCTGGTGTTCCGCAAGGTTCAGTTTTGGGTCCACTTCTGTTCAGTGGCTTTGTCAATGATGTATTTATGTATTGTGATGTGTTTATTGTAATATGCATGCGTATGCAGATGACATACAATTATATATATCCAATCGAATAGGACTGGTTGAAGATATGTGCTGTCGTATGAATGAAGATTTAACTGAGATATGGAAATGCTTCGTGGATAACAAAATGATACTTAATCCCATGACAACTCATGTTCTACCAATAAGTTGCTCTGAGATCACCTTAAATCAAATGCCTATCATCCAGCTAGGGAACACGGTTCTGCAATACGTTAACAAGGTTAAATATTTAGGTTTTTATGTTAACTCCTCTTTGACTTGCAAAGATCATATTAACAATTTGGTGAAGAATGTATACTTCGTTCTTAGAAATTTAAGAATGACGTCTAATTGTATCCCAAGACAGACAAAGAGACGTCTTGTAATTCAGTTGATACTACCATTGATTAATTACTTTGCGGATGTCTATAGTAAATTGGACTCCCAGTCATACCACAAATTATTGTTATCACTGAATAGTGCTACGCGTTATGTCTTTGGCATTAGTCGATTCAGTAGTGTGTCGACATGGAGAAAAATGATTCTTGGCTGTGAGTTAGTGGATTACCTGCGGGTGCGTAACTTACTTTTCTTACACAAATTAATTAATGACAAGACCCCCTCATACCTATATGACAAACTAACAATTGGCTGCATCTCACGTAACATGACACTCATAATTCCCAAACATACTTTACTTAACACAAGCAGATTGTTCTTCGTCAACGCTATTAAGCATTGGAATGCCTTGCCCATAGCAATAAAATCTATAACAAGAAAAAACATTTTTAAAAAGCCCTCCTTGATTTAATAAATTCTATCAACTAGCTCTATTTAACCCTATTCTCTTCCTATTTGCCTAATTCTACTCTATTATATTCCTGTACTTCATTCTCTCAAACAATTAATTCTTCTCTGAAATTATTAGTCATAACTTAACTTAATTTAATTTTTGTGATTGGTGGGGATAATGTGAACCTTAGTGAGAAGATGAAACTTGTATCGTACCTACTTAAAATTTATGTTATGTTATAAAAAGGAAAAAAGAAAATCTTACTTCGAACTCTGAGTTACATATATATATTTAATTATAATGACTTCCATTTGTAATACGCTATTGAACTATAAAAGAATTGTATTCTTATTGTTCTACCATCGAAAATAAACCAATAAACTAAACTAAACTAAACTAAAATCTTACAAATATATTCATATAAATTCAGTCACACATTTTTAATTTCCAATTTAAATTTAAAAAAAACTTTATTAAATTTTAAAAATTATATCTGAAATTCAACGAATATCAATTGAAATTTGAAAAATACATTTCATATTCGACATAAATCAATTGAAATTTAAAAAAAAAATTAATTGAAATTTAAAAGACATCAACTGATATTTAAAAGAATACAATCGAAATTTTAAATTAATACATAAAATCTTTTTATTCTGTTGTTCGGCCTTTCTGTATCTGTATTCTCCGAGCTTGAGGTCAGATTTGCTGTTCATGTATTTATTTTCCTCGATATTTCGCTACTGCATTGTGTACCATCATCAGGAGATACAAACAATATTTAACAATTAAAACAAAATAACAATTGTGAAAAAATTATGTCAATTTAAAAATGTTCAAACAAATTTTCCCGCCTTTTTCAAAATTTACACAAACAAAAATATTTTTCAATATTATTGTTCGAGCTCGAGGCGATTCTATATCTCTATTCATAGAGATATAGTTTTACAAATGTTTCCCTATGATTCCTGGCAAACCGTCTAGCTACTTCAGATCTAGCCACAGATCTTCATCAGTGGTTGTTTGGAATGATGCTGTTGAAAAATTCATCAAACTATATGCAAACGAAATCTCATTTGAATTGAGAATTCACTATAATGCAAGTGTTCGAAAAATATCGCAAGCAAAACACACAAGAAAACATTTGCAGAAACTTCTTTCCATCTCCAGAGAACCAACGGCCCTCATTAGACATGTTTTTTGTTGTTGCCTAAAAGACAACACGATTTTTTTTACATACAATAACAATTGTATGCAGTTTCGTCGTGCTCCACGTTATTCAAATTCATCAGGGATGATTTTTGTTTATTCGGCCTTTATACTGGTACTTTTCAATATTATTGTTCAAGCTGGAGGCCATTCTATATCTCTATTAATAGAGATATAGTTTTTCACGTTTTGCAAATGTTTCCCTATGATTCCTGGCAAACCGTATAGCTATTTCAGATCTAGCCACAGATCTTCATCAAATAATGTACGTAAAAGTGCATATAAATTAACCCAAAGAAAAATATTAGATTGATATACAATTTGTGCTTAAATGGTTCTACTTTTTACTAATTAAATGTCTGTAAATTTGGGCTACATTATCTGTATCTATTTTATAGTTAATTCTTTTTAATGTTGGTGTATTAATTATTTGTAGCATTTCTAAATATAACGACGTTTATAATTATACCCTCACCCATAGGGATTGGGGTATATATCATTTAATATGTAAAAAAATTTAACACCTAGAAGGAGCTATATTAGACCCTTAGTATCTTTGGACGTTTGAGCCATATCCGTCTGTCTCTCTGTCTGGCTGGCTGGCTGGCTGGCTGGCTGGTCAACACGATAACTGCCGTAAATCTTTACAGATCACAATGAAATTTTGTCAGTGAATATTGTTTGCCAATATTGAGTTTAGTATTGAAAATGGTCGTTTCGACCACGCCCCTTCTGGTACCTCCCATACAAATCAAGACATTTAGCACAAAATCATATTTCTTTCAAACCTTTCTTCTGGTAGATGTGATTAGCTTCAACTCTCACACCGGTTAATAATCTATAAATACCTACTTAACTGGAGAAAATGGGCGAGATTGTCAGGCCCATTCTGGTACCTCCCATACAAAACAGGGTGTTCTTCCGGGTTTTCAATTCGATAAATCGCGTGAAACACTTCCCACCTTATTGAAATTAGGTATAAGGCTTCACGTTATCAAACGCCAATCACCGATTACAACAAGGGTGATTTTGCCACGCCCATTGTGGTACCTCCCATACAAAAGCTGTTTGGCCGTCTGGTTGTTCGGCACGAGAAGCCCCGCAAAACCGAACCAATCTTTATGAAAGTTTGTACTAGTCAATATTTATTTAAATAAAACTCTCGTAGAGAAATTGAGCTGTTTTGCCACACCCATTTTGGTACCTCCCATATAAAAGTTGGGCGGATGATATTAATATAATTCGGTACTAGGCAATATTTTTTTTTTTTTTTTATCAAACCTACACTCAGGGGTGCCCCCTATAAATGCAGTGCATTGTGTTGGAGAAGGAACATTAAGGTAGTAGAGGGTGGAAAGAGGGAGTAGTGTCTGTTGACATTTGCCTTAAATGGCTGTATGTCACAATTTGTGGGAAATACACTAGCCGGAAGTTTATCCGGACTGTGCGGCTGAAGAACGAATTTTCTCTATAGTGTGTAGTGCGCTCAATCGGCCACTCGATAAAAAACGGATGAGAGTTCCTGGAAAGCCTCGTACTTCGGCTAAATATCCTCGTGCGCGGCATAAGTTGACGGATGTGCGAGGAACACATATCGTGGAAATATCGATAGAACAGTGACACCCACATTTCGACGATGCTCAAGGGAGGCAATAGAGTTGGGTACCCTACTGTCCCCTATTAACACCGTCGCTCTCCTCTGGACACGGTCGAGAATCTCCAAAGAAGTCCTAGGAGCACCTGCCCATATATGGGAGTTATACTCCATCTTTGGCCTGATGTAGGTGGTGTAGATATTGAGAAGTTCAGATGGAGTGAAGTATTTCTTGCACCGCTTTAAAAAGCCTAGACACTTGAATGCATCTTTCGACACTTCAAATACATGTTTTTCCCAACGGACATCACATTGTATTTTCATGCCCAGAACATCAAGAGCGTCTGATTCATCAATATCCACACCGTCCATAGACAATGACGACACACCTGGGTCAGCAATACGTGTATGCGACAACAAACAACATTGGGTCTTACCCGCATTAAAATCTACTCTATTCTTTCGACCCCATTCAACAATGGACACCAGATCGCGGGCGAGTGTTTCATTCATCGTCCGGCGTTTGACTTCAATCTCTTCACGACTTGGCCTACGATCGAATGAATAAGAATGACAGAGATTACTGTCATCGGCAAAAGAGTAGATTGGATTCACAGTCTGACTCAGAAGATCGTCAATGAAAATAAGAAAAAGAGAAGGAAAAATAACAGGGCCCTGTGGTACACCTGCAGTCAATTTATGTTCGTCGGATGAAACCCCATCTACAACAACTCGTATAGTGCGATCACCGACACCAAAAGCAGCGAGCTTTGACAAGAGTGCATCGTGCCATACTCTGTCAAAGGCCTTGGAAATATCAAGAGCCACTACCTTACTCTCACCAAGCCGGTGAGAGACTGTTCCGAAAGGAACGCCATCAGGTCTCCAGTAGATCTCATTCTACCGAAGCCATATTGCCGATCATTAAGAAGGTCATTGGACTCAAGATACTTCACTAGATGGTGGTTAACCATACTCTCCATAACCTTCGAGAGCGCAGAACAAATTGCAATTGGGCGGTAATTTGCAGGGTTACTTGCATCACCTGTTTTAGGGATTGGCTGGACATTAGCAACCTTCCAACGCGCCGGGAAGACTCCGGCACGGTATGCAAGGTTGAAAAGATTGTGCAGTGGACACGCCAGTGTCGAAGAGCACCTACGCAAGACCAGTGCAGATATGCCATCCGGGCCGGGGATTTACCTACGACGAGATTCGCCAGAACCTTATTAACTGCTCGCGTTCGAAAAACTATCTTGGGCATGGAACTAGATACATAATTGATCACGGGGAGTGGTTGATTGCTATCCGGCAAGGAAGAGTTCCTTGCAAACATTTCAGCCAAGAGGTTAGCTTTATCAACCGGTTCAGTGAATGTTATGTCATCTTTAAGAAGAGTTGGGATAGAGGAAGAACTATCCTTTATTCTTCTTGCAAATCACCAAAAGCTCTTACTTCCACTAGGGAAAGAAAGGACTTTAGTACGAATACGGTGTTCGTGAAGAAACTTTTCGCGTCGAAGAACATTGGCACACTTGGATCTTGCCTGTTTGCGTAGCAGTTCAGTATTAACGTTTTTATTAGAACGCTAGTCTCTGAACGCGTCCTCTTTGAATGTGACAGCATTCTTGCATGCCTGGTTAAACCAACTTTTCCCGATGGTTTAACCGAAATAATTTTCGTCGGAGGTATGAACCAATCAAAATTATCTTCTCGATCATTTCAGCAGCAGCATCTATGTCATTGTCCAGAAAAAAAGCTTTCAGTTAAAATGCTGATTAAAGTTGTTGAGCTCAGCCCAACGTGCCTCTTCGTAGATAAAAATTGTTCGCTTCGGGACTGTGTTTCAAACGAGACGAAGAGGTGAATACGAAAAGAACGCTGAAATGATACAGTGATCCGAATTGCCCAGAGGTGCAAGCGTGATAACTCCGTACTTTTCAGGGTGCGAAGTTAAGAAGAGGTCAAGTAAATTTTGGTTGTGCCCTTGAACACACTGAATGTGCGTAGGTTCATTCACAAATTGCGTTAAGTCATTATGCGTGACGAAGAACTCAGCGTATTGGCCCTCCGTAGTTGTATGGCTCGAATGCGTTAACCAGTAGGAATTATGGACATTGAAATCACCAGCAACAACGATTTCACTGTCTGGATTATTCCCCAATATCTCAGAAATGGAATCGGAAAGGGTGTCAAAGCCATTAAAGGATGCCTCCCTTCCCGAATTAGGACTTCTACAAAGAAATCCGAAATGTAAGACATGTGATCCTATCTTGAATTTTACCCAAAGAGAGTTAAATTCTGGATCTTGTGAGTCGAAATGTCGCTGACTCTGAAACACTATGTCATTTTTTTACATAAACCACAAGACCTCTGTGGGAAATAAAAAGGGATAGAGTGTGGTACCCAGGAACGTGAAAATCCTGTGGATCAGAATCCTCACGCACCTGGGTTTCACATAGAGCAAGAACATCAGGCCGATGAATATTAATGTGAGAGTACACAACCGAAAAAATTCGTTCTCAACCCACGTATGTTACCATAATGTATGACAAAATTACACACCATTGCGACATACAAACATCCAGAACAAATTCACAGCAGTAAACACAAACAGTGAGTCCCCGCCTTCCCGCTGATATCCACACAATGCTTAGTGTTATGCCTTAAGCACTGAGAAGCAACGAGAAGACGAAGAAAACACAGTCTATACTGTACTGTAGAGGAGAGGGAGCGGGGGACAACAAATGCACCACACAAAGCTACTCTTTAATTAATAACTGACTATTTTCCCACGCCCAGTTTCGTACCTCCCACACAAAAGTTGGGCGTATTTGGGGTTTTCCGACTCGATATCTCCAATATATCATAACCGATCTTAATAAAATTTTGTAGTGATCAAACATTTTTGCAACAACTTGTCATGCCCATTTTTGTACCTCGCATAAAATTATTGGGAGGGAAACTAACTAATTTGGGTATTCAATAATATTTAATACAATGTCGTCAATCTACTATTGAATATGGTCACTTTTGAGTAAGGGTATGTATGACTTAGGGTGAGGGTATGATTAAGTCGGTTCACCCGACTGAAATTGCTGTACTGGTTGTTTCCTTTATTTAAAACCGCTGTATCCTGAATCTTTGGGTAATGATTTAAACTAGCACAATGGGATGTTAATGCTATTTTCTGTGTAGAAATGTGTCTGTATTTCTTATCTGATTTGTGTCCTGCAATTCGTGTCTTTAGTTTATTTTTTGTAGTCCCTACACATACTTTGTTACAAACCTCGTTGTCATTTCGTTTACAAGGTATTTTACACACTATATTACACATATAAAATTTGTCTAAACTATCCTTTGTTTTACTAAATATTCTACCTATTGTGTTATATGCTTTGTGTGCTATCCTATAATTCTTGTCGTCAAATATTTTTGACTTCGCCAACCTATCTGTTATTCCAGGTATGGAGGTTTTTGATTTGTAAATTTTCGGCTCATCTGTAGTAACCCTGTTCGGTTGTCCTTTATCCTCAAATTGCCTTATCAGTCTGTTGGTGAGATGGTTCGGGAAGTTGTTGTCCTAGATAATGCTTCTTATCTTCTCCTTATTGGCCTTGTGGAATTCTACATCACTTGTAGTCAAAACGTGTTCAATTAAATTTTTCGCCGTATTTATAATCACACGGTTTTGATGTTTCGAGTGAAAGTTTATTATTCTTCCTGAAGACGTTGATTGCTGATAACAATTAATTGATAAATTTTCCCCTCTCCTGACCTCCAATGTGTCCAAGTAGGGAAGTTTTGAATTTGACTCTTTTTCCATTGTAAATTTAATACTGGAGTGGAAATTGATAAAAACACCCAAAATTTTATTTATTTCACCCTCTGAAATGACACAAAATAAATCGTCTACATATTTTGTTAAAATTGTTGGTTTTATAGCCTATTTTTTGATACAAGAGTCCAGTAAATTTTCCATAACAATGTCTTTAATTTATTTTTAAACTTCAAATGACGAATTTTATATTTCAATTGAATGTTTCAAATTTCAATTGATGTGTTTTAAATTTCAATTGCCGTTCTTTTAATTACAAGTTATGTGTTTTAAATTTCAATTGATGTTTCTAAATTTCAATTGATCTATTCTAAATTTCAAATCGAAATTTTAAAACCCAATTAATGTATTTCAAATTTCAAATATCATTTTCCAATTTTCAGTGATATTTTTCAGAACAAAATTGATATTTTAGAAATTTGAATTGGAAGGTAGTAATTGTATGGGGTTAGGAAAAATAAAATTATTCTATTTAGTCCGTCTTAAAAACCTGGTATATTAACAAACGATTTTTTCATACTAAATAAATTGAAGTCCCTAGTGGAAGAAGGTGTTAACTCACTTTTTGTCAACAACAATATTTTCCTTCTTTTAAAGTTTCCATGGCATCTGATTTTATTTTAGGTAAGAAAAAAGTCAACATTTGATACTTAAAGTATTAAAATTAAATTTTATTATTTTTTTTTTAAATTTTTTAAACCAGAAACATTGAAAGAAGGAACATGCTTCTAAAATATACTTCTAACAATTAGAAACTACTTTGACCTAATTTTGTTAGAAATACACTTTTATCAGTGTACTCGTATAATTAAATCTAATGAAAAAGTAGAAAACTCTAAACGAATTCCAATTATTAACGTTGGCCGCACAAAATCAACAAAGGGTCGCCTACGCCCTCCAGGGTATACCTGGGGGCATTCATTTTATACCTCACTATTAAAGTGAGTTGGGGCAACGAAAAATCGCATAAAAAAAATTAGAAAAATTGCCCCAAAAAATTTGATATGAAATATCGCCCAGAAAAAGTGGGTCTTATTTCATAAATTGTGGGCAATATTTCGTCTTCATCGCCCAAAAAAAAAACGTTTGCGATGTTTTTTCTTAAAATTTAATATGGAAACAGACCCATTGTGGGTCATATTTCATAATTGTAGATACGAAAAATACGAAATTTGTGGGCAATTTTTCGTTTTCTTATTTTAACCCTTCTGCACAAATTGGGTCAAAATGACCCAATTTTGAAGTACAACCGTCGAAAATCATGTCTTAGGATGGCTGCAAGTTTGTACAACTTTTTCATATCCTCAGTCAGGGCCTTCTGATGGATTTTAAGTAAAAATAATTTTTTCGCGACTAGCCAATTTTTTTTCATTACATTTTAAATACTTTACCTACGCGTATACAATTTGTGGGTCATTTTGACCACCAATGCTCGCGAATGCCCTATGGGCCTTCTGGGAAAAAATTTTTGGCAAAGATCCAGGAAGCTGTAGTAGCCGACACTCCCAGTTCATCGGAGATCATTCAATTTCAAGATTCTACCTCCTGCTTTTTGGGTAATTGGGAAAAAGACATAGACGCTTTTGTTTGTCCACATACCAAAAACTCAAACAACCACTCAATCCGTCGCAATACATGCAAAAACAATTTATGCAAACAACATGTTGTGTATAAGTATAAACACCCAGAATTAAACTCCTTGTCTTAAAATAAATATTGAATTTGTATATTTTATGTTCAAATAATAAAAAACAAAATTAATTAACCGTTATACGGATGTGTTTTTCATATTGGGTCAAATTGACCCACAAATTGTTTATGAGGGGTATAATCTGAATTTGTGCAGAAGGGTTAAGTAAAACTGATATTGCAATTGAAGCGAGACTACACGAAACCGTTACTTATCTAAACGCTCTTAACAATCACCTACAGTTTGTGTTGATTACGTTTAGCTGGTTCTAAAACTGTGAGCATTTCATTACAAAGCAAGATTATTCTGCACAGAAAGATGAGAGTGAAAGCATCGTATTAAAGTGCACGTAGTATTTACATGGAAAATATGGAATATGAATTTTTGTGTGGCAGAAAAATAAATTCAAAGATATTATGCAAAAAAAATCAAACACTATTGGAACGAAGTTCCTTATCGCACGTTGCAGCATGGGGACTAAATGAAAAAATTTTAAACAACTTTTTTTTAACCGTGTTGTGCTATAACCCTGTATACATCCTAGTATTGTTCTGCATACCTTTGGGATTTGGTTTTAGAGTTTAGTGTTTGTCTTTTTACTGCTTTAATATTTGTCCGTCTGTGTATATGATATATGACGGGAATCCCATTTGTATCCTCGATATATTTTTGTTTGTCCAGGTATATAAACGCCTCGGGTGGGACAAACCCTTTTCGTAATGCATCACTTAAATAATTTGCATTTGTATAGTAGGGAGCCATTACTAAATTGTTTTCTACTTTGTTGTACAACGTAGTATATGGTTTCATATTAAATTTATGACGTAATTCTCAATTTTTATTTGATATATACTTTGTGTACTGACTTTCTGCTGTTCTGGACAGAGAAGTAGAGGCTCTTCAACATTTCCTTTCGAATATCCTTCATTTTTTCATGAACGCCGGCGATACGTTGAACCAGACAGGACAACCATATGTTATGACAGGACGAATTAACGTTTGATACATAATAGTTTTGACACGGGAATTTATATATTTAGAATGAAAAAGACGGCTTTATACTTTATAAAATAGCTTTCCTTGCCTATCTCCTTTATATGTTCATAAAAGTATAAGTTTTTGATATTTAATTTTTTTTGTTTTCAATGCTCGTATTCGAAAGGTTTGATTCGATTCCTAATTGTTTCCAATTCCGTTTTACGTCCTAGTGGTGGCCGAAATACAGTAGTCTCACACTTGTAAGTGTTTATTTTTAAATGCCAACCAAAGGCATATTCCTCGACCGTGTTGAATGAGTTTTGAAGTCCTACATTAGTATTAGATAATGTCTTCTCAGCATGATAAATAACAATATCATCGGCGAATGCCGACTAGTTTGCTTGTTATTGTTTTCGGCGAAATTCTTATATGAATGTTTTGATTCCAGAAAAGCTCCTATTGCACCATGCACATCCTCCTGGTCACGTATTACTAGGTTGTCCGTACTATCTTTGCTACATGTTGCCTAGGGTTTATTCCAGCTTTTCGTAGTATATTCCTTTCACATGCGTGCACAACTATTTTAGTTAAATTGAGTGGTTTAATTATTTTCGTACCTTGGAACATTTTTACTGGATCTCTATGATCTAATCTCTCCAGGTCTGCCTGCATTTCTTTATTAGCTATTAATATAAAATTTTCATTCAATAGTTTTTTAATCAGTTTGAGTTTTGCTTTTAAGGTGTTTAATGATAATTGTGTAAGTCTTGTTTCTAATCTATTATGTCTTTTTATGATCGTTAATATCTTACTTTTTTCTGAGTGTAATTTTTTAATTATGCTGTTAGAAAATTTTGAAAAGACATCTCTCTTTGGTACCGTACTTTCAATAGCCTATGATATTAGAAAATGTAATCTAGTTATATATATATTAATTTCATTATTCGTTAAATTTCGATAGTTCGGCATAACTGTTTCCAACTCGATTTCTGCATTACCACCTTCTCAAACTTTTTCCAATTTGTCCTTTTACAGTTAAATTTGAACGTTGTCCCCACATTCAAAGTTGTCATAACATTCGGCTCGCTCTCAATTTTCACAATTAATTCCACTGCGTTGTGGTCGCTATCGCAATAATAAGTTGTTGCAGTCAACGGGCATCTTTATGGCGCATGTTTCTAAAACATCGAGCGAATATATACTTTTTTTTTTGTAACTGTAGTATTGTATGTTATTCTTGATTAATATAGCAGTTGCCCCACACCATGTTGCATCAATTCCATATTTTCTTATGATTTTATCATTTTTAAATATTACATTGTGTCTATGGTTTAATTTTGTCTCATTTTTTAGGACAATATCTACTACAACCTACCTCAAAAATTTACCTATTCTTGAAAAAGGGACCAATTCTTTAAAAAAATCCCATTTCTTAAAAAAAATTTTATTTGCTTATAAAAAATACCTTTTCTTACAAAAATTCCTTTCCTTAAAAGTACCTTTTCTTAAAATTAAAATAATACCTTTTCTTTTCATTTCTTGAGATAAGTCGGCTTTCTGAAAATAAGTAAATTTTCTTAAAAAATAGCCTTTTCCTACAAAGAGTACTACTTCTTTAAAAAGTACCTATTCTTACAAAAGTAATTCTTTGTAAAAAAAATCATTATCTTATGGCTTTTTCTTACAGAAAGTACCTCTTCTTAAAAATACTATATTTTCTTAAAAAAAATTATCTTTTAATAAAAGAAGTACCTCTCTTTAAAATAGGGAAATATAACACATGTTCTTAAGTGGCCGTTGGTGGTGCAATGTGTAGTGTTCGCGCCTCTTGTTCATGAGATCCTGGGTTCGATCCCTGCTCTGACCACCTTAAATTTCTTTCGGCGGCGGTCACCTCGCAAAGTGACGGCGACACTATCGAGAATTTAGCCATGAAAAAGCTTCTCAAAATTACCGTTCAGAATCGGTGTAAAAACTGTTGGTCCCAATCAGTGAGTATAAAACTAGAAAGCGCACAGCTCAACGGTTGTGAGGAGCTCTCCTAAATTCCTTCATGGAATGTAAAGGGAAACCATTTTTTTTTTATTCTAACAGAAAGGACTCCAAAAATATAATGTTTTCTTAAATACATTATGAGGAAAAAATGTTCTTAAAAAATTTTTTTAATTTACAAAAAGTACCTTTTTTTAAAGATCCATTGAAATTATCGTATTTTGCAACTGGCGCCTTAGAGGTGTTGGAACTAACTAGTACATAGTACTAGTACGAAAAGAACTTCGTTGCAACCCGGTGTCCCATGACACCGCATGTGATTTTTTATTGGCTGCAGCGCTTACTTAAACGCAATATAAAATTATTTTAAAGAAGAATAGCATAGCTCGCTAAAACAAAACATGATAAATTATTTCCAAAACATCGCGTGATTTTGGAGAAATAGTTTTTCGCCTGCGACGCTTGCACCAATACATTAAAAAGCAATTATTTCTCCAAAATTGCGCGAGTTTTTGACTGCAGCGCTTACTTAAACACAATATAAAATTATTTTCAAAAAGAATACCATGATTTTTTAAAAGTGACTACTCCAGCGGCGCTCGCTAAAACAAAACATGAAAAAATATTTCAAAAACATCGCGCGATTTTGGAGAAATAAATTAAGAAATAAAAATAAAATAATTGATAAAATATTTGAAAAATTACTGCATAATAAACTTCGTGCATACATGGAAATGAAGGGAATGATGTATGATTTTCAATTTGGGTTTAGAAAAGGCTGCAGTACACAGGAAGCCGTGCTAAATGTGGTAAGATATGTATGTAATGGTTTAGATGAAGGGTTCAGTGCAGTAGCAGGAATATTTTTCGACTTTACAAAAGCTTTTTACCTCGTTGATCATAAGATTTTACTGGAAAAATTGTTCTGGTACGGCAAGCAGGGTCGTGAACTTTTGTTGTTCAAAAGCTATTTCTGTAACAGAAAACAGTTTGTTCAAATAAATGACAAAAAAAGTAATATGGGATCTGTGATATATGGCGTGCCGCAAGGTAGTTGCTTAGGGCTGTTACTGTTTTCCATTTACTCGAATGATTTAAAAAACCTTGGATTGACGGGAAAGCTATTTATGTTTGCAGATGATGTATGTTTATTTTATCCCTATAAATATGATTTAGTTTTAAAAACTCACATTGAAAGAGATTCCGCACTGTTATTTGAATTTGCTAAAATAAATGATTTATTGATAAACCCAAATAAAACGCAATTAATAAGGTTTAGGCCACACAATGCGTGTATAGACACAAGTTTTAGTGTTTATGTTGATGGAGAATCTATTAGTGAGACGGGAAATATAAAATATTTGGGAGCTACATATATTGCAAAACAATTTATCATGGGATTTGCACATATATGAACTAAAAAGGAAAATAGCACCTGCAATTGGCATCTTACTTAAACTCAAGAACAAGCTCACAGAAAGATCTAAGCTCATGATATATCATGCTTTAATACAATCCCACGTTAATTACATGGCTATAACATATGGATGTAATAAGAGTAGCACATCGATGAAGTCTCTGCAACGCACGCAAAATAAGGCTTTGAAAGTTGTATACAATTTGCCAAGATCTTTTTCAACAATAGCATTATATAGAGATGTATGCAAAGGTGTTTTGCCTATCTATGGTTTGCATAGATATCAGGTATTATTGTTTGTCTTTAAGTGTATACATGGCATAGGTTACCACAAAATTTCATTTTCACAAAACCAGATTCAGGTCAATACAAGGAACGCTGCAAATTTGAGAATGCCATTATGTAGATTGGAGAAGATAAAGCAGCGCATTGATTATACAGGCACGCATGCATATAATCATTTGCCTATGGATATAAAATCAATAAGCCGAATTTCAACTTTTAAAAATTCTTGCAGGCAGTATTTGTTTGACTTGCTTGAAACGCTTCTGATGTAAATGTTTGTCATTATGTTATATATGTACAAATGTTATGGTTTATATTATAATTTCTTATTGTTAATTATGTTATCAACTACATAAAAAATTTTTTTCATAAATATTTATAACTTACCTTTCGTACTAAGCTTTAATTTGTACTTTAAGATTTACATATTGCCAACAAGTCCCTACAATGCCATCAGGCGCTGGGACCAGAAATTGAAGGGTTTAAATTAATATATTGTACAAATAAAACAAAAAAAAATTTCGCCTGCAGCGCTTGCTTCAATATACTATGAGATAATTATTTCTCAAAAATATAAAATGGTTATAAATGGCTGAGATTTAACCCTTTTCAAATATTGAAGTTTTGAACTCCTCCATGTATTTCCCATTTCATTCTCCCTATGATTATGGGCTATTTTCATATGAAAATTTGGCCCAATTTTTTATGAAAAATTGCCCAATATTTTTGTGCGATTTTTTATATTTCTTTTGGGTCATTTAGCATTTATTTTTGGGGGAAATTTTATATGTAATTTTGGGCTATTTTTCATATTTTGACCTAATTTTAAAAATTAGGCGATTTTTCATAAAATTGCTAGGTCATTTTTCTTTTGGGTGATATTTCATGAGTCCGTTAAATACGTGTAACTCTTGTAATATTATTTTTTTTATATTTTAAATACATTTCATGGAAATTAATCGGAACTATGTATGAAATATGACATCACACGAATGTCCACCATTTTGGTCGATACAAGCTTTGGCTCTTTTAACCGCGTTTTCCATAACACCACGTAATATTTCTGGTTGCAGGCTCAGTACGTCGTCTCGGATACTCTCTTTATCTGTCTAATTGTCTCTGGCTTATAGACATACACTTTGTCTTTTAAATATACCCATAAAAAAGTCGGGCTCAAGTAAATCTGGCGAACTAGGTGACCAAAGGAAATCAGAATTTTTTTAAATCAAACGTTCGCCAAAAATTTTTCGCAACAAATCCATAGTGTGCCCTGCAGTGTGCGCAGCAGCTCCATCTTGTTGGAACCACAAATTAGGATGCTGCTCCGCCAATTGCCGCAAAAAGTTGTCAATCATTGTTCTGTAAGAAGCCCCAGAAATCGTTTCTGGCGTTCCATCCTCATTCTCGAAAAAATATGGACCGATAACTTTATCGATCATAACCAACTTTATCGACCATGGATGTAACTGATGGTGGTGTGTTGACCTTGGATTTTTAGAGCACCACAATGTACAGTTTTGCTTCTTGACATAACCGTTTAAATGGAAATGCGTTTCATACGACATCAAAAGAATATTTAAAAGATAATTTTGTGTTGCTAATTTTGTAAAACGAATAGCGTAATGCAGTCGTTGTTGGTGGTCTTGCGGAAGCAGAGCTTGCACAGTTTGAATTTAGTAAGGTTCCATCTTAAGATTTAACTTTTAAAGTCTCCGCAATGTTGTTCCGGAATGCCCAACTGGCTTGAACGACGACGAGTTGAGACAGAGTGATCATTTTCAACACTTTGCCGCACAATTTCCACATTATCTTCAGTACGAAAATATTGATAGCGGCCTCTTCCAGGACAGTGGGCCACTGAACTCCGTTCTTCGGAACGGCTGATCAAGTTCCTTATCATGAAGGCTGTGGGAGCAAATCTTGAATTAAAATGTTGACGATACTTTCGCTGCGTCAAAAAAATTCGATAATTTTTACACGTTGTTGTGTACTGTATCTATCTATTATAAATTTCCAAGAACTCAATTATAACCTGCAAAGAAAAAAGACAATTATATTAGAACAAAAAAAGTTATTCGGGTTTAACATTGTTATGTCTTATTTGGCCCGTTTCTGTATAAAGGTGTGTTTCTGTCTAGTTGTTGCGCACTAGTGCGTATACGCAATATTCATTTTTAAATAGATTATTCGTAACATTAAAATGTTGGTACAATCGTTAAAAGTGAAACAACCATCACATTTATGATAATGCATACTAAGAAGACGCATAAATTGCCGTAAAAAAAGACAAATTACTTTAACGGTGGTAACACATAATCGCAAGGATTTGGGAATTTCAAGGAGAGAGAGAGAGATCGTGGCTTACAAACAAAGCACAACAACAACACCAGTGGAAATGGTAGTGGATTTCTCAAGAGCTGTATCGAGAGACTTTATTACATTATTTATTTGGTTAGATATATAGGCATGTTCCCTGATAAGATCTTTTTTCTATAGATATACATACTACTATGTCGATTTATATTCAATAAATGGTCGAAAAATTAAAAAAAAACATAATTAACCATAATATTTAACCTAGAATTCACCACTGGATCCAACGAACTTTTTACCAAAAAGAAAATGTTATATTAAAGCACAATTGTTAATAAAAGCTTAAATAGGTTTTTCAAAAATGCAAAAGACTGTACTTCAATACAAATTCCTTATTGTGCACGAAATCACGCGATCATTTATAAGTATATGTAAGTATATACAACTAAGTTCTTCTATGCTCGTCATTTTATAAATCGAGAAAGAGTCAACTGATTTACAAACCATAACATGCATTGGTAATGTCTACTCTCACTGATGGTTAAAAAAAAAAAACATCGAAAAATGCCCACGCATATGCATTTTACGCACACTTATGTGATGTTGTGTATTTTCCATTTTATTTTGTGTGAATTCATTAGTGGCCATGACATCATCGAATACTTTTGTCGGCAGGGCGAAGTCTGCCGGGTCAGCTAGTAGATACATAAAATTTTTTTTTTTTTTTTAAGTTTATTTATTTATAAAGTTTAATGGTATATTATCGCTACAAATAAACAAATAGATAAGGAAATATAGTATATAATTTACACACTGGTCCATAGTAGAACACTCTAGCATATTTTTGATTACAATAAAGTTTTTTTTTTTTAGAAATCATTTATTTACACAAGTGTACGTATGTACATATATACAAAATTATATGTATAATGTGTGATGAAAAAGTACACAGAAAAACATCACTTAATTATGGTTTTTTTAAATTTATATAAAAGAATTGTTAAGGAGATTAAAAGAAAGGTTAGTTAGAAAACCACCAAAATTTGCATTTATGTGATTCATTGCAGTCTATGTCAGGTATGCTTGTATCAAATCTTATCACATTGTCGGACATTAGGGTCTCACTAAATGATTTATTATTAGCCCTTCTATATAAATGGTAAAAAATCGGTATACCAAGATCATTCTGAATATACCCATTTTTATCCATATACAGAAAGGCGTCAGGAGGAACATAACCAGATTTTAGTGTATTTATTATATACTGATCATCTACGTAGTACGGTGCTTTTATCAAATTATTTATATTACATTCTGTACTTTTCAATATATGGTTTCTTATAAGCTTAATTATAAAGTTGTCTATTCGAATTACATTTGCGGAATTATATAATTTTTTATTTGAAATGTATTTAGTGTAGTTACTATGAGGGGATCTATATAGGGAGGTACAGGATCTCAAACATTTTCTCTCAAATTTCCGAATTTTCTCCATATATGCAGGTGAAATGTTAAACCATATAGAGCAACCATAAGTTACAATTGGACGAATAAATAATTTGTACATAAGAATTTTAACATCTTTGTCAACATATTTGGAATAGAACATACTTCTATACATAACAAACGCTTTCCTTGCTTTTTCCAGCTGAGAATTAATATGGATATTAAAATATAAAAATTTATCCAGATATATACCTAAATATCTTACAACTTCTTTAGTTGGAATTGTTTGATTAGTTGCGAAAGATTTTATACTAAATTTTTTCCAATTAGTTTTCACATTGTAATTACATTTACCCACCGGTGGACGGAAAAGAGTCAGTTCGCATTTGTCTATATTTATTTTCATATTCCAATTAATCGCATAGCTCTCAACAACATTGTACGTATTTTGCAAATGTTTGTTAATTTTTTCTATATTATTATTAGAGTGATAAATTATGATGTCGTCAGCAAATCCTATTATATTTTCAACATTTTCAAGTAGATCATGAATGAAAATACTGAATAGTATCGGAGCGTTAACAGTTCCCTGCTGAAGCCCGTTAATCATTTTAAATTTTTTCGAACTTGTTTTATTTCTGTTACATACAACGAATTCTCTATTACTGACCATTTTATACAAAAGAATAACAAAATGGATAGGAAAATTGTATTTCAATAATTTATAAATCAAAGCAGGCAACCATATATTATCAAACGCCTTTTCAAAATCTATAAGACATGCACCAGTACAATAATTTTTATTCAGATTCCAATTCACGGTTGAAACAAGTAAATTTGTTGCATGTACAGTGGAGTGATTAAACTTGAAGCCAAATTGTTTGTCACATATAAGTTTTTCCCCTTTGCAAATTTCAATTATGGCTTTATTTGTACAAATTTCAAAAATTTTGCTAATATTCGGAAGTAAACAGATTGCTCTATAATTTTTTGGGTCAGTGTTATCCTTTCCCTTTTTGGGCAATATTACAATCTTAGCAATTTTCCACGATTCCGGAAAGTATGCGTTATTGAGCATATTATTAAACAACGTTAAGTATTCAGAAATTAAAATCGGTGGTATTTTCTTCAATACAATGTTTGGTATTTTATCATTGCCTGATGATAATTTGCCTTTCAATTTGGAAAATATGTATAAGAGTTCCTTTCGAGTAATGAAATAACTATTGGTGATGGAAGGATCCAATTCGTTAGACTTTCTATTTTCATCAAATTGTACCAAGCTTATTTGCTCGTTCTCGTGCCTGGTTTTTGTTTCCAAAAACGAGGAGAAACATTCACAAACATTGCTGTGTATATTATTAGAAGCGTCAATATTCTTGGACGAATATACTGATTCAAAATATGCACCTGTAACATCCAGTATATGGACTTTGTCCCTTATGATATAATGATCAGACACCGAATCTCTTTCTAATGTACGAGGATTGATTTCCGCTCTATGCAGCAGACATACATAATTTGACGATATTTTCAGTAAGTTAAGGTCCATAGGAGTTTGACTTTTGAATTGTTTACGTATCTCAGAAGACATATGAGACGAATGTTTTGGACTTATCCGTGATAGTCTCCTTCTGTAAGTATCGTTCATAGAGATTATAAAATTATCCTCTATCAGTTTTTTTACTAATTTTAATCTATTCTTCAAAAAAGACAATTCACTTTGTGGTCAAGAGACCATAGCTCTAAGTCGGATTTGGAGCCCTCCAAAATTTCAAAATAGATATTTTTCTATATATAAATAGAATAATTTAATTAAATTCCTCATAAAATCGGATATAATTATAGTAGATTTCTCAATATGGGCTTGTTTGAAAGGTATTTTTATTCACCTTTCAGAATCTGTATTGATATCAATATTTTTTATATTTTTAGTAGAGATATTAGGATTTTTTTGTCGAAAAATAGCCTAAAATTAACTTTTAACTAATAATTTCTGAATTTTCTTCGATTTTTTTTTTCCAGATTTTTGCAGATTATGCAAGCTCAGATAATTTCCAACAACTTTTATTACGATCAATTTTTTTGCTTTCGAACTCCTTTTTGTAGGAAAATCGATCTGAAAAGATCAACATTTTCAAGGTTTCAACAAAAAAACACTATTCACTACTGATTCTGATAGGTGATAAAAATACTTTTTGGTTCGTGCAGATTTCTGTAAAGTAATAAATGGGCTGGCCTTAAGGCTTATTTAAGTTATGTATGAAATTAGTATATCCAGAACTGTCTACGGATGCTGGATGGAGAAAATGTATTTTTTCAATATATTTAGATAATACCAATAGAATTAAATGTAAGAGAATATGGATCAATAAACGAGAATTGAAATTGAAAAATTGAAAATTTTCAGCGTGTATATATAGTTTTTTCGGTAGATGATATCTATAGACTTTATTGTTTTTTCAGAAATTTGTTCCTCAGTTTCTGTTTAAAATAATAGTTTTCTCGTGTAACACTCATATATAGTTTATATTTTACAGCAACGCCTCTTATGAAAAATCGACTGCATAGCTTTCTAACAAGTGTTTTTGTAACAGAAACTGATTTTTGATTACAGTGGCTAATAATTGAACACAAATTCGAATGTAATACTTTTATTAGATGTAGTTTCCCTTTCTCAAGAATGAGGTTTTCGAAATGCTCAAATTGGTCAATACAACTTAATTTCTGTAGTAGTAATTTCTATTTAGTTAGACCTATTTTTAATGTAACAATAACATCGATAAATAATTCTGATGTATGCTAATTATGAATTCTAATCAAAATATAGACTTTAGTTCACACAAAATTAAAACAAAAAATAATGATTTTTTAGTTAATGTAAGAGAAACGTATAGTATACTACAATCTTACAAGGTCACTAAAATTTTTCCAATTGAAAAAGGTTGGTTTTTGTTGGAAATAATACATAATTCAGTTAAGCACACTCACTGACATGACTAGTTTCGAATTTATTCATACTTGTCGAATTTAATTTAATTTTTCGTCGCAATTTTAAGCTTAAAATAATACAGTCGAAGTGTTCATATTGAAGTGTTCGTATTCATTAAGCTTTTTGATTACCTTTAATGAACTGAATATCGGAAGACGCGTTCACTAAAAGTGGAAATTGGATTTATATTAAAAGAGAATTTAGCAGGTTATCTGCTTTTTCCACTATCCTTTGAATCAAGCGAATTAAACAAAATCTTCATATAACCCGGTGCCTTGGTTATTATTCACCCTGATTCCGGTTGTCGTCGTTATTCTCAATTAAAAATATTACGGAGTACTATGTTGAATTATAGATTAACAAAATGAAATTTAAAGTGCATATCTTTTGAAGCATGCACATGCAGAAATGTCCCTGCGCAGGCGCCGCTTTATGCGTATGGTGGCTTGAGGGTTCGTTGTAGAGCGAAAACCAATGGGCAGAGGGTTTGTTTTTAATTCGAATTTATTAACGTTTTAGTGATAACTTAAAATTATACAAATAGTAGAGTGAAAACTAATATTGGGGTCTTGAATATTTTATTTTTATTTGAAGGACCCCAACTAATGACAGCCCAACGCCACTCGTGTTGTAATTGTTGTCAACATTTTTTGCTACAACTGCTGTTTCCTCAACCGCTGCCACTCCCGACAACTGAGCCCCGAACACCGTCACTGCCCTGAATACAATTTAGTTACTGGTATTTTTTTTACATAAGATATCAGTTAGAATTATTGACCTTAGTTGCCTCGCCCCGCTTTCAGTACAGAATTTGATGACTTAATTATCCACTCAAATTTGCCGAACTAGCCGCCAGTAGCTAAACGGACAATTGAAATCCTTTAACATCTTCGTATGATCCATGATGAAGTTACTCCCATCACTTCTTCCTCATCCCTTCGTCCTTTAGATCTTAGGTTAGTAGAGCCTGCGTTTGCCTTCGATTGATTGTACGAACTCATCGTTTCCATGCACTTAGTACCTTGATAGTAGAAGGCATTTAGAGACAACAACTTTCATGTCTGACCTCATATTGTTGCGAAAATTAAAAAGTTTTCGGGAAATTCAATAACTTTTACTGAATAAATACAAATAGTAATTTGTTATTATATTTTTAAATGTTGTTACTATTATATCTATTGAAATTCGGCCTTGAAACCGGATCCAACAACTGGCTATTGTATCTACTCATCAAACCTAACTTTTTAGAAGCGTTTGGAGTACTTGAATTTTGATTCTCACTCCCATTTTGACGTAGTAATGATCTAACACCCATATAAGTCCAAATTAATTTCATTTCATTGACTAGTCAATGGAAGTACAACTTCCTTACAGACTACGATTTGCTAACAACTTGTACAATAAAGTATTTTATATAAAATTAAAACCAATAATGGCAATATCGATGTATACAATGTATTGTTATAAAAATTCATTCTAAAATTTGAAACAAACGTTTTTTGAAACAATGTTTGGCTATGCAGAAGAACACTATTTGTGGGTTTGATTTGTTCTGTTGATTAACATTAATATCATTAAGATAGATTAAAGCACGGGCGAAAGTACTATTAAGCCCATAATTAGTATGGTGGCAAGGCACATTAAAACTCTCATTATATCTAAGACTTCCTGGAGGAACATTAAATGGAGTTAAAGAAAGTAGATCTGGGCAGTCAATACCGCCATTAATAATATCAAAAATAAGCATAGCAGACTGGCATTTCCCCCGAAATTCTAAAGACGCCAACCCCAACCATGACCATTTTATTTCATAAGTATGTAATGGATTTACCATCCGTACTAAAGAAACAACCAACTTCATAATTTGTTTCTGAGACTTTTCCACACGAGCAACATGAATATCATTATGTGGACACAAAATCACAGAAGCATATTCTAACTTCGATCTGTTAAATGAAGCACAAATCAATTTGAGTGTGTTCGGATCGGAAAATTAAGAACAATTTCTTCTGATGAATCCAAGCACTCTGAATAATAGATTCTTTATGCTGAATGAAAGGTAAGGATGAGTCAAAAACAAACACCAAGATCAAGGGTAGATTTTACAGATTTCAAGATATAGTTACCTATTTTGAAATCAAACTGAATTGAATAATGAGACCTAAAATAAGAAACATGTACACATTTAGAGATATTTAAAGGAAGGTCATTCAAAAGACCCCACTCATTTAAGTGTTCTAAGTCAATTTGCAGATCAAGAGCATCCCGCAGTGAGTCCGTTTTTAGAAATATTTTTAAATCATCAGCATATAAAATAAATTTAGATTTAGTGAAAAAAGTGGTCCTAAGATGCTACCCTGAGGAACACCAGATGTTTGCAAATATGGAGTAGATTGAAACCCTTCAATAGCTACTCTACAGACCCTACCAGAAAATTATGACTATAACCACAATAACAAAGTAGAATGAAAACCCATATGCTCTAGGTTAGAAAAGATAATACTGTGGGACGCTTTGTCAAAAGCTTTAGCAAAATCCATGTAGATTGCCTCTACTTGGCTTCCTTGTTCAAGCACCGAAATACAATATTCAGTAACTATAGTTAGATTTGTTAAAGTTGATCTACCAGTAAAAAATCCGTGCTGATTCAGGGAAATAAATGACTTTGTGACAAAATACAAACGTTTATAAACAACATATTCAAAAATTTTGGACACACAGGTAAACTTTGAGATCGGTCTGTAACAAGTTACATCATCCCTTCTGCCATCCTTAGAAATTGGTGTGATTGTAGCAGACTTCCATCGCTCAATAAAAACGCCTTCACTAGGGGTTAAATTAAAAATATACGTGAGTGCCGCCGTAATAGAAGATGCACACTTTTTCAACAAATATGCACATACCATCAGCATCTGATTTGAACCAATTTTTGACTTGCGTTATTCCGTCAAAAACCTTGTCTTCAGTGACCACCATATTACCTATGTCAACTATGGTGAATGATTGAGAAAAACTTAATGCACTCTCAACGGACTTAAAAAAGTTTGCACATATTCACAGCTTCATTAAAAGATTTCGAAATGTCATCTCCATATTTAACAACAGACGGGATATCCGATACTCGTTTTTTAGACTTGATAAAGGACCGAAATGCTGAAGGGTAATTTTTTTTTTCATCATCTTTTTCAATCATAAATTGCTTGTAAAGCAATTTATTTAAAAAATTAAATTCACGCTGATACTGAATAAATTTAGCCTCATCTTCAGGATTGCCGGATTCAGGAAAACGGTTATGAAATATATTTAGCAGATTTTTTAATGTCTTCAGACCTTTTGTATACAAAGGCTTTTTATAATGTTTAACTTGTTTGAATGGAATATTTTCTCTGCAGATACTTAGGACAGTGTCTAGTAACTCACCATAACACAGCGATGTTATTTTCCTTTAAAAATTAAGTTCCAATCAACACCACCCAATATAGATTTTAGCATATCAAAATTACATGAACTGAAGTTAAAATTAGATGTATATACATACTGCGACAATTTAAAGAAATTGCACGAGCCTATTTCTACAATTAATGTGGTGAATAGTGGGCAATGTTATCGGCAGTAAACTTTCATATACAATCATACGGTACAAAAATTAGAACCAAAAAACGTTTTAACTGATTGCCAATATGATTAATTTGAATTAGGTTCAAACTGAGCAAGCTGTCCGCCAAATTAATTTCATGGGATTTATTAACATTATGAGGTAATAACACATCAATCAAAATCACCCAAAACACAAATACGAGAGTCTACTGCCATTTTATCTTCTAAAGCCAATATATTAGAAACATGCAAATTATAAAGATCGTCAGAACTATAAGGTGGAATGTAAGATACAAACACCAATAATACGATATCAAAACCGGAAATATAAATTATAAGCTGATCCAATAGACCATCTTTGTTGTCAATTGGGCATAACTTCGATTTAAATTCAGATTTAACAGCTACTAAAACACCACCGCCTCTGGTACAGCCAGTAATATAAGCATTTCTGTCTTTACGACAGACTTTGTATTGCTTATTACCGAAAAATTCGCCATCATGGAAGTCAGTATTCAGCCATGTTTCAACCAACCCAATTACATCAAAGTCACATTGAGATTGAAAATCAAAAACAATTTTGGATTTAGTGCGCCTTCCAGATAAATTCTGATACATAGTACAACTTAATGACAGATTTTTTCGAAGTTACAAAAAGGCGCACTCTAATGTCCGTCTGCCAAAGGTTGGACTTAGTGATCTCGTTATAAAAGCATAGCGATACTCCCAGCTTAAAATTAACTCTTTTAAGCAAATTGACATCAGTATCCCTTTTCACTAATTTGTAGCATTCCATGTGCTCTCTTCGTAATTCAGTGTGTCACGTCTTCTTAAATATTTTTCACAAATTGACTTGTTTTCAAAGTTAGTGTTAGAGTTAATGGAATTTTTTAAAACTTTCACCAGTTAGTAACTTGATTTAGCTTAATCAGTTCCAAGAAAATGTTGGGTAATTAAATAAACATTGCATATTTTATGGAACATTGGTAAAAAGTGCTAAAATTCCAAAATCCGATAACTTGATCGATTTCATGGGGTAGCTTTTTGTCACCAAATTAAAAAAGATCAAGGATGGTATTTATTTGTTCGAACTTTTCTATTTATACCGTTCCATTTCTTTCGTAGAACTGCTCATCGTGTACGCCAAAGTATATTTTATTCTTTGGAGTTCAAAAATGCATATACCTAGCATATATATCTGTCCACTAGATAATAGAAGTAGGTAAATAATAGGAGTCTCGCCCAATGCCAGAACTGCAGGATGTATACATGAGTGTATTTATAAAAAAGTATCAATCGTAGATGATAAGAAACTTAACTGGTGATTAACGTGCATCGCTAACCTCAGCTCTTCTCTAATGTTCATTTCCCAGCGGGAAATTGTCCGAACACTTCGTTAAGTGTTAGATGAAATTATCGCTGATTTTTGGATATGTTGTGTTCATCACTTTGCTTTGCTGAATTTATCGATGCTTTCATATTAATTTGTGCGAAGCAAAATCAACTGATGAATTCTTCATAGCATTTGAGAATATTGTGTGTGCAAACGCAACAAAATGAAGAAGATTGTTATGTGCTTGCTTTTTTTTCTTTCAGTTCATTCAACTGATGAAATCTTCGCCGCCTTTGCTTAAATTTTGTGTGTAAC
This sequence comes from Phaonia tiefii, assembly GCA_963931995.1. Lineage (NCBI taxonomy): Eukaryota > Metazoa > Arthropoda > Insecta > Diptera > Muscidae > Phaonia > Phaonia tiefii. The sequence goes on along the minus strand of OZ008369.1, from coordinate 176,172,890 downwards.
ACAAAAAACCTACAAAACTAACTAAAGAAAAAATTTTTCTAACAATTTGTAATTCCTTATTTTACCATGAAACAGACGATAATGTAACGGGATTTCTTGCGAAGTTATTGTTTATTTTGTTTGGGCATTTACATATTTGGAATTAGAATTTAGTGTGGTTTTAGTTGTGTAGCAGTGAGGGAGCAAGTGTAAAGTTGTATGTTAAATTGTATTTCAAAAGTAATGAATAGCATGCCAAGATTGTCTACAACACCATGCATTGTAATCAAAAAAGTGGTAAATCAATCCACATCTGCTTCAAAAGTAATGCGCGGTGTAGCGAGGTTGCCCACTAACGCCATTATATGAAATCTACAAAGTGGCAAACCAATACACATTGCATGAAAAAGTAATGGAAGCTGTAGTGCGTTTGCCCACAAAAACTGGTTAAATAAGCTACTTTGTAAGCCGACCAGAATTCTCGGGCATGACCACAATATACATTACTTTTACAAAGAAGTAATCTGCTATAAAAGTAATCTGTTTTGTAATCAGAATTACCCTAGAGGTGGAAGCGCTTCCGCATTCAAAGTAAGTTATACAGAATCGATTATTTCATGTGGAAATTTCCCGCTGGGTTATTACAGAACTATGCAATTTCTTATACTCTCGCACGATCGGTTGACTGCATTGGCAGGCTCATGTATTTGTTAATCGCATCCGAAATGGCTTCAAGAAAACCCACCGAGTTTTCCAAAACTACCCCATACCCGCCATCGTCTTCTTCGGAATCATCGCTGCTGTTTCACAATTTCTGAATCTATTTATAGTTTTTTATTTTTGAATAAAAGGCGTGTATTACACAAAGTTGGGCAGCAAGATTAAAGCAAAGCTATAATATCGTCAGGATATTAGAGCCATATCCTGTGCTGAAGCAACGATATATGTATCAACACATCCCGAATTATTGCAACTGACTGTCAAAAATATTTGGTATATACGCTGATGTTCCTGACTGAATTGGTTGTTGAGGTCCAACGTTATATGCAGGGTGTTTTTTGTGTTCCAGGCCGATTTTTTTTTAATAAATCCTAAACGGTACCATATTTGTTAATGATATTTTACTGCATGAAAGATTGGTTTATAACAATTATAATTATAATATAATATCGGCTAAATAGCCGCCTCTCGCCTCCGTGCAAATGTATGTTCTTTCAACTATATTTTCCATTACATTATACCGGTGTTATTCCTGCAATTTTTTCAATAGTGTTGTTTAGCATCTGAAGTTCGTTAGCATGTGAGTTTCGGCCCGACTTCACCTTATCTCCCAGTTTCAAAATTCTTTACAATACGCTGAATGGTTGAGTTTTTCTATTGAATGATTATTGGTGAATTATTTGTTGCATAATAAATTGCTATCGATTGCTCTGCACAACTGCTAAATGTCAACCAAACAGGAATGGAGGTCAAAAACCATCGGCCTGGAACATAAAAAAACAGCCCGTAGTTCACGCACTTGCTTTTCAGGTTTAACCTCTAAGGGTGACAATGATGTAGTACTTAGTATTTGAAATATCGGTCCATCCATCAACCATCATAGAGAAATGTCGACTAAGTTGTATCACTGGATTGATTGGTAGTCCCATTTTTTCCTTGTAAAAGTCACTAGTCCTTTGAATACTAGAAATTCTGATATATATACACTCCGGTTCACTTATTTAAAGGAACAAAAAATTCCATATTCAGCAACCTGTATCTTTTGCAATTTATAACCGATTGCAGAATTTTAAAATGCAAATGGAAGCTGGATATCTTCAGATATAAAAAATATCATGACAATAGTGGTGTCTTAACTAAAGAATTTTTTTGAGCACTTAATAAAAAAAAGTCAAAAAATGTGCTATTTTTTGGTTCACTTGAATAAAAGCACTTTATTATTGGAACGAAGTTCCTTATTGCACGTTGAGGGATGGGGGCTAAATGAAAAAATTTGAAACAACTTTTTTTAACTACTTTATTACAACCCATTATTATCAACTATATTGGGTACTTTTGGTTTGGTTCGGTTTAAAGGCAGGTTTTCTAGGTGGAGCCTGTGTATTACTTATTGTAGTTTTGAACCCAATAAAAAGTAAATTTAGAAAAGCCAAAGTGCAAGACTGGCAAATCCATGAAATACAACCCTGAGCATGAAATTACATTTGGCAGCACACTTACTCTTACACAGGTATTTTGGTTTGTGTCCAGACTAACACATTTCTTGTTTAATAGGAAATTTTCTAGGTGGAGCCTGTTTATTACATATTGTAGTTCTGAACCGAATAAAATGTAAATTTAGAAAAGCCAAAGTGAAAGAAGTTTAAAAAAATAAAATTCTTTTAAATAAGTGCGTTTTCTTAAAAAACCGAAATTTTCTCAAAAAAATACCTATTAATATTCTTAAACAGAGTACCTTTACTTAACAAAATACCGTATCTTAAATAAGTGCCTTTGCTTAAAAAAGTAAATTTTCTTACAAAAAGTACCTTTCCTTAAAAAAAGTAATTTTTAAATTAAGTACCTTCTCTTAAAAAAGTACACTATCTTACAATAAATTGCTTTTTCTTAAAAAACTAAATTTTCTTTGAAGACTACTTTTTTTGTAAAACAAAATAACTTTTCTGGAGATAAGTACCTGCTCTTAAAATTGCACCTGTTCTTTCGTAAAAAAAAGCTTTCTTCAAAAAAAACTACCTTCTCTTACAAAAAATACTATTACTTCCATGATACAACGTTATTGGAATCGGCTTTTCGAAGTTCGGTAAACTATTTGGTCTTATATCTTGGATATTGCAATAGGTTAATGCCCCTATACACAACGCCAGAGTAGTAAAGGAGTTCATTGCAAGCCAAAATGTTAATATTCTTGACTCGCCACCCTATTCGCCAGATCTAAGCACTATCGAAAATGTCGGGGGTTGGTTATCTCGTAAGGTCTATGAAGGAGGTAGAAAATTTGGTGACAAAATTAGTTAAAGTGCCTTTATTCAAGTGAACGAATAAAATAACACATTTTTTGGACTTTTTTTTACAAATTTCTCAAAAAAAAGTTCTTTAGTTAAGAAACCACTATTGTCATGATTTTTTTGTTATATCTCAAGATGTCTAGCTTCCATTTCCATTTTAAAATTTTGCAATCGGTTGCAAATTGCAAAAGATATAGGCTGCTGAATATGGAGTTTTTAGTGCCTTTAAATTAGTGAACCGGAGTGTATGTTTGGAGTTTTTGCATATTTTCGCATATCTTTCATATTTTCGCAGAGAACTTGATTCCAGATTTGATGACATTGACAGATGCGAAACTGCACACTTTTCCAACCTAGATTTTGTGGACCCTTTGTCCGTAGCTGATGAGGGATGACGTCGAGGAACCTCTACACCTCCAGACTTTGGGGCACTCTGAACATGTCGCCGTAGTTAAATTTTTGTTCCTCTTTTTTGAAATATTTCCTAATGATAGTCATATTAAAATAAATACATAAACAAAAAGCAGGAAATCTTTGCAACAAAATTAAAAAAATCTATGCCGTACGCCACTATGATTTTGATGTCTTACCGTCCTTACCACATAAATACTCGACATTTAAAATTGTTTAAATTAAAGAATCAATAAATACTAGAATCTTTAATCTAAAATGTTCATATGTTATTTTACCACTTTTAGAAAAATTTAATACAATTTATCGAAAAGGGAAGTTATTGTTGTTAAATGTACAACACCATTAAACGATATCAATTGAAATTTGAAAAACAGAATTGTAATTTTAACAGGCAACAAAAAATTTTGAAAGACATCAATTGAAATTTCAGTTTCATCAATTAAAATGTAAAAGACAACAATATAAATTTGTAACATGTAATGAAATGTAAGACACCAATTGCAATATAACCACATTATTTGTCATTATTTGTCTGTAAACTAGACTCTGATTTATTTACTAAAAATATCCTGCTAATAAACAATTTGTGTGAACAGTCTAGAGTTCATCTGTATGGGTAACTCCAAAAATCACGCAATATCTTAGTATTAATTAATGCATTTATTTTGCTATGTTTTATTGCACTAATTGGGTCTGATGGACATGAGTGTGTTTGTTTGTACACATGCACTTCATGTTCAAACCGCAAGTTTCAATACTACAACATACGAATTCCATATTGAAGCTCAAAGTGTCAATGCACCAAAATATGGAGTCAAAGCAAAATAGTGACCGAGTCACATCATACACAAACATTTGATCAAATAGTTACCAAGGTCCTAGCAATTTATTGTATCCATGACAATAAAATGCAAATTGTTTATTACGCATACACGCGAAACATAATTGAAATTTGAAGGACATCAATGGAAATTTAAGATATCTATTGAAATGGAAAAGTCATCAGTTATGTATTCAAATGGGTCATGTGACTGTCCGTGGAGGTGGAAAGTTTCTGATAGCCATTCACTTGGGAGTGGCCAGAAATTGTTCCTTCATTGGGCAGTCCAAACAGCTCACTACTTTCTCACAGTATGTCTTGGGCAATGGCTTTATCGGAAATCTCCGTCAGCTAGCTAAAGTGGGAAGGCGAAACGAATGAGCAGCCTGAGTGGTAATGCGATCACTGATACGTCTCACGATTATTAGGTGACCCTGTCACTGAAGCTCTTCGAAGTAGTGAAAATATTCTTCTGTCCTTCGAAAGCAGATGAGCCAACACCCCTGATTAACGGCGGCTCAAAATCGAAGAAACCAAAATCCAATTTCAACACACTGCATTCTGGTCAGCGTCTGATCCATATTGGGCGGCTGAAACATAATCATCCTGGCAGTAGATACAATGCAATCCACCGTGGACTGGGTTTGCCTCCCGCCACCGTTATATGGCAATGAAAATGGATAAAGAAAATAAAGAACAAAGAAACACCCCAACTGTTGACGACCCTCGCAAACGTTATAAGGACCATGATTTAACAATACGTACCTGGAATGTGCGAACGCTATACAGGACTGGTGCCACTTTCCAACTGGCGGATGTCCTCGGAAAGTATAAAGCTGACATCACAGCGATCTAGGAAATGCGATGGACAGGATATGGTTGCACCAGAAAGAAAAAGTTCGATATTTACTACAGCTGCCATCAGCGTAAGCGCGAATTTGGGTGCGGATTTATAGTTGGCTAGAGACTGCGATACCAAGTTTCAAGGTTCAACACAGTAAGTGACCGCGTAGCCACAATTCGTATCAAAGCGAAATATTTCAACATCTCGTTAATTTGTGTGCACGCACCGGCAGAGGATAAAGATGATGAGGTCAAAGAAACATTTTATGAGCGTCTGGAGGAAATAGAAGACAATTGAACTTTAAAACCAAAGTTCAAAAAAATGCACCGCATCTTGTACGCATGTAATGTATGTGTAAACACCAGATAGTAGCAACAAGCTACTCACTTTCAGGACGGTGTACAATCTTATCGTCAAGTATATATAACAAACCAATCATAAGAAACCACAAACCAATAATATGTACACACTGTAAAATAACGGCGTCTCTAACATATTTTCCCAAACATATTCCGCAGGAACCATGTATATGTTTGGAACACACTTCGAATAGTCATATGGTTGCAAGTCCCAAGCTTATTGTATTTAAATGCGAACAGTATCATGTTTATGGACAAACATGTATACTTTTACGTGGAAACATATGCGCTCTTCATCCAAAACATACATACATATCGTCACCTAAAATCAAAAATGACGTAACAACAAAATTCCAATACATATTTTCTTTCTGATTGATTACGATATGTTTGACTAAAATACACGATTTGACAAAGTTGTAAACACCTATGTTCAAAATCAACGATTTTATTAAAAAGATTAAATAGATGAAGTTTTTGATAAATCTATGTTTTTTCTTTGAATTGTAATTTTATATAAAATTTCAGTGCCCCTATACTTACAGTTGACCACACTACATATTCCCACAAACGTTTAGACATCTAGGGCCCAAAATGGTAACTTTATTCACAAAATTCCGATTCTATATCTAACTATTTTTTGCCTCTCCTAAATATATAGTGATGAAAATGTTGTTATGTCTTTTTGCATTTTAGGTGACGATATTCTTACGTGGAAGCATTCGCGCGTTTCCCCCAAACCTACATATACTTACGTGAAAACATATGCGAATTTCCTCCAAAATATAATAATATTTAGAAACGAATTATTCTTCGATTTGAATATATATGTATATATTTATTATTATAATTAATTTTAACAATATAAATCCACATTTATAAATAATTAATACAAAAAATTAATGATAATGAATGCATTATTAATTTTTTTCATGAAATAAGAATCTGCTGCTCTTCTGCTTCTCCTGTCTTTGTTGTCTCTCACGTTTTTGTTTTCAGAAGGTTTCAGCTATGCGTTGGTTATCACTATACATTGGTACGCAAATAAGATATTTATAAACAAATCAAGTTCATGCAAGCCAAGCGTGGATTCATTACTTGTGTTTTTTTATTTCACTTATTTATAAAGTAACATCACAAACCGTTTAACCGTCCGAGCCTTCGTTTATTCTTTTTTCACTGATCAAGGGCTTTTGATATCCTCTGTCCGATGAACCGTTGACGACTGAATACATGAAACTAAAACGCAATACATCAGGCAAAATAAGAAATATTTCATCTGCACTTTCAAGAAATATTTTTTTTTTTTTTTTTTTATCAAACCAACACTCAGGGGATGCCCCCTATAAATGCAGTGCATTGTGTTGGCGAAGCAAAATTGAGGTAGTAGAGGGTGGAAAGAGGGAGTAGTGTCTGTTGATATTTGCCTTGAATGTTTGTATGTCACAATTGGTGGGAAATACACTAGCCGGAAGTTTATTCCACATACGGACTGTACGGCTGAAGAACGAATTTTCTCTATAGTGTGTAGTGCGGTCAATCGGCCACTCGATAAAAAACGGATGAGAGTTCCTGGAAAGCCTCGTACTTCGGCTAAATATCCTCACGTCCGGCATAAGTTGACGGATGTCCGAGGAACACATACCGTGGAAATATCGATAGAACAGTGACACGCAACCCACATTTCGACGATGCTCAAGGGAGGCAATAGAGTTGGATACCCTACTGTCCCCTATTAACACCGTCGCTCTCCTCTGGACACGGTCGAGAAGCTCCAAAGAAGTCCTAGGAGCACCTGCCCATATATGGGAGTTATACTCCATCTTTGGCCTGATGTAGGTGGTGTAGATATTGAGAAGATCAGATGGAGTGAAGTATTTCTTGCACCGCTTCAAAAAGCCTAGACACTTGAATGCATCTTTCGACACTTCAAATACATGTTTTGCCCAACGGACATCACATTGTATTTTCATGCCCAGAACATCAAGAGCGTCTGATTCATCAATATCCACACCGTCCATAGACAATGACGACACACCTGGGTCAGCAATACGTTTATGCGACAACAAACAACACTGGGTCTTACTCGCATTAAAATCTACTCTATTCCTTCGACCCCATTCAACAATGGACACCAGATCGCGGTCGAGTGTTTCATTCATTGTCCGGCGTTTGACTTCAATCTCTTGAAGACTTGGCCTACGATCGAATGAATAAGAATGGCAGAGATTACTGTCATCGGCAAAAGAGTAGATTGGATTCACAGTCTGACCCAGGAGATCGTCAATGAAAATAAGAAAAAGAGAAGGAGAAAGAACAGAGCCCTGTGGTACACCTGCAGTCAATTTATGCTCGTCGGATGAAACCCCATCTACAACAACTCGTATAGTGCGATCTCTGAGAAAACTCGATATAAATCGAGTGAAGTTATCACCGACACCAAAAGCAGCGAGCTTTGACAAGAGTGCATCGTGCCATACTCTGTCAAAGGCCTTGGAAATATCAAGAGCCACTACCTTACTCTCACCAAGCCGGTGGATGGATCGACTCCACTGTTCCGAAAGGAACGCCATCAGGTCTCCAGTAGATCTCATTCTACGGAAGCCATACTGCCGATCATTAAGAAGGTCATTGGACTCAAGATACTTCACTAGATGATGGTTAACCATACTCTCCATAACCTTTGAGAGCGCAACAAATTGCAATTGGGCGGTAATTTGCAGGGTTACTTGCATCACCTTTTTTAGGGATTGGCTGGACATTAGCAATCTTCCAACGCGCCGGGAAGACTCCGGCACGGTATGCAAGGTTGAAAAGATTGCGCAGTGGACACGCCAGTGTCGAAGAGCACCTACTCAAGACCAGTGCAGATATGCCATCCGGGCCCGGGGATTTACCTACGACGAGATTCGCAAGAACCTTTTTAACTCCTCGCGTTCGAAAAAATATCTTGGGCATGGAACAAGATACGTAATTGATCACGGGGAGTGGTTGATTGCTATCCGGCAAGGAAGAGTTCCTTGCAAACATTTCAGCCAAGAGGTTAGCTTTATCAACCGGTTCAGTGAATGTTATGTCACCTTTAAGAAGAGTTGAGATAGAGGAAGAACTATCCTTTATTCTTCTTGCAAATGACCAAAAGTTCTTACTTCCACTAGGGAAAGAAAGAACTTTAGTACGAATACGCTGTTCGTGAAGAAACTTTTCGCGTCGAAGTACTTTGGCACATTTGGATCTTGCCTGTTTGCGTAGCAGTTCAGTATCAACGTTTTTATTAGAACGCCAGTCTCTGAACGCGTCCTTTTTGGATCTGACAGCATTCTTGCATGTCTGGTTACACCAACTTTTTTCCGATGGTTTAACCGAAATAATTTTCGTCGGAATGAATGAATTCATACCAATCAAAATTATCTTCTCGATCATTTCAGCAGCAGCATCTATGTCATTGTCCAGAAAACAAAGCTTCCAGTTAAAATGCTGATAAAAATGTTGAGCTCAGCCCAACGTGCCTCTTCGTAGATAAAAATTGTTCGCTTCGGGACTGTGTTTCAAACGAGACGAAGAGCTGAATACGAAAAGGACGCTGAAATGATACAGTGATCCGACACACTGACTGAGAGAATAATGCATAAATACAGATAAGGGTCCATCATAAAGAGAGCCAGTTTAAAAAAGTGTGTCTGTAGTGGTGAGTGTATTTCGAGTGCACTGGGAGAAATTGCGTGCTACATATGTGTAATATTTTTATATAAACAAGTATCAGTAAATTTTTGATTGTATGAAAATATGAATGCGTGTATGTTTGAATATGTGAATTTATGAATATTGCAGTTTAAGTTAAATCAGTTGAAGGAAATAATTAAATTATCTTCACAAATAATTATTTTCTTTAAACATTTTTCGAATATACATATTTAAATTACAATAAATTACAAATTACAATATATATAAATAACATATTTAAAATATAAAAATTACAAAAACAAAAAAACTTTTCCCACTCTACTTTCCACAATAAGCGAAAAATATTCCAAGTGTACTGAAAATATTTTCTTTTCTCATTAAAGCTAGAGAGCTGGCATACAAAATTAATGTGTTTTGTTTTTGTTTTTACAAACACATAGCGACACCGACCTGCTTTATTGAAACTGAATGAAAATTATAGTTTTACGCTCTTTGCACAGAGTTTCGTTAACAGTCGTGTTGTGTACGTGTAAAAAACCGATCGCGTTCGGCCCCTGGGGCAATAGCATGACGACCACTGATACAGATCCACACTTACAAGATAGACTCCATGCAAGATATATTGAAAAGCCAGAAGCAGTAGATTTTGTTGCTGTTGTAGGGCAAGAACAACAGACGTTTTGTTTTTCCTTTAGGTTCATTAGTTGTCAGTATCAGCTGATTACAGACTCGCATTTTTATTTTTAGTTTTTCGTACTTTTTTGAATATATATTTTGAAAATAAACTTTTTCACTTTAAACCGCGTTGCTTATTTCTTTGAATCAAAACAATGCAAGCAACAATAAGTAAACAACTTTTGACAACTTAGTTAACCGTAAAAATGTAAACAAAGCAAATCAGCTATGAACTGTGCTCACCTTTATTAATACATCTTGACTCCATGGTAAAATAAGGAAGTTAAACTCGTTAGAACAGCTGTTTTCAATTTGTTCATTGTAGTTGATCGTTTCAGCTGTCAAACTCATATGTACTTTGTTTTTTGCACTTCTTTGTATTCCTGTGTTGTTGGCATACTTACGTGTATAGATTGGAAAATTAAGCGATTAAAACAAAAACAAAAAGCCTGTTGTTGCTGCCTATAACAGCAACAACGTCTACTGCTACTACTTGGTTATTTTACTATGATAGACTCCTTCGTTGTCCGTCTTTTATTCTTTTGCTCTCGAGAGAGTATAGACTAGGCTTTTTTAAGCTACTCTTCTTCTTTTAAATATACTCTTCGACCAACAAATCAAGTAAATACAAATGTAAAACGAAAACATATAGATTAAATCAAAGTCAAAAAAAATAAAGTTTTCGTATTTACGTATACATATTTGTACAAAGTAAAGACAACAAATGTAAGCTAAAAAAAAGTAAAGTAAGCCGAGTAGGAACAAAATACTTGGAGTGTTTGTCAAAACATTTGTAATACTTGTGAAAACATTTGCAGCATTTGTTTTTATTTGAATTTGTTTTTGTATGGGTAGAAAATTAAATTTTGTTCCTTATTCATTTTTACCTACTAATAAAAGTAGCTGTTTCTTGCATTGTCATGTGCTACAGTTAAAACAAATCCAATAATCGAAATGCAAAATACTCGAGTATTTTAACAAATAACTCAAATATCAACTACAGTAAATTGAGAGAATTTGTATTTACATTGTTGTATTCTCTCATCTACTCAAGTTTGCTTACTGCATGTCGATCTCACACAATATTTATTGTATTTGTTTCTCAACCCTTAAATGCCTTATAGCATTTGTTTGAGGGCAATAGCATAAAGCAGATGATCAAATTATTTGCGAATGTTTCGACGTATTTATAATATGTACTCTTCGAACTGTATTTCTATCACAAATATAAATATATGTGGGTCGCAAAAACATATTAATCATTCTGTCTCAAACATGTAATATTGAATAGCAAACACCATATGTTTGGACACAAGTATATTATATTTGTGACAAGCTCCAAACACACTTTATATTTGCATCCAAACAACAAAAAAATACAGATTTTTTAGCGTGAACGAATTGGTCGTAAACGAATCAAATTTACTTGAAGCGTAAGCGAATCTATTTCAAATATTCGTATTCAGTTTGCTCTATACTTCTACTCGATTGGTCGTGTGGTTTTAGCAGCGAAGACACAGAAACTAAAAACAAAACCAAAAATATTGTTTTAGAGCAAACCATGGTACAAATATACGCTAGTGTAGCAGGCAGTGATGCCAATTTAGGTCTTTTGGCGCTAGCTTTAGCACTTTTCGACACTGGAAGGCGAGAAAAAATTCATTGGCGCTTTGTGAAACGCGCCATGTGTACGCAGGTTGAGTAGAGTATTCAAATACCGAAAACCCGTCCACCGGCTTTTTTGGACTTCCGCCGACCACCGGATTTCTGAAAATTACCACTTTCGAACAACCAGTGGAAACGGTTTTGTATTACCGGTTTTACCGGTATTTTTATTTTAATTTATTTTGTTGCAGAAGATTAGCTTTCAAAAAAATTATCAAAAATTTGAAAAACTTTTAATTCGAAATTTTTTTCACAGAAAAAAAAATAAAAGCAAATGGAAAAGCGAGTTGAACGGTTTGATAATGTAAATTTAATTCTCCAAAGAAAATTAAAAGAAAACAATAATTGTGAGAATAATTTGTATATAAAGCTTGAAAAGAAAAAAACTCAATATTTTGAAAAAAAAGAGTTTATAAATATTTTGCATTGTTCCATGTTTTAAATTTTGTTCTCACAAAATTTTATTACAATTAATGTACATCAATTATCATGTTTGTTCTTAACCATACTTTATTAACGAAGATTTTATTTTTTAAATGAAAAAAAACCAACGCCTAAAACTTTGATTCAACTTAGCTGCTTTTTCATACAAAATTTAGCTGATTCCGCTCCCAAAACAAGTTAAACGTGTTAAACACGATAAGTGGATAAAGTATATAAGACTTGGATTTAAAAATTCACAAGAAAATGTCTAACTGGGTCAATTATAACTCAGCACTGTGTCTATGTACAGTAAGGGTGAGTCTGTGTTTTATTATGATATTTTAATGTGCCAACCCGGAATTTTGTTACTATTCATAAAATAGTTATTGGTGTATTTTTTAAATTTTTTCTCCAAGGTGTAGGGTCGCTACCGGGTTTCGAAATTTAGACTTTGCAGAAAATTTTTTTTTTAAAACTTTACAAAATTTTTAAATTAATAGATGTTTATTTATTAACATTGCATCTGTTACCTCGTTTATACGGTACTAACATTAAGTCTACTGGTAACACATTAGTCTACAATTGTATCAGTTCCTATTCACCTAATCAGAATATCGGCGTAAAAAATATTCTCAGCGTCGTAGTCAACTGTTATCAAAAACTGTAATCGTTATGTCGTGATGATAGTATATACATTAGAGTGGCATTTTTTCCCTTACTTTTGAAATTCAAGGATTGCCGGGCCGCATATTATGCCACTTGATGAAAAAATGTTATGCTATAAATTTGGGGAAATTTGGACAATGTTAACACGTCGCGTCCGAAGGTCAAAGTTCAAAAATTTTGAAATTATGTTTTTCTAAGTGACAGATTGTTGCAATATACTTATTTTTCGGCAGATTTTTGCGAAACTTGGTGGGTTTGCAACACAGAAGTTACTTTGTATCTGGTAAAAATTTAGGCAACATGGGGCAATGTTAACACGTAGCGCCTTTAGGTCAAAGTTTTTTTTTTATTTTTTTTTTTTTTTATTTTTTTTTTTTTTTATTTTTACCAGATAAACAACAAGTTCATAGTTACAATTCTACGAAGTTTGTGGTAAAAATCTGGTAAAAAATGAGTATGTTGCTCGAAGCTGACTATTGGAAATACATAATTCATCAATTTTTGAACTTTGACCTTGAGGAGGTAAGTGTTAACGTCGCCCAATTTTGTCCTAATTTTTACCAGATTAAGAGGAACTTCACTGTTACATTTGTACCGAGTTTCATAAAAATCCGAATAAAAATTAGTATGTTTCTGCAAGTTGTCTATTGGAAATAGATAAATTAAAAATGTTTCAACTTTGACCTAAAGGCGCTACGTGTTAACGTTGCCCCATGTTGCCTAAATTTTTACCAGATACAAAGTAACTTCTGTGTTGCAAACCCACCAAGTTTCGCAAAAATCTGCCCAAAAATAAGAATATTGCAACAATCTGTCACTTAGAAAAACATAATTTCAAAATTTTTGAACTTTGACCTTCGGGCGCGACGTGTTAACATTGTCCAATTTTCCCCAAATTTATAGCATAACATTTTTTCATCAAGTGGCATAATATGCGGCCCGGCAATCCTTGAGTAGAAAGAAAAAAAAAATTTTCATACAAAAAAATGCCACTCTAATATACATATGTGACAATAACTTCAATTTTCTATTCTGGGTGTCAGATGAAAGCTGTTTTTGTTTTAGTTGCCAATGATAGTTATAACGTTCTCAATAGCACATGGCAATAAAATTGTTGTGTAAATAAGCAGCACAATATTAGAAAAATGGCTATATCTCGCAAACGGAGTATCCAAACGAAAAATTAGTCAATTTATAATGGCTTCTAGTGGGTTTAGACAAGTTGGCTCAATTCATATGGTAACAAGATTTGGTGATTTTCGAAAAAAAATTACGACGTGAGTTGAACCAAGTTTTCTAAAACCCTTGGAAATACGGAAAATTGGTTAATTTGTTGTTTCGACTCTCCGTTTAAAGATTCACATTCCGATTCACATTTGTATGTAGCAATTTTTCTATTTGGTAATACGAAGCAATGGGATTTCCATGCATCCATTATTTTCTCAAAAGTCTAAAAGTAATTACACTAATTACCTTGACGAATCAGCAAAAACCACATTGACTTCTTGGTGCATATTTTTGCATTTTTTATGATAAATGCTTTATGTTCTTTAAATGCATTTTTTTTGCATATTTAAAAAAAACTATGTCTATGTATAACAAAATTAAGTCACGAAATGTGTCGAAAATACTAGAATACGAAAAATTTAAAAAATCTTGAAGGACGGACCCATGGAACCCATTTGGTACAAAAAACGATTGAGAGGATGAAGTGCTGGTTTTATGTACTTTTTTGTAGAAGGCCTCAAAATAAACCAACAAAATTATATAACAATTTTAGAGAACTCATTAGTTATGGGGCCAAACGCTGGCTACGCTGCTTCGGAACAAACCTTTTGTGTAATAAAGAATTAAAGTACATAGAGCCTCATGCAAACTTCACGCGCAATTTCTTAAAAGAAAATTTAAAATTTTTATTTAAATCCTTAGATTTTGTAGCATTGAAATAGGTTTATTCACTTGCTTTATGTTGAGTACCCACACTAAGTGTTTGCAGGTTTCCGATGCACAAGACACCCTATATCGTGATATATTAAGGTCCCCACGTGACGAACCATAAAACTAAAGCTATCATTAAATTTGGGAGAAGAATGCCTTTCATTTCAGTAACCACACTTGCATATTTTAGCCGCGCCTAACGGGACGCGCGATATATGGTATATTTATATATATGGTATTTTTCTCGTGTTCTTTATTTTTCTCTAATTTCGCATCTTTACAGAGATCTAAGCCCCATCGTAGGCTGGAAATAAAACGTTATTGACAATGTAGTGCTGAATTTTCAGTGTGCTGATTTTTTTGTTTCCGTGAGGAATAATAAATGTTAAAAAAAATCAATGAGTGTTCGAACTCACGGATGATGTTTTAACACCTTTTTGATACACGGTACCTGTTCGATTTCAACGAACTCATTAGTAAATGTTACATTGGAAAATAAAAAGTAATAGTTTTTTTGTATACACCGGGCAATGCTGAACATCAAATGACTCGCTTTGTTTGGCCATAGCAACAACAACAAAACAACCAAATACACAACATCACACATACTTTGTCCGAAGTAGCTGACGTATGTATACGTGTGTCACATAACCACATGTTTGCCATATCAACAGCAACGAAACAGCCAAACACACAACATCACACATACTTTGTACGAAGTAGCTGACGTATTAGTGTGTCACCATAACGTCGACTGCGCAAGCCCATGGGCTTGCAAATGAAATTTTGCGTGGCTATGCATTATATCTCCGTTCAACAACAGCAACAGACACATGTACATACATACATTATTATGTTAATACATACGCTATAGACACAATTTCCTTTGCCTCACCCCTGCCACACCACTCCTTCATTGCTCTCTTGCTCGCTCATTTTTATTTAACACGTCATTATTCTCTTTCGCAGTCGCAGAAAATCTGGTTTTAGCAGCAGCATAAAATCTGGTTTTAGCAGCAGCATAAAATCTGGTTTTAGCAGCAGCATAAAATCTGACTTTGATAGATTTAGTCCCTATACTCCGCTATAGATGTTAACACATCAAAAATATTTTTAAATGTATTTGCCAGATTGAAAAAAGATGAGTTCCAATTGTTTTCAAGAAATACAAAAGCTCTTCATAATTAATTTTTAGTTTTGGTAACAATGATATTATATTTAAAACAAAAAAGCTTTAATCTTGTCAAAGAAATTCTAGAATAGGTAATTGAAATGCCAATGAGAAGAATTCGATGGCAAGCAACTCATGAGTAACCATTGTTATGAATTCGAGAAGAACACTGTAATTTTGTTACCCTATGTTTATAATCCAATAAAAAGTTAATGATTTTTGGCTAAGACTAAGGGCGAGGTTCACACTCGTCATTTAAAAGCTCAAATTAAAAGTTCACAGAAAATTTTCATATTAAATGACATTTAAATGACCAACATCCGGCATTTAAAGTTCATTTAAATGGAGAATTTTCTACTGTGAAACAGGCCATAAGTAAGTCTAGATTTAATGAAATTTTGGAACTAATAGACTGGCTACAATTCGCTCATTTATTGGATTTCCGTGGCCTGAGAGGCCATACAAAATCTGATAAAAATAGAACAAAAAAAATTTCCTAGCTTCTTGAAATATGAGCCTTTAAAGCTTGAGTGTAAAATCGGTCATATGTCACGTATTTATGTTCCGTTGTTTTTCGGATGACTACCATTACAAATATAATTACAAACTCTATTAACTCTCTATTAAACTAAAAAATTCAAATTTGTTAAACACACTTTTTTGATAAAAGTCTGGTTTTCTCAAAAAGCAGCCCTAGTAAACTTTCTGTGCATAGATAAAAGACAACACTGAAAGCTTTTAGTCCAAAATAATTAAAATAAAGGTCGAAAAATTAGAAACAAATTATAAAATTAGAAGGCTATTTATCTAAGGGTATTTGAAGCCAGGTATTCAGTTTTTTTGAATCATTGCCATAAGAAGTACGTGTATTAAAAAGTAACGAAAATTTTATGAAATTTCGTTCACTTTTCATCTATATAATTAGTTCACAGTTCTTTGCGAAAATTTCGTAAGCAAAATCAATTACAGGGGTGTTACACCAAAGCTATTTCGTACGAAAACAATTGTTTGATAATGTTTAGAGACCGGAATTTTGACATTTCGATAATTTTAACAACCAAATTAACAACACATGCGTTACAATTAGGATGGAGTCCGTAGAGGGAGTTATAAATGAAATATTTTCAAGGTAAATCAAAGTTAGGTAGTAACACTCCGCAACAAAAATTTCCGTTTAGAGAAAAATGGCGAAATTTCTTTCGAAAATTCCGCAAAAACTGAATACGGGGCTTGACACGGTTAATTTTGTGGATACGGTTATGGCATATGCCTATATGTGCGTGTCAAATCAAAACGGCTCGAGTTAACTCGTGTTAAAGCGTCGTATAAACGACGTATGAGATACTCTTTACAATGCCTGACGTACTGTTTTTGACCGAAAAGCGGGATGTTGACCCACAAACCGAGACTGTTTTTAATTTTAACAACTGACATAAAATTCAAATAAATAATATATAAAATTTAAAAATTGTTTCAATTAGATCTAAAGGTAATTTATATATTTTACATTAATGAACAAAATATTTTTCTGTCTTTACTATGTTTTAACAGACAAAAGAATTAACTAATATCAATAAGAATGATTTAACAGTGTAATTTGACGTTAGTCTGTTTTGAGGACTGTTTAAATATCACAGTGCAACACGAAAAAAAATAACCATATACGGACACCACTACGTGATAAAAGACTAAAAAAAAAGACCCGTGTCTCCCAATTTTTCCCAAAGTCATGCACTTTTTTTTTTTATGGGCCGCCAAAGATTTGGGCCTCGGTATCATTTTCGTAAAAATGTGATCATTTTCTCAGGCTCATATCTTGCAAACTGTTCAGAATTTCGATTTACTCTCTGAGGCAAAGTTGTAGCTCTTGTCATAAAGAAATTGCGAACATATAAAATCAAAACAACTTCACCTTCCAGATCAAAATCGCAAAAAACTTAAAAAAATTCGATTTTTTTTACCTTTTTTCCCGTGTTCAGGTCCATAGGTAGCAAACCGTTCAAAATTCAAGGAAATAATCAACTACAAAAATTTACCATAGATCTCAATAAACAAATTTCTAGAACATATAAACTTCCTAGAGATGATTCTTAACACTGTTTAGGTAGCACGCAAAAGTGAAAAATTTGCCGAAAATTTTTTAATTTCATTTTTTTTACCTTTTTCTCCTGTTCAGGTCCATAGGTAGCAAAAAATTAAATATGCCTGGCCAGAACCATGTGTTTGTCCAAGGGTTAACACCGTTTAGGTAGCGCTTAGGTATCACGCGATCATGCACCGACAGCAGCAGCACAGGCAATGCAGTAAGCTCAGCACACGCAACAAGGGACGCAGCACACAATATAAAAGCGACACGACGCTCACATCGAGGCATTACACAGCGCGACGTCAACGAGAGCTCAGCGGTGAAAGTTATAAAGTGAAAGTAAAAAAAGTGAAAGTGCTACAGTATAATTCGCACACAACATTGGCAACTGACAATTTCAATATGCAGTGTGAAAATATTGATTTATTTTGCTACGTTTGCGGTCATCAAACCAGAAAAAAAACATCTGCAAGATTTCAGAAGGAAAAGAATCTTTTAACTAGTGAATTCAAAAGAGCATATACATTGTTTTTCGACGAAGTGGACTTGACCGGTGAAAATTACACACCTAATACAGTGTGTCGCCAATGTTATAACAATCTCATGGCATGGTTGAGTGGAGGCAGAGGTACTATGAAGTATTGTAAGCCGGTAAACTGGATTAATCGCCCAGGTGATCATGATGCAACCAGTTGCTATGCATGCGTAAATTACACATGTCGTCTAAATCGACATTCTGAGAAGAACAAAATTTATAAAGCAACTGCAACAGCCACACTACCAGTGCTTGCACCTGAAAATTTTGTATCACCAAGGCCGCCAACTCCAGATCGTACTACAGAATTTACAGCAATGAGTATAGCATAGTATCTCAATGTTGAAGTAAATAAAAAACAAATGAAATTAAAAAACGGTGTTAAGAATAATTCCCAGGAAGTTTATATGTTCTAGAAATTTGTTTATTGAGATCTTAGGTACATTTTTGTAGTTGATTGTTTCCTTGAATTTTGAACGGTTTGCTACCTATGGACCTGAACACGGGAAAAAAGGTAAAAAAAATCGAATTTTTTTAAGTTTTTTGCGATTTTGATCTGGAAGGTGAAGTTTTTTTGATTTTATATGTTCGCAATTTTTGACAAGAGCTACAACTTTGCCTCAGAGAGTAAATCGAAATTCTGAACGGTTTGCAAGATATGAGCCTGAGAAAATGATCACATTTTTACGAAAATGATACCGAGGCCCCAAATCTTTGGCGGCCCATAAAAAAAAAGTGCATGACTTTGGGAAAAATTGGGAAATACGGGTCTTTTTTTTTTAGTCTTTTATCACGTAGTGGTGTCCGTATATGGTTATTTTGCCATGACTTAAAAAATTACACACAGTGTATTTTTGAGCCACTGTTGTGACCCATCCGACGGTGAAAAAATTAGATACATCAGATTAATATTAAGGGACATGGGACTGTCCGTGGACGTGGAGAGGTTCTGATAGCCATTCACTTGGAAGTGGCCAGAAATGATTCCTTCATTGGGCAGTCCAAGCAGCTCACTACTTCCACGCACTATGTTCTGGGCAATGACTTTATCGGAAATCTCCTTTAGCTAGCTAGAATGAGAAGGCGAAAATAAATGAGCACCCTGATTTGGTTGTGCGATCACTGCTGTGTCTCAGGCTTAGTAGGTGTCTGCAATCAAATATCCTGGCAGTAGGTTAAATGCAAAAACCCGGTGGACTGGGTTTGCCTCCCGCCACCGTTCATAATGACAGTGAAAACACAAAAATTAAATATAAAATATACACAACCCCTATTTGTTGACGACCCCCGCAAACGTTACAAGGACCACGATTTACGGATATGCATCTGGAATGTGAGAACTCTATATAGATTCGGTGCAAGTACCCAATTGGCAGATGTCCTCGAAAGTTATAGGGCTGACATTACCGCAATCCAGGAAATGCGTTGGACAGGACATGGCTGCACACGAAAAGGAAACTGCGACATATACTACAGTTGCCATGGGGAAAAACATGAATTTGGTTGCGGATTTGTAGTTGGAAAAAGACTGCAACATCTAGTCTCTAGATTCGATCCTGTGAGTGAACGTATAGTCACAATCCGCATAAAAGCGAAATATTTTTATATTCCCCTAATTTGTGTGCATGCCCAGACAGAAGAGAAATATGATGATGCCAAAGACATATTCCTAGAGGAAATGTATGACCGCTGCCCTGGCCATGACATTAAGATTGTACTAGGAGATTTTAATGCTAAAGTAGGCAGGGAGAATGTGTTTCATCCAACTATTGGCAATTTCAGTCCACATGCTGACAGTTTCGACAACGGTATGAGACTGATTGACTTTGCCGCGGCAAAAAACATGGTCATTAGTGGTACGCGATTCCAGCATAAAGACATCCACAAGGCTACTTGGGTATCCCCTGATTAAAGACCGAAGATCCAAATTGATCACGTGGTAATGGATGGAAGGCACTCATCCAGCGTAATGGACGTATGAGTGATCAGAGGAGCTAGCATCGATCCTGATCACTACCTGGTAGCAGCAAAGGTTCCCACAAGATTAAGGAGAGCGAAAATCGTACGAAACCAGACACAGTGAAAGCTAGACATCGGAAAGCTGCAATTACCAGAGGTAGGCAAAGCCTATTCAAGGAATCTCTCAAAACTTTTGGCACAGAACCCAACTCTCTCGATGGCGATCCTGAAGCGCAGTGGAAATCCATTTCCGACTCTATAAAATCTGCCGCAACAACCATACTTGGGTTTGAAAAAATCCGCTTCGGAGCAAACCATGGTACGAGAAAGAGTGTCGCATTGCAAATGATGAAAAGAAATGATGAAAAGATGAATGATGAAAATGCTTCAGTGAATTGCTACGCGAGCTGCGAAAGAGCGGTATAGACACAAACGAAAGGAGGTAAACATTCTCTTTAGGCGTAAAGAGTGAGAAAATTGGGTCATACAGAAGGAAGAACCAAGCCCGAAAATTCTACCAAAAAGTCAAAAACAGAACAAATAGACATGGTACAGGACCCCCTTCTGTAAAGACAAGGACGGAAATCTCATCGCAGATGTGCAGGGTCTGTTGGGAATATGGAGAAATCATTTCTCTGCGCTATTACGATGGTACCTGAGATATCCAATGACGAGATAATCGATCAAGATTTGGACGACGGCGACGATTGCCCCCCTTCTAACCAAGACGAGGTCAGAACAGCTATTGCCCGGCGTAAGAACAACAAAGCCGCAGGAGCCGATGGATTACCGGCGGAGCTGTTTAAGGCTGACGGCGATGAACTAATAAGGTGCATGCATCAGCTCATTACCAAAATTTGGTTAAATGAATGCATGCCCGGCGATTGGAGTCTCAGTGTTCCATATTTAAAAAAGGTGACCCGAGTAACTGTGCCAACTACCGTGGGGTAAGCCTTTTATCCATAGCATAGGTTCTATCAAGCATAATATGCGAAAGACTAAAACCGATGACTGGACCATACCAGTGTACCAGATTGGACCATTTTTCACGCTACGACAAATCCTGGAGAAGACCCACGAAAAACAAATCGACACCTATCATCTATTTATCGATTATAAAGCAGCCTTCGATAGTCCGATACGGGAGAAACTCTATGAAGCAATGTCTGAGCTTGGTATTCCTGCAAAACTCATACGCCTTTGCAGGATGACCCTGACGAACATCAAATCCGCAGGGAAAATTAGTAAGGATCTTACCGAACCTTTCGAAACTATGCGAGGCTTCAGACAAGGTGACACCCTATCGTGTGATCTCTTTAATATCTTAATAGAGACTATTCTGAGAAAAGCTGTTGTCAACATGAATAAAACCATCAGCAACAAAAGTCACATGCTGCTCACGTAAGCTGATGATATAGTTATCATTGGACGCACAGTTAGAGAACTTACTGCGGTATTTTCGAGAATTGAGAAGGATTGAGGAAAAGCGGGTCTGACGGTAAATAAGGAAAAGACAAAATTAATGGTTTCAACGAGCAGAGCCCTCCCCACCATTATGAGAAAATGTATGGACCTATAGTGCACAACGGCGAGTAACGGCGACGCATGAACCATGAGCTGTATGACACTGCTCCCGACATTGACATAGTTAAGCGGATCAAAATAACGCGATTCCGCTGACTAGGCCATGTCAGTAGAATGGATGAAGACGAACCAGCACGAAGGGTTTTCGAAACCGAACTCGAAGGATCAGGTTGACGAATTCATGCGTACACTTGGTATTGCTAACTGGAGAGATAAGACAAAAGATCGAACTGGTTGGCGAAATATGTTATCTTCGTTTTGTAAGGTCCCTGACCTCTCATGGTAGTTCGTGATCTTGCTTAGGACAACACGTCAACCATCTGAATAGCACATACAGAATGCAAATCTTAAAGATGTTAAAAAAAATTGAGGAGGATCGTGCAAAATGAAATTTACACAAAGGGTACCCGAAGAATCCAAAATGTTGAATGTGTATTACTTCTACGATATTTGTAATCAAGACCTACAATTCAAATTTAATAACATCATGCGATAAGAATTTTGTGAACAATATTGCAAATTAAAGCAGAACAGATCCACGACTGAACTTTCGTACTTATTTGAAATATGGGAAGGAGATGAGGGAAGCTGTATGCAAAGCTATGTTCCTCAACACGCTTTCAATATCCCATAAAACAGTAGATAAAGTTGTACGCAAAATGCATTCGAATTTTTTCCCTTTTTTTCTGCATAACTTCAATGGACCCGAAATACTGCACTCACAATATTTGGCAAAATTGTAGCCATGGTAAAGCTGAACAACAGCATACGAATATAATCAGAACGTGTCTAGTTACGCTAAATAGCTCATATTTTAAAAATGGTAGTTTCTTTGTGTGTCATCATTACTTCTTCTTGATTTTTTTATGTTGTTTGATTGATTTATAAAATAAAATAATTAAAAGTCAATTGAAAAAGTAAATACGCAAACTTTTATGCATTTTTTCTTTAATAAGATATTTATCTTCTCTTAACAAAATAAATGCACCTGTTTGAACTTATACCCCTCCCAATATTACTAGGTTGAATATTTAGTAAAATATTATAGAAGTGTATTCTACAATTATTAAAATGGAGTAACGAATTTGTGGTTCCAATGTCCCCATATGATCCATAAGAAAATCAAATAAAATATTCTAAATATGTAGACTGGAATTATTAAAATGTAATGTAATGGTTCCAATATCTCCTATGTGGTTCCATAAGAACCACCTAGTCAATAGTTTTAGGTCAGTAGTCATTCTCAATGACAAGCAATGCCTGGGGTGTAATTGGTAATTAGTCAGTAGTACAGGTGATACAGTCAATAGTGAATTGGTACACTTTTACTATGGACACCAGAGAGAAACATGAAGTACTCGCCAAAGAAGTATACTCAAGTAAATACTCTCAGTTTGTATGCATACATACACTCCTACTTCTGAGAGTACAATTATCTACTACCATGTACATTCAAGTCCATTATCTACTTCCATATACATTCACATTTCTCAGAGTATGATTATCTACTCCAAATTCTTTGTATGGGCGTTTGAGTACTTCATCAGTATTCTCTGAGTACTGTATTCGTATGTATGTTTGTATATGAAAATGCAAAATAAGCGTCATGATCAGTTGTTTGTTATTGTTTCGCTTTTAGTTTATGCTTGGCTTCTGGTAAATGCAAAAAGGTTTTTATTAATTTTAAAAAAATTTATTTTAAAAATAAATTTCATTTACAATTACATTTTATGATTTACATTACTACCTGAATTTATTTTAATTTTGTACCTGAATTGACTTTAATTTTATAAAAATATATTTTAAAAATAAATTTCATTTTCACATAAATTGATAGTTTTATTTGGAAAAAAATATTGTATTCAAATCTATCCGCCATTACATTTTTTTATTCAGTCTATAAACATTTTTAAAATGCATCAAAATCATTAATATTTTGGCTTCATATAAATTTGTAAACAATAATTCTCTGCTGCTGAACACATGCGGGAACATTGCTCTCAATCATATCTGTATACTGAGTATACTCATATAGTCTCCAGTATTTTCGTTTACTTCGAAGTGAAATACGTCATCAAACCAACGTGTGTGAAGAATTTACAGTGACCAACGACAACGGACACTCGCAACCATTTCACTTCATACATGATGCGTATGGGGAAGTATTACTCATCGGTTGTTACTACTTCAGCTACTTCTACTTTTTTTTGAAAATTACTTTAAGTATACTCAAGAGAGTAATTCTGCTATTCTCTGATGGACACTTCCTTCAGGGTTACTTAAATTTTCAATTGAATTAATAATTTTTGGTTAACGTTAAACTGAAATGTATATAAATTTATACAAATGATTTCATTAACCTTTTTAAGCATATGCTAAGTAGGGTATTACATTTTCATTCTCCAAACTAAAATAAGCTATGTGCAGTTAGTCGACCAAAGCTAGAAAAAACTACCTACATAATGATGCTAAGACCACTAGGATGAGCACCGCAAAAAATGTTGTACAATCTAAAGTGGTCTAAGTTATTTTTACCATGTCCTGCTACCATTATTATTAATTCATAAAAAAATAAATAAATAGTTTCTCATTACATCCCATGAAGGAATCGGGGAGAGCTTCTCACAACCAGTAAGCGATGCGCTTTCTAGTTTTACACTCATTGTTTGGGACCTACAGTTTTATACCGGTTCCGAACGTTATTTTGAGAAGCCTTTTTTTCGAGCGATCCCATCGCCGCCACTCTTACCCGCCCCTACCGACCGAGAGGGCCACGTCCCCATAATGTGAGGACAGCGTACACCTTATAGACCGGTCTATAACGGGAGAGCAAGGGTCATAAGTTCACACGTTGCAACCAACTACAGACATTCTTCACCAGTTGGTATTACACTAACATAAATAAGTATAAAAGTACATCACGAGATATTAATATAACAGACTTCATAATATACAATAATTACGAACAAAACGAAAACCAAATTATAAATCCGACAGACAGACAGATAGTAAGGATAAAGTAAATTTATATATGTAAAGGAATATACAGCACTAATGCAATCTGTTCAAATGACAAATTATCCTAGACTTTGTAGTTTCCCAACTACCAGTGAAATCAAAAAACTGATATAGCTCATTAAAGTCACGACACATTCTCCTAACTGGATCAAAGGTCGCATAATTCGAACGCTGAAACTCGATGTGAATGAGTTTATAGTACCTCGTGGGTCTCAATGGGACATTTATGAAAATCTTAGATAACAGAAATTCAGAGCATATACATCCATCAATTATCTTCAAAACTGTAATAGAGTTTATCATGGTACGTCTACTACTAAGAGTCGGCAATCTGATCAATGCTAGTCTACTGCTATACGAAGGAAGATTATGGTTCGGGTTCCAGTGAAGGTTTCTCAGACAAAAAATGAGAAACTGTTTCTGGACTGATTCAATCATATTAACATACAAACTGTACTGGGGGTCCCAAACAACTGATCCATATTCGAGAATAGGGCGGACTAGAGAAGTAAAAAGGTTTTTCGTAACGTAGGGATCTGAAAATTCCTTTGATCAACGTTTAATAAAGTTCAGAACGTCATAAGCCTTATTCACCATCGTAATTATGTGGGAGTTGAAATTCAATTTTCTGTCCAAGAGAACACCAAGATCAACAAATGAATCCACCGATTCAAGAACATTGCCACTTAAAATGTATTTTGCCGAAAAGAATGATGACCTAGAGAACAGCATATGCTTACATTTCGCTAAATTAAGCTCCATTAAATTGGTTTCGCACCACGACTAGAATGTAAACAAATCCCTCTGAAGTAAAGTATATTGACAAGGATCCTTGTAAGAAAAATAGATCATCACGTCATCAGCGTACATTAACAATTCAGAGTGCATTATGGACGCGGGTAAGTCGTTAATGAATAACAAGAATAGAACCGGGCCAAGAGGACTGCCCTGAGGCACCCCAGATGACACAAAAATAGATCTTAAGAATGATCTCGGTTCATTAAGTAAGAACTAACCCAATTCAGCATGTCACAATTAAAACCCATTGCTCCTAGTTTATATAATAACAAATTGTGGTTAACTTTATCAAAAGCCTTACTAAAATCAGTAAAAATCACATCAGTTTGATCTCCATTAATAAAGCCGTCAATAATAGAAGAGGAAAACTGAAGCAAATTAGTCCCTTCCGAAAGCCATGTTGACATGGATCTAAAATAGAGGAAACATGATGAGAAATTACCTCTGTGACTAACTTCTCAAAAAGTTTAGGAATGGCACTCAATTTTGCAATTCCCCTATAATTTGCAACACTTACTAAACTACCAGATTTGTGGAGAGGGATTATATAAGGGCTCTTCCACTGTGCAGGAAAATGACCGAACTTCAACGAAGCGTTAAATAAGAGAGTCAACGGTAAGCTGAGAGAATTCGAGCAGTATTTCAACATAGAGTTCGGGATACCATCAGGACCAGCTTTATTCGAGGCTTTCAAGCTGATTAAGTTATCTAGCAACCACTAAGAATTTACGGCAGGTGCATCAAACGGAATGGTAGAGCGGACAGTGTACGGGTATGATCTGGAAACATCATAGGCTCGGGTGGAATAAATAGATGCGAAAAAATCGGCGAAACAATTAGCAATAGACTCTTCATCTGAATATTCAATGCCGTCCATTTTGATCCTACAAGGTGTGGAAGATGAATTACGCTTCAAGTTAACAAATCTAAAGAATGATTTGGGGTTCCGTTTAAAATTAGCCTTCAACCTATCCAAATATAGTCTGTAACTCTCACGAGTTTTAGAGTTGTATCTACTCCTAGCAACAATATACCTAGAATAGTCTGCTAGCAGTCCAGAGTTTTTGTACTTTTTCGAACATCTATTCCTTACATTCTTGAGACTATTTAGAGCCCCTGAGGACCATGGGGGACCAGTATTACCCATTATAGGCCTCTTGGGTACAGACTTAGAAATATAGCCATTAATAATATTATAGAAATCATCCAGGGCGATTTCAAATTCAAAAGAATTATCACACTGACAAATACTATGCCAGTCGGTATCAAAGATAAGAATAAAGTTCGCACGCGAAAAGCATAGGCCAACATAGGACGAAGAGCAATTGCAACCAACCTGCATGGTATCATATGTATAATTAATTCCCAGCGTTAAATGGTAACTATCCTCAGGAGAAATTAACGGATAAATTCGAAAAATATCAAAGTTGTTAGAATCATCCACTAAAACTAGATCAAGGACTCGATTCATAGAATTGGGAATGTCGTTCAATTGAATCAACCCAAGTTCGCAAATATGCGTAACAAAATCAGATGACCAATCACATGGTGTCAATGGAGTCAGAGAATTGGTATCGGGAAAAGACACCCATGTCTCAGACGGCAAGTTCAAGTCACCAAATACTAAAATACAGTCCTTTCTACTGGCTAACGCAATAACTTTTGCAATAGCGTCAATATGCTCTTGATATACCTCAAAGCGTGAAGATGGCGGTATATGAGAACACGTGACAAACAGTTTCAAATTGCCTAAATTAATGGACACCACAATAAATTCAAGATCGCCAATATCATTAACCCTAGTGAGATAACTTACGTCTCTGAGACGAATGACAAATAAACATTTAATTATTTCTTTGATTTTTAAAGGGCATACTGTTCGTAGGTTTTGCAGTTTAGAATTTGATGGCTGTTCTTTAGATAGCATTTTTTTATAGTGCAAGACTTAATTTTATTAATTTGCAAAAAATGTTAGTTTAAAATATTTTGGAACATTTACTAATTTGACCTCAAACTAGCATACGTCTTTAAGACGTATGGTTATCTTTAATGTATAAAAAAATAAGGTTATCTTTCTAGGGTTAATTGTAACTAACTCAGAAGATAAAGAATTTTCAATTGAGATTACAAACCACCATCAATTTTACCAACACGATCTTTTCTATAAATCACGTACTTATTGCAGAACAACTCAGAATTAAATACATTAGGTTTAAGCCATTTCTCAGAAAATGCAATGACATCAAACTCAAAACCAAAGCTATAAACAAATAATCTCGACAATTTTGTATTCAAACCGCGAACATTCTTATACGCCATATTCAAACTACCAATTAGTTTTTTGGAGCTTGCTTAGTTCCAGACGGTAATCTAGCAAAATTATCACGCCTACCATTATCCCGATACTCAAATTCCCTTACGAATGTTCTGTGAGACCAAAATTCCGAATCCACCAGTTTGACAAATAGGTCATCCGTTGCAATAATTTTGAAAGACGACCTACGTTCTGAAAATTGTGATTTTAGCTTGAAGCACTTTATGGAACCGTTAGAATTATTCCCGACTAATTTAAACGATACGTAAAGTCGTATATCCTCTTCGGTCGGGGGGGGGGGCGGAGTCTAGATACAAATACTGTCTTCCTTGCTGGTACGACAGTCAACGTTCGCGGCATTACCACCCGAAGGAGATGACTTATTGCTGTCCGTGGAAGCTATAGCAACTATAGAAACGACTTCAGCAAAAGTAGAAGGGACAGAAGATTTCATTGGACTTGAACCTAGGGCTGGAGAATTAACGTCCATTAAATTCGGCGAGGACGGAATTACCAACAATGTAGGGGCCTTCTTAGCCGTCTTCTTCCTTTTCGGCGAGGAAGCTTTTGGTGAACCTGCTCTCTTTTCCAATCCCGGATATTTATTGAACATCCCAATAAACTGGGAAAATCGACCAGATAAAGCCGAAAGCTCCTTTTCCATATCAGAAAACTCGGACTTCATGCTCATGAAAAATTTGTAGAACTCCACATCCAATTTTCTACAATCCAGGCAACACCAACGAAGACCCTTGTCATCACTAAGATTGTCCGTCACTCTTGCATAAAGACCAACACATTTGACATGCACCAAGCCATCACATAACCAACACGAAATCAGAGTATGGGTATCCGATCTAACCTTACAGTCTTTGTTCATGCAAGTCAGCAATATAATTAAATCAGAGTAAAAAAAATAAATAAATAAGAAACAAATACTAAAAACAGAATTCCAAAATCGACAAAATTCCCAAAAACCTATGAACTCATTATCCCTTTGATATTAATTCCCAAAACCAGATGGCAACTCTGACCCACAAATAACGAAAGAAAGAGAATGAAAGAAAAAACAAAAATCAAACAACTACAACGTTAGACGTTCTCAACAATGACAAACAAATATTATTGTTGTTGTTTGTGTTTTACACGATCAACAGAATTTCCAATTGCACTCAATAATACAAAAACAGCACAAACAAGCACTGCACTGAACACACAATTATATCAAGCAATGTATTTTAACTTATCTTTGCACTATTAACACAACAAGCACTATTTAAACTTTTAAAATACGAAAATAAAGTAAATTCACGGAGCACAACTAAAACACGAACTAAACGAGAGTAGAGTTGCCAACGAATTTTGTTCATGGCTAAATACTCGACAGTGTTGCCGTCACTATGCGAGGCGACCGCCGTCCAAAGAAATTTACCACCGAAATATTGCACCACCGAAATATTAATTCATACACACTTTAAAACTTCTATGGTAAATATGATATTAACACCCAAAAATCGGGTTTCTGTCTTATACAGCCTTTGAGAAATTCCAAGTAAACTTTGTTACGTGTCTCCCCTAAAATTCACTTTTTAGACTTAGCATACTCTGGAATTAAGCCATCGACTTGTTTCATGGGGTTTCTATGGCACAGCTGATCGAAAAGGTACTAGGGCAATGATGTATGTAGAATAAGAGACCAAAGAAGACAGGAACTAAGTTTAACTAATGTTTATTTATACTAATGACAGCTAAATTATGTTTTATGTTGTTTGAATTGAACAAAAATACGCATTCCCTTTGATTTCTGTCCGTTTTATGTCCAGCCAAAGTTTTAAATTGGTAAAACACAGCAGCAAATCGAACTCGATGAAAGGCCTACTACCTCGTCGTCATGAAGAGGCAGTGAAGAGAGTAATAGATGCCCTTAGGTATTACTCTATGCTTGTTTTTAACTTTTTTTCTTTATTTGCGCCGCTATGCATATATCGATGGTGTTGCGTAAAAAGGGGCAATCTGCTGTTTCCAATTGTCTCTAAGATATTCATAGATTATAACGTATCAAAAATGGTTATGGCTATAGAAAGTTATGGTTGGGTTCTTCGAGCAGTATAATTATCTACCTATTTCGTTGCAGATAGACCCAAGCAGTTTCGCCCTTTTGACTTGTCGTGACAAGGTAAACAAAATCAGATCGGCCTTCGTAAAAAAATGCAGATTGGCCCTTTTTACGCAACACCATCGATATGGGTTATTTTCCATAAAATTTTGATATAAAGAAAAAAAACCTGTAGATATGGTTTTTTACCAAAATAAAAAATCATCGATTTTTGGTCTTGTGATAATTTTTATTCAATATTTAAGATGGTTTATTTAGCAAATGACTATATAACCTAAAAGAAAGCAAAATGTAATAGTAAAGATAAAAGAAAATAACAGATTAAATCTAGTTAGACACTAAAATGTTATTATTACTTAGTATGTTTTAAACTATCAAAAATGAAATGGTACTCTGATGGTATATCAGACTTTAGTTCTTGCAGATTTTTAAATTTTGTGGAGGATATTGACAGTTTTTCGGTATGCAGTGTGTTAGGCTCTGAACTAACGCCATATTCTTTTATTTACTTTACTTTTATTGACTATTTTACAACCTCATGAGGTCAGGCGTCTTACACATATTAATTAAACAAACAAATTAAACAAATTTCAGCTAATTCGTCCAACTGGCTCTGTCCTTCGGCTTTCCTCGCCAGTTGGTAACACCAAGGACACGGAGGGATTCCCTCCTCTTTTCCTGCTTCCATGGGGTACGTTATCGGAAACCTTTCGCGCTGGCTCATCTTCATTCATTCTGATAACAAGGCCTAGCTAACGCAATTGGCCTAATTTGATTAGCCTAGCTATGTTCACGTCAGAATTTAGATTATATAGCTCTGCGTTCCAGCGACGTGGGTATTCGCCGTCTTCTATAACAGGACTATATATTTTACGGAGAATTTTTCTCTCGAAAACTCCCAGGTATTATTCATCTCCTTGCTATATGACCCAAGTTTCGGAGCCATATGTCAAGACAGGTAAAATTAGGGTTTTGTTCCTAAACTGCTTCCTGAACCCAAAATAGCATCTATTTGCAAGCAAAATTCTCCTATCTATCTCCAGGCTGACATTGTTGTCCTTGTTAACGGCGGTAGACAAATTCATCTCCCACTTCAAAATTAAATCGGATGTCAACGTGCGGACCAAGTCGAGAGGTTATTCTAGTCGTTGACATCATCAATTTTGTCTTGCTCTTATTAACAGCAAGACCCACCTTCGCTGATTCCTTTTCGATTCTTGAAAATACTGCAGTAACCTCTCGCAAATTTCGCCCAATGATGTCTATGTTGTCAGCATACGCCAGCAACATATGGCTTTTCGTGTTAATGGTCTTGTTCGTATTTACTGCAGCCTTTCTCATTATTATCTCCATTAAGATGCTGAAGAGATTGCACGAAAGTGTGTCGCCTTGTCTAAATCCTCGCTTGTTACAGAATGGTTCCGTGAGGTCTTTCTCCACTTTCACTGCTGATGTGGTGTTGGTCAACGTCATTCTACAGACGCGGATCAGTTTTGCCGCAATACCAAGTTCAGAAATAGCTTCGTACAGTTTTCCCCATATGGGGCTATCGAAAGCAGCTTTGTAATCTAAAAAAGGTGGTATGTATCGATTTGCTTTTCGTGGGTCTTTTCCAGGATTTGGTATAGCGTGAATATTTGGTCAGTCGTGGACTTGCCTGGTCTAAAACCACACTGATAAGGTCCAATCAGATTTTCAATAATTGGCTTTAGTCTTTCCTGGCTTTAAAATGCTGATACCGCGATAGTTGGAACAGACACACGGATCACCCTTTTTGAATACAGGAGATAATACACTGAGACTCCAATCGTTGGGCATAGCTTCCCCAGTCATATACCGCATATAAGTTGATGCATTTGGGCTAGCAGTCCTTCGCCACCTGCCTAAAAAAGTTCAGCGGGTAGTCCATCCGCACCAGTGGCTTCATTATTCTTAAGGCGGGAGATCACCGTTCTAATCCCGTCTTGGTTGGTGGGGGTACAATCTACACTATCTTCCACTATCAGTACCTTCTGATCGTCAGTGGAAGAATCTGAGTGGAATAGTGCTGAAAAGTGGTCTCTCCACATTTCGACAACACACTGCTTCTCAGTCACCAGATTCCCATTTTCGTCCTTGCAGGAGGGCAGCCCATTATTAGGCCCGTTATCCAATCTTCTTACCCTCTGGAAAAACTTTAGGAATTCACCATTCATTCTGCACATTTCGGTTTTTTCACTCTCTCTCTGCTCTTACTTCCATTTTTTCCGCTTAATAGTTTTCTAAGCTTCTTGTACCGCTCACTCGCAGCACGCGTTACCTGACTGTTTCGTTGCCATACGTGCATCGTATTTTTCATCAGTTGCAATGCGACATTCTTCGTCGTACCATTGCATATCCTTCTGCGGTTTTTGATAGCCAAGTTCAGTCCTTGCAGCTGCTTCCAAAGAATGGGAGATGTGCGAGATATCTCGGGTATTTCTAGCTTGTCAATAGCCAGCTTTTCCTGTGTTCGGCTTCGTATATTTTTCGCCCTGCTCAGTCTTGTGCGAACTTTCGCAGCCACCAGGAAATGATCCGAGTCGATATTGGCACCTCAAATCACACGTACATCCATTACACTAGAAGAGAGCCTGTCATCTATTACCAATCTGGTTCTTCGTCCGCTGATCAGGAGATACCCAGGTCGCCTTATGAATGACCTTATGCTGGAAGCGTGGCTACTAACTACCATGTTCTTTGCAGCGGCGAAGTCTATCAGTCTTATACCATTATCGGAGGTGGTATCATGTAGACTGTGACTACCGATGGTTGGTCGAAAGACACTTTCCTTTCCTAATTTGGCATTAAAATCGCCTAAAATAAACTTATGGTCGTGGTCAGGGCAGCGTTCATATACTTCCTCCAGGCGCTCATAAAATGTTCCTTTGACCTCATCATCTATGTCCTCTGTCGGTGCGTGCAAACAAATTAACGAGATGTTGAAATATTTCGCTTTGATGCGATTTGTGGCTATGCGGTCACTCACTGGGTTGAACCTTGAAATTAGGTGTCGTAGTCTCTTGCCAACTTTAAATCCGGAAACAAATTCGTGGTTTCGCTCATGGCGGCTGTAGTAAATATCGAAGTTTTTCTTTCTGGTGCAACTATATCCCGTCCATCCCATTTCCTAGATCGCTGTGATGTCAGCTTTATATTTTCCGAGGACATCCGCCAGTTGGAAAGTGGCACCAGTCCTGTATAGCGTTCGCACATTCCAGGTACATATCCTTAAATCATGGTTCTTATAACAATTGCAAGGGTCGTCAACAGTTGGGGGTTTCTTTGTTCATTATATTCTTCGTGTATTTTCATTGCCAATATAACGGTGGCGGGAGGCAAACCCAGCCCACCGTGGTTTGCATTTTACCTACGGCCAGGATGATTGTTTCCGCCGCCCATTATGGATCAGACGCTGACCAGAATGCAGTGTGTCGAAACTAGATTTTGGTTTCTTCAATTTTGATCCGCCATTGGCCAGGGGTGTTAGCTCATCCGTCTTCAAAGGACAGAAGAATATGTCCACTACTTCGAAGAGCTGCAGTGACAGGGTCACCTAATACTCCTGAGCCGTATCAGTGATCGCATTACCACTCAGGTTGCTGATTCGTTTCGCCTTCTCACTTTAGCTAGCTAACGGAGGTTTCCGATAAGCCATTGCCCAGGACGTACTGTGTGGAATAGTGAGCTGCTTGGACCGCCCAATGAAGGAATCATTTGGTGAATGGCTATCAGAAACTTTCCACCTCCAAGGACAGTCCCATATCCCCCATATTGTTTTATACGGGTTGAACTGTCTTCAAGCTGAAAAATATCGGCCCCAGCAGTATATTGCAGGAAACATGTACTTGTTTGCAATCACTGTTTCCATGAATGGAAGATCTGCTGCTTTTTTGTTTCTTTGTTGTCTGTCTCTTATTTGTTTTAGCGGTTTTCAGCAAAAAAGGCACATTTGGGTCTCAAGAACAGATATTATAGCCTATTAATCATTGTGTCTCAAACATGTTATGTTGAATAGCAAACAAAAGTATAGTATATTTGCGACAAGCTACGAACACGTTATATTTGCATCCAAAGAACAAAAAAATACAGATTTGTTAGCGTGTTTATATTCTTCATCAAAATTTGTTTTATATTTAACACTGCCATCTGGTAGATATTTCAATGATCTTAACTGTGAAACAGTCGGATCGGATCGTCTTTCAGACGACCAGGACGTATACTTGAAAACTAATAATGGATGATGCATCGTTATAGTCTTTAAAAAGGTCATAATTCAAATATAATTCATCAAACGGCTTATGTATTATCATATTATGCACTTTAACTTCCTTATATAGTCAGTTGGTAAATATATTAACTCATTTTTAAGCTTTTTCTCAATTCTGGCGTGAGCACTGTCACACAAATGTGCACAGCATCATTGGAGCAAATATTTAATACGTAACGACCGCGGACATCGGTAGTTTCATCAGCGATAAAATAAATAGTATTGGTACCTATGCGTTTTTTGACTATTTGCAGTGTGTAGTTGTATATAGGATCAATTTTACTGTAGAACGTATACACACTCGGCAAAACTTCTTTGTGTTCTTCGAGAAAGAACAGCCTCAAAGAAAGCCGATGCCAATTTGGTTGAATAAGAATTCATTCGTAACTGTTCCGGGCTCACATTTGCAATTGCGTTTCCAATCGATGGCTGCAGAATTTTCGATTGGGCTCGTTGTGTGTGACTTTGAATCTGCATGAGACTTGAATTGTGTAGCAAGGTGATTCGCATCTACTTTGAAATTCGCCGTACAAATCTTGCAAAAATATTCACTTCATTAATGCGGGGTTGCACCTCAAATAAAATACTTGAACCAATTAATTTTTTCGCACGAGATATGAGATCTCCTTTGATTTTCGGCATTTTGATGTTGACTTGATGGAAAATTGTAGACAACTGATTCGTGACAACATAGCGTATTTGTGGGAAAAAATGTGTGTTAAGCTCTTCTTCTTTCCGAAAATATCCACAAAAAGTGTTAGCCCACACACACTCAATAATACATAACTGTGAATTGGAAGAGGGAAAGAGAGATAGAGAGAGCGAAACATCAGTACCCGGAGAGGGGACTACCCAGAGCAGATTATTTTTGTATATGTATATGCACAGAGTTTCTAAGAAGCAGCGCGAGAACGACAAAAAATGATATTGTTAAATCATTCCTGGAAGACACAAAGATCAGTAGAAACTATTTTTTTCTGAAATTAGTCGAAAATTGTGGTTATTTCAAATTATGCCGCAAATTGTGGTTATTCCAAAATGATGCCTAAAATTGTTAAAACCATTGTTTTTATTGTTGTAACAATTTTTGGAGGCTCTGGTGATTAGTATTGTAAAAAGCGGTCTGTTTTGTATTCCCTGCTAAACTAAATTTCGGCCCCTTTGTATGGTAGGTCGCGGTTTTAAGCAGATCGCTGTCGCCGAAAAATTAGTTTAGCGGGAAATATCAAAACACACTTAGAGCCTGTGCCAATCGGTATCAAAGTGCACAAATTAGTAAAAATATGGCATTTGTGTGGTGAATAAAATTTCAACAGCCCACGGGGCTATTGGCTAAATTGTTGACGTTTAATAAAAACACACCAGCGGACAAACAAGTTCTGTAAAGCGAAACCGAACTACCGCCGCCACCGATATGTTTATTGCGGTGAGGCGCTGCCGAAGTTTTTTAGATACTAATTTTGACACAATCACAATGACACAATCAATTATAATAAAATATATTTGTCAGTTTTTTTTGCATTTACGTGCATATTAATATTTTGTAATAACATAAGTTTGTTTTTAATCATCGCCTTGATCCATCGGCATTCCAAATTTTTATCCAACGCCAAGTTTTTATTTCGACTTGTAACTCTGTTCATAGTATATTTGTAAACAAAACAACAAGAGACGAAGAAATTTGGTAGCAATTTGGATGAAATTTTCTAGCAATTTGGAAGAAATTTTGCAGAATGAATATGTTCATGGCTTGTAAAAGACAATGGCAAATATTTTCTAATAATATTCATTGCGCAAAATTATATTACAATTGCATCTTAAGTCTTCTTCTTATGATGAAGGTGTCAAAATTTACTATTTAATAAATTTACTTTGATACCGCTTGACAAAGACTGATAATAGTAACACAACGCAATACTTGAGTTTAAAAGAAAAAAAAGACCTTTGAGCAATTTGTCTCATTTCACCTATGTATGTGCACTTTATCTCATATTCAATTTATTCTGCATCGGTCACAGTGACAATATTGATTATTTAGCTATGAAAGCGCTTCTCAAAGAATTACTGTCAGGAAGCGGTATTGCAATTACAATTACAGCAACAAATGGAGAATGTTAAAGTTGCAGTAGTTTTTCGTATATTGCACAATCAGCCCATTGACTAATTCTTATAGTAGACCTAATAGTTCTCTCACCAAATTTATGACATTTGGCCTGGTGTGATATTTACATTCGATGTTGAAAAGAATCGCTTTACTAATACCAGATAGAGGCAATTGTTCAAAACAACGAACAAAATAACAACAACGGTATTTCGTTTTGTGTGTTAAAATTATTGTGTTAAATACAACACAAATGTATGCTAACAATAACAGTCAATAAAAAAGTTTTAAACACATTTAAATTTCAGTTTTCACCAAAACGAAATGAAAATTAAAGCAGGAAGTTATTGTAATTCCACCTGGTATATGTCACTTTTCGTCAAACATCTCTCTATCACACCGACCGCATCAAGAAGAGTGCGAAAGGAAACGTCAGATGAGCCAAATATCCTCTCTAGTATGAGATTACTCTACGAATCAGCCATTTGAAAATTCATCAGCTTGAAAGAATGGAAAACTTTTGACTTCTACCAGTATTGGAATTTCCCACTATATTCCATGAAGAGGCTGGGGAGAGCGTCTTGCATACAGACAACTGTGCGCTTTCTCTTTTAAGACACACTAACTGGGACCTACTCCGATTCCGAACGTAATCTAAGACGCTTTTTCGTGGCTATTTACTCGGAGGTGTCGCAATCACCGGGTTAGACTATTAGAAAAATCGTTGGATATGTCAAATTTTTCATTTGATGAGAGAAGATGGAATAGTGTAAATTTGAGGAGAGCGGTTTGCAGACAAAATTTTGACAATTCTGTTAGATTTCTCTCATCTCTTGAATTATAGCTGCTGTATTTATTTTGTCACTAGGTTGATTGCCGTTTTTGTATTCACCGAATCTGATAGTGTAAATTGGGAACTGATAGTGTAAATTGGAAGCAGAATGATAGAACGATTTCTGTCAAATGGAAGAGAGCTTCATTCCATTTCTCTCTCTGCAAATCGATCCAGAAGACTGCGAGAAGACCGTCGACGAAAGAAATTAAAGGTGATCAGTGCGGGATTTGCATCCAGATTAAAAAAAATGGTTTCCCATTACATCCCGTGAAGGAATTTGGGAAAGCTTCTCATAACCAGTGAGCTGTGCGCTTTTTAGTTTTATGATCACAGATTGGGACCTACAGTTTTTACACTGATTCCGAACGGTATTTTGAGAACCTTTTTCATGGCTAAATACTCGATAGTGTCGCCTTCACTATGCGAGGTCACCGCCGCTCATGTACAAGAGGAGCGCACTTTAACCATTGCACCAACGACGGCATCCAGGTTATCGCACCTTACTTTTTGCACCATCTGCGATATAGAATTTTTATTTATGTGAAAAAACATGCTGCGTTTAAAAATTAAGCTTTTACGCTTTATAGCATTTTATTTACGTTTTCGGAAAAGTTGACGATCCTGATCACAACTGTTAAGTTTGACGTCCAAACGACTGTCTAAGGGCTGTCCCATTCTATACACGACACAAATCGAAAATTTTTCCAGCAATATGGAGCCCCTGACCTGCTGGACCCTAGGCGTTTGATTATGTTGCCTTTCTATAAGTTCTGCTCTAGCAATGTAAACAATTTGACGAAAATGTCTCATACACGAATAATCGTCTTAATTTCGGTGAACTATCGTACTTTTTTTTATCAAACCAAAACTCAGGGGATGCCCCTATAAATGCAGTGCATTGTGTTGGCGTAGGGAAATAGTGGTAGAGGGGGGTGGAAAGAGGGAGTAGTGTCTGTTGACATTTGCCTTGAATCTTTGTATGTCACAATTGGTGAGAGTTCCTGGAAAGCCGCGTACTTCGGCTAAATATCCTCACGTGCGGCATAAGTTGACGGATATTCGATGAACACATTCCGTGGAAGTATCGACAGAACAGCGACACGCAACCCACATTTCGACGATGCTCAAGGAAGGCAATTGAGTTGGATACCCCACTATCCCCTATCAACACCCTTGCTCTCCTCTAGACACGGTCGAGAAGCACCAAAAATGTCCTAGGAGCACCTGCCCATATATGGGAGTTATATTCCATCTTCGGCCTGATGTAGGTGGTGTAGATATTGAGAAGATCAGATGGAGTGAAGTAAGGGTTTGTCAACAGAGACGCTACATATTTTTTCCCGCTCTTTTGACATTTCTCTTCAGTAAGGTTTGCCATTTCATCATGGAAAGATATACGAGCCAACAACGGGTCGAAATTATTAAAATTTTGTACCAAAATTTGGAGTCAGTGGCCTCAACTTCTGTGGCCTCAATCATCTTCAGCGATGAGGCTCATTTCTGGCTGAATGGCTTCGTCAATAAGCAAAATATGCGTTATTGGTCAGACAGCAATCCACACGTAATCCATGAGTCATCATTGTGTCCCGAAAAACTTACGGTTTGGTGCGGTTTATGGACCGGCGGCGTCATTGGGCCGTACTTCTTCCGTGATGATCAAGACCGGCACATTACTGTGAATGCGAATCGCTACCGTTGAATGATAACCGAATATTTTTGGGCCCAATTGGATAATATTGACTTGGAGGACATGTGGTTCCAACAGGACGGCGCCACAAGCCACACGGCGAATGCCACAATCAATTTATTGGAAACCCAGTTTGGTGAGCGTGTTATCTCACGAAATGATCCAGTCGAGTGGCCGCCTCGGTCGTGCGATTTGACACCGTTAGATTATTTCCTGTGGGGCTACGTCAAGTTTATGGTCTATGCCAACAAGCCAGCGACGATTGATGAACTTCGTACGAATATCGAACGTGAAATTGCAGCAGTATCGGCCGATTTATGCTTGAAAACCGTCGAAAAATGGGTTCAGCGTCTGGACTTCTGCAAGCGTGCCCGTGGTGGCCAAGCAAAAGAAATCGAGTTCCATACATAATGGCATCGAACGTACTTTCACAAGAATAAAGAATTTCATTGGTATCTAAAACCGGTTTTGTAGCGCTCTTATTGAAAAAACCGATATTTCTTTCACCGCTTTAAAAAGCCTAGACACTTGAATGCATCTTTCGACACTTCAAATACATATTTTGCCCAACGGATATCACATTGTATTTTCATGCCCAGTACATCTAGACCGTCTGATTCGTCAATATCCGCACAGTCCATCGACAATGACGGCACAACACCTGGGTCACTAATCCTCTTATACGACAACAAACAACACTTGCTCTTACCCACATTAAAATCTACTCTATTCAATCGACCCCATTCAACAAAGGACACCAGATCCCGGCCGTGTGTTCATTCATCGTCCGGGGTTTTACTTCAATCTCTTGAAGACTTGGCCTACGGTCGAATGAATAAGAATGACAGAGATTACTGTCATCCGCAAAAGAGTTGATTGTATTCACAGTCTGACCCAGGAAATCGTCAATGAAAATAAAAATTTTATGAAATTATAAACATCGAAAACGTATAAAGACTACTGTAGTCCAAGAAGAGCTTGTACAGATTTCTAAAATATATCTTTGTATTCGTTTGCAATTTTCCGAGTTCAAATTGCCTGGGAATTCAGGAATTGAAAATGAGCTAAATTCACAGGAATTCCCTCCCGAAAATCCCGGAATGCTTTCAGTACTTACCCTACTTATTCTATTAGAGAACCTTGACTGTAAATTGGAACGAATTTTCAAAAGTTAAAAGAACCAGAATAGTCTAATTTGATCAATGATAAAATTGGGTTCCAAATTCTAAAATTAAGAATACAAAATTATATACGCCCTAGTGTACATAATATGTACATCATAAATTATTGTGACTAAAAGAAAAACCAAACACTGACATTTATACTCCGTACAAGTTAAAATATTCCAATTTCAAAAGCCACGAAGATTAAATCACGATTTTATAGATAATTATTTAAATCAAACAATTTTATGGTAATAAAAACAGTAATTTGAAATACACAGCCGGCCATTCTCCACCTAAATGAGCTTCATATGCCCAATACTTGTAATTTTAAAGTCATTTAATATGAACATTATCTTTGAGCTATTAAATTTCAAATAACGAAAGTGAAAGTCGCCATTAGACGCCAGAGCGCACATTTGTGTCCCCACTTCAAAGCGATTGGTATTTTTATGAGTATTTACAAGAATTTTATGACAGTTGTTTTTGACAAAATATCTGCCAAGGACAATTAAATTATAAGTACATGCACATATTAAGTGAAAGGCGCCTCAAGGAAAATATTTTCTATTTTTAACATCAACGATTTCGCAAAAATTTAAGAGTCGTTGGAGTTTTTTTTGCCACCGTTAAATAAATTCTCGCTTATTTTTTATGGCTGTTTGTTGTTGATACCATGCCCTACTCCTATTGTCAATTGCTTTATCATGAAAATAACAGTTCCATACTAGATGATATCCTCACCATATTGTTAAGGGGGATTCCAAATAGTATGTACATTATCAGATATTTAATAATAAGATTCATATTTTTCCCGAATGCATTTTATGTACATCTTTAATCTTATTCTTAACAAAATATGTCTACATTTGCATATGACAATTTTTTTATACTTCAGAGACATCGAGTTTTGATTAGGGATGAATGAAGCGCATATGCAAATGAAAAATCAAAGAAAAATTATTTAAATGGTTTTTTTGTTCTGTCTCACAGAGCGAAATGATGTGAAGTAATCTATTAGGAAATTTAAATATA
Source organism: Phaonia tiefii (assembly GCA_963931995.1). Classification (NCBI taxonomy): domain Eukaryota; kingdom Metazoa; phylum Arthropoda; class Insecta; order Diptera; family Muscidae; genus Phaonia; species Phaonia tiefii. The sequence goes on along the minus strand of OZ008369.1, from coordinate 176,131,725 downwards.
AATTATAGTATGAATAATAATAACAGATCATTAATATAATTGAAGCATGTGCAACATTTTCTATTTTCTGGTCTTGATCAATATAGCAATAGGAGACTACTTTACAACAGTAGACAAATGTACTGGTTAGGATATTATTCTTTGAACTAAGTTTCCATTCCACAAAAGTGGAAGAAAAACTATAACAAGAAGATTGACACTTTAGAATCATAGAGACGATCTCTTTGTGTGTTTCTTTTAACGAGAAACCACACATTAATAAGAATAAAAAATAAATGGTTTCCCATTACATCCCATGAAGGGGCCGGGGAGAACTTCTCACAATCACTGAGCTGTGCGCTTTCCAGTTTTCACTCACTGATTGGGACCTACAATTTTACACCGATTCCGAACGGTATTTTGAGAAGCTTTATCATGGCTATATACTCGACAGTGTCGCCGTCACTATGCGAGGTGACCGCCGCCGAAAGAAATTTTTTTTGAAGGTGGTCAGAGCAGGGTTCGAACCCAGGATCTCATGTACAAGAGCCGCGCACACTAACCATTACATCACCGACGGCCACTTAATAAGAATAACTCTTCTTATTTTTGAGATGAATCTTTGAAGCAATAGGCAAATGGGCAAATAATCCACATAATATCAAGAGGCAACCATATAATTTTTAAGTGAATCTCTTAAGAAGTATATGGAAGCCACCTAAAAAGTATGTGATGTGGCTCCCTCTCGAGCAATTTTGAAATAATATGTTGATACTAGTATCTTAGTACAACAACATTTTAAATGAATGTCAGGTAGTCTGAAAAATTTGAGCTCTATATTATTTTGGTATTTTAGGGAGTTTGCCATGTTGTTTAATACAAATAATATGATTTTCTACATAAAAACTAACTGGTGTTTTTTTTTAGCTGCAGGATAAATTAAAATGAGAATACAAGACAGAAATGTAGTTGGAATGAAATTTTTTATATTATAATCTGGTACATAATTTCATGACATTTATTTTCTTAATATGATTTCCAGCACAAGTCCGCCGCGGCTACGAGTTACTTGGTTCATTCTGTCAGTCAAAGTTTTGACTTACTTTAATTTTATTGACTATTTTACAACCTCATGATGTCAGATGTCTTACACATATTAATTAAACAAACAAATTTCAACATATTCCTCCAACTGGCACTATCGTTCGCCTTTTCTTGCCAGTTGGTAGAACCAAGGATACGAAGGGATTCTTCTGCCTGGTTTTTCAAGCGGAGCTTTGGCCATCCTCTTTTGCTGCTTCCATCAGGTACGTTATTGTAAACCTATCACGCTGGCTCATCTTCGTCCATTCTGATAACATGGCCTTGCCAACGCAATTGATCTAACTTGATTCGCCTAGCTATGTCGACGTCAGAATACAGATTGTATAGCTCTGGGTTCCAACGACGTCCGTACTCGCCGTTTTCTTTAACAGGACCATATATTTTACGGATAATTTTTCTCTAGATTTCTCCCAAGGTGTTTTTCATCCGCTTGCGATGTGACCCAAGTTTCGGAGCCATATGACAGGACAGGTAATATGAGAGTCTGGTATAGCTGGACTTTTGGCCGTCGAGAGAGGCCTATGTTCCTAAATTGCTTGCTGAGCCCAAAATAGCATATATTTGCAAGAACAATTCTCCTATATATCTCCAGGCTGACGTTGCTGTCCTTGTTCACGGCGGATCCAAGGTAGAAAAACACATTTACCACTTCAAAATTAAATCGGTTGTCGACGTTCAAGTGCGAATCACGTTGAGACGTTTCTCTAGTCGTTTTGTCTTGCCCTCATTAACAGCAAGACCCACCTTCGTTGATTCCTTTTCTATTCTTGAAAATACTGCAATAACTAATACTAATAACCAACGTCAACAACATATGGCTTTTCGTGTTAATGGTCTTGTTCGAATTTCTCATTATTATCTTCTTTAAGATGTTGCCGAGATTGCACGATAGTATGTCGCCTTGTCTCAGTCCTCGCTTGGTGCAGCATGGTTCGGTGAGGTCTATCCACACCTTCATTGCTGATTGTGTGTTGGTCAACGTCTTTCTACAAAGGCGGATCAGTTTTGCCGGAATGCCAAGTTCAGACATCGTTTCGTACAATTTTCCCCGTATGGGGCTATCGAAAGCAGCTTTGTAAGCGACAAAAATATGGTATGTATCGATTTGCTTTTCGTGGGTCTTTCTAGGATTTGGCGTAGCGTGACTATTTGGTCAGTCGTGGACTTGTGTGGTCTATCAGGTTTTCAACAATTGGCTTTAGTCTTCCACATAATATGCTCGACAACACCTTATACACGATGGATAAAAGACTGATACCGCTCTAGTTGGAATAGACAAACGGATCACCCTTTTTGAATACAGGACATAATACACTGAGACTCCAGTCGTCGGGCATAGATTCCCCCAGCCATATACCGCATATCAGTTGATGCATGTGGGCTAGCAGTCCTTCGCCACCTGCCTTAAAAAGATCAGCTGGTAGCCCATCCGCACCAGCGGCTTTATCATTCTTAAGCCGGGATATTCGGGAGAGGAGTACAGGTTACACTGTCTTCCGCAATCAATACCTCCTGATCTTTAAATATTACAGGAAAAAGGCCTGGGAGGCCTATCGTGGGCGCCTAAGGAAACTCTTAGGTTACCATCCGAATATTCCGACTAATGTGGCAGAGCTGGAAGGACTAGTTGGCAAATATTCTGATGCATGCAGGAACGCGCTCAATGAGTCCTGTAAGACCAATGGTTATAATGCTGCCAAGAGTAACAAAAAACCTCGTTAGTGGAATACTGAGCTTCAGGATCTAAGATCTTCATCTATATAAAGGTGAAATCAAGAAGGCAAAAGACGGAAGTGTTGCGTCATTATAGGTGCCGACGCCAACGCGCACCACACAATATGGGCGACTACCGGCACCAATGATCGAGGTGAGTCTCTTTTTAATTTCATTATAAGCGAAACCTTGTCTATTTGTAATAGAGGCGAGGAACCGACCTCCATAACTTCGGTTAGGAAGGAAGTACTAGACCTAACTTTACTACTTGGCTACGACTATGTAACTGTATCCGATTGGAGCGTACTTTCTGATCACTCATTTTCTGATCATAGATATCTACAGTTCCACATAAATATCGAACCTCTGAAAAAGGAAGTTTTTAAATATTATAGGAAAAGGACTGGGAGGCCTATCCAGGGCGCCTAAGGAAACTCTTAGGTTACCATCCGAATATTCCGGCTAATGTGGCAGAGCTGGAAAAACTAGTTGGCAAATTTACTGAAGCATGCAGGAGCGCTCTCAATGAGTCCTGTAACACCAATGGTTATAATGCTGCCAAGGGAAATAAAACCTCATTGGTGGAATGCTGAGCTTCAGGATCTTAGATCGTCCATTAGGCGGCTTTTCAACAAGGCCAAAAAGACCGGCGACCAATGCGATTGCGACGTTTACAAGATTAGTCTTAATCTATATAAAGGTGAAATCAAGAAGGCCAAATGGAAATCCTGGCGAAACTTCTGTGAATCCATTGAAGGAACCAACCAGACTGCACGCTTAAGATGCGTGCTTGGCAAAAACCCACCGTGTGCGGGGTTCTTAATGAAAATCGATGGAACGTGGCGTATTCGTCTGAAGAGGCTCTTGGGATTCTCCTGGATACCCACTTTTCCAACGATGACAGGAATGCTGGTCATCAGCCAGAAGAGCTGGGCGGAAACTCACCTAGCTTAGAAAAAGTTCGCTCAATAGTGAGCAAAAAGAATCTGATATGGGCCATTAGATGATTTAAGGCCTATAAATCGGCAGATCCTGACGGGATAATTCCCGCGCAACTACAGGAGGCACTATACCTATCATGTAGTTGGTTGGAGGCAAACTTCAGGGGCTGCCTTGTGCTGGAAGTCATTCCTAGCATTTGGAAGCAAACCAAAGTGATTTTCTTTCCGAAAGCGGGCAAATGCTCTCATGTCAAACCAAAGGACTTTAGACCAATCAGACTATCATCCTTTGTTCTTAAGACATTTGAAAGGTTACTGGACATTCACGTTCGAAGTAGTCTTCCACAGAATCTACTATTGAGTTCTCATCATGCCTATATCAAGTGCAGGTCAACGGAGACGGCTTACCACTCTATAGTGAGCATAATAGAAAACTCTCTTGAGAATAAGGTCTTCGCTCTAGGGACCTTCCTAGACATTAGGGAGCCTTCAATAACATTCAACCTTCGGCGATTCTTAGGTCGTTACAGAATCTAGGAGTCGACACACCTAATTCGGAAGCTTCTGGTGGATAGATCCGTCAAATTTGAATGAGGTGGTGTTGCAATTGCTAGGACCGTTAACAGGGGGGCACAGCAGGGGTAAGTTCTGTCTCTACTATTTTGGTTAACTTCAGTCAACGAACTGCTTCTTGAATTGGACAGGGCCGAATGCCAGGTCTTTGCCTATGCCGATGATATTGCTAGCATCTGTACGGGTAGAAACCTCAATTTACTTAGCATTCGTACAACCAGCCTACTTAGTCTGATTTCGAACTGGACCGCTAACAACGGAATATCACTTAACCCACTTTAAACCGAGCGTATCTTGTTCTCTCGAAAATATAAAATACCAGCATTTGAACTGCCGTTAGTTAATGGGGTGCAATTATAGTTGATGGAAAAGGTCAAGTATCTGGGAAAAATTCTCGACAGAAAAATGTCTTGAAAACCGAATGTGGAGGGAGGGTGACAAATACGTCTGTTGCTCTTGACTGGGCTCGCATATAGGCGTCCCAGTCCTTTTTCCTATAATATTTAAAAACTTCCTTTTTAAGAGGTTCGATATTTATGTGGAACTGTAGATATCTATAATCAGAAAATGAGTGATCAGAAAGTACGCTCCAATCGCATACAGTTACATAGTCGTAGCTAAGTAGTAAAGTTGGGTCTAGTACTTCCCTCCTAACCGAAGTTATGAAGGTCGCTTCCTCGCCTCTGTTACAAATAGACAAGGTTTCGCTTGTAATGAAATTAAAGAGAGACTCGCCTCGATCATTGGTGCCGGTACTCGCCTATATTGTGTGGTGCACGTTGGCATCAGCACCTATAATGACGCTACAATTCCGTATTTTTGCCTCCGATACAATATCCCTTACGCACTTCGGAGGGGGTGATTCAGTATGGTCGTGCGCCATGTACGATGAAACTAGCCAGATGTCCCGCTGGCCGTTTTCAAGCGAGAGGCTGATGGCGGTTGTATCACTATCACTAAAATTCTGCAATAAAAGAGCATTAAATTTGTCTTTAATGAGTATGCAAGATCTTGGCCTACCTGGGGTTGATAGGACGAAGGTCCTGTGTCCATTGCACCTGATACCACATATACTATCATTGACCGTCCATGGTTCTTGTATCAGGGCCATATTGGCTCCACCCTTCGCAAGATGGATAATGAGGTTGGCAGATGCTTCCTTACTGCGATGAAGATTTATCTGGAGGGCTTTCATCGTCTAGAGGATCTTCAACTCCGGGTACTTCGATCACGGTTGTCTCGTGATCACTCTCGCTAATGATAGACTCATCTCGGAGCCAGGCAGAGCGGCCCCACAGGGCACTGATGCTGCCATTCATTAGTGTTTCTTCAGGATCTACCGCCGTTTCAGGATTCTTTCCAGCATTTACAGCTGTGACTTCCGACTTCGACTCGGCCAGTTTGCCACTCAGCGTATCCACTTTGTATACCCTGAGGAGTACACTCATAAACCCAAACCGAATTTGGCCATTGGACTCCTCTAGGGGTTTTAATGAATCCTGGTTCTGGGCCAAAACTACCTGCGGGGAGGTTCCTACAGGATCCTCAACCTTGACCACTTTCCAATCCTTTGCTGGAAAGGAGGGATTGCAGTGGCTGATGATCTTTAGGTTCTCCTGTGGGTCAGTAGATGAGTTTGACGGGACCCTAACCCTAGCCCTTGGTCTAGAAGGCATATCCTTCCAAGCCACGGCTTTGAGTTTGGCCTCCGGCCAAACCTCACCTACCCGACTCATGGCGGACGTGTACAATCGAGCTGATCGTTCATCAGAGCAGCCGATAAGTTTAATACTTCCCTGTAACCATCCCGCGTCTTCGCAGATTGGCACAGGACCAGGATTGTTGTTTACGATGTCCATGAATGCCGTAAGAAGGGCTCCTTCTACAAGGCGCAATTTATCCTTGGGGATACGTCCATCCTTCCTCCAAGACGCCAATGATGAGGCTGTTCTTCGCGACATCACTAAAGGACCTGCCGAGCACTGGGTGGATTTTATGCCTCTTAGATAAGGTACCAGGTTTAGTATCCTCCTCCACTGAACGCTGTCTTTTAGTAACAGCCAGCGGAGGCTTTGTCCCTAAAGCCTTGTATCCCTCACAGACGCCATTAGCCCACTCCAGGGTGTTTACCTGTGCATGAGTGAGTGCGGCGACTGGTCGTGCAGAGAGTTGACTAACCAATCTAGTGGCCTGTCGAAGATCAGCTCTCCGCTTCCGGGAGGGGCACAGATTTTCAGTTTTCCCCGTAGTTGGGGAGGGTTGACAAACGCCCGCATTATTCGCAGTTGCAGAGGCCCCCTTGCGTGTGACCAAAGAAGACTTACGACCACTAGTGCTCGAGGAAGAGCCCGTAGGCTCGGGGGAAGTCACAGGTTTTGCTGTGGCCGAAGACTTTTTAATATTAATGTTCATGTTTAATATTAATGTTCATACATCTCTATGGTACCGTAGTTTGGTGGAGGTCCCTCCAAAAGAAATATATTATGAATTCCTTGATGAAGATTCAAAGATCAGCACTGAGTAGCGTTAGTCGGGCAATGGGCATGACGTCAGGTACTCTACTCCGTGCTATACTGAACATCTGTACTCCTCATATCATGGCCGAATCGGCAGCCGCTACATCCCTGGTGAGAATCAGAGATTCGGAGTTTTGATATCGGGGCATTCCAACTCTATTCCCGTAAAACCGGACTACTGTATCCCCTACCTTCTACCAACGACAAATCTAAGGACTTCTATTCCGAACAGGAATGTATGAGAAATGTCCCTGGAATGGGATACCAGTAGTATCAGATTTGTCACGGATGGATCAAAGTTGGACGAGCAAGCAGGCTATAGGGTCCTTCAAGCTGCCTGGTCACTGTAGTGTAATTCAGGCGGAAGTTACCGCCATATTGGAGGTTGTAAGTAGTGTCACAACCCTCCGGAGGATATGTATCTACACGGACAGTCAGGCTGCCATAAAAGCCATGGAAGCCATGTTTGTTACGTCCCTGACGGTGAAAGAATGCCACTCATCACTTAGGGTGATGGCAGACTATTCTGACATCAGGGTCATCTGGGTACCGGGACACGGCGACATTCCATGCAATTGCGTAGCGGATGCGTTAGCTAGATAGGGCACTACGGCATAGGTTCTTCCGGCAAAAGAAGGTGTTAGTATGCCAATCTCTACCTGCCGTTTGCAGGTCAGGCAGTGGGCCGATAATATGTTCAAGGACAAGTGGAGACTTACTTCAACTTGCAAACAAGCCAGGGTCCTCTGGCCACAACTGGACAGGAATAGGACTAGGCAACTACTTAACTTGCCGAGAGGCAGGTTATCCACAATGATAGGAACACTTACGGGACATTGTCTTGTAGGAAAACACGCCCTAGGATTGGGGCATACAAACTCCACTCTCTGTAGATGCTGCATGGAAGAGGACGAGGAAACGACGAAACACCTTCTTTTGGATTGCCCTCCTCTGGCAGGACTGAGAAGTAGGATATTCGGTACACATTTAGTTACCACCGTAGCCCTACAGGATATTCCTGTAGGTCCTATAGACAAATTTATTGAAAGGGTAAATTGGCTAGACGACTAGTCAATAGTTGCTATCGAGGAAACTGCAGTATCACAATGGGCTTCTTTAGCCTAAGTGTGCTAGACAGCGTGCTGTCTTGCAGCCTTTTCAACCAACCAACCAACCAAGTATAAAACTGTGTAAGTATAGTGTAAGTATAAAAGTACACCACGAGATTTAGTATAACAAAGACTTTATATTAAATAATAATTAATAATTAAACAAAGCCGACTAAAATTTATTTTGCCGATAAGAATGATGAAATGAACAGCATTGCTTACATTTCGCAAAACTTTGCTCCATCAAATTGTAAGTATGTTGGCAAGGATCCTTGTAAGAAAGAAGATGTCATCAGCGTACATTAACAATTTAGAGTAGATTATAGAGGAGGGTAAGTCGTTAAAATGACCGCCCTGATGCATCCTAAATGACACAAAAATAAACCTTGAGAATGATCGTCCAAATGAAGTCATCTGTTCTCGGATCATTAAGTCAGTACTAATCCAATTCAGCATGTTCCAATTAAACCCCATTGCCCCGAGTTTATATAATAACAAACTGTGGTCTTTGCCATTCATAAAGTTTTTTAGAAGTTAGTCAAAGAGGTAATTTCTCATCATGTTTCTCTTATTTTAGATAAATGTCAACATGGCTTTCAGAAACGTCGTTCCACAGTATGTAAATTGCTTCAGTTTTCCTCTTCTATTATTGACGACTTTATTAATGGAGATCAAACTGATGCGATTTTTACCTATTTTAGTAAGGCCTTTGATGGCCATGTTGACATGGATCTAAAATAAGAGAAACATGATGAGAAATTACCTCTTTGACTAACTTCTCAAAAACTTTAGAATTGGCACACAATTTTGTAATTCCTCTATAATTTGCAACATTTACTAAACTACTAGACTTGTGGAGAGGGATTATACACAGAAAAAAATATTCCCGAATTAATTTCAATTACTGATTTGCTTGAAAACAGAGATAAAATTCAATTATTTCATTATTTGACTCAATCATTTGAATACTTGGTTCAACAATTTTACATTTTATAAAGCGAAGAAGATCAACTAAAATTTCACACAGATTTAATCAAAATTTCTTAATATTGTTGATTAAATTAGTAATTGAGTTAAGCATGAATTTAATCAATTTTTTATGGAAAATTTCAATTACGCGTGTAATCAAGTTGAGTGAGTGCTTAATCAAAATTACATAATGTTTTGATTACGCGCGTAATCAAGTTGAGTGAGCGTTTAATCGAAATTATATAATGTTTTGATTACTAGCGTACTCAACTTGAGTATTCTGGTAATCAAAAGTCGGTGTTCGCTTTCAATCGAAATCGGTAATTTTTAATGATTTACATTAACACCCAAAATATCATTTTATTTTTATAATTAATTTCAGTTTGATTAAATAATAATTAAGAAAATCATTTACAGGGATTCAAAAATAAAAATTAAAAAAATTCAATTATACTTTTTACTTATGAAGTATGTTTTATTTTTATAATTAATTTCTATCCATCAGCAGTCACAGTTTATGTTGCGGGAGGGAGAGCGGAACATTTTTGTTTCGTTTTTTCTTCTCTATTCCACTACTGCTAGAATGTTTGCATTGCGCGTGTGTGCCCATGCATTTTCTTGTTTTTGCTTTTGGTATGTCTTTTTTTCGTTTGAACATTTATTTGTAAATTCTCGAAGATGTGTTTTGATTTCGCAATAATTTTGTAGCACATGTGTTGCTGCTGTCATTGTGTTGTCGAGTGCCGATTGCAATAACAAAACACCGTTTGTAACGGATTTTTGGTGATGCGCATCTTCCACTTGTTCTCCCTGACAACAACAAAAATTCGCCTTAAAATCGAGCAAAAAAACGTCAAATAACATATAAAGAATGTTGTAATTTCAAGTACACAAGTACTTGATTCCAGTGAAATTTTAATTGATCTTCTTCGCTTTATAAAATGTAAAATTGTTGAACCAAGTATTCAAATGATTGAGTCAAATAATGAAATAATTGAATTTTATCTCTGTTTTCAAGCAAATCAGTAATTGAAATTAATTCGGGAATATTTTTTTCTGTGCACGAAGAATTTGATAAAATTGGGAATGTCGTTCAATGGAATCAAGCCAAATTCGGATAGATGCGTAGCAAAATCAGATGACCAATCACATAGTGACAGTGGAGTCAGAGAATTGGTATCGGGTGCTATGGTTAGTGTGCGAGGCTCTTGTACATGAGATCCTGGGTTCGAACCCTGCTCTGACAACCTTAAAATTTCTTTCGGTGTGGGTCACCTCGCATAGTGACGGCGGCACTATCGAGTATATAGCCATGAAAAATCTTCTCAAAATACCGTTCGGAATTGGTGTAAAACTGTAGGTCCCAATCAGTGGGTGAAAACTGGAAAGCGCACAGCTCAGTGATTGTGAGAAGTTCTCCCCTGTCCCTTCATGGGATGTAATGGGAACCATTTATTTTTTTATTTATTTTTAAAGACACTCATGTCACGGACGGCAAGTTAAAGTCACCCAATACTAAACTACGGTCCTTTCTACTGGCTTACGCAATAACTTTTGCAGTCGCGTCAATATGCTCTTGATATACCTCAAAGCACGAAGATGGCTGTATATAAGAAGACGTGACAAACAGTTTCAAATTAGCTAAATTAATGGGCACTACAATAATTTCAAGATCGCGAATATCATCAATTGTAACTAACTCAGAAGATAGAGAATTTCCAATTAACATTAAAACACCACCACCAATTTTACCAACACGATCTTTTCTATAAACCACTTACCTATTCAGAATAACTAAGAATTAAAAACACTAGGTTTAAGCCATGTCTCAGAATATTCAATCACATCAAACACAAAATCAAAGCTATCAACAAATAATCTAGACAATTTAGTATTCAAACCGCGAACATTCTGATACGACGTATTCAAACACCCAAATAGTTTTTTGGAGCTCTCCTGTTTCCAGATACTTAAATACTTAAATTCCCTTACGTACCACCAGTTTGACAAATAGGTCATCCGGTGCAATAATTTTGAAAGAAGTCCTACGTTCTGATAACTGTGATTTCAGCTTAAAGCAGTGTATGGAAGCATTAGAATTATTCCCGACTAATTTCTTCGGTCGTGTTGGGGGCAAGTCCATACTCAAATATTGTCTTCCCTGCCGGTACAACAGTCAAAAACTGTTTTTACCTGTTCTTATGACGTTTTTTGTTTGTGTTATACATTCTTCCTATAATTATATGTATAATTTCCCTTATGACCCTTTTTGGTTTACTTTACCTTGCTCTACCCTTTCCGTTTTCATATTCTGTTGTCTGATTTAGTAATATCAATGATAAAACTAAAATTAAATGGGATAATTCATTGCTTATTTGATACACTATAATGCCTGCGTGCAACCTTGTCACTATTAAATCATGGAAAAAATTAAACATTAAAGAATGAGCAATTTATATAGCACTGGTGTAGATTCCAAATACAATACACATAGCATGATTCGTGTCTAGCCAAAGTTTATTAGGGAAAATAGATGAATTTCGTTATATATTTGAAAATTCCTAATTTGAATCCGTGACAACTTTTACAAGCTTCGAAAATATTAACTTTATCGGGCTGATAGACTTAGGGCGAGTTTCACACACGTCATTTAAAAGATCAATTTAAAAGCTCACAGCCATTTTTCATATTAAATGACATTTAAATGACAAGCATCGGGCATTTAAACTACATTTAAATAGAGAATTTTCAACTGTGAAACTGGCCATTAGTCATGCAGGTGGTGTTGCCATTTATGTGAAGAATTGTATTAACGGCCTGTTTTTGTAACTTGTTTTTTCTCTCATCGCACGTCTAGAGCCAAACGAATTTCATTTTTGGTTTTTGTAACTTTTTTTTGAGTGTAAACACAAAAGCTTTTAGTTATCGTCAAAATGTAGGTTCACATAAGTCAACAACGTACAATGTCAAATGTCAAAATAGACAATCGTAAAAAATTGTTCGTGTGGGTTATATTGATGTGTTTTCATTTCAATAAATAAATAAAAATGGATTGTTTGACTAAAAAAATGTAAGTATTTTTAACACTGAAACGAAACAGCATATATTGATAATAACAATTGTACTTATCAGAGTAAAAAAGAGCAACTCTATCCAGTTTCGTGCCTTGGTAGACTCGATGGACGAGTTCCCAGAACTAGCCACTCGGTCCCAAATCTTCTAACAGATTCGAAAATACTTCCTTATTAACACGGAAGTTTGCAATAAATCTACAAAACATAACTTCATTAATTTATAAAAGCAAATTGTATTGATATACTTACTGGTCTTCTGGAATCTCAAACACATTGGCTGAATCACGCAAAATCCTACGGCTTAGGCGACTTTCTCTATCATCATTTTCCGTAGTTTTAATAGGAAAACCGAGAGCAATGGAGGACATCATTTTAAATTGGTAAAAAAAGCAAACAATTGTGTTTATTTTCGTTTGTTTATTTATTTTTTTAATACCTACAATCAGCTGTTGTTGATTTTACAGCTGATGGCTAGGGTTGCCCCCGTTTAACATATATTTGTATGAAAAAGCTAAAGAAATGCCAATAAAAACATGAAGGTAATATTGTTCTTTGACAGGAACACAACCAAGAAAAAGAGCTTTTATGCCCAAGCGAAAAGCAAGAATCCTGATTGCTTGTCTAGCAATTGCACGCCTGGTGTTTGAAGATAGTTACAAAAACAGGCTGTAAATGTAGAGTAATCAGCCGTTCTACTTCTGATGGTAGAATGGAGTTTATACTTCTCGAAATATCAAATGGAGTAGACATTGGAAATGTCTACAGACCACATTTAAGATTACAATATTTTTCTCGATTTCACTAAAATATTATAATATACTTCTTTCTGGTGACTTTGACAGTAATATATTTAAGGAAACGTTTTTGTTACAAGAAATGCAATCAATCGGTTTAAGTTCGGTGAACAATGACATTCCTACTCATTGCGAACACGTTGCTGGATATATTTCTCACTAACAATATATCAAAAATCTTTCACTATGACGAACTATCGGCTCCAGTTTTTTCAGAACATGATTTAATTTTCACAACATTTGACTTTTGATTGCGTGTTGCTGATGATGTACAAACGTATAGTTTTCGTGACTTTAGGAGTATTAGTTACGAAGCACTAAAACTTGAAACATCCTCACTTCAATGGGATACAATTTTGCTCCTACCGTCGGTTGATGAAAAACTACTTTTCCTGCGCAGCAATGTTTTCGAGTTGTATGATAAATTTGTACCATTGATATCTAAAAGAGCAGCATTGAAAAGTAAACCGTGGTTTAATGAATCCAGAGGGAAACTGATACCAAAGATAGAAGTGAAATAAAACACATTCTTTTCTCGACGTGTACCGTATTCGTGGATATGGTGTTACTGCTAAAATACCTGATGCGATGTATATAAGTATTTGAGCTCACCTCAAAAAGTCACATTGATGGTTAAAAATCATTTTGGAACGAAGTTCCTTATCGGGTCTGGGGGCTAAATGAAAAAAATTAAACAACGTTTTTTTAACACTATTATGCGTCAACCCAGTATTATCAAATATATTGCGTATTTTTGGTTGGGTTTGTGTCTAGACTAACATGTGTTGGGAAATTTCTTGTTTTATGGGAAGTTTTCTAGGTGAAGCCTGTAACCAATATTTAGTATATATTGTAGTTTTCAACCCAATAAAAGTTAAACTTATAAAAGCCAAAGTGAAAGAAGTTTAAAAAAAGATCATTTCCATAAATAAGTGCCTTTTATTAAAAAAGTATATTTTCGCAAAAAAAAGTACTTCTGCTTAAAAATAGTACGTTTTGTTGAAAAAGCATTAGATTTTAATAAAGGAATGATGAAGAAAATGACCTTTTCGGGAAAATTTCGGGAAAAAATCCATTTTGTAAAAAAAAACTTCTTAAAATAAGTTTCTCATTTTACAAAAAGTATATTTTCTTAAAGAGCCATTTAAATTTACATATTCTTCAACGGGCGCTTTAGGTGTGTTGGGACTAACTACACTGAATGGAAAACCATCGTCACACGGATGAAAATGTTCATCAGCCCAACAACTTTTGTCATCGAAAGTGAGATAAAGTAACGTTTCATTCCCGTTATGAAAATGTGTTCTTCAACTGCAAATTGTTCGTCACTGTGGTGAAAGTATGGTTGTTGCTGCAATGAATTTGCTTCATTATTGCAACGAATTTGTTTCGTTGCTGTAATGAATTTGTTTCATTGTTGCAATGAATAGGTATTGTTCTTACAAGGAATTTGCTTCATTGCTGCAATGAATTTGTTTCATTACTTCAACGAATTTGAGTCATTGTTGTAATGAATATGTTTCATTACTACAATGATTTTGTTTCATTGCAGCAATGCATGTTTTTGAAGTGTGTTCGACATTATTTATTGACAATTGTACATAAATATACTGTTAGTATTACATTGCAGGTGTTTTGATAGCAATTTTTTTAATTTTTGTTTTCGAAAATCTATTTGCTATCGTAAATATGTAGATTATATGCAATCCATGTTGAAACACTCGTCTGGAGAAGATCGTTGTAGTCGAGATGTTGAGTGTTATTGTGGCCGTCATATTCAGGTCCTGCAATTAAAAACATATACGAGGAATTTATTGTTAAGATTTCTATTTAAGATATGTACATATCTATGTCTCTGCTTACCATGAACATAAGATCTACTCCTCTATGCTCTACTCCTTTAACAGGGAACCACATCATTGTTTTGTTAAATCATGCAATTGTTGCTGTGTTGAGGGTTTTGATATTCAATTGTAGCGCCAAATCTCCCCGTCATTAAGCCAGTGATCGCTCTGTAAGCATTTTCTCCAACTGCTCTTTTATTTATTTTACCCAAATTTGTTAAAAGTTCGATTGGATTTATTTATTTCATTGTACGTTAAATTGTTACTTTCTATCATCGTCTTACTTGAAACACTTTGTTCATTTCACTACTTCGTTTTCATTGACTTCGAACCGAAACACGAATAAAACGAAACAGGCGCGACCGAATTATGGTTAACACACGAACATTTTCTTACGATTTGCACCGACACGCTCATACACATACACACAAATGTTCAGTTACATCCCAGCTAACCAAATGATCCGACATTGGCTTATATCCGACAAGTCTGCTTGGCTTCCAAGAGACAAATACGGAGAATGTAGCTGGGATATTTCGGGGTAGTTTTTCTGCTATCGATGCGTCACTTTATTTGCTGTCGTGCTTCTCGTTGCATTCTGTTTGTTTATCTATTTCATTTATAGATACGCAATTTACACAAACACATAAATTCATACAATGTATTTTTCTGAATAAAATATTATTACTTTACTAAGTTGAACTAATTAGTCTGTTTCAAAAAATGTATTTAAATTATTCCGGTGGAGAAATATGTCTACCACTTTCGGTTGTTACAAATTAACTGATATAAAATGTGTACGTGACTGTTTTTCTCTCTTTATATTCATAAAACTTAGTTTCATTGCAATAACGAAATTGTTTTGTCAACTGTAAATGTTGACAAAACTCCAAAATAAATAAATAATAAAAATAATCAATAAAAAGTACTTCCTTCTTTTTTAATTTTTAACACATTTTTCAACACAATTCAAATTAATTAAAATTGTTGCAGGAACGAAAAGTAAGTTCTTGCAGCAACGAAATTAAATTTTTTTAAAGAAATCATGAATGAAATTTTTCGTTGCAGCGACTACCAAATTGTCTGTTATACGAAACTTTTCATTGTAGCAACGTAAAAACATTAACGAAAATTTTTCATCCATACGACGAAGCATTACTCTTTCAGTGTAGTACATAATATATAGCGAAAGGGACTTCGTTCCAACCGGGTGTCGCCTGACACCTTATGTGATTTTTTGTATTTATTTTTGGTAAAGTGGTAAAATTCAATTTTATTTGTTTTAGAAATGATGACGTTCGTGGGGCTCTCTTGAGTATAAACTCAGATACAATTAGCTTCAATGAACTACACCCACCCGATACACCCACCCGATTGCCAATAATTCTTTGTTATATTACACATCTGTTCAGTATTATAGTGACCACATCTTCCTATCCTACGAGTTGAAAATGTACCAAAGTGCTTCCACTTCCGAAGGCGGATGCAGAATTTCCACATATCGTGATCTTACCATTCCTATCAAAAGCCTTAGAACATTTACTAATGATAAAATAATTGAGTTTATTACAGATAACAAGCTCCTTAAGATTACTCAATTTGGAATTCGTCGAAAGTTATGTTGTGTTAATGAGCTGATGAAAATAACTAAGGATGTTCGTTCCTATTTGGATGATAATAATATAGCTTTCCTTATACTAACTATTGAACCATTCTAGGCATTTTGCTTAAACTCCAGAGATTGTTTAGTCTTCCCCCTACTGCATTTCCACTTACGTTCTCGTATTTAGACGCTAGATGTCAATCTGTATGATTTGGGAATAGAATAGAACCACTTCTTGTTGATTTACCATGGTCAGATTATGGAACTGTATAATATACGGAATGCTTCGTAATCGTTGGTGTTCCCAATGGTTTACTACATTCCCTATCAGGATGGTATTGACAAAAAGTTATCTGGTTCCAACGCTGTTGTATGGTGCGCACTTTTTGCATATTGCAATTTTGACGCTAACGGAAATTAAATGTAACATACAAGAACATAGCGCGATACATTTTTAGCCTTAAACGTTTTGATAGTGTCTCTGAGTTCTCAAGGCGTATCTGTGGAGTATCATTTGGTAGCTTGTTAGTACGTAAATCATTAATATATTTGCACAAGGTAAGAATACATACTGGTTGTCTGGTTTATCTCTATAAAAAGCTGGTCTTCATGAGATCTACCAGAGGCATGCGAGTTTTACAAATTAAACATAATACCCATTTATCTGAACGCCAATTCTTTAATAACGCGATTCATATTTGAAATAAATTACCTTTATTTTTACAAACCTCTAGCAACGCAGGGCAATTTAAAACAGCTTTGTTTAACCACTTTTGAAATTAATAATAATTACAAAAAACTAACTTTAAATTACAATTTTCAATAACTTACAATGTTAATAATTAATTACATTTTTTACTTTTTGTTATTACTTCACTTTCCAATACATAAACGCGTTACCACCAGTTGGCCGATCGCTCCCATTTGGTAACGCTAAAGATGATTCCATTCCAAATATTGAAATATCAAACACAAAAATAAATTATCTGCAACAGACAGAGTCCTGTTTACAAGTTTTACAAAGCAACAAGTCATTTGTGCAAAGGTTATTTTTCAAAAGCTTGAAAAAAATTGCAAAATAGTGAAGAGTGGAGTAAATCAAATAGTAAGTTATAACTTTTTATAGCCTTGCTGTGATTAAGGAAAAGCATATAAACAAATAGGGCTATTTAACTTGTACGTTAACCAATTCAACAAAGAAAATCATTTTACTACGTTTTTTATGAACCATGTTAATGCGTTACCACATGGGTGCTCTAGGGACTACATAGAATTTTTTGAATACGTTATTTTATAATTATTCTCAAGAAATTATTTGTCTTTCACATCAAACATTTTTATTGAACCACCACTAAATGATGCTGTTATAAGTGGAAACGATGATTCTGAAGAAGATGGAGGTGGAGTTTAGTTAAACTCCTGTTGCGAATTTGTCTTTAGAAATGGTCACCGTTTTACTACTAATGTTACTGATGACAATAACAATATTGATATTGAGGAAGGCTTACTAGACGTTTTGCCTCTGATGCGAATTTGTCTATTGGTTTGCTAGACAATATTATAGTATCTGAATCTTAATCATCTATATCCATAAATAAGATAAAACCTAATATTTGGCCACTACCACAGGCGAACAGAGATACAAACTTCACTTGGATAACAAATTCTACAGCCACATCGATTCCAATTTTTCCTCAAGGTAACTATAAAGATTGCAGTTGCATTCAGCCACATGAATAGTTTGAAAAGTTTGTCAATGAAACTTTGATACAGTACATTCCTAATAAATCGAACGATTACGCAGTTTTTCGAGGAAACCCGAACCAAAATACTACGTTTATTGGAATTATATTAGTGAGGCGATACTGCGGTCCAAAAAGATTTAAACATATGTAGTCCATTGACGGAGATTGGAAAAACAAACTTGTTTATGTGTCGAGACCGATTTGTTGAGATATGCAACTGTCTTCACTTTGCACGTTCAGTATAAAAAAATTCGCAAGAAGATAAAATGTGGAAACTTCGATCGATCACAGATAACTTATATGCTAATAAAGGGTTTCTCAACAGAGACGCTACAAAAGTAAATCGATAGGGACAGCAAACGACGCCATATTTTTTCCCGCTCTTTTGACATTTCTCTTCTGTAAGGTTTGCCATTTCATCATGGAAAGATATACGAGCCAACAACGAGTCGAAATTATTAAAATTTATTACCGAAATTTGGAGTCAGTGGCTTCAACTTTAAGAGCGCTACATCCAATTTATGATGAGGCTCATTTCTGGCTGAATGGCTCCTTCAATATGCAAAATATGCGTTATTGGTCAGACAGCAATCTACACGTAATCCATGAGTCGTCATTGCATCCCGAAAAAATTACAGTTTGGTGCGGTTTATTTGCCCGCGGCGTCATTGGGCCGTATTTCTTCCGTGATGATCAAGACCGGCACATTACTGTGAATGCGAATCGCTACCGTTCAATGATAACCGAATATTTTTGGCCCCAATCAGATAATATGGACTTGGAAGGCATGTGGTTCCAAAAGGACGGCCCCACAAGCCACACAGCGAATGCCACAATCAATTTATTGGAAACCAAGTTTGGTGAACGTGTTATCTCACGAAATGGCCCATTCGATTGGCCGCCTCGGTCGTGCGATTTTACGCCGTTAGATTATTTCCTGTGGGGCTACGTCAAGTCTATGGTCTATGCCAACAAGCCAGCGACGATTGATGAACTTCGTACGAATATCGAACGTGAAATTGCAGCAGTATCGGCCGATTTATGCTTGAAAACCGTCGAAAATTGGGTTCAGCGTCTGGACTTCTGCAAGCGTGCCCGTGGTGGCCATGCAAAAGAAATCGAGTTCCATACATAATGGCATCGAACGAACTTTCACAGGAATAAAAAATTTCATTGGTATCTAAAACCGGTTTTGTTTTATTTAAAAAAACTTTTGTAGCGCTCTTATTGAAAAACCCGTTATGTTAAAAAAATTTCATGTGGGACAAAATCTGTCATTCGACGAAATTATGATATCATATTTGAGAAAGCACGGGTGCAAGCAATATAGAAAATGAAACCCGATTTTGAGACTTATCAAGTCCAAAACCTACGAGCAAATGAACAATATGAAAAGTGTTTTGAAAGTGCACCGCTCCTTTGATAAATATAATTGATGATTTTTCTGAAGAAGTACAAAATTTTCAATTTTAAAATCCAGGCTATATCGCCACAGGCAGTATTCCCATTCCCATTGACTGAAAAAAAAAATTATTTAAAAAACGAGATTTGGTTACTACTGCTTCTGTGAGCGATAGTAGCATACATTTGACAAAATGGGTGGACAATTCGGCTGTCTCCATTGCATCAACAGCAATCAGCGTTACTCCACCATCAAAATAGTCCATGTGTTGTTTGTCCGTGAGTTGTAATAGAATACAAAAAGGACATGGCTGGAGTTGATCGCTTGGATCAAAATGTGAGCCTCTATCGAATTGGATATACAGGAAAGTTATGGTGGAGCAGCATTATCACTTGGCTAATCGATGTTTCTGTTCAAAATGCTAGGCAGCTACATCGAATTGAGAAAGGTAATTTGAGTCAATTAGTGTTTCGACTTCAAATAGCTAATTACTACTGCAAACATTATGGTAAAAAATCCAAAACGAAGTCGATGTCGTCCAATACCCAAACGACGACATGACGATGACTCGGTATAGACAACGAGGTGGAAAAGATCACCTCGTCATTCCAATTTCTAAGTGAAGTCGTTGTACTGGAGAGTTATGTGAAACCAGTGGACGTACTGCATGTAGTAAGTGCGATGTCGGCCTTTGTGAAGTTGCTGAATAAAAATGATAAATGTTTAATTGAGGAAGGCACTACTTCTGATCCCGAAGATAATACTGCAATCGATCTTACCGACAGTGAAGAAGATGAGAATGCAGCTTCACCCGAGAAAGTAAGGCATAGTGATGCCATTAATGCTTTCCAAACGTGCATCAACTGGGCAGAAGAAAATGGAATTGAGCACACCAAAGTATTTATTTTAAGGAGATTGCAAGAACAAGCTATTGACTTCAGTACAACAATTAAAAAATGAAACAGCAGACAGTTGTCCGAGGCCTTCGGCCACGGACTGTCCCTGCAGGCTGTGTCAGAGACACGGCCATTAAGTTTAACCTAGAATACGCCATCCGATAAGACAGAAATCATATATAACAATAAATGATAAATAACATAAGCAAATGAATTTATTTATTTGATAGTTACTTTTGATAATATACATAAGCTTATGGTAGGAAAAATAGGACAAATATGTTTTTAAATTAAAAGAGTAAGGATAAATGATAAATAATAGACGCAAATCAATTTGATTTATATTTTTTATAATTATATATCCTTGTTAAATTCAAATTCACAATTAACATTATGTTTCACTTAAGTACATAAGTAAATATACGAAATTTCAATTTTTCATTAATCAAAACAACAGCCGAAGGTTTGTGTCCACACTGAAATAGCAGCATGGTTTGTATTCACGCTACAAACTCAAACACTCAACCAAACACCACACATATGTTTGGTATATGTGTTTAAACAATTTTCATTTGAGAAATTTAAATATTAGGAAGATATCACCCAATATGAAATGTATATCAAACGAAAGATAACATCTTCATTTACCTATAAAGAAAATTTTAAAAAAAGTTATCTCGCCGTTTCCTCATAATCAATGAAATACAGATTACAACAATAACAATCTGACATGACTCCCTATACCGTAAGGTAAGACGTATTCTACGCCAAAAAAAAGACACATATTGGAGATTTTGTTTCTAAAAATAAATAATTTTGCTCATGTATGTAAATTTTTTCCTTTTTTTAAAATAAATGAATTAATATAATACGAATAGAGTTTAACTTGCTACTATGCTAATATTTATGAAAAGAAATATAGATTTCGATATAACGAATTTTCGATATACCGAACGACCCTGGACATTATATCATTCGTTATACTGGACCACCACTGTGCTAATAATGCATTTTAATTTTCTACGAAATCACACAGTGGGCAATATCATAAAATGGGTAAAAGAAGGGTGATTGATATTAATATTTGATATTTGTTTTTTTGAAAATATTTTATATTTTTTTCATATTGTATAATTAAATGTTCATCAATCAAAACGTATTAATCGCAACATTAAAACATATTCATCACAGTAGCGTAACATATCCACCGCAGTGACGAAAGTTTTTCAGTTAATGCAATCTACGAAGGAAAAATGGCAATTTTTTATCAAAAGTTTACTCTTTAGTTACAATCCTAGTATTATATTTTTCTAACATAAAATTAATATAAATATAAAATCTTTAAATTTTAAACCTTTTAAGAAGGGGTATTTGCGCGTCAGGCGTCAATCGTCCTATATCAGCATTTCTTAATAAAAACACGCAAAACTTTTTCTCAACGTTATGCATTTTATTGTGTGATCATAAAATATGGGTGAGGCCACCTAATGTTTCCACAAGAAATATTTGAGCAACTGACACTCAGAACGTATCTTATAGCTTTAATGTATTTCGTTGTGTTTAAGAATAAGTAGAGGGGTATGTAGCCAGAGGACTGAAACCTTATACCACTAACGACTTGTTCCAAACAAAGCGGCTCACCAACTGAACTGAAATCTACAAAAGTATCGTCTTATACCCTTTTCACATTTACCGCGTTTCAGCTGAAACGCCGGCGTTTCGCTCTCTTTCGATGATTTCAGCGAAACACACTTTAATTGACACTTATTTCCATACAAAAAAACGCAAACATTATGCTCTTTTTACTGTAGTTTGTTTGAAATCACAGTAAAAATGAGAGAGAGCACAGTGTTGTACTCCAATAGTAGTTAAAAAAAGGATTAAAATGAAAAAATTTCCATTGCTGGTTCAAAGCAAATGTCAGAAAAATGAGGGAAAACAAATCTGTTTGTTTACATTTCTAGTTTGCTTTGTGGTGGTAAGTACTTATTGCAATGTGATTTATGTATGTATGTGTCAATCTTATTACACAGTGCAACACGAAAAAAAATAACCATATACGGACACCACTACGTGATAAAAGACTAAAAAAAAAAGACACGTGTCTCCCAATTTTTCCCAAAGTCATGCACTTTTTTTTATGGGCCGCCAAAGATTTGGGGCCTAGGTATCATTTTCGTAAAAATGTGATCATTTTCTCAGACTCATATCTTGCAAACCGTTCAGAATTTCGACTTACTCTCTGAGGCAAAGTTGTAGCTCTTGTCACAAAAATTGCGAACATATAAAATCAAAAAAACTTCACCTTCCAGACCAAAATCGCAAAAAACTTAAAAAAAAATCGATTTTTTTTACGTTTTTTCCCGTGTTCAGGTCCATAGGTAGCAAACCGTTCAAAATTCAAGGAAACAATCAACTACAAAAATTTACCTAAGATCTCAATAAACAAATTTCTAGAACATATAACCTTCCTAGAGATGATTCTTAACACTGTTTAGGTAGCACGCAAAAGTGTAAAATTTGCCGAAAATTTTTTAATTTCATTTTTTTTACCTTTTTCTATTGTTCAGGTCCATAGGTAGCAAAAAATTAAATATGCCTGGCCAGAACCATGTGTTTGTCCAAGGGTTAACACCGTTTAGGTAGCGCTTAGGTATCACGCGATCATGCTCCGACAGCAGCAGCACAGGCAATGCAGTAAGCTCAGAACACGCAACAAGGGACGCAGCACACAATACAAAAGCGACACGACGCTCACATCGAGGCATTACACAGCGCGACGTCAACGAGAGGTCAGCGGTGAAAGTTATAAAGTGAAAGTGAAAGTAAAAAAAGTGAAAGTGCTACAGTATAATTCGCACACAACATTGGCAACTGACAATTTCAATATGCAGTGTGAAAATATTGATTTATTTTGCTACGTTTGCGGTCACCAAACCAGAAAAAAAACATCTACAAGATTTCAGAAGGAAAAGAATCTTTTAACTAGTGAATTCAAAAGAGCATATACATTGTTTTTCGACGAAGTGGACTTGACCGGTGAAAATTACACACCTAATACAGTGTGACGCCAATGTTATAACAATCTCATGGCATGGTTGAGTGGAGGCAGAGGTACTATGAAGTATTGTAAGCCGGTAAACTGGATTAATCGCCCAAGTGATCATGATGCAACCAGTTGCTATGCATGCGTAAATTACACATGTCGTCTAAATCGACATTCTGAGAAGAACAAAATTTATAAAGCAACTGCAACAGCCACACTACCAGTGCTTGCACCTGAAAGTTTCGTATCACCAAGGCCGCCAACTCCAGATCGTACTACAGAATTTACAGCAATGAGTACAGCAAGTGGTGTTACTTATGAAGATCCATTTGATACCGATTATGAGCCCCAACAGGGAAGAGATGAACCACAACTAATAACACAAATGGAAATGGATTTCATTGTGGCCATATTGGGATTATCGCATCGACTTGCAATATTTTTAAAGCAAAGAAAACTCACACATGCTAATGTTAACTCTACGGCGTACCGCAAACGACAAGCTGAATTTCAGATGCTCTACACGCTAAATGATGACAATTCGTTCGCTTACTGCAACGATACAAAAACTTTGGTGGTAAAAATGGGAATGAACTACATCGCTAGTGAGTGGAGATTATTTATTGATGGTTCTGTTTCAAGCTTGAAAGCAGTGTTGTTGCATGTGTCGAACCGAAAACCTTCCATTCCGCTAGCAATGGGTATCAACATGAAAGAAAGCTATGAAACATTGAAAGATATAATGGAAAAAATCAAATATTACGAAAATAAATGGAAGATTTGCTGTGATTTGAAGGCTTCCCAAAATTCTTTTGTTTTCTTTGTAATTGGAATTCACGCTCACCTCTGAATCAATTCCAATGTAACTCGTGGAGGCCAAGAGGAAGTGTGGATGAACAAATACAACAACATAGACTGAAGAATGCACCTTTAATTGACAATACTCAAGACATCTTGCTGCCACCGCTCCACATAAAATTGGGAATTGTTAAAAAATTCATCGAAGTGGCCGTTGTAAATTGTCCAAACGCATTCGACTATTTGAAAAGCGTTTTCCCAAAGCGTAGCGATGACAAAATTAAAAAAGGTATTGTAGTAAATTTAAAACGAATTTTTGTTCACCTCATTGTACTATTTTCACTTTGTTAATGTTTTCTTTTCTGTCTTTATTTTTTGTTTTCATTTAACAGGCGTACTTAATGGCCCTGACATTAGAAAGCTATTCAAGAGCAACTTTGATTCATCGCTTGATGAAAATCATTAAATGGCATGGATTTACCTTCAGCGTGTATGCACCAGAGTCTTGGGAGGGGATCGAGACGCGGAACCGGAAGCCAGAGAATGGGTGAAACAAATGCTGCATTATTTTGAGATAATCGGCGCATCGATAACATTAAAGCTGCATTTTCTTCATTTTCATTTTGACGATTTTATCAAACAACTCCCTACCGAATCCGATGAGCAAGGAGAACGGTTTCACCAAACCACAATGCCCATGGAAAAACGGTACAAAGGCAAAAACCTCGACGCATTGCTTGCAGAGGTATGTTGGTGGAGTCACAAGATCACCCTGTATGATGTTAATGAAGTATTTGAAGAAGAAAGAGCTGATGATGGAGAGCAGTCTGGAAGTAACGTGCCTGTGGACACCATAATTGCTGAATCAGAGTCAGATTCGGACGACGATTTGGATCCACAACTTAAGAGAGCGCGATTTGCAAGTCCAGGGCCATCAACATTATAAACATAATACGAATACTTTTTTTTAATATTTTTGTAATAGATAGCATAGTATCTCAATGTTGAAGTAAATAAAAAACAAATGAAATTAAAAAACGGTGTTAAGAATAATTCCCAGGAAGTTTATATGTTCTAGAAAATTGTTTATTGAGATCTTAGTTGATTGTTTCCTTGAATTTTGAACGGTTTGCTACACGGGAAAAAACGTAAAAAAATCGAATTTTTTTAAGTTTTTTGCGATTTTGATCTGGAAGGTGAAGTTTTTTTGATTTTATATGTTCGCAATTTATGACAAGAGCTACAACTTTGCCTCAGAGAGTAAATCGAAATTCTGAACGGTTTGCAAGATATGAGCCTGAGAAAATGATCACATTTTTACGAAAATGATACCGAGGCCCCAAATCTTTGGCGGCCCATAAAAAAAAAGTGCATGACTTTGGGAAAAATTGGGAAACACGGGTCTTTTTTTTTTAGTCTTTTATCACGTAGTGGTGTCCGTATATGGTTATTTTGCCATGACTTAAAAAATTACACACAGTGTTATCAATGAATGTATCATATGTATGTATCAATGTTATTATCAATGTATGTATCATATGTATGTATCAATGTTATTTTATATTTCTTTATTCACAAATGTGCGTTTGTGTTGTTTACAGTCAATACAGAAAACACAAAACAGAAATGAGAAATGTCACATGAAACCACAGTAGTTTAAAAAACCATAATGTGAACACCATGATTTCAAAATGATTTCAAGAGAGCGAAACGCCGGCGTTTCAGCTGAAACGCGGTAAATGTGAATAAGCTATTAGGCAAAGATCCTCAAACAAAGATTGAAATCACAACGTGTGTAAGCTTGATCTCACCAACCGTACTCACTCTTCTAAAGCACGCCATAAACCATGATACAAATACAAGGTAGTAGCATTAGCATTGTTGTAATTTCCATACCCAGTTATTGTCAAAATCAGCTTATAAAAATTTACACAGTCATGTGCAATTGTCAATATAGATAGGTGAAATCAAACGAGAACACACTAGCATAAACAACTTTGACATTCAGTGGGTACGATGAAATGTAAACAAAGGAAATCATATGGGCTGACGCTACTACCTTGTATTTGTATCATGCCATAAACCAAGTAAGTAATAGAAATAACTCAAATAAATAGAACAGTACCAATATGTAAGTGTGTGTATGTATGTTGTGTGAAATTGTTATTTTAAAATAATTAAAACCAATCTATGTTTCCTCGAATAGGAATAAAAATGTCGCGTCCAAAAAAAAAAAATATCCTACAGAATAAGCGTGTTTTGGTTACACCGCTTGCTTATATAATCGCTTGTTTTGTATGAAGCACTTAGCGAAGACTTAGCGAGAACTTAGCGACGCGAATATGGTTGAGAAAAATGATGCAAATATAATACTTGTTTTGTGCAACAATGGTATTTGTCATTGGAAAATATTAAACTCACACACTGTAATTTGGGACGTCGTTTACAACAACTTCATCCACATTTATTACATTATGTTGAGCAAAAGTGCTTAAATGAAACCTTTCACCTTCGAAAATATCAATCTGTTCAAATAAATTGATTCGAGCTAATGTTGACTTAGTCATTGTTGCACTTTTTACAAAAAAATGGGCAGCCACTAGATATTGTTGAAGACAGTGTTTCGATTGAAATTCGATTGTAAAATGGAAATCGTAATTGGTTCTTACTTTTTATTCATTGTAACTTTTTTTTAATACACTAAGCGAATTTATATGAATACGTAATATTTATGATTTTTATATAATTCTTATACTATGTTAATGTTGTACTAAATTATATATATTAATATTATACTAAATAAATTCTAGTCTAACTACTTTTAATCTAACTACTCTAAACTATTTGACACTTCAAAATCATTAATTAAGTAATTGCAAAGGAAGCACCTACTAGCTATTTGCAACGGACCCATCGATCATTGTACAGTTCATTACAAATGAAACCACTACAAATTTTACATTTAATTCAAAGAGTTCGCGTTCCAAGATGGCTATTTGGTTTTTTATATCTTTATTTTGTTGAATAACAAAAGTCCTATTTGCCTTAGACATTATAATTTTAAGAAGTCGGCAGAAAAGAGTAGATGAAGGGTGTATGTTTACCCAAAACGGTTTTTTGGATGACAAATCAATTAATTCTTTTGCCATAGAGAAAATGTTATAATATTATATTTTTACTCACTCAAGTTTGACAAATGCAATGAGAAACATATACTCATCGCTAAATTCTTCTGGTGTGAAATTTAGTTTGTAACCTTTAATTTCCCACTACAACCCATGAAGGTATATTCTCAAACAATCTGATTGGGACCTGCAGTTTTACTCCGGTTCCGAACGGCATTTTAACAAGCATTTGCATGGCAATGTACTCGATAGTCGACCTCAAAGTTCAAAGAGACAAATTAAAAATAATCAATGTTTATAAAACGCATAGTTGTCCATTTTGTCATGAAATACGAAACCGTTTATTAACCGGTTTCTACACCTCGATTTAACCGAAACCCGGTTTTGCCAATAATGAAATATTCGAAGAAACCCAAACTCGACATTTTTGAAAGACCGGTTTTGTGAGTACACTACTCAGCTGACTTTGACAATATCAGGGTGATGGACACAGAAAATAACACAAACCGGCGCTTTACCCTGGAAATCTTTTACATACAACAAAGCTTGAGAACAGCATTGAACATAAACTAAACAGACATTACCTATTAACATTACAAGGACGGAAATGTCATAAGGTACAATGAAATTAATATATTTAAA
Organism: Phaonia tiefii; assembly: GCA_963931995.1. Taxonomy (NCBI): domain Eukaryota; kingdom Metazoa; phylum Arthropoda; class Insecta; order Diptera; family Muscidae; genus Phaonia; species Phaonia tiefii. Next base: position 176,103,852 of record OZ008369.1, on the reverse strand, counting down.
GAGAAATGAAGGCTATGAACGTGTATAATTAAAATTAGAAAGTAGTATCTAACATAAACTAAAAGTTGTTAAATAATTTTTAAATTTTAGACAAACTCTACATATTGGACATTCTTTTTCTTGACTGCCAAAAACAAAACATTTCCCATAATTTTTTTTATCATTGTAACATATTTTTCTATAAATAAAATCCAATTTTTTATACATTAAAATAACGTATTTTTCTTCGTTATGTTTTCAAAAATTGAAAAACAAAAACACTTGAATAGTGTAAAAAATGTGCTAATTTATTTGGATGATGCGCGAAATCGAAAGGTCCACAAAAATAAAAACGTATAAAAAGCTTTGACTTTAAAAGGGTGTATCTTATTCAAAACTGGTTATATTGCAATACAAATTTGGATTTTGTTAATGGAAGTATTACCTATCATTTGATATGCAATTTGTTAACTTTTGTATCTTAAAAATTTTTGATTTATTCCTACTGATCAAAGTACTGCGACGGCGCGCTGCCAAATTCCCTGTTGGCTTCTCATGCATATATGCACAAAAAAGTACAGTAGTTGTCAAAATGTATGAGAAAGAAAGCCATTTCAACTCAATTTCAGCCCAAATTGCGAATGACTTCAATTTCGCGGCAGCTTGAACTTGAAGTTTTCTTTACTTTTTACAGCTTGAAATTTTTACGCTTATAGGGTAGAGTTGCAAACTCTATTTATACTTATGAGCATAGATAAAGTAAATAATAGATATAGCGCGCCTATTGTCAACTTTGTTCACTAGGTGCTGTCCTGTTTCACTGAAGTTTCCCATAATTATCATTGACGTTTATTCAAAATTGTGGGAAATTTTTGTGAAAGTAGTTTAAACAATGGAAAATGTGACTAAATTTTTGTGATTTTACATAATAGCGTTTGTTTCTTATATAAAAATCAATTTCAAAGCCATGAGGCCGGTGATGGTATATCTATAAGAGAAAACCCGTAACACCGCCAAAGATGAACATCCCGGAACGCCTTTTTCACCTAACAACTTCCCCGCCCAAAAACTGTAGCAACTTCTGTGGTCGCAGATGCCAAAACCGTTAGAGTGTCTGAGGACTCTCAACAAGGAATGGTAGCTGAACCGGAGGAAGAACCAATTTATTAGGACTTAGTCGGTGTTGTCATGGCTTTGCAATTCGATTGCCATGAGATATTCTACGTTAAGTAAAGTGTTGTATTCTTGTTTCGAAGTGATATTTTTATTGAAAATAATTTTTTCTTTTGATATGCAAGTTTAGAATTTTTTAACTTTTTTTTGGAGCAATAAATATCCCATTTATTGCTTTCAACGACATCTAGAAAATTACCCATTACACTAAAATTTTCCCAACAATTGTGCTTCATCTATTTGTTTACTTTATCTATGCTTATAAGTATATTTGATAGTGAAATGTATTTTTTTATTATAAACTACTACGATTAAAAACTTACTGAATAAAGAATCGGACAATTTGAAAATACAAACCATATTTTAACATTTTGCTCATCGTAATATAAGTTTTTCAATGTTGGCACATTTTTTTTCACGAAAATTGTGATTTAACGCATGTAAAAAATTACATATTTCCCAGATTTTTTGGAGAAAAATGTTAATTTTTGTTCTTCATTTTAAAGTCAACCTTATGGAAAGACATTGAAAAAATTTTTAATTTAATATAACATATTTTTTTAATTTACATTTAAAAATTGCCAAATTTCGGAAAACAATTAAAATTTATATGATTATAGGGTAAATTTGTAAAACCAATTTCGGGTTAGGAGTAGTTGTTATGATATAAACTACATATTTTTTTTGTTAACTACTACAATTAAAAAAATCACATGAGGTGTCACGGGGACACCCGGTTGGAACGAAGTTCCTTTCGCTATATATTAAGTACTAGTTACTTCCAACACGCCTAAGGCGCCTGTTGAAAAATACCGTAATTTAAATGGATCTTTAAGAAAACATACTTTTTGTAAAATGATGAACTTTTTTTAAGAAATTTTTTATTTATTGAATGTATTCTTTAAAAAAAAGTATATTTTTAGGTCCCTTTTGTAAGAATATGTATATATTATATTTTCCCGAAAAGGTCCTTTTTTTAATGAGAGGTACTTCTTTTATTAAAAGCTAATGTTTTTAAGAAAAGCTACAATTTTTAATAAGAAGTGCTTTCTGTAAGAAAAAGCCTAATAGTATGAATTTGTTTTACAAAGAAGTACTTTTTTTAAGAACAGGTACTTTTTATAGAAGTGGTACTCTTTTTAGGAAAAGGTTATTTTTTTAAGAAAATTTATTTATTTTCAGAAAGCCTACTTATCCCAAGAAACGAAAAGAAAAGGTATTATTTTATTTTTAAGAAAATTTACTTTTAAGAATAGGAATTTTTGTAATAAAATTTATATTTTTTTAGAGAAGGTATACTTTTTTTGAAGAAAAGCTTTTTTTACGAAAGAACATGTACAATTTTAAGAGTAGGTACATACTTTCTCAAGAAAAGTTATTTTGTTTTACAAAAAATATACTCTTTAAAGAAAAGTTAGTTTTTTAAGAAAAAGCAATTTGTTGTAAGACAATGTACTTTTTTGAAAAAAGGTACTTATTTTAAAAAATTACTTTTTTTAAGAAAATATACTTTTAGTAAGAAAATTTACTTTTTTAAGCAAAGGTACTTCTTTAAGATAAGGTATTTTTTTAAGAAAATTTAGATTTTTTAAGAATATCAATAGGTAATTGTTTGGAGAAAATTTACTTTTTTTTACAAAACGCACTTAAGAAAAGTTTATTTTTTTAAACTTCTTTCACTTTGGCTATTCTAAATTTACTTTTTATTCGGTTCAAAATACAATATGTAATAAATAGGCTCCACCTAGAAAATTTCCGTTTAAACAAAAAATATCAACGGATACGTTAGTCTAGACACAAAACCAAACAAAAAGTACGAGTGTACGAGTTGTTTACAGATTTTTCATTTAGCCCCCATCCCGCAACGTGCGATAAGGAACTTCGTTCCAAAAGCAAGTAACGGAAAATTGACATTTCTTAAATATAAATTATTGTTGACGTATAAATTAGAAACTTTGTGAAAATATTCACAGAAATATGATGAATTTAGACGTTCGTCATTTTTTTTTTATTTTTCAAGACGCAATTTTATTCTTTGATTCAAAAAGTAATTTTTGAGAATTATTTGAAAATTCCTATCAACATCGATTTTTACGCTCTTGTGGCTCCAAAACGAATTAAATACAAGGAAGACTTTTCATTTGTATGTAAAGAATGAATAGCTTTTGAGAATTGGTATTTTTTCTGGACGAAGGAAGCACTGTGCCACGGTCCGAAATCAAATCACCCTCTGGTCAAGAGAATACATATATACATATGTGTCTAACTCAGTTGAGTTGGTGAAAATATGCTTATTAAAAGACACCCTTAAACAAAATCATCAATATTTCATAAAATTAAAGATGACAACAATATTTTTGTGGAAGCTACATACATACGTACTGTTTAGTGCCATAAGGACTGGGTGCTTAAAGCAAAAGTGGCACGTGCTATCGGAATACAACATCCAAATTCCTTTACATAAATTACTGCTGATTCTTGATGAACGAGAAAAAATGGCAATTTCCCAACTATACAAAGCACACTTGTGGAGGAGGAAATTCCGCAAACAAGAAGAAAACGAAATCGTCTGACAATTTTTCCGGTCAATAGAAACTGAAGACAACTCATTCAATGACTTCTCAAACCCAACCTAAGCCAAATCGATCGAATGACTATAAAAAAACCAATAAGCGAATGTAATCTAATTGAAATCACGACAGTTGTAATCATGACAGATGTTGATGTGAATTCAAATGAAAGGACAAACCGAAAATTGTTACATTTTCATAAGCAAAACGATGTATACGGAAACACATACGTTCATACACAAACAATAGGGCGATCGAATGGGGCCAAGGACATTTTGGAAATGAAGTGTCTAACCATCCCGGATTACACTAAACGATGTTGATGCCGGACATTTTGATGATGTTATTAAGGTACTGTCTGTAATCATATTACTTCAAGTAAATAGTGTCAGGGTTCCGATTTATATGCAATTCATGTTCGCTGTTATTAGCTGAATCAGTATTGTTAGTTCTTATTTTAGCGAATCAGCAATTTTGCAATAAAATTGCATGGATTTTCTTTATATATTTACAAACAAGTGTCATTATTTTCCCGGCACAGAAACATTTGGATTGGATCAATGAAACTAATTTATCTGAAGTTTCTATTAAGTGACCGAATCACAAGCGAACGTCAATTCATTCTCTAAGAATGAAAAATATATTTGTGATTTTTCATGCGTAGCTGACCACACGACGTATTTCGGATACATTGACATTAGTGGGATAATGCACGAGTTTTAGATTTCGATACCCTAGGGTCCCTAATTTTTTGAGGTTCAAAAAAATGAAGGAGATAATAAAAAATAATGCATGGGGAAGGGGTGGTGTGCTGGCAAATTGCGCCTCTTCCAAATATCCACCAAAAACCCCACAACCAGTGTTGCAGGTTTGAATTTTTTGTGCAATCCAAGCACTTTTTTTGGGAAAAATATGTTAAATGCTTTTCGGCACTTTAGTGTAATATTTTGCAAACTAGTGACTTCCCTCCTTATTTTTTAAAATTTTTGGTCCATAAATTGCATTTTTTGTAGAATGCATGTCTGGTTTTGTGTTTTAATACGACAAAAACTCTAAACGTACTGTTATTTTAAGTCAAGAATTGAAACATATTGTTTCGAGTTTCATTAATTCGTAGATTTTAGCACTGTTTTATTCGCATTAGTTGGTGATGGCGACACTATCGAGTACTTATTCATGAAAGAGCTTCTCAAAATGCCGTTCGGAACCGGTGTAAAACTGTAGGTTCCAATCAGTGAGTTAAAAATTAGGAAGCGCACAGCTCACTGGTTGTGAGAAGCTCTCCCCAATCCCTTCAAGGGATATAATGGGAAACTGTTGTTTTTTAGGTACAACAGTTTTAGTTCATTTTATTTTTCTTGTACAGTTTTACAGCCAACTCTTTACAATAACAGCCCGATTCTGTGCAGTTGATAAGTTCACCATATTGAGTATTTATCAACTTTTGAATATTTATCAAGATTTGGTATTCTACTACAAAAAATAAAAGCTTTTTAGTTGATAATTTGTCAAAGCCTCATTTGGTATTGATAACTCTATTTTATTGTGTGTGTGTATGTATTCAAATTCCGTAAATAGTGCACGCTTCATGTAATGGATTCATAATGGATTCTTTTTTAAAATACATGTATAAATTTACGTATCATTTTAGAAAAATGGAAGAAGAAATAATTGTGTTAATGCTGATTTGTGCAGACGAAGAAAATACGGAAAAAGAAGGCGAAGGCGTGACTTACGAAGATTGCGCGACTCAAGCGATCCTTTTCAGTTGTCGGAGGCAGAATTTACAAAAAATGTTCGCCTGAGTCGTGTTCTTGCTCGGCAATTAATTGCAGATTTGCAGCCTCATGACGCCCAAAGAACATCATTACCATTGACAGTTCAAGTTTTGGCTAATAATTTGATAACAATAAACAAAATCAGCTGTCAATAGAAATTCACCACACTGGTGAATTTCAAAAGTTTTTTATTTATCAATGTTGCCACAGAATACCAACCGAACTTTTGGTTGATAAAGATCTTGACAAAATATCTTGATAAAAAATTTATCAAGAATTCACAGAATCGGGCGTAAGTCTATATTTTATTACCAATTCGCGTTGCTTAACAGAATGACCCAGAAAGCCAAGAACTCCCGCTATTTATACCAACTCACCATACTCAGATGGTGGTATTTATCGTTCTCAAGAAGTGTGTAGAATACCCTTGATTATTGGAAAGACAGGAATTCATAATACTGGTGAATTCATAATACGGGTTTGGCGACTTGTTATGTTGTTGGAGTGCATACTTTTAGGCTCAACACTAATCGCACTGCTATACACAGTAAGCCAGTTAAGTAAGCATGCATATTACATTACTCTGACATAAAAAAAGATTTTAAACGTAAAAAAAATTATGAATTCTCAAGGGGTTGGATTTAAAAAATATGAATTTTAATTTAAAAAATTCGTAATTACAAAAGCGTGTGGAGCTATACCTTTTGTTAGCAATTATGTGAAATTCGCGTAAGGGGAACAAACTACGCACGGAAATCGTGACACCCGATCAAGAAAAAAAGGATATATTGATCCATAGCATGTTGAGTTATGAATTTGGTTCAAAGTCTATTACTGTCCAAACCAAATAGACGATACTAGCTTTGGTTTCTTATGGTGTTTAAAAACGGAAACAGCTTTTGTGTGAGCTCATATGGCGATATGGCTAAGTATTTCAAATTTGAATATGATTTTCCAATTTTAATCTTGTAATAGCATATATTTTTAAATTTTAATAAATTGTATGCAAATGTAGGGCTTAGGCCTATGTTTTGAGTGGAAAATCATCTTTGATCAACGATCAAACATAATTTAAATTCTGAATTAAGTTTTTAGGTTAACAGATGATTGCTGTTTAAACAGCCAAAGTTGGGCATTTAAACTATGATCAAGTGGCCATATAATTTTGACAAACAACAACAAGGAGAACAAACACAAAGCTTCCTTAATTGTTAATTTGAACAATTATAATCACCATCCTAGTTGAAATAACAATAAAAACGTATCATTTAACTCATATTGCAGTTAGAACTTTATTTCTGCTCAAATATTCTCCAATTTCATTAAATATTTTGTATTTTTTCACTTCCCTTATGTTTTGCAAATGGCGACAGTTTGATGCATCGTAACGATTAGTCGATAAATGTATGAATACCGGTTATATTTCGTAGCAGTTGCCATTGTTGCCACATGGTGGTAAGATTATTTGACAAAGCACTGAAAAACTCTTTTCGTATTTAAAGTCAGATCAAACATAAATCAAAATCAACTGATTAACTATTTAAATAACCAATCAAAACTTGGAACCTAATCTAAATTAATAAGTTTACATATTCATTTTGAAACTTGTATTTATCAAAATTTTTTAAATAATTTGAATACAAATCATATTCGTACGTATCTGTTATTTAAAGGAAATTAAACAAAAATTTTATTAACTGAACGAAACATAATAATATGTATAGTCTAAGATATTACGATTTCATATCGAAAATAATGCTGAAAAAGGCCGAAGTACAGCAATTTCTAATTGTTCTGGTTTTAGCGTTTTTGTTTTGGAAATTGCGCTGTTTTTAAATTCTTTATATTAACTTCACCTGTCTGTACGCAAGCATGCATGCAGGCCGAAAAAAATTTTGGATTGATTTTTAACCCTTTTCCGCCCCTGATCCAACAGCAGGAAAACTAATTGCGATGATGGCAAAAATGAACTAACAAAATATGGGTTGGCGTGGTACCTCACAAATTAAAAATCCACTATTTCTGCTCCTGTTAACGGGATTTGAACAAAATTGGATATGTTGTGAGGTACATATATTCTAAGATCTGCTGTAAATAGCTGCACTACGAATAAATATGGGCGGTATTGGACAGAGGGGCGTGGTACATGGTTGTTTTTTTATTTATTTATTTTTTCATACTGTGGGTTTTTTATTGAATCTGCTCTTAAAGGGCCTAACAATAGGTATTCGAATCTTATATTCTAATCAGTTTAATTCAATTATTATTAATTAAGTCTGAATTATGGCGTCAGGGATTGGTTGATTTATAAAACTGATGGGAAATCTCTTCTTCGTAGTCGGGATGAAGTTGTTGTTATTGTCAAGTTTCTTGCCAGAGGGTTTGTGTGCTGTTCCAGTTTTTGATTATGACTCTGTTTGATGCGCTGCAGTTCGTCTCTTACAGCAGATATCTTTAAATCTTTGTGTAGGTTATCATTTCTAACATACCAAGGGACACCAGTAATTAACCGTAGTAACGGGTTTTTCAATAAGAGCGATACGAAAGTTTTTTTTAAATAAAACAAAACCGGTTTTAGATACCAATGACATTCTTTATTCCTGTGAAAGTACGTTCGATGCCATTATGTATGGAACTCGATTTCTTTTGCATGGCCACCAGACACTGAACCCAATTTTCAACGGTGAACCCAGACGTTGAACCCAATTTTCAACGACGCTGAACCCAATTTTCAACGGTTTTCAAGCATAAATCGGCCGATACTGCTGCAATTTCACGTTCGATATTTGTACGAAGTTCATCAATCGTCGCTGGCTTGTTGGCATAGAACATAGACTTGACGTGGCCAATCGACTGGGCCATTTTGTGAGATAACACGTTCACCAAACTTGGTTTCCAATAAATTGATTGTGGCATTCGCTGTGTGGCTTGTGGCGCGGTCCTGTTGGAACCACATGTCCTCCAAGTCCATATTATCCAGTTGGGGACAAAAATATTCGGTTATCATTGAACAGTAGCGATTAACATTCACAGTAATGTGCCGGTCTTCATCATCACGGAAGAAGTACGGCCCAATGACGCCGCAGGCCCCTAAACCGCACCAAACCGTAATTTTTTCGGGATGCAATGATGATTCATGGATTACGTGTGGATTGCTGTCTGATCAATAACGCATATTTTGCTTATTGACTAAGCCATTCAGCCAGAAATGAGCCTCATCGCTGAAGATACCGCTCTTAAAGTAGCGCTCTTAAAGTTGAGGCCAGTGACTCCAAATTTCGGTAGTAAATTTTAATAATTTCGACTCGTTGTTGGCTCGTATATCTTTCCATGATGAAATGGCAAACCTTACTGAAGAGAAATGTCAAAAGAGCGGGAAAAAATATGGCGTATTTTACTGTCCCTATCGATTTACTTTTGTAGCGTCTCTGTTGAAAACCCCTTTATTTTAGACTGCACTCTTTGTGTTACTTCGCTGTTACTGGCGCTAGCGTTTCCCCATATATAGGACCCATATGACCAAATATGCTTAATCACCGTGTTGTAAATCTGGACCTTATATTCTAATCTCAGCCTTGAGTTAAGTAGCCAATGCAGTTGATGCGCCTTCAGTTTTATTTGTGTCTTCTTGGCTTCTATATGCCTTTTCCAGGTTAGTCTACGATCTAGATGTATACCCAGATAAGTAATATCATCACCTAAGGGAATTGGTACACTGCTGAGTTGTATTTGTGGGCAAGTTCTTGCGTTTAATGTGAACGTAATTTGTTTGCTCTTCGTCTCGTTTACAATCCTCCAGTTAGCATTCCAATATTCGATTGATGGAGATGTAAGCTAAGATTTCCGGCGGCTTTACATGGGTTTCTATGAGAGCTCAGTATTGCCGTATCGTCTGCAAAGGTAGACGTAAGCAGATTAGAGTTGGGTAGTTCATGAACTATCTAGTTCATTTAGGCTGACCAGACATCACAATCACGTACATAATGCACATGTTCGATACCGCGAGTATGTTCGTGATTTTTATGTCCGGGCACCTTAAATGCACGAGTTCGAGAACTAGTGAACGAGTTCGACACAAGTCTAAAGCAGATCGCTTCTCTTGGGGAGGTCAGCTGTAAATATAAGAAAAAGAAAAGGACCGAGAACATTTCCCTGCGGGACCTCGGCATATATTTTGTATTTATCCGTAATTATCTCTCCCTGCTTGACTCTAAAATATCTAATTTCCAAGTAACTTTCGAAGAGGGAATGTGTATTAACTGGCAGATATTTTTTTGAGCAACATCGAAGAATACAGCACAACAATATTCTCTTTTTTCATAAGCTTTTCTAATCTCGTTGGTCAAACGATTTACTTGTTGTATAGTACTATGGCCCTCCCTAAAGCCAAATTGGTGATCAGGGATGATTTTATGAAGCGAAGTGAGGCTTTTAAGTTTTGAAAGAAATGCTCTCTCGAAGAGTTTTGATAGGCATGGTAACAAGTTTATCGGTCTATATGATGAAGCTAAAGTTTTGTCCTTCCCTGGCTTTAATATCATTTTCACTAGAGACATTTTCACGCATTAGGGAAATAGCTATATTTTATTATAGTATTGAACAAACCTACGAGTAACTCGATAGCTATTAGCAGAAGTTCTGATATTATCCTCTGTGTTATTAGATCATAACCAGGAGCTTTTCTAGGATTTGCTGTTTGCTTTATAATATTGACAACCTCCCCGACCGTTATATCCAATGGGACTATAGATGTTTCTTCACTCAAGTGCTCTGCAAAAAGTTTAGCTTTTCCCTCATCTGTTGTAACCCAGCCACCATTTATGTCACGTAAAGGAAACTTTGTCTCAACTGGTGTTTCAAGATTTCTTATTGACTTAAACAAAGAAAAATTTGTGGATATCGTGGGAGTCAATCCCTCAACATATTTTCCATGTTGAAGATCATCATCGTTTTTCAAGGCTACTCGTAGTCATCTTCTGGCAAGTTTGAGTCGAAGACTTGTAGTAGGGGATCTATATGCCTGCCAGTCTCGCCTGGCCCATCGTTTCTGATTTACCAAATATTCTATGGCTGCATTCGTGCATGTGTGTGTGTGCTCTTGTTTATCGTCCTGAAGTGGGGTTGCGTGAAGGGCTGCACCCTCGAGCAAACAGTTAAAATTGGTGATGTGATTTTCAATACCAAGCTCATTGTCTATACTTTTGTTCAAAATTGGGACATGGGTGCTTATGTATTTTCTGTATTTCAGCCAGTTTGTTTTCTTAGATGTTAGCATCATAGGGGATTCAATCTCGTAAACCGCGTCCATTGAGAATATAACAGGGGAATGGTCTGAAGACAGTCCGGTGGACGTTGATTGCCGACGCGTTAGTCTTTGAAATTCCCCTAATTATGGCGAAGTCAATTAGACCAGGCTGCGGCCAGTACGTTGGCTGACAGGGAAATAGGTAATCGATCCCATTTAGTCGAGACATGATGCAGTTGTACAATTGTCTACCTTTTGGGTTTACGAGACGGGAGCCCCAGTGAGTATGTTTGGCATTATTATCTCCGGCGGCTAAAAATGTGTGCCCCAGTCTTTGAAAAAAGCTCGTAAACGTATCACTCGATATCGAATATCTTGGCGGGCAATAAATTGCCAATATTATAATTGTCTCGTGAGAAATTGAGACGCGAACGGTAGCTGCTTGCAAATATTTTTCCGAATAGCTTTCTAACACATCGCGCCTAATGCTTTTGCGTATAAGGACACCTGTACCTCCATGTGCCCTGCCATCGGGGTGGTTCGTGCCATAAAATGTGTAATTAGGTAAATTAAAATTATATCTATCTGTTAGATGCGTGTCAGATAATAGCATTATGTCTATGTTTTCATCAATGTACAAATTTTTGGGAAGTAACCTATTTTTTACTAATAATGGCTTGAATTAATTGATTTTGACTTCTCATAAAGTCTTGCATCATTGACTGCATTGTCGACATGAACATGTTCATACTTTGCATAAGTTATCTTATCATATTCTCTATGCTGGCTGCACAGCAGACATATGAGGGGTCTGTTTGAGAGCATTAGCATATGTCATGGTATCAGAAGCTGTCCTAATTTCATTATCCCGTTGAGGAATATAAACTGATCAAATTTCTAACTCTGGGGCTTTGAATTCACGAGCACGAACTGTCCTCAATTTTACGTCCAATTTTTTCTTTAGGTCCTTCTATATTGGACAGTTATTACATTTTTTGTTCTCTTGAGTTTTTATCGAACATATGGACGATTTGTGCAGATCACCACAAACTACACATACTGTTTGCAACCCACAGTATTTTTTCGTGTGCCCGTATTCCTGGCAATTTTGGCACTGTATAGGGCTCGAACGCTTGTGTGGCTCTTCCACAGAGATTGGACGGTGCAGCAAATATTTCAACGCATAAATTGGATGAATCTCATTGCGTTTCAATTTTCTTGCGTCTGGCTCTAGTTCTACTTTAAACATAGGTTGGGGGATCTTGTCCCTGTTAAAAATATTAATCACCGAGCGTACACTGAACCCTTTTTCCTCTAACGCGGACTTAACCTCCTTCGATTCAACATCAGACTCGATGCCCTTAACTACAACACATAAGCCCTTGCTGCTTTTCATTTAAAGTTTGTGTCTAGAGTAACGTGTAAAAAAACCATGTGTCATATATAAAAATTTATAGTCAAAAAATATGTTTTTATGTTTTTTTTTTTATCCACAGCTTCTAGCAACACTGCCCACAACTGCCCAGGAGTCACCCATATGGACGTGAAATGTAAGACGGAACCCTATTAACTCAAATTGTATACAATTTGCTCCCACCGATTTAACTGTGCCAAGGGTTTTCCTAGAGGATTCAAATGTATGAGCTGCCCCCAACCTTTCCTCGGCACATGCCTAACATCTATTTTCAACTCTTTAGGTGGTCCCTATACAGACTTTTTAATTTCTATAAATTTTTTTATGTAATCGAGAAGTCAGATTGTCAGCTGTTTAATTTGTAGCTTTCATTGGGCATAAAAAAACATGTTTCTTATTTCGAAAATATTTATAGTTCGAAAATGAAAATCAAATTAATTAATTTTTATGATGAGATGGATATTTCTACCGATTTTCGGTGGCGACCTGAAGCGAAAAATTGTTTGTTGTTGCTGTCTGTGGTGACGTTTTTCATGAGTTATTGACTCACTTGTTTCGATGCCAAAGCAATTCTTTTCGCACATTCTAAGCCAACAATATAATATGTAGTATGATCTTGGTTATCATTGTCTCTTTCTTCCTCCATATCATCCCATCATCTTCTTTCTCGCTGTCTTCGTTCGACGATTCGTCAGTATCATCGTGAGGAGACAGTCTCCTCGTATTGTTCGTTCTCTTTTTCATATAAACGAATTGCATTCGCCATTTTCCGTTTGATGCCACTGGGGACATTCCGGTCAAATAATGCAAGAGCAACAGCTTCACCAATGACCTAACACAAACGTCTAAAGAATATTTTCAACAGTCGTTGCGACACAATCTTATGTACAGAAGTATAACCAGCAGTCGCTTTCAAAATACTCAAATCATTTTTTGGAGTTCCGGTTGCTCTGGTGGTGCTAAACCAAGCTTGCACGCAAATATTAACCTCGCCAAGGTCATTCAATTCTTTTTGTACAAACCGATATATTTTCGGAACAAATATATTTTGGGGAAGTGTATGCCTTTCGCCATCCATCGAGTATGACTGATGGGTACTGGTGGGCTGAAATCATGATTGGGAATATTTTCATCAAAAATTAATAAAACGATTTCTAGGAATTCATTGTTGTCGTCGATGATCTACATGGAATATACATATATATTTTGACTTAAACTGGTATAATGCCGCCTACTCCATTATCTTCTATATCAGGACTGTACGGTTTGCCCATTGCTCTTTGAAATGGGCAAATACTGACACTCCAGGCCCAGACTTTTTTGTCGAATTTGGTTTAGAACACTTATTTTAATTGAGTTTCATAAATATAATGTCTGCATGGCAGATAGAAAAGATCTCGTTCCAGCATTAGCTCAATTGGCCAGTGTCCGTTGACTTGGTGCTAAACGCCGTCAGCGATTTTCCACGCACTGTAGTAAAATACTAAATATGTATAAGTATATTTGAAACATAACTTTGATAACGAGGTAAAATAAAAGAGGAAATGGAGCTTACAAAATTGTTGATTCGTTGGATTTTTTACGCAAATCAGACCGATAATTTTTAATCGAAAATTTAGTTTTCAATTATAACAATTCATATTATTTCATTATTATTCATTTGGCGAAGATCTTCGCAGACGACTCTTTTTGATATTTCTATTAAGTTGTTATCTGGATTTTAAGCCACACAACATATTGCAATCGAACCCATTCAAGGACATGAGATAACATCCTACAGCCTTTCATAATTATTTATTCATTTATCTGGGAGCTGTCATCAATTTGTGACCGTCGGTGGTGCAATTGTATTGTGCGCGGCTCTTGTGCAGGAGAACGTGGGTACGATCCCTGCCCTGACCATTTTAAACTTCTTTCGACGGCGGTTACCCCGCTTAGTGACGGCGAACCTATCGAGTATTTAGCCATGAAAAACATCTCAAAAAACCGTTCGGAATCGGTGTAAAACGGTAGGTCCCAATCAGTGAGTTTAAAACTAGAACGCGCATTGCTCACTAGTTTGTGAGAAGCTCTCCGTAATCCCCTTATGGGATTTAACGGGAAACGACTTTTTTATCCTGAATTTGAAACAATATAGATTCTCAACTTACATAAGTACATTTGTGACTAAGTTTTCTTTGGAGTTCGAGGTTGATTCAAGGATATTCGAAGAATGAACTTTTTTAATTTATAATTCATCAACCGACAAAGGCGAGCAGACATCTGAAATAAAAAAAATTAAGAATCACAGCGCCCTCTAAGGGTGTTAATAACAAGATATACCCTCAAAAGGCTGCTTGACTAACTCGATTGTGATCCCAATAAATTTCACATCGGCAAGATATCTTATGGTGTAACGTAATTGACAATACCACGTTTTGTTATTTTTTTAAATTAACTCTCAGTTATTGTATGCAAGTAGATGGCAAGAGGACGACCAAGACTCCGCTGGATAGACAAGGCAGAAGAATCCCTCCGTATCCTTGGTGCTACCAACTGGCGAGAATAGGCGAAGGATTGAGCCAGTTGGAGGGATATGTTGAAATTTATTTATTTATTTAATTCAGTCTATGGACATTCAATAATCCTTACAGACTATAACTTAAAGCCAATAACAAAGTTTAACTTGAAGATATATATTATCCAATATGGACACAAAACGTTCAAAATTACCAAAAATATCAATATTTTGATCAGAAATTTTATTAAATTCATTTAAGGCAAACACCTAGTGGGAACATTCAATTTTATCAAGCCCAGCAAGGCAGGACAATCAACATACCCACAAACTATTTTAGAAATAAATAAATTTACACCCCGCGAAAAAAAATATAAAGGCAACACCATTTTTTGGTTTTTCCAAATGTTGTGAGGAATTTTCAAGTTTTTTGGCGTAGAATACGTCTTACCTTACGGTATAGGGAGTCATGTCAGATTGTTATTGTTGTAATCTTTATTTCATTGATTCTGAGGAAACGGCGAGATAACTTTTTTTAAAAAATTTTTTGTAGGTAAATGAAGATGTTATCTTTCGTTTGATATACATTTCATATTGGTTGACATCTTCCTAATATTTAAATTTCTCAAATGCAAATTGTTTAAACACATACACTCAAACATATGTGTGGTGTTTGGTTGAGTGTTTGAGTTTGTAGCGTGAACACAAACTATGCTGCTGTTTCAGTGTGGAAACAAACCTTCGGCTGTTGTTTTGATTGATGAAATATTTAAATTTCGTATATTTACTTATGTATTTAAGTGAAACAAAATGTTAAATGTGAATTTGAATTTAACATGGATATATAATTATAAAAAATATATGAAAAAATTCATTCATACATTTTTATGTTAAATGAAAGTGCTGTTTGACAGCATCTGAGAGTTGACGTTTAGTAAATTAAAATAAAAACTACTAATCAAAATGTCACCTACACGAAATACAAGAAAGCAACGAGTGGTTGTTATGCAGAGAAATAAATACTCAGGTAAGTTTTGTGTTCCCTTGTTTATATATATTTTTATTAAAAATGTTAATTAATTTTAATTTTTTTATTAAGAATGTTAAGAAATTTGTTGTGCTCTTTCTGTCTTATCAGATGGCGTATTCTACGTTAAACTTAATGGCCGTGTCTCTGACACAGCCTGCAGGAACAGTGCGTGGCCGAAGGCCTCGGACAACTGTCTGCTGTTTTTTTTATATTGTATTAGTCCTTTCAAAATTAAATACTTTTCAGCAAAAATACTTTGAGTATGACTTCTTGAAGGTGAAACAACAAAAATAAACTAATTACTAGTGCGAAATATTTACAAAGGCAAAAGGTTTATTTAAATATTCTAAAAAGTTTCGTAAGACGTTTGGTCTCCATTATCGCTGATAACTTCTATCTTCTTCTTCTTCTTCGATCCTCGACATTTTTCAACTGCCCTCCTGGGTGGTAATCTTGGGTAGGTAAATTAGACGTGAGGTTCTCGATCGGATAGAGATCAGAATTAAGTGCAGGCCAGTCGAGAGTTGATATTATCTCTAGACTCCAGAAATTTTGGAGTTTTCTTAGACCGATGTACTGTTGCGTTGTCCAGCTGGATGATACATTCTGGGACACAAATTTCCTCTCCAGAATTAACTAAGACGACATCCAATAGTCGAATATAATACACGGAGTCCATTTTTGTGGAAACGGAACATATTGGAGTGGTTCCTCTATAACTCATACCTGCCGCTGACGCATAATTTTGGAAAAATCTCTGGAGCGCCAATATTTGTCCGAGCCATCAGGTCCATCCAAATTTAATTTTATCCATCGGGAAATATTACCCCTCATCCAAAAATATGTATATTTCAGTGAATTAAAATCTGGCTAATTCGTGTCTTGGCATGAGCCCAAGTTTTGCATACTTTTTTCCATATGACAGTTTCATGTCGCGTTTCATTATTTGTTGAACACGACGCAACCCTGTTCCCAAGCTCAATTCAGCAATAATTTCCTTATCGGCGAAGTTTTCTTTAACAGAAATCTCTCTTTTCTCTCTTTTGGCGCTGCCACTGATCAGTGGTGTCCTTCCTGGCCCTTTTGTGTTTCCATCTTGGCCACAATATTTTATAAAAATGTCAATGACACAGCTAGATCTTTTCAATCGCCTCGAAATTTCCCGATTGGATAGCCCTTATCATGAAAATTTTTCTCTTTTCCTCTTTACTTAAGTACTTTCCACCAGGTATTCTGTATAAATAAATTTTTTTTAATTTGACCTACATAAATTTTAAAACAATAAAGTAACAACTAAAGAAAACTCTCTTCTGTTTAAATTCCTATTTACTACTGTTCGAATTCCGTTTCTTTTCCATGTTGCCTTTATATATATTACGCACCGGAAACAGAAAAAACTACGTCACTTTTCATTTAACTTGTAAAAGAGATCGAATGGTTACATTCTCTGACATAATATACCTAATGACGCACATATGCATTAAAATTCTACACCATAAATCCAGGGCATTGAGAGTACCGAGAAAAAATATATTGCCTTTATAATTATTTCGCTGGGTGTAGGCTGGTAATGGCAATGTAAATTTCAATGTAAATTTTCGGAGGGCAAAAGTGATAAATTGTTTCTGAATTCTTTCAAGTCGGGAGATATGAGTGGCATAAAATGGATTCCAAATGATGCACCCATATTCTAATTTAGTCAGTAGCGTTGACATGTACACCAATTTTATTGTGTAAGGATTGGAAAAATCACGGCAATTCCGCTTGATAAAGGCAAGTAAAGAATATGCTTTAGGAGCAACCATATTGATATGATTAACAAAAGTGACCTTAGAATCAAAAACAACACCCAAATCTTTTATTTCAACCGTGGATTCTAAAGCTTGGTTATCTACGGAGTATTTTTAAAAAATTGGCTTTCTGCATTTGTAGTAGTAAACCACGCAACATTTTGACGAATTAATTTTCAAATGATTTTTAGAACACCACTGTACAATATTATGGATATCCATTTGTAAGGCGAAATACATCAGCAATGGAATTAATACGTAAACAAAACTTTAAATCATCTGCATAAGGCAGAAGTTGAGAATTTTGAAAAAATAATGAAATATCATTCATGAATAAAATGAAAAATATCGGACCAAGAATGCTACATTGAAGTACACCAGATGTGGCATTATATTGATACAAATTCACGGAATCTATAGCCACAAAACTTATTCTGTTCGAAAAATAATTAACTACCCATTTTAAGAACATGGTATGAAAAACAATGTCAGGCAATTTCTTAATTAACACATTATCTGAAACTTTGTCGAAAGCTTTGGAAATATCCATACATAATGTATCAACTTGACAGCCAAGACTGAAACTAGAAATGCAGTATTCTGAAAAAGCTAACAAATTAGTTACTGTAGATCGACCTATAACAAAACCATGTTGATAGGGTGAGATTATAGACTTAGCGGCAAAGTACACTTTTTCAAATATATATATGGTTTCCCATTACATCCAATGAAGGAATTGGGGAGAGCTTCTCACAACCAGAGAGCTGTGGGCTTTCTAGTTTTATACCTACAGTTTTACACCGGTTCCGAACGGTATTTTTGAGGAGCATTTTCATGGCTAAATACACGATAGTCTCGCCGTCACTATGCTAGGTGACAGCCGTCGAAAGAAATTTGAAGGTGGTCGGAGCAGGGATCGAACCCAGGATCTCAAGTACAAGAGGCGCGCACACTACCCATTGCACCACCGACGGCCACTATGTGTTCAAAATTTTTGGATATATTTGATAATTTAGATATGGGTCTATAATTTATAATGTTATACCTTGCACCCGATTTGTAAATCGGTGTTATGGATGCAATTTTCCACTTATGAAAGAAATAAGCCTTCACTTACAGACTTATTAAACAAAATCAATAGTGGAATGACCAATGCATTGTTACAATGTTTAAAAACTGTACCACAGAAACCATCTCTGTCCAACTTAAAAGAACGTTTCAATTTAGAAATCCCAAACAATATGTCATCAGCTGATAATTGTATCATACCAAAGTCAATTGACGAATTTAAATTCACACTACTTAAAATTGGAACTGAAATAGTCCGCAAATATATCAACGATTTCAGAAGTCGAATAGAAACTTTGCCATTGAAAAACATTTTAGAAGGAACTCCCGATGAATTTCTTTTAGAATTAATAAAATACCAAAAGGATAAGAGTGAATCAACCTTTGACTTGAACGGTCGGAAATTAAATTGAAATTTAAATGTCAAAAATAAAAATTCAAAATAAATTAAAAATTATAAAAGGAGGACTGAAAGTCAATCGAATTGGTGAATTTAATTATCTATCTCCATGAGTATTGAGGGGAGCGATAGATGGACGGATTATTTATGACTTAAACAATGAAGTCAACAGAAAAAAAAGCTGAAAGCGCCTGGCGCAAAAGCGTCTGCCGGCAATACCCCCAGGCTCTCTAGCTAGGAAGAAGGTATAAGCTACACTGGCGATCCTAGGATGGACGTTTATTTGAGTAAAATGTTGGAGGCTTACGCTGAGAGGGAAGCTTGTGACGCCAGGTCTGCAGGCAAAAAGAAAAGGGAGGACGTGGAGTCCCCTGTTGCAAAACCCAAGTTATTGCACGGCGAGGTGGCTAGTGCTGCTGCTTCGGGTACTGCAACGCCAACTGCGGGTGCCTCCGGTGCCGCTACCCCTAGTAGGAAGAAGAAAGTTAAAGAATTGCCCATTGAAGAACTGGTAGACAGTCTTCAGCAGACGATCCACGAACTGACGTTCGAAAATGAAAACCTAAAAAAGAATGTGGAATTCAGGTTGGCAGCCTTGGAGGGCGTGGAGGCTAGGCTGCGTGATAAAGAAAAACTTTTGAACGAGAGGGAGCAAATGCTTAATGGTGCGTTATCCGGCACTAATGAAGATGAAGAACTTAAAGATGTCGATATGGCCAGCCAAGTGCCATATCCAACGTTTGATGCCTCAATGGCGAAGGTTGCTCAAGGATGGGCGCCCTCGGTAGCTAAGAAGGTGGCGCCAGTGTCGTCAACAAATCCTAAAGCGGTCAAATCAACATTGCAAAGTCAAATTCTAGGTAGTCCAGCAAGGCGGTGCCAGCCATAACGACATTTGATGTGAATCTAAAGACGATGCTAAAGAGTGCTGCTGAGGCATTAGGCCATCAAAATTTTACGGTGAGTGAGTTGAGTAAAAGAGTGGTAAATTTTTTCACGGGTACGGTTCAGGGCCACGCTAAATTAAATGATCTATTTTCAAAATTGAAAGTTAATTTCTTCACCCATTCCCCTAAGGGTTCGAAACCGTATGTGACGGTGATTAGTCGCCTGTCCGACTCATTTGACATTGACCAGGTCAAAGAATATTTGACTGGTTTGGACCTCAGGCTCTCAATTTTGGGGCTGACGACGATGTGAGGAGGTAGGTGGTTGCTAAAACTATCTAGGGACTCCGATATCGTCAGCTTCCATCAAATTAAATTTATCCTCTATTGCTCGGTGCGTTTTGAGCGTTTTCGAAAGGGGGGTCCAACCCAGTGTGTCAACTGCCAGCGTTTTGGTCGTGTTGGAATTAACTGCTTCTTTTAATTTTTTAATTGTACTTATACCAAGATGCGCTATATGTGCAAATTTTTTAGCTCAATTTCGAGAGTTCCGGGATAGCGCGCAGATTATTTGTAGTTTAATGATGAATGTATTTATTTATTGGATGCCTGTGTTAAATTGCCTGTTTCGGAAAATATCAATAAACCACAAACTTACCAACGGCATTTGGGATTCAGTTTAATATTCATTTCAAAATTAAAAACATACTTAGGGTGTTCACGGAGGACTGCTTATCAGCTCATGTGCTTATCTCGCCAACAACAAAATACATTGAAATAAAATAAGCAACTTTGAGCAACCTGTGCCTTTGGCAAAAGCTTATCAGCTTATTAGCTTATTTTTAGTGTTGGAAAATACCAAAAATTTAACTTGCTGACAACACTAAAAACACGAAGTTTTAGCAAATGGCATCTCAAATTGTATATTTAAGTATTGGTAGCACTGGTATTTACATCTGTTTTTTGTTTATTTAAAAAAAACAATCAAAATGAGCGCAAGTCGGGGGGTCGGGGAAACCTATGTGTACAAACGCAAAACCTTTAATGAATTCAATTTCCAAAGTACTCATATTGACTCTGAAGTCCATAATTTGTTGTTTAATGCTCTGCTTAGGCATTTTACAAACAATTTCAATTGTACATTGATGGTTTTGATTTCATTTATCGAACAGCTGATTGAAAAAAATAAGCAGATAAGCAGATAACCAACATGGAAGGGTGTTCACGTAGCCCAGAGCTTATTTTTCACCTTTTCAGCACATAAGCTGATAAGCAGCCCTGCGTGAACAACCTAACTGTTTATACAAAAACTTATTCAAAGAATTAAATTCTCTAGAATAACGTTCGAAAAGTTTTTTATGATGTAAACTATTTGTGGATTTATATAAGTTATCATGTTTATTACGTTTATTCTTTAACATCTTAAGACCTCTCGTATACCACGGTAGCTTGTGTATACTTGGAACACAGGGCGGAACATTATCCACACAAATGCTATAAACTGAGGAAATGCTATAAGCTGAGGAAAAGCAAGTATTAAGATCACAACCGTCAAATACCTGTACCCAATTAATTTCTGCAATTAAACTGTTAATAACATCAAAATTACATTTAGTTAAATCAAGGCCATTCACAACATTACTTTTTCTTGAATACAAGTAAAATTTCAAAGATATCTCTAACGGAATATGGTGCAAAAAGATGCTGAATTAGATTTAAAATCTTTCCTAAGCGATTAATGAACCTTTTAATTTGAGCCAAGTTGAGACTGAGAAATTTATCATAACATTAATTTCAAAGGAATTATTTACATTCATGGGGCAGAGATAATCAGCATTGGGATATAAAGCCCATGAAACTTTACTAAGGTTAAAATCACCTAAGACAAGAAGTCTACTATTCCTATTATTTGATGCAATATAAATGACGTTTCGTACATGGGCATCATACAAAGTATCAGAACTATTAGGAGATATATTTGAAACAATTATCAAGAGATTACCATTACGGCCGCATAAATAAATACATAGTTGGTCTATTAATGAATCAGCATTAGCAAGCAGACAAATTGAGGAAATAAATTTATTAACGGCTATTAGAACACCTCCACCCTTAACACAATTATTTCTGGAGTAGTCCCTATCCTTACGAAAAACAATATAAGTTCCAGCACCAAAAACCACAGCGTCAGCAAAATCCGAGTTGAGCCAGGTTTCAACCAAAATGATAACATCAAAGTCAGCGTGGACACAGCTTTATAAACACCATTCAATTTCGTTCTCATTTCTCCAATATTTTGATAATAAATTTTCAGCTTTTCAAATTTACACGCATTGACAATCAAATTGGTTTCATTTCGGCCCCCGTTTTTGGAAAAAACTTAAAAGGTCGAACACGAACATCAAAAGGCCACAATGACGGCATGAACAGTTCATTATAATAACCAGCCGATACACCAAGTTTAAACGAAATTCTCGTTAAAGAATTCACATCAGCATCTTTTTTTATAAGTTTGTAACATACTAATTGATGTTTAGTTACATTAGCGTACTTTTCCACATAATTTAGGATTTGGTCAGTTGTGACGGAAAGCTTAAATGAAGACAAGTGGGCCCATTATTTATTCGGTATTACATCCAGCTCACTATTGGTATTGACACCAAAATCAATACGATGGTCTTTTCTTTTTCTAATTACTTGACTCCATGGCAAATTGTTGGCTGGGATATCGTCCTCTGTTAGGGATGGCACAGAGGAGTTAGAATGTATATCAATTACTCTCTAAGCGGAATTCACACTGCTAATATTCACATTATTGTTAACATTGTGATCATCAATGGCACCGAGATAACCAACAACAGCATCATCATTGGTATCATTTGTAACAGCACACATATTGGTGTTACTAATCTCACCGTCAATGCAATTAGAAACAACAACATTTTCAGCACTATTCGAGGGAGCGATCATAGGATGAGAAGATGTCTTCCGAGATGAAATATACAGATGTGGGTGAACCGGTTGATTATTCTCTAACTGAGTCGACTTTGAAAACCCATTCGGAAGAGAAGAACGCAATTGCAGAATATTCTCAGTATTGTTGTTTTTTGAGAATGTAATAAGATGATTTTTAAGCTCTGTAATTTTGGCTGTTAATGTTGGCATAACAGTAATCAAATCATTTGAGGATTTACCGCAATTGTTGCAGTTAAAACAATGTTTTTAGATTTTTTCAATAGTTTACAATCAGCATCATTATCAATCCCGGCACAGAAATAATGAAACTTCGCATAGCAAATTTTGCATTTAACTAAATCGTTCCCAGTAATTAATATGTTTAATTAATATGTGTAAGACGTCTGACCTCATGAGGTTGTAAAATAGTCAATAAAAGGAAAGTAAGTAAGATTGCAGTCTACAGGCGCTTGTCGGCAGTGTAGTGTCTCGAACAACTTGATATAATGAAACACACCTTTCCACGGTTGAGTACAAAACTGATTTCCTGTATTTAAGAACGGGTAAACCAAGAAGTGATAAGACTAACTTAACGAAACAATAGCGTTGGTAGTTATAATTACGTATTCCAAAGTTGGCACTATACAAAAAAAGAATATAGTTTAAGATATGTTCTTTTTAAACCTATTAACATTAGTGGCTTAGTCATTAAATGTTTATGTAACTATACGTTTCTTAACATGGATTATGTTGCTTAGCCTACTTATCTTATAAAATTAATTAATATTACAAATATATGTAATAATATTACAAATATATGTATAGTTTTATACATTGTGTTTTATACGTTGTTCGTTGTCATTCATATTTCAAAATATGTTTGCGCATTTTTCTTTTCTATTCCTATTATTTAATTTCTCTGATTCTGTTTATATGAACTGTCTTTTCTTCGTTTGTTAATTTGTTGTAAATGGTTACATTGACATCATCAATTTTTTTTACA
The DNA here is from genome assembly GCA_963931995.1 of Phaonia tiefii. Lineage (NCBI taxonomy): Eukaryota > Metazoa > Arthropoda > Insecta > Diptera > Muscidae > Phaonia > Phaonia tiefii. Next base: position 176,080,063 of record OZ008369.1, on the reverse strand, counting down.
ATACAAGGATGTTTGTTATATGGCTCTTTCTGTAATAAAACACTATCATTGACGGCAAATTTTTATATATGTACGTATTTACAAAAGTACTTGTAAGCCTTGTACATTTTTGATAGCAATGCACTATTGTTTTTTTTTCGTTTATTTTGGCATAAACTCTAATTTTAAAGCTATTGAATTGAAAGTTGGTTTGTATACATTTTTTATGCTCCCAAGATGACCTACCAAGTTTCACATGATTTGAGGCACTATTTCATATAGCTGCCATATAGCTGACATGCAACTTGGTGTTTGACCGTTCCATTAAAAATATTGTTATTAAATTTTCTAATATATTTGATGAAAAAAAGTAATAATTATACAAATTCAAATTAAATATTCATCTCCTATTATTCTCTGGTGATTAGTCCTTCATTCTGAAAGTAAAGATACATATTACAAAATCTTAAATAAGTTTGGTTATGTTACTTACTACAGAAGTTACTCAATTTTCTTCTAGTTCAAAATATTCATCTTCTGAAGCAATAACCTCAAGTGCATCCTGTTCTTCATACTCTTGGTCGGACGAATTCTGTGTGGAATCTGGATCATCATTTTCGCATTGAATTTCTTAATGTGGTGCTTGTAATAGAGACATAACTTCTGGTGGTAAGGGGGTTTTTTTTATTGTATTTGCTCGTTGTTTTAAATAGGTACTGGACAGCAACGGATCAGAACTATCCATGGATCTATTAAAAACGTCTGTAATAGTGTCTAATCGATTGCATTTTCTTGCGTGGCCTCTTCTATCGCTCTTGTATAGTGTATTTCGGGATTCAGATGCATGTTCCCCAAGGCAGCCTACAGGAACTAAACAAGTATCTATTATTTGGTGCCCATGTACTAAGACTTTGTGAGCAGTGGGCGACATGGGGTACCAAGGATACTTTTTGTGATATGCCACAAAAACTTTAGCACAGAAGGCTTTAAACTTTTCCGAGTTTATATCGTACTCGCAGTTAATTGTTGTTAAAATGGTATGAAAACTTTGTAGAATATCATAATCAAAATCAAGAATTGATGACAGTAAAGCTGCATTGGAAAATGCTCTTCTCGCTGTGTTGCCATCATTGGAGTTTCCACTGCCATTTGAAAGAGGCTTGTCCACATTTAGCCCCATTTCTTTCATCATTTTTAATTGTAACAGTGTTTTTCGTGCTTTTAGTGTAAGCTTGTCGCAGTCCTTGACATGCCACTTCTTAAGCTCAATTCTATATGAAAATTTTAAAACAAACTCAAAAAAGCGGATCCAAGCGTGTAAAGGACTGATTCCATATTGAAGAGCGTGTGCCTTAGCCATGAAAACCTTCGAGTTCATATCTTTAATGTCGAGCAATTGTTTTGGCTTCACTCCACAGATTGGACAAGACTGACAAGAGTTAGTTCCTGACAATATGTTTAAGACTTTCCCGTCTATTAGTGTCATGTGTCCAGCATATTCGACATATATATGTTGTTCTTTAAATTTATACAAATATATTTGCATGTTGCGAATCTGGGCATCCAAATTTTCCTTTTCAGCTAATATGAGGGCGGTAGTTTCCTTAATGAATTCAATCTTCAATGGCCGTCAAAATCTAACAGACTGCGGAGTCTTATTGAACCAAATAATTTGTTGCGTCTCATTTACCAATTTCAGTGGGACAATTGTAGTAACGAACAGTGAACTGTCAGTTGAAGGACTATCGTGGATCTGGAAACGCTGTTTGTACAAACTCTGGCCGGACGAACCATCATATCCATAGCTGAAGAATAACTTGCAATGTACCACGTTGGAAAGTGTTTCTAGGACCTCGTGTTGCATTTCGAGAATGCGGGAAGATGTATGGGCCAAAAGATATTGTAATGATACATGTGCCTTATTTTCAAAATATTCAATTCCTTTTGGCCTGAGTTTTAATTTAGAGTTAAGTACGGCCGGATATGCCGGGTATATATCACATCCGTGATGTTTTGCATTTAGTTGTATATTTATATACTGACTTTTTGTGAATCCATTTTACAATATAGTAAATGCAAGCGCACTGTCAGCCGACATTTGTTTGGGCTCATCCGCAAAAAGCTTCTTTTTTATTTCATTAACACTCTTACAACTGCCAGCTGCTTTCAAAACAACAGCCAAATCTTTTTCATTAGATTTTTTAGCTGAAACTGTGGCAGCATGTATGAGTAAGGGAGATAAGTTGTTATTCTCCCGCGGCTAATTTTCTTTTCAGACGAGGACCAGCACTTTCGCAATCACATTTTGGTCGATCCACTTTATTTGCTAACGCATAGTGACCAGTGATTTCTATGCATGCCACAAAACTTTAAGGTGTTTTCCCTTAAATATATCCAAAGTTGAATTACACTTCGGCAAGTGCTTATTTATATAATTGACGATGGCTTTCACTTTTTCATTTATTGACTTAATGTTCTCGTTATTTAAATGTTTTGGTCCTATACTTTTCCATATGTGCTGTTGTACGGCGTCCCCTGAGCGATTGTTGTAGCTCCAAATGTCAGCCACCTCCGCACGACTAAACACATATTGTACTAGAAAAATTTGATTTTTTCGAAAACGTGTGGATGCGGACAAAAAAGATTAGTTTCTTATTAATCTGCAGACTTTGGTTAATAACTTCTCACTTACAACTTTTTGCAACGCTTTGCCATGCAAAAGTACTGACCCACGAAACACAACTACACTTGTTAAGCTCATTCTAAAAATACACATAAACAAAACACGGCACAATTGGACCTAAACACATAACAATGACACAAACATTGGTAAACCATAGCTTTGCATACCTGGGCAATCGTTTTCCATATTAATTCTTTTCACTTTTGTGTAAACTTTCGCCAGAACAAACAATCAAAGTTGCTAAATTTTTCCCGCCAATTTCATACAAAACATATGGCACATAATCAGCTGACTTTAACAGCGCGCAAACAGAACAGTGTTGCTCCAAATGTTAAAGTTAAATATCTTTTTATCTAACTAGGGTGTTTAAAAATTGAAAATCAATAAAATTTTAAAATAATTACCCAAACAAAAATTTGACTTTATACCAAAAAAAAACGGAAAAAAATCCACAGTGCAATGGTGAGTATTGACCACCCGCTGATTATCAATTTTAACTTGATTTCTAGTATTTAGCATTCGCATTCAGAATGTCTGGCGCCATTCTCAGCGTTTCTGCGGCGATACAATGGATACCCGTCCATATCCGTAATAGTATCATTGATGCATTGCTTTGGGAATCGTTTTTTACATTTTCCATTGTCCAAGCATGGCGATGTCATGCTAAAAGCTCCTCAAGGGCCATGGATCATGGTTGTGGCAACAATATCGAAAAATTCTCCGTCAATTGTGAAATATGGTATTTCTGCCGAAATTATTTGATCAACTTCTTGTGGGCGGACTTTAATATCAATCCAAATCAAAATGTGAGCATGAGGCAACCCTCACTTATGCCACTCAAGTGAATATATCCAGCAACGTGTGACAAATCAAACATTTTACAATCAAAACAACATTTTCCTTGAACACACCTGCAGTGATATCGTGACGGTGTATTTATTGTTTACTGGTAATAGCAAAGTTTGTAGTTTCTCCCATTATGTAATAAACAAATCTGGACGACCGTAATGGCGTACGTAAGTCATTGCATCTAGTATGTATTCCTACATGTGGCGTGGACTACCGATGTAGCTTGAATGTAGAATAAATGGATTTCCCATGTTGTTGATGTTTATATTGCCATTGACGTTTCCGACAATAGCATCTCGTAAGTGGATTTATTCGTCCGATCGCAATTTAGCCTGGTTGAATCGAATGTATTGCAAACGTTCGCTTTCGTTCTTTGCGTACATGTCCACAATATATGTATTGATGATACAGTCGGTCGCCGATATCGAAGGATATGGTTTTCCTGATAACGTCATATCATCAACCGACATGCGTAGTAGTTCTTTGAACTGACCTTTTTCTTTGTTTCGTGACCTGAACAAATTAAATAAATGGTTTCCTATTACATCCCATGAAGGGATTAGGGAGAGCTTCTCACAATCAGTGAGCTGTGCGCGTTTTAGTTTTACACTCACTGATTGGGACCCACAGTTTTACACCGATTCCGAATGGTATTTTGAGAAACTTTTTCATAGCTAAATACTCGATAGTGTCGCCGTCACTAAGCGAGGTGACCGTCGTCGAAAGAAATGTAAGGTGGTCAGAGTAGGGATCGAACAAATTTATAAAGTAAAATAAATTAAGTATATAAAAAGAATATTATGTATGAGATTGTAAGTGGATCTCGCCGTTTGATATTGACGTGATACCCATCCTGTCCTTCCCATAATATCAGCGGATAATGGAGTGCTTCGTACGAACAGTGTATGTCCCGAATCGTATGCACATTACTATCTAGACGTGTGATTTTAATGGCTAGGCCCTCAACTGGATCACCGGCCATAACAACAGCAACTTCGTCTACGGTTGGTGCGTTGAACCTACCAGCGTCTTCTTCAGACGGTACTTCGTCGTTTATGACGATTTGATAGTTGTCATTTCTCAATTGTGGTGACACTCTTTTGAACAATGGAAAAAATTGGTTTCTATTCCGCAAAAAAATTGTTTATGGTGATGCTTTAGTTGTTATATGGTATTTTATGTTGGCAATAACTATTATTTAATTTGTTTCAATTTATTTAAATAATAAACGATGAAATCTTCAGTTTTCTAGAATTTTGTGTTTAAAAAAACAGATAGAACTTTGATAATTATTTATTATATGGAACTGTAAGAACTTAAATTTGATCAGTTAAAACTTTGTTGAATTAATCAATTTTGAAAGAATCCAAAATTCACAAGTATTTTTTTCATTTAACTTATTTTAGTAATAAGTTTTACTTTTTAAACGAACAACATTGTTAAATAAATTAACTAAAATATGGTTTTATAGTCCGTCTACTTAATTTCTAGAGAACGGAAAAATAATATGGTATTTTTAGTCTAACCGCCTGTTCCTTGATTCTATTTGATACATTTACAGTGACTAGAAAAATTGTGACAGGTTTCCCATAATGGAAGTTTAAAACGATATTTTTTTACCAGCGTTTAACCTTACAACAGACACATTTTTTGAATTGTGAATATGTGGCCTGGGCTACGGGAAGTTACCTACGGTCGGAAAAATTGATTTTTGTTTTTTGAACTAATTTTGTAGAAAATTTAACGATCTTTTCAATGAAATAACCTGCAGACTCCTAACTTCATTTATTTTCTTACAAATTTCGCTTGAAGTTTGAAAGAGCGCAGCGCGACTCGTACTTTTTCACAGCTGTTTGCTCGAAAAGTTGATTTCTGACCATAGGTATCCTTCCATAGACCAGGTAACATATTATAGGAGAATTTCACGCGTGACAGGGCAAATTTGTGTCGCACACGCAACTTTACATAAAACATATGTTTCAATGTTATCTCTTCTGTGGCAAAAATTTCTCAAGTAAAAACTTGTAAGTTCTCCATCACTTAACTGTCAAGAATCTAAATCTCTCGCTCTCTAGTAAAGTCCCGTTCTAAGACTAACATTCCACTTGAAATTTTACAAAAGTCCATAAAAAATGCCTGCGAAATATCGGCGAAACAATTCCGCACGTGTAGTAAAGGGTGTTTTATATATTCCAGGCGGATGTTTTTGTTTGAACCACTCCAGTCCCGTATGCACATATGGTCATTTTCTATCAGTTGATTAGTCAGTTGCATTTTGTACGGGTATAAAAGCTAATCATGGCCGTCGGTGGTGCAATGGTTAGTGTACGCGGCTCTTGTGCATGAGCACGTGTACAGACCATCTTACATTACGTTCGACGACGGTTTCCTCGCTTAGTGATGCCGACACTATCGAGTACATAGCCATGTGAAATCTTCTCAAAATCCGTCCGGAACCGGTGTAAAACTGTAAGTACCCATCAGTGAGTATAACACTAAAAATGGCACAGCTCTCTGGTTTTGAGGAATTCTCCCCAATCTCTTCATGAGATGTTATGGGACACCATTTTCTTTTTTTTTTATAAATGCAAATCTTTTTTGAGCATTTTGAACAAAGTTGACGATGACAGTTGAAATTTACAAAATTAAAATTTTATTACAAAAATTATATATTAATGATCATATTACACTACGTTACACACATTCTGTCCTATGAACCAAATATACGTTTTCGGAAACAAGAGAAAAAATAAAAATACACGTGTATCGTCGATTTTCATGTACACGTCAGAATTTTTTTTTATGTTTAAAGTTCTCTGGTGCCACGCAGTGAAATGGCTCCCTATATTTGTGAGGAAAAAAGAAGGAGTGGTTGGAACATAGACTAACACATACCTAGATAAACTTATTCTCTCATCTGACGTTTCATTTCACACTCTCATCGTAGGTTTGTGGAAATGAGAGCAATTAAATTTAAAATTATCTTACACCAGGTGGAGTTACAAAATATGTTCACTTAACTTTTTCCTGTCGTTTTGGTTTAGAACTGAAAAATTTAAATATATTTTGCACTTTTTTATTGACTTATCGTTGGTATACATTTGTATTGTATTTAACACAACTAGTTTGCCACAAAAACACGAAATTCGGTTGTTGTTCCTTTGTGGATCGTAGTGTACTATTGCCACCATCTGGTATTATTGAACCCATATTTTCTACCATCCAATGTTTACTTTCCATCGTACCTATGACGTTTAATTTATTGAGCGAATAAAATCTTCTATGGTATGTATTTTTCTATGGGTTGGAATATGATGAAATTTAATTTCTAAAAGTATAATGATAAGTCGGTTTCAAAATGAGAATCGGTTTTATTGTACCGGTTCCAGTTCGTTAAAGTTTTTTATTAATTTTGTTAATACCTAAATATTTAATGCCGTGAATTCAGTAAGGCATTTGTTTTGTACCGGTTACAGATTTTATTTTTTTTAATTAATTTAATTAAGCATATATGCGTAATTTCTTTAAAGCGCTTTTCAATAGCCGCAATGTCCTGATGGAACCTTTCACCATGCTGATCGCTACAAGCTCTTAAATCATCTGGGAAAACTCTATATGATTGTGAAGGAAGTGGATCTTTAGCGACATTAAAATGCCCATTTCGCCATATTCCGAAATCATTTCTGGGACAATATTTGTACAATTGGCAGCTCGTTTGTTACCAAGAAAGTGCTCCATAACGGCAACTGCGTCTTTCCATGCACGTTGTTCGATAGCATTCAATTTTGAGGAAAATTCATAATTTGCAACTACTTTTTTTTATCTGTGGACCATTGAAAGCACCTTAAAACCCATCATTCAGAAGAAATAAATTTACTGAATGACTTTTAAAAAAAATACCTGCATGAATCTTTACACCGCTTAATTTCGGAAAAATTTTGCGCGGACTCGCAATCGCCTCGCCCTCACGATCCAGTTTTTTAACAAAAATTGATATGAGACCGAGCTTAATGTGTAGTGGTGGAAAAATGATTTGAGATGGTTGCACCAATGGTAGCTACTCTATACATTCTACGCCTACTTTGTATCATGTGCGTGGCTTTCACTTAAATTCAGTGTAATTCTGATCTCATTGGCGACCTTACCATGTACACAAAAGTCACTGGTGGGTTGGAAATCCACGGTTAACACCCATGAGCAATCCGACCACTTTCAGATCGCAGCATATTTTCCAATTGTGTTATTGGTACTTTATCAGCTCTAATATTAATTCCATGCCGTCGTATGTTTCTTTGAGGTTTGTGGCATATGCGATCAGAACAGATATGAAGCAGCACGACCGATTGCATCGATGAAAAGTCGGCACTCCTCTGAAATATGAGGGTAACCGATTTTTACAAACATCGAATCAATATCATAACAATAAGCCAAGTTTTTTTTCCCGATCTTCGTGGAATTTAAAAAATTTGTCATATGGAATAGTGATACCTCGATCAAAAACATAGACTAAAATCAGCCGCCGCTATATTCTACTGCTTAAAGCGCGATGCAAATAGTTGAAGTTGGCTTGCGTTACTAAATGCGGCACTGCAGTCCCAAGTTCACTGGGTGTTGGTACAAATTCCGAGACTTCTGGACTCTCGCCCGTCGCATTCGATGCAAGAAATGTTGATAGCAGAGTTGGTACCACTGTTGGATCTCCTTCGCTTATTTCGGGAACAACATCAAAAATCTCCACTGGAGCCGCTATAAGTTCTTGTGGTGAGTACAGAATTGCTGGAGCAACCGATTCTAAATTAGCGTAGCGAATTTTGTTGCGGCGAAAGTATTGGTACCCATTAGTGTGACTAAAAGTTACACAAAAGTAGCACAATTCATTGCAGTGCTCCATACGTGATAATCAAATTGTTGGTACAGCGTCCTTTATTGTTGACCTTCCATCAGTAAACTTGCATAAATTTCTATAGCAATAGTCGCATACGACTTCCGGAGTATACCACAAGTAAGGAACATAAACAGACTTGAATATTTTCTAAAACGAGACAATGCAGTGAGAAAAATATTTTGGTAATACTTTTATGAGTTTGAAAAAACAAAACCATAATTAAATTCATGAGAAATCTATGCCGTGTTAACAACAGTTTTGAGATTATTAAATTAGGAGAGTTATATGAAATTAAGTATGTACATATATATTAAAGCAAAAACTGGATATACAATACTAAACATTTCAATATATAGCTAACCACATTAGACTATTGTCCAAACATCATTCTAAGCTGTAAGGAAAATGATTTTATTTATTGAATCAGTACTGTGGATGTGATTTATTAATTTCATTAATTTCTTTGGTTTCTTGTGGAATGAATGAATGATAACCTAATATACCATGAATATACTAAAACTATCATTAATAAAGGAATTAGCAAAATCTTGTTGTTACTGCATTATTTATTTTGTTTTATTCATTTACGCATCAGTTAAGGGGTAGACAATCGTGCTGGCAAATAAAACATGTCATTGATAACAGAATAATTTAAGTGTGGGAGGGATAAAGGGGGACAACTCATGCTTTCGTATGTACAAGCTCGTTCAAAAAGTAGTGTTTTCGGATAACTCTGTTTAGTAAATAATTTTTCAAAAATACAACACATTATTTGTCCACTTTTAAATTTACAGGGTTTGTATTTAATCGATGTGGCAGAATCGATGTGGCAGTGATTGTATTGAATCGATGTGGCAGTGATGATAAAAACACAAAACAAAATGAAAATCCAAAAAAAAATAATTACATGAGGTGTCAGAGGATACTCGGTTGGAAAGAAGATCCTTTCGCTATATATTATGTACTATTTAGTTCCAACATAGAAGATAATGTAAATGGATCTTCATGAAAAGATACTTTTTGTAAAATAATAAATTCTTTTTAAGAAAAAAATTAGTTTTTATAGAATGCATTTTTATACCCTCACCCATAGGATGGGGGTATATATCATTTAATACGTAAAAAAATGTAACACATAGAAGGAACCAAATTAGACCCTTTGTATCTTTGGACGAAATTCGTTTTAGGACTTTTTAAGACGTTTGAGCCATGTCCGTCTGTCTGTCTGGCTGGCTGGTCAACACGATAACTGCCGTTAATCTTTACAGATGACAATGAAACTTTGTCAGTAACTATTATTTGTCAATACTAAGTTTGGGATTGCAAATGGGCGTTTTTACCACGCCCCTTCTGGTACCTCCCATACAAATCGACACATTTAGCACAAAATCATATTTCTTTCAAACCTTTCTTCTGGTAGATGTGATTAGCCTCAACTCTCACACCGGTTAATAATCTGTAAATGCCCACTTAACTGTAGAAAATGGGCGAGATTGTCATGCCCATTCTGGTACCTCCCATACAAAACAGGATGTTCATCAGGGTTGTCAATCCGATAAATCGCGTGAAACACTTCCGACCTTAATGAAATTAGGTATAAGGCTTCACGTTATCAAAAACTAATCACCGATTAAAACAAGGGTGATTTTTCCACGCCCATTGTGGTACCTCCCATACAAAAGTTGTTTGGGAGTCTGGTTCCCGCAATACCAAACCAATCTTTATGAAAGTTTGTACTAGTCAGTATTTAGCCAAATAAAGCTCTCCTATAGAAAATGAGCTGTTTTGCCACACCCACATTCTGGTACCTCCCATATAAAAGTTGGGCGGATGACCGGTTGATCCACACGATAACTCTCGTAAACTACAAACCGATCTTAATAAAATTCGGTACTAGGGAATATTTTGGTAAAAGCTACTGTGTAACTAATAACTGACTATTGTGCAACGCCCAGTTTCGTACATCCCAAACAAAACTTGGGCGTAGTTGGGGTTTGCCGACTCGATATCTCCAATAAATCATAACCGATCTTAATAAAATTTGGTACTGATCAAAATTTTGGCAACAACTTGCCATGCCCATTTTTGTACCTCGCATATAAATATTGGGAGGGAAACTAACTAATTTGGGTATTCAATTATATTTAGTGCAACGTCAGTCTGTTATTGAATATGGTCACCTTTGAGTATGGGCGTTTTTAACAGAACTCCCACGCAATGGATGACTTAGGGTGAGGGTATGATTAAGTTGGTTCACTCGACTGAAACTTATGTACTGGTTTTTCTAAAAGTATATTTTTAGGTCCTTTTTGTAAGAATATGTATTAAATTTTACCGAAAAGGTAATTTTCTAACGAGAACTACTTCTTTTATTAAAAGCTAATGTTTTTTTTTAAAGAAAAGGTACTATTTTTAAGATGAAGTAGTTTTTGTAACAAAAAGACATAAGAGTATGATTTTTTTACAAAGAAGGGCTTTTATTAAGCACAGGTACTTTTTAAAGAAGTGGTACCCTTTTTAAAGGTTATTTTTTTTAAAAAAATTTACTTATTTTCAGAAAAGCTACTTATATCAAGAAAAGAAAAGGTATTATTTTATTTTTAAGGATGGGTACTTTTAAGAAAAGGAATTTTTGTAACAAAAGGAATTTTTGTAAGCAAAGGAATTTTGTAAGAAACCGTATTTTTTTTTAAGAGAAGGTATTTTTTTTCTTGAAGATATAGGTTTTTTTAGGAAATGGGAATTGTTTTTTAGAAGTGGTCCTTTTTTCAAGAATAGGTAAGTTTTTAAAAGCAGGTACTTATCTCAAGAAAACTTATTTTGTTTGACAAAAAGATACTCTTTAAAGAAAATGTAGTTCTTTAAGAAGATGCAATTTGTTGTAAGAAATTTACTTTTTTAAGAAAAGGTACTTATTTGAAAGAAATACTTTTCTTAAGAAAAGGTATTTTTTGTACGAAATTTTACTTTTTTAAGCAAACGTACATCTTCACGATAAGGTTTTTTTTTAAGATAAGGTACTTCGTATTTGTTTTTGAGAATATTTACTTTTTGTAAGAAAAGGCACTTATTTAAGACAATGTTCGTTTTTTAAACTTCTTTCACTTTGGCTTTTCTAAATTTACTTTTTATTGGGTTCAAAACTGCAATATATAAACTAGCTGGACCAAAGGGTGAACAAAAATACAATGTTCTAATGCACCTGTAGTTGGCTGAAATATTATGAAGAAGAATGTGAAATTAATATTTGTCAGAAGTTTATGGTTAGATCTCGATCGTGTGCTGATTTTCCTAAAAGCTTCCCATTATACTATAATAGCTGTACCCGTGGCGGTTCGCTACCCCTGAATTGTAATTCTAATGAAACACAATTTTGTTAATTTATCTCTATTTATTCAAGTGCTCTATGTTATACAATATTTCTAATTTTGTCATCTGGTGCAAATACATATAAGTATAAGTCTGAAGGTTTACCCACACGTAAACACGCAACATATATTGTCCGTGTGAAAAACACGAATTTATCAAATTTAAGCCACTGACTTGAAGCGACTACCCTTGCGATTTGTTAATGGTCATCGCAAATGGAAACCGAATCAGAAACTGCAATCTTTTGAAATCGATGGGCATGGTTGCGTGGAGTCAGGACATCGGTTCCTTTATAATTACCAGTGATTAGAGTAGCCTCTATAAGATTTTTCTGAATTTTTAAATTCTTTATATTAACTTCACGTGTGTGTACTTCACCTGTCTGTCTTTTCCTGTGATCCAATCGAGCTGAAACTTCGCAGGCAATCTAATGGCGACGACAAAAATAAACTATCAAAATATCGGCGAGATTGGATAAAGGGGCGTGATACCTCCTATACAAATCACGAACTAAAAATCCATTATTTCTGCTTCTGTTAACGGTATTTGAACAAAATTGGGTATGTTTGTTAGGTGTACATATTGGTCGTCGGTGGTGCAATGGGTAGTGTGCGCGCCTCTTGTACATGAGATCCTGGGTTCGATCCCTGCTCTGATCACCTTAAAAAATTTTTTCGGCGGCGGTGACCTCGCATAGTGACGGCGACACTATCGAGTATTTAGCCATGAGAAAGCTTCTCAAAATACCGTTCGGAATCGGTGTAAAAACTGTAGGTCTCAATCAGTGAGTGAAAAATTAGAAAGCGCACAGCTCGCTGGTTGTGAGAAGCTCTCCCCAATCCCTTCATGGGATGTAATGGGAAACGGTTTTTTTTTACATATTCTAGAATCTGCCGCAAATATGGGCGGTATTAGACAAAGGAGCGTGGACATATATATAAAGAATTTATAGTCACAAACTATGTTTTTTACGGGTTGGTGTTTTTAAAGTATGCATTATTGGGATAACGATATTTAGGATGCTATCGAAACTGACCTCAATGATATTCCACCATGTCTGTAATTCATACTGTACCAAGAACATATATACCAACACTTATCTTCATACCTCTGATAGTTCGTGACATATAGCCATTTTAAATTTCAAGTGCCACCCCCTTTATCCAATCACTACCAAGTATAGCTAAGGACTATCAGCAGGTCATCAGTACCACATTGTGAAATTTTCATAACAATCGGTCAATTAGAAAAGCCGTCAGGGCTATGTTTGTAATTGGGGCGTAGCACCGCCCACTTCCACCCTGGTTGTAATTCATACTGTATCAACAACATATGTATTTCATCTTCACACCACTGATTGCTAATTAGATATGTTGTATGGGCAGTACCACGCCCCTTAATCAACTCTTTTCCAGGTATAGCCAAGGACTATCAACAGGTCATCAGTACCACATTGTGAAATTTTCATAACACAATCGGTATATAAGAAAAGCCGTCAGAGCGATTTTTTAAAAGGAGCGTAGCACCGCCCGCTTAAACCATGGCTGTAATTCGAACTGTATAAGCAACTTATAAATCAAATATCATATTCATTCCTCTGATAGTTCTTGAGATACAGCTGTACAAAGTTTCAAGTTGTATGTCACGCCCACTGATTCGATACCACCCATTATTTGTTGGATCACGAATTTTTCTGCCAACAAAATTGCAAAGCGATTTGTGAAACAGTCCTCCGAGTATTGCGCTTTTAAAAATACTTATTTTCACCACCGACCACACAGCTAAACCCCTTTCACACTCGGCAAGTTACTTGCGAAAGTCAGTTTTTCAACTTTCCGAGTACAAGCAAGTCTGTACCTCAAATTTATTCCCCTAACCTGACCCTACCTCTGTCATCAACAAACCAAGACTTGTGCAAGAGACTTGCGCAAGTAACTTCCTACATTCTGTGATTCTGTGAAAATTTCAAAAAGATCGGTCCAACCGTTTTCGAGTCTACACGGTACTAAAAAATTTAAACAAGCACACCAACAACCACAAACTCGTTTATATATATATATAGATAATGGTTACAGGCTCCACCTAGAAAACTTCCCATTAAACAATAAATTTCCCACCTTATTTTAGTCTAGACACAAACCAAAGCAAAAGTACCCAATATAGTTGATAATACTGGTTTGTAATAAAGTTGGTAAAAAAAGGTGTTTAATTTTTTTTCATTTCGCCCCCATCCCGCAAAGTGCGATAAGGAACTTCGTTCCAAAAACTTAGCATCCTATTGATGGTCCTAGTGGACTTTTCTTCATGAAATGAGCCAAGGAATGCGCTGGAGAAATTTGTCCGGAACTTCCTGAATCACTCTGTATATGCAAAAACATTAATTATTTGGTCAATATTATAGATATAGTACATTACTTTATATAGTACATTTCAATTCATATCAAAACTAATACATACTATTTGGATTTGGGTTATGAAATCAGATAAAATCGTGAGGAATGCGCAAGTAATAATAAGAGCGCTACAAAAGTTTTTTTAAATAAAACAAAACCGGTTTTAGATACCAATGAAATTCTTTATTCCTGTGAAAGTACGTTCGATGCCATTATGTATGGAACTCGATTTCTTTTGCATGGCCACCACGGGCACGCTTGCAGAAGTCCAGACGCTGAACCCAATTTTCGACGATTTTTAAGCATAAATCGGACGATACTGCTGCAATTTCACGTTCGATATTCGTACGAAGTTCATCAATCGTCGCTGGCTTGTTGGCATAGACCACAGACTTGACGTAGCCCCACAGGAAATAATCTAACGGTGTCAAATCGCACTACCGAGGCGGCCAATCGACTGGGCCATTTCGTGAGATAAGACGTTCACCAAACTTGGTTTCCAATAAATTGATTGTGGCACTCGCTGTGTGACTTGTGGCGCCGTCCTGTTGGAACCACATGTCCTCCAAGTCCATATTATCCAATTGGGGCCAAAAATATTCGGTTATCATTGAACGGTAGCGATTCGCATTCACAGTAATGTGCCGGTCTTGATCATCACGGAAGAAGTACGGCCCAATGACGCCGCCGGCCCATAAACCGCACCAAACCGTAATTTTTTCGGGATGCAATGATGACTCATGGATTACGTGTGGATTGCTGTCTGACCACTAACGCATATTTTACATGTCTGACCAATAACGCATATTATTGGTAGGACGATTATGACGACCATAAATTGGACGAAGCGCTCTTAAAGTTGAGGCCACTGACTCCAAATTTCGGTAGTAAATTTTATTATTTTCGACTTGTTGTTGGCTCGTATATCTTTCCATGATCAAATGGCAAACCTTACTGAAGAGAAATGTCAAAAGATCGGGGGAAAATATGGCGTCGTTTGCTGTCCCTATCGATTTACTTTTGTAGCGTCTCTGTTGTAAAACCCTCTACTTCAAGTTAAGGTAAAGTGCTGACTAATTGTAATAGACTTCACCTGACCAACCATCCTAATTTTGGTGGGATTATCCAGATTTTTGCGGGATCGCCGCGCTATTTGGTGTCTCATCCCGCCAGGAATCTAAAACAACAATAAGATTATATAAAAATTAATTGCTTTATTTTACATGTTTAGTCTTATTTTCACTTAATACATGTATTTTTTTTTTAAAATTTTGTTTAAAACCAAAAAAAAACAGTTGGTCAGGTTAAGCATACTGCATTTTTGTAGGGTGGAATGAAATTTTGTTATTTAACGGCTTTAACACACATCTTAAAATTTACTGTGTTGGCTTTAAACCAAACGTTCAAAATATTTTTTATCTCATTGGAAGTTAGGAGGCGCTCCGGAGAACACAAGGTTTTGAAGAAATTCAAAAATATCGAGTTGTTTCTTATAGTTAATGTTAAAAACTTTTCTCAACGCAATTTATTATTAAATTAACTGCATATTATCGCGCTAGAAGATGCCATCTTGGTTTTTATTGTCCAATTCCTATTTTGCATGTATTTTACTCACAATCACCATTTAAAAAAATAATAGGCCCATTTTATGGAGGTTATATATTTTCCAATATTTGAAAAATACCCCTAACCAATGCAAACATTATTTTCCCTGAAATAATATAATATTTTCGGATACAAAGGGTGTTTTTTTAGCTGCATGAGAACTGAGAACTGAGCATCACAGCAGAGAATGTCAAAGTGTGTTGACATTTCTGTTCGGTAAGGTTTGACCGTCGGTGGTGCAATGGCTAGTGTGCGTGGCTCTTGTACATGAGAACGTGGGCTCAATCCCTGCTCAGACCAGCTTACATTTCTTTCTACGACGGTCACCTCGCTTAGTGATGGCGACAGTACCGAGTACTTAGCCATGAAAAATCTTCTCAAAATACCGTCCGGAACCGGTGTAAAACTGTAGGTTCCAATCAGTGAGTGTGAAACTTGAGAGCGCACATCTCACTAATTGTGAGCAGCTCTCCCGAATCCCTTTATGGGATGTTAAGGGAAACCATTTTTTTTAAGGTTTGGCAAGTCATCATGAATCGTTTAACGCTGCAGCAACGCTTTCAAATTGTGGAAATTTACTTAAAAAAAATAAATCTGTTCGCGAAGTTCATAGCGCACTCTTCCATTTTACGGTCAATATAATCGGCCTAGTGAGCAAGCAATTCGTGCAGTTAGTGATCATTTGGAGCGAAGACAACGCTCAAGCCTTTTACGAATCACCATCAATTATCCATTAAAATTTACTATTTGGTGCGGTTTACACGCTGGCGGCGTCATCGGTCCTTATTTCTTTCGAAATGAGCAAGGAGCTGCCGTTACAGTGAATGGCGAGCGCTATCGAGCCATACTGACTGAATTTTTGTTTCCAAAAATTAATCAGCTACATATCAACAACATTTGGAATCATTAAGACAACATTAAGAACAACATTAAGAATCGATTTATTGCAAAATCAATTTGGATGCAACTTTGTTTACAGAATTACACCTGCTCACTGGCCTCCTCTTACGTGCTATTTAACGCCTCAGGATTACTTTTGGTGGGGATATGTTAAGGCATTGGTCCACAAACCAGCAACTTTTGAAGCATTAGAAGCCAATTTTCAAGCCACCATTGACGCCGTACGGCCAGATTTATTGGATTTATAGTCAACAATTGCACCTATCGACTGGACCATGTAAGTCGTATCCGCGGCGGACACATGCGGGAAATCATATTTAAAAAATAAATGTCTTGAAATTATGTACAAGATTGTAATAAAAAAAATCGTTCCAACAATACGAGTATTTCTGTCTTGTATTGTCATCTTAAGTTCTCATGCCATGCAGCTAAAAAAAAACACCAGTTATAAAGTAGTCTATCAGCAGCATGCAATATTTTCGACATCGATTACATTGTGGCACCTCAAAACGTTATCACACGACAACAATATTTTAGGGGTTTGATTAACTCATATATAGTCTGCATTTTATTGCTCATCCATTAGAAAACCAGTACAGAAATTTCAGTTGGGTGAACCGACTTAAGCATACCCTCACCCTAAGTCAGCCACTGCGACCGAGTTCTATTGAATATTGGCACATTTTCCAATGGCAGGGTGGCATTGCGCTAAATATTATTCCATACCCAACTTAATTAGGAACCTAAGTAATTTTGGGGATTCATTGTAACTACCGTCGAATTGTCCGGCCAATATTTATATGGGTGGTACAAAAATAGGCAGGGCGAAGTTGTTCATCTGTTTTTACTCAGTATTACACAAAATATTGATCAGTACCAAATTTTGTTAACATCGGTTGTCTACGATATACGGGAGATATTGAGTCGACTAGCTGTAAATTCGCCCAACTTTTGTATAGGCGGTACGACAATAGGCGTTGACAGTTGTTAATCTTTAATTTTTAGGAAAACATTGCCTAGAACCAAATTTCAGTAAGATAGCTTGTAGTCTACGAGAGTTATCGTGTCGATCAACCGGTCATCCGCCCAACTTTTAGGTGTCTTTGACTAAATATGGTCTATTACCAAACTTTATAAAGATTGGTTCGGTTTTGCGGGAGTTATCTTGCCGAATAACCAGCCGGCCGCACAACTTATCTTGGTAGGGCAAAATCACCCTTGTCTTAATCGGTGACTGGCGTTTGATGACACGAAGCCTATAATCTAATTTCATTAAGATCGGCAGTGTTTCACGCGACTTATCTCATTGGAAACACGGACGACCACCAAGCTTTTATATGGGAGGTACCAGAACGGTCGTGGCAAAACGACTGATTTTCCACAGAAGAGTGACATTTGAACAAAGTTTGCCTAGTAGCAAATTCCATAAAGATTGGTTCGATTTTGCGGGAGTTATCTTGCCGAACAACTTTTGCATGGGAGGCGTGGCAAAATCACCATTGTCTTAATCGGTTGACATGAAGCCTAATACCCAATTTCCTAAAGATCGGAAGTGTTTCTCGCGACTTATCGTATTGTCAACACGGTTCCAACAAGCTTTTGTATTGGAGGTTCCAGAATAGGCTTGGCAACCTCGCCAATTTTCTCCGGTTAAGTAGAAATTTACACATTATTAACCAATGTTTGAGTTGAAGCGAATCACATCTAGCAGCAACAAGTTTATGAAGAATCGTAATATTGTACTAAATGTGTCTTTTTGTATGGGAGGTATAAGAAGGGGAGTGGCTAGAACACCCATTTTCAATCGTAACCTAAGTTTGAACAAATAATGGTCACTAACAAATTATCATTGTTTTCGACAACGATTTACGGGAGTTATCTGGCCGAACAGCCTGCCGGCCGAACAACTTTTGTATCGGAGCTACCAAAATGGGCGTTGAAAAACCATGTTTGTCTTAATCGGTGACTGGCGTTTATTGACATGAAGCCTAATACACAATTTCAGTAAGATCGTAAGTGTTTCACCCGACTTATCGCATTGACAACACGGATGATAAGCAAGCTTTTGCATGGGAGGTACCAGAATGGGCGTGGCGACGTCGCCCATTTTCTCCAATTAAGTACATATTTACAGATTATTAACCATTGTTTTAGTTGAAGCGGGTCACATCTCCCAGAAAAAGGTTTTAAAAGAAACATGATTTCGAACAAAATGTGTCGATTTGTATGGGAGATAGCAAAAGGGGCGTGGCCAAAACATACCTTTTCAAACAAATAATAGACACTGAGCATATTTCGCTGTGATCGATAAAGATTTACGGTAGTTATTGTGTTGACCAGCCAGCCAGACACACAGACGGACATGGCTCAATCATTCTAAAAAGTCCCAAAACGAATTCTGTCCAAAGATACTGAGGGTCTAATATAGCTCATTCTATGCGTTACATTTTTTTCCATCTTAAATGATATATACCCCCATCCTGTGGGTGGGGGTATAAAAATACAAAAAACAAATTATAAGTGAACAATATATAACTGAAGATAATTTATGTGCCATAAATATAAACATAAATATTTCCCAAAAAGTGGCGTATAAAATTGTTTTGGAGATAAAAATGGCTCTAACTCGGAAAATTTTATCCATGACTTATTTTTACTCTAATTGATGTAGAATTGCATAGACTAGTACTGACCAAAATATTGGAACACATTTTACACACCAGATTTTTACACAAATTGTTGAAACTTTAGAGTCAATTTCCCAAAACAAAAAAAACTTCGGAACGACGATAGATATAGTCTCGTAGATGAGTAAATATGACTTTTTTCCATATATTTAACTAACAGTTTTATTCACAGTTTTGTTCTAGTATAAAATGTCACGTGGCAGTGAAATTTCTGGTAAGAAGCAGAAGCGCGGATAAATTTAGAGACTGACACTATCTGGGAAAAAAAACTTGCTGTGATCACAGCTGCAACATATCGTCACCTCAATATGGTTTCTAATTTCTTTAGGGACCCCAAAAAATATGGCTGTATTAAGTGCAGTAGACCCCAACCATATACCCGAGGACCGAGGGAGTATTCGGCACTTAGCAACTAATGAAAATATGAGGTGTAGGCAGATAAAGGTGGAAATACCGAGACTGGGTGACCATCAACTGCTAAAAGGTACACTCACAGAAAAATTCGGTTGCGACAGGCGAATTAGCCGTCACCGTATTTAGAGGTTGTCAAAGTCATTGGAGGTCCTAAACCGTTTCACACACAGATGATTGCAGCATATCTCCAACGACCAACCTTGATAAGTTCCAAAGCTGTTGATATCTTCTTGGACATTTTCTGCAAAATAAGTCGACTTAATACAAAATCCATAACTAAAACTTATAACTTAACTTAACTTACCGGCGACAGGAACAGTTATATGTACATTCTTTAACTTCTTTTAATATAATATTTGTTTTTATAATTTTAAACGTCAAGTTGAAACTGAAATTCGGTTGTACCTACAGAATTCATGAGAAATTCGTTTACAGCAACCGAAGTGACGCCGAATTCGGTCGTTGCAACCGACTTAAGGGTTAAGTCGGTAATTGCGACCGAATTGATATCAAATTCGGTAGTTACAACCGAATTGATACCAAATTCGGTTGTGACATTCGAATTGATGCCAAATTCGGTTCTGACAACCGAATTGATGCCAAATTCGGTTGTGGCAACCGAATTGATGCCAAATTCGGTTGTTGCACCTAAATTGATCCCACATTCGATTACCCCAACCGAATTTGGTAGCAATTTCGGTTGTTGTATCCGAATTATTTCCAAATTCGGTTGTACCAACCAAAATTTTGTAAAAATTGGTTGACAGAACGAATATAATTCAAGAATCAATAAAGAAACGAGGTTGCTTCAACCGAGTTTCAGTTGTGAGGACTAAATTCGGTCGTGACAACCTCAATTCAGCTGCAGAACCTCAATTCGGTGGTAACAGCCAAATTTACGGTTGCTACAACCTCTTTTCAACCAATAAATTCTCTGGGTGTACGTACAATAAATATTGGAGATATTTACAACATCCTCGCCAAATTTGCTATACGCGAGACCACGGTGGTAAATCTATTATGATATGGGCTGCATTTGAATCACGAGGAAGGTCAACCAATGTCTTGTCCGAAGTAAAATGAATTCGGAAGCATATGTTGACTTCTTGGAGAACAATTTAATTGACTTTGCTGGCGCATTTTACGGAGATAATTGTTAGTTCCAACAAGACAATGACCTAATCCATGCCTATCGGTTCATAAAGAACTTTTCAAAGTCTTTTACTAGATTGACCAGCCATAATTCCCGACCTCAACCCAAATGTAGACCTCGGTAAAATTATTTTCTATGAAGAATACTTAGATATTATATATTTAATTTCTGTTCTATATTTCTAAAGCAAACGTAAATAAAATCCTAAATATAAAATAAATTTGAAAAATGTTTTGTTTTCTAAGCTATAACTTAATATAATTTATTGCACATATAAATATTCATAGACTAATACGTGTATATAAATGAGTGCATGAGTGTTTCAGTTCCAACAAGTTCTCGTCGACAGTCACTGGGCTAACAATATCTTGTCCAAATTTTCATAAGTTTTCAATATATACTTGACAATTTTTTCCTTACGTCTAATGACAGCTCAAGGATTCTTTAAATTAGATTTCAGTAAATAAATGAGCTCATAAAACCAGCCCATTTTAAAATTCAAAATTTATCAATTCATCTCAAATTTACGGAAAAAAGGATATAAAAAACCGTTACTCTTCAATTCCTTAAAACTAACTTAAACACTACACTATATTAACAAAAACAAAACAAATCAAAGTTTTCAAGTATTATAAATTCATCCCCCATGTCGGGAGACACATGGGAGTCAAAGCCTTATCAAACAGTTAAACTCATTCCTCACCGTGGTTTAATAATCAGAGATAGAAAATATTTTCTTTGAAAGTTATCAACTGAGCGGGGACCGACGGCTAACCAGCCATACGGAGCAATATGTTAATTTCACAAGTTAATTAATTCCATCCCATGTAGTGAAAGAAGTAATCCAATTAAGGCTTGCCGTTTTTCATTGTCGTTACTTAGCTCAATGTAAGTTTTAGAGAATTCTCCGACCTTCCCAAGACATGTGAGGAAGTCATTTCCAAACAGCCTATTGCAATTTAGGTTTATAGAATTAAAGGCTTCGTTCGGCCTTATCATCACTCCTGTTTTATTCAGAGTGTTTTTCACTCCACCACCTGCGACTACCGCATACGATCTGCCAGCAGATCTGTAGGGTGTCGCGTTTACCGTGGGTACATTATTAGCTATGGCTCTAGTGGCCCTTCGCTCATCAAGCTTTCTCTTGATTTCCTGCCTCCTTGGGAAAATTTTGGCACTGGCAACGTGCCCCTCTCTTTCGCAATTTGCACATCTTACAGGCAAACCGATTTTCTTACTGACTGTGCCAGTCAGCGGATCCTCTAAAATTATCTCCTCGATGTTGTTTTCCCTGTTTGAGATATTACATTTACCCGGTCCGTGGGATAAACTACACTTAACACAGCGGTATGGCATGCTACAGTTGGATGAGACATGTCCATACCGCTGGCAATTGCGACACTGTACCAAGCCCCGGTGCCTGTATTTTTCCACCGCGACTTTACAGTTCAGGATATATTTAATCAAAAATATAGATTTCATATCCGAGTTGTGGCCCAATTGTACCAACCATCGGTCCCCGCTCAGTTTGATAATTCGCTCTACTATTACCTGAATTTCCAGGTTTTTTAAAAAGTCCTGCAAGTCCTGAACCTCGTAGGAACTTGCAAGACCTTTTATCACCACCGAATAAGGCTTCGACTCCGGCAGTGTATATGTATAATACTGAATTTTATCATTCGTCAGCATATTTCTGACTAATTGGTGATCCGCAGCACTATTCAATTTTAAATTTACCATCTTCCCGTTTACAATTTTCACCGAGAATAGCTTGTGACCGAGTAACGATTGTAATTTTTGCGTTAAATTTTTCACTTCTACGTTATAAATTTTTACAATAGGTGGGCTGGTCTTACCTATATACGTTTGCTGTGGGTTCTGTTGTTGGTTAATCCTTTGTTGATTCTCTCGCTGAGGTTTTGGTCCTTTTTCTTTGGGATGTTGTTGTTGATGTTTTCTTTGTTCCAACGCTGGGAATTCTTCCTTCGATCTTCTCCTTTTTCCAGGAACATTTTGCCATTGGCCATCATCATTCACGGCTTCTTCAATGATGGATTCATCGCTTTCTATGGGACTCATGGCGGCGTCTACCATAGCGACTTCAAACTCACTCACGCTTAGAATTGACTCATTATCGCCAATATTTTCATTGTCATTAATTATAATATTTTCTTCTTCGTTCGAATGAACATCATCACTTTCCTTTTGGTTAATTAATTTCACATTTTCGTTTTTATTTGTTTCAACTTGTTCACTTAATTTTTCCTTTTCATCATTTTTTTCTTTAATTGCTTTTATCAAAACTACATTTTCTCAACTCATAATTAGGAGCTGTTCCTTCATAACTTCAATCTGTTTTTGTAGACTTAATATCTCTTCATCTGTACTAGAAAGAGATTTTCTCTTTCTTTTCTTTGTTTTTTCTTTTTCTTTGTCTTTTTTCAAAAAGTCACTTTTTTTTAACTTGTTCATTGTGTTCAATTTTTTTTTCTTGCACTTTTGAATTTAGAAATTCTTTTTTCTTATTACTTTTAACTTTTATTATACTAAGCAGTTTTTCAATTTTTTAGGTTTTAAAAATTTTCTTAGTTTTTCCGTATTTTTATTTATTTTGCTGTCGGCAATCATAATTTTAACTTTACTCTGCGTTTTCCGATTTACGGGCAGTTTGACAATAGTTGTGATACAGTTTTTATTTATAACAGAATTTGGACGAAAAACAAATAAAAATACAAGAAAATTGTTGTTTGTTCAAAAGAAAACTTATTTATTGCATATAAAATTATTTTAAAAGTTTAAGTTCAATGTATTTTTTGTTTGTTTGTCTCCAATGTTAAAAATATTTACGCTGTTCTTAAGATTTTTATGAAATTTAAAAGTTTTATGATTTTTAATTCAAGAAAATAATTTAATATACTTCCTTACTATATACAAGGTGGCGCAAAAGTAATCCTCCTATCAGAAAATGCTATAAATTTTGCGATTGGCCCCTAATGTCAGTTCTGTTTTGACATTTGTGTAGTAAACACATGCGAAATACACGCTAATAAACACTGTTACGCTACACTGCTCCAGAACGCGGAATATTGCTGACTATTTATTTGACCAATAATCGGTCGGTGACTTTGGCACAACGTGAATTTCGTCGCAGATTTCCTGGCCGTCCAACGCCTACTGGTGAAACACTGCGACGTTTAGCCGCTCGCCTCGAAGAGACTGGCACAACACGAGATGCTGCCAGGCGTGGCAGACCCCGGAGTAGCCGTTCTGCAGAGAATATTGCTGCTGTAGCCGAGGGTGTCATGAAGGGCCGTCGATGTCATGGAAGCGCCGTGAGCGCTACAGAGCAATGATCAAAAAGTTCTTTTTGCCGCATCTTGATGAATTAGGATTGGAAAACATGTGGTTCCAACAGGACGGTGCAATGGCACACACTGCACGTGCCACAACCGATATGCTGAAGGATGCATTTCCCGGGCGCCTAATCTCCCGTTTTGGCGATTTGCACTGGCCAGCAAGATCGCCTGATTTGACCGCTCCAGACTTCTTTTTGTGAGGCTTTTTGAAGTCGCGGGTTTATGTCAACAAGCCTCAGACTCTTGCAGCTCTTAAAGACAATATCCCTCAAGAATGTGAGGACGTATCGCCGGAAGTTTTGGCCAAAGTGATGGAAAATGCCATAAAAAGGGCTCAAATGACAATCAACTGTGGCGGCGGCCATTTACATGACATCATATTCTCGACTTGACGTAAAAAAACTTAAAAGACCAAATAAAAATAATCCACAAGAAGAATCAAAGTTTTTCATTTTTTTTTTAAATTACAGCCAAAAAACATCGGAAGTTTACTTTTGCGCCACCTTGTATTTGAATCGATGATTACAGATTGCTCTTATGTTGTCTTCTCACTCTAAAGGGGTACTTACAGAAATGGCATGAGTGTGGTTGTTCATATCGTGCAAGAACTGAAATTAGTACAGAAACCGCATGAGTAAGTGGCTCATGTTATTGCTACCCTCAATGGCAACAGAAATATGCACGCAAAAAGGAAAAATATTATCAGCACAAAAATAAAAAAATTCACAATATATTTAGATTTGTAGGGAATTTTATTCACTGACTAAAATTGTATTCACTGACTAAAATGTCATTCACTGACTAAGTATGTTTTACTTTAGCCTCATCGCTGTCAAATGATTCTACGACTTTCCTAACGTCCTCAAAATACTCACAGTGCCAACGAGTAATGCATGAAACTGGCAAAGGCAGGTAGAGCTCTTTGAAATTCTTCACGACGGGATGGAGCCTTAGTATAATCAAAAGGTTAATAGTTCGTTTTGTAGTTAGTAAAAGAAGCAACTTCTTTTAAAAATATGTACTGCCATTTTGAAGCTGGAAATTGATATCTTATAAATTCTGAAAGGCGGTGTATACCATGCCCAAAGCACGTGTAGCGTATCATTTTGGGGAAAAGTGTATTCAAGGCAGAAGCGTCAGAAGTCGCATCTGTTAAAATCAGCAACACGTATATGACGCCAGTATAATGTAAAAGTAGCGGTTAAGGATTTGATTTTCATTTATCAAGTTAACTTGCGGCAATAGAAGCGATAATGGATCAATGACGAATGTAGCCATGGTATTAGCATTTACTAGCGCCACATTAAAAATGTAGCATCTTTCACGTGGGTTGGGGTCATATGCCCGAATTACAAAATCCCAAACACAAAATCCTGAAAACAAAATCCCGAATTACAAAATCCCGAATTTCAAAACCAAAACGGGATTGTTTAGCAACAATGAGCGGGATTGTTTAGCAACAATGAGCTTTTTAGCCCGATTTTCGATCAGACTATAAAGACCGGCATGCTTTTGCCGACAACAACTTTAAGGCGTCTATACCAAGCCTCGACAGAGTTTTCTTCCAGCATGTCACAGACCAACCAAAACTCGGTATCATACCGTCCTCCAATGAAATTGGAATTTATCCAACGAGCTATTTTTTGACATCTTTATCTGCAAAGTTGTGGAATAAGACTTCATAATATTCAGGTATTTTAGCACCCGGCACAAAAGCAAGGGGTCGTAATCATCCGAACTTGCAAGCTAAATTCTTCTGAGTTGCCATACTTAGTACTTAAGCCCTCCTTCCAAATTATGTGGCCAAAGTGGAACTAACATCCTTTGCACTCAGCATACGGGAAAAATGCTTTTGCAGTGTAAATGATTTTAAAATCATAAATTACAAAATCCCGAATTATTGAAAATCATAACAATACAATTTTTTTTTTATTAATAATGCTTAAAATGTTTTTTTCTCCACCGAACTCCTTTTCATCCAAAACAAAAAGTTCTCCTTCAAGGAATTTTAAGTTTTCCGGAATATTGATTTCATCCAAAGTTTGCGGCTCATTAACTTCATTTGTACGAATGCGCTTGATCTTTATTTTATGTGCAGCTTTGGTAGGCAAATAAACGCGACAATTTTGATTGGTAACGGCAACGGTGTCTCTTATTATTTGACAAGGGGGCTTTGCACTACTGTTTTTAGCATGTGTTTTTAACGCGTTGTTACAATGCATCACATGTTTTTCATCAGCTACGGGCTCATGACTGTGGACAGAAGGCTCCTTTTTTAAAATATGTTCGTCGTTCATCATGATTGTGTGCAAATCGTGGCCTAGCCAACACAGCTTGATATTTGAAGTGGCCATATCTCATGCACTATGTATTAGTGAAATTGCTACTTTATATATCAACAGTCATTAGAGAAACGAAGATGAAATTTGGTACACATATTGGTCGCACAAGCAGAATTCCTTTTTTGTGGAAAGTGGGCGGTGCCACGCATCATTTAAAAAAAATCGTTATACTGCCCATAATAATAGACCGACCAATTGTAATTTTCACAGTGTGATACAGAATTAAACAAAGTGGCCTGGCACCGCCCTCAGAAATCGAAATTTGAATCGGTTATATCTCAAGAGCCATTAGAGCTGTGATTTGGTACATATGCTGGTCGTACAATAAAAAATACTGTTTTGACTATTCTTGGAGATGCTTCACATTAAAATGTACCGACAAATCAGAGAATTCATTTGAGGAGAGATACGGGGAACTTAGGACAAAGCGATAAGCATATCGTAAGCAAATGTAAGAGTTTATTGTTTGGTGTTTTTGTATTAAGGTGTTATGGTATTTTTATACTTGTTTAGTTTTGTATTGTACATATTATGATTGGTATTTTATAGATTCCTGAAGATGATTTGCGACTGCTGGCGAAATATTGAACAAAAAATAATTAAACAAACAAACAAGGAACTCGAGTTTGAAAAATCATTTATTAGATCATAATAACTAAGATCAAAGAAACATATTATAAATATAGTATTAATATCCCTAATTTACCCAACCCCAACGCATGTATTGAATCAAGCAAATATTTTGGCAAAACACTGAACATGAGAACCAAAAGTATTATTATTCCCACGGAATCTCACTGACGGTATACTTACATGATTACCACCGCTAATTAGTTTTCGCCTTTGTGGTAACACTCAATGAAATTAGGATATTTACGAGGCGTTTTAAAGTATTGTCAATACAATTTATGCAGGTATGTTTTTCAGTGTTCAATCCGTATTAAGGTCTAACCGTAATGTGCAGGTGTTGGTTTTAGCCACCTTAAGCAGCTGTGGGATCACACATGAATTGTATGTTCCAAACCGTAATGTACTTAGTAAATGGTTTCGTCAAATGTCATTTGTTTAAGCAAAGAGCCAAATTGAACGCCATTCGGTACGCAAACAGCTGTTAGTGTATCGTAGATATACATATTGTTACGCACGGTTCTGACAACGATAGGTCTATATTAAACAAAATTAGTGCAAATACAAAAAGTCTGGCATGGGAAATTTACAAGGCAAGCCGGCATTTGTGACGTGGTTCTTTGACCCAGATTTCCTAGCTGCGTAAACACAAGTTTGTTTCATGCTTTTAAACTGTCACTATAAATTAGCGTAGAGAATACAAAAACTAATTACGTTTAAGACACTTTATTTTTCTTTCTGTTTTCGACCAATAAATCCTATAGTCTACTCTAATAATGAACAAGATGTTAGAGTTCATTTAGGTGCACTGCTCCCCTGCATTGGTAATCGGAAGCACCCTCGAAATTGTCGATTATCCCTTTTAAAACACTGATGTGCGTGAAGATAAATTCG
This sequence comes from Phaonia tiefii, assembly GCA_963931995.1. Lineage (NCBI taxonomy): Eukaryota > Metazoa > Arthropoda > Insecta > Diptera > Muscidae > Phaonia > Phaonia tiefii. The sequence goes on along the minus strand of OZ008369.1, from coordinate 176,051,927 downwards.
AAAATAACTAGCAAAGACACAAACCACTTCAGGTAGCTGAACACTGTTATTGTGTTAACAGAGCTATGTTAAAGCGCTTAAAATATGAGAATATATAAAAAGAATCACTTTTTTTTTTTTATTATTATTATTATTTATTATTATTATTTATTATTATTATTGAAAAATTTACATTATTTAAACTATGTCTTAACTCATTAATGCCCATTGGCAACTTAAGTTGCCACGAGAGGTATTGCTGTTCTTTGCGTTCTGAGAGTAAGATCAGAGAAAAATATGACGGAATAAGAGCGCGATTACTTAGAGGGCATCTTTTGTGATTTATTTTTGCTCATTGGTGCTTTGGTTGTGTTTTATTGTGGTCGATCTAAGCAGTTGAAGTTACCGCATTTTTTTAAACCGAGTTTTGGCTAAGGTACCTGATCCAAAATGTAAGTTGTCGCTATATACTTAGTATTTTTTTCCGAAATCTAGTGTTTTATTTAGCGGAATAGTGAATGTATATTAGAATAATAAAAAGTTCCCAAAATGTGTTGTGACTTCGTTACACTAAAGTGATATTTGTTGTTGGCATCTTTAGTTGCCAATGGGCAATTGCACTTGCACATGTTTTTTTTTTTGTTATTTCAGATTTTTTGTTTGTTTGTTGTGTTATATGTATGATATTCTACCAAATACTGTGTGCTGTTTTGTCTTGTCTTCCATTGTCGTGTTTTTCCCTGATTTGGTATCTTTCGACGAGTTTGTCATGTCTTTTGGATTTGTGTCGTTCATCGGTGTTAGTTTTACATACTAGGTTTGCTTTTCTAATACAGTATATGTAAATTATTAGGTCATTGTACAGACGGGGATTGACATTGGATGAAATAATCAATGAGTTGGACTTTTTGGAAAGAGGTCGTTTCGAAGATAATACTTCTTTACAAGCAGACATTTTTCTTGTTCCACCTGTTGAGTCTGCCGACCAAGGTACAGATGAGGATTCTGATAAATCGGATGCTGAAGTTGAGGGAATCTTTGCAAATTTACCGCGTAGAATTTTAACTACTGAAGCGGAAATATATGCAGGGATTGATGATGTTGTTGAAGAAGCTGTCGAAGATGTTGTTGAAGACGTTGCTGATGATGACCAGCCTCCTCGCAAAAAGAAAAAGAGTGCTCCATTGAAGTGGCATACAAATATGCCAAAGTTTGAATTACCTGTCTTTTCCATGAATTCTGAACAAATAGAAATGGAGCTAAAAGACAAAATCAAACAGCCTGTAGATGCGTTTGTCAGAATGTTTTTAGAAAGCTTGTTAGAAAAAATAGTTCTGGAATCAAATTTATATGCCAAACAAAAAGGAAATTATTCATTTTCAATCAGCCAGGAAGAGCTCAAAACTTTTATTGGAATTTTGTTATTCAGTGGTTACCATGTGCTTCCACAGCGCCGCATGTACTGGAAAAGCGATGATGTTGCCGTTTGCCCCATTGTGACTAATTCAATGAGACGTACTACTTTTGACAGCATTCTACAGTATTTACATGTTGCTGATAACTCAAAAATTTATAGCAATGATCGAATGTATAAAATTCGACCAATTTTTGAGGTCCTCAATGAAAATTTTAAGAAAGTTTCCCACAACGGACTTCTAAGTGTCGACGAAATCATGATTCCGTATTATGGAAGACATGGATCCAAACAGTTTATACGTGGAAAACCAATCCGTTTTGGATTTAAACTGTGGTGCATTGCTGACCATAATGGATATATACTTCACGCAGAGCCTTATTGTGGATCATCTACACAAATACCTTCGCTCGGATATGGACAAGGTGGGGATGTTGTTATTGGACTGGTCTCAAAGTGTAATCTACAAGCGGGAACACAACTATTCTTTGACAATTTATTTACAAGCGTTCCTTTGCTAGAAGATCTACTGAAACGTAAAATTGGTGGTACGGGAACGTTGCGCGGGAATAGGATATCTAAGTATATGAAATTCACTGGTAAGAAGGACTTACCTTACAAAAACAATTCTTGGTGTAAGATGGATGGATAATGCAGTTGTAACTGTTCTAACTAACTGCACACCTTTAGATCCTATTGGACATGTCGCTCGATATTCTCGTCAGCAAAAGCGCAGAATTGACGTCAATATTCCATATCCGATAAAACAATATAACAAATATATGTGTGGCGTTGACTTGTGTGATCAGTTTTTGGGAAACTATCGAACTAAAAAGTGGTGATGGTCATTTTTTGGTTGGGTCATTGATTAATGAAAATTTGGAAATAATATGTCTCTTTTGGAATTTCGACGACAATGTGCCATGTTTTTGATGAAGTCATATGGAAAACCGCCATCTAAGCCAGGCCCAATGTCTTCTAGTCAAAAAAGCTTGGTAGACAACTTGAGATGTGACAAAAAGGATCATCTCATAATCAAGGGCGAGTCAAAATACCACCGTTGCAAAAAATGTGGGGGTCGAACAGCATTTTTATGTAAAAAATGCCAAATATATCTCCACCTACAAAACTGTTTTGATGAGTATCATAGCTGCTAAGCATTTTACAATATAATTCATCACATTTACAATTTGTTATACGAAATAAACGCAAACAAAACGAAACAATTAAAAACTTTGAGTTCTGTTTAATTTGGTAACGTAAGTGCTCAATGGCTACTAAAGTTGCCACCTAAAAACAACCCCTTCCAAAGTTCCAAAACAAAATATGTTCTAATAGTCCTACAGATAACCTGTTTAAATTTTGGTAAAGAAATTCCAAAAAAAAGTTCTGGGCATTAATGAGGTAGTAAATATATACATCGATAGTTGTTTACAATGAATTAATCAAAAACAGTTTGTGATAATACAATAGCGTTAAAATCAGTTAGTTCAGTAGTATAACACATAATAATTCATTTCATTTTTTTCTTAGAGATTATTTAGAAAGTGATTTTTTATTAATTTTTTTCTCTTTAGTTTATTTGTAATGCTAGTGAGATCTTTTGGAAGATTGTTGAAAGTTGTTGGTAACATTACATCCAGGGAGTGTTTTCCGTAGTTGTTACAGACTCTTGGAATTTGGAACCGGTCCTTGTGCTGCATTTCTTGTATTTTTGTTGTGGTTTATGGATTTGAGGATGTTTATGTCGTTGTAAAATTCGTTTATTATTGTTGTTTTATATATATTTGTAATGTTTAGTATTTGGAGGTGTTTGTGTAGTTGGGTATTTTTTGTGAGTTTGAAGTTGTTTCTGGTATTATTAAAATTATTATTTGCTTGTTGCTGGTCTGTTGCGTTACAATTATGTATATTTCTGCTATTTTGATGTTGAGTTTGAAATTTGTGTTGGTTTTGAGATAGTCTCTTTAAAATTCTGTCTTGTGCTGTTTGGAGTTCTCTGCAATATGTTGAGGTACCCCAAGCTGTTATACCATGTCTCAGGCAAGACTCAGCGAGCGAAAAGTATGCCTGTCTTAACACTTTATATGGGGAACAGTTTCCCAGATGGTACAATGCTTATGATGTTTGTCGTAGTTTCTTATGAAGAGTGTCAATGTGCAGCTTTCATTTAAAGTGCTCATCTAAGTGCACTCCTAAATATTTATATGTTTCCACCAATTCAATTCTCTCGGAGCAACTGTCTTTTGTTATGTTGTTAGTGGTGCAAGTTCTGTGCAAACATTCAGCGTTGTCAAAAATAGGGGTGATGTTGGTGCGCGCAATATGTCGAGGTGTGAAGTGCATAATTTTGATTTTTGTCGCATTTATTACCAGTCCATTATCGTGACACCATCTCTTCATAATATTAAACTCCTTTTGTATTATTTGCGTAGCCGCTTCTGGCGATTCATGCGTTACAATAATGGCAGTATCATCTGCATAAGCAAACGTCATGCTATTTTTCATAAGATTTAACATTTCGTTTGCAAAAATTATGTATAATATTGGTCCTAGTTTAGAGCCTTGTGGAACCCCTTGAGTTACAGCAATGCTTTCACCCAAGTAATTTTCGATTTTAACTCTATACGTTCTGCATTTGAAGTAACTTTCGAACCATTTAATACAGTGGCCTCTAACACCATTTCTCTCCAGAGTCTCTATGATCTTTTTGTGCGAAAGTGTATCAAAAGCTTTGCTAAAGTCAATAAAAAGTACAGGACATGCCATATTTTTTTCCAGGCTTTTATTTATGTGGTCTGAAAAAACTCCAAGCAGTTTATTTATATTCTTTCCTTTCTGGAAGCCATATTGACTTTTGTGGATTATTTTATTCTTTTCCATAAAGCTGGTTAGTCTTCTCACAAGGATTTCTTCTAGTACCGTTTCCAAAACCTGTAATTGATGTGGTTTTTTTTTATTTCCGTTTTTAAAAATTGGTCGAACTAAAGATGTTTTTAGTATGTCGGGGACGGTTGGTTCGCTTAGACTGCTATTATTTAAAGACGTTATAATCGTCTTAAAGCACTCAGCATTATTTTTCACATCTGCAGCACTTATTCCGTCTGCACCTGCACCTTTTTTCGCGTGCACAAAGGGTTACAAAATTTTTTTCATAAGGATCTTATGTTCATATGTATTAAAGATAGTTGACAACTTATTTCATTTATTTTTATTTCATTAAAATTAAAAAAAGTTTTATTATCAGAATTCATTTTAAGTTGAATTTAATTGCTTGTTTTGTTTTTGTTTATTTAATTCTTCTTTTTTCGTAAAAAGGGTAAAAAATGGCAGGAATATTTTAATTTTAGCTGTTTTTATTTTCTTTTTAACTAAGGTTTGTGTTTAAGTTTGTAGTTTAAATTGTTCCGGTTATGGATTCAATACGTGTGACGTGTTTTCATTTTTGCGCGCATATATGTATCCATTCCTAACCCAAACAAATTTCCAATTATGTTGTTTAGCTTTTGTTTTTGCTAACCACAAAAGATGCCTATTGTTTGCGGTTGGCTCATCATTTATGTAAGTGTATTTGTTTATGTTGTCCTCTCGGATATTTTCCCACACGACACTTCTATCTATTATCCCACCATTTAACTTTCCCAACAATTCTTTCTTTTTTGTTAGTGTAGCAAACATCACAATTATCTTTTTGTTTCTCTTCACTCGATATGCACTTTCGATGTCGCTGCTGCTGATATTTTCGTCCACGGTCTCCGCTATTGTTTTTATCATCGCAGTTACATCGGTTACTTCATCTGGCACATCGTTAATTTCAATATTTTTGCAAATTGCGTTTTGCTCTAATTTGTTTATTCGATTGCCCATCGCATTTACATTTGTGGTGTTTTCTTTGTCACTTTTTTGAAGTTCATCGACCTGCGATGCCAGGTTTGAGAAGGTTTCACTTATTTTTTCTATTGTGGTTGTAAGTTGATCTTTTATGTCTGCAAGTCAAAAAGTCAAATTTAGAAAGCCTACATATTCTGAATTTATATTGTTGTCGTAGTAATTCAAAAACATGTTGCAAAGTACATAATTTTGTCGTTCAAACCCTTCAAGCTTTTAAAGTACATAAGTGGCCAAGTATACTGTGGCCAAATCCGACTTCTACCATGAACCAAATATATACCAAATATATACCAGTCACAGTGTTTATGATGTGCTTTCAAAGATTTTGAACGACAAAATTAGGTACTTTGCAACATGTTTTTGAATTACTACGACAACAATATAAATTCCGAATAAGTATCGTACTAGTATATATATATGCTTTCTAATTTCTAAATTTAACTTTAAAATAGTGTTCTAATCGCTTAAAAAGTGATTCTTTTGATATATTCTCCTATTTTAAGCACTTTAACATAGCTCTGTTAACACAATAACAGTGCTCAGCTAACTGAAGTGGTTTGTGTCTTTGCTAGTTATATTGGAATTTATATTCACGCACATGATTTACTGGCTCCTTTAATTACCCTGCCATTATCCTTCATGTCTCAATTAAGAACAATTTAATTGAGCATATTAAACAATTTATTATTTGTTAATTTAATTGGGGAAAACGTATAGTTTTAAATCTACGCTTAAACAATACTTACATGCACTTAATCTAATACTGTCGATGCCGATGGTGATGATGCAGTTGCTGAGGACTACTATAATGATGACTATGGAGATGGCGATGATGACGATGATAATGCTGATGATGAGATCGTATTAATGTTTCCGTTCCTGAAGTTACTGCTGAGGATGTTATTGTTGTTGTTGTAACAGATTGTCGGTTTCCACTCGTTCGTCCCTGGAAGATATCAAAAATAAAATTAAGTGTAATTCTCATTTGTGTCACTGGAGGTAGCGGTGGGAAGCTGGAGAAATTGTGCCACCTCCAAGGTTTTGTCCCATAGGTCCACTGGGCGCAAGCTAGCAGGCCTATCAGGAAAGTTAAAAATGTGAATAGTGTCATGACGGCTCTATAGGCAGGTGCCTGGGATTATTCTTGATCTGTATGAGGACGTTGTTGATGTCTTCGGTGATGATGACCATGGAGATGGCGATGAACATGATTATGACTATGTATGACGTTGATTTTGACGTGACAACGTCTTAAATTAGGTTGCGGCTGGGAGTCACTTATGAAAAAGTGTAACGCCCGGTAACGTTACGATGAGTCACCGAACACAAGTAAACGCAATGTGTTTACTTGTGTGCCAGAAACGATTTGCTTTGCTGGCTTCTAGTGGCTGTTGGTCGGTGGTGTGAGTGTTTTTGTTTTTTGGCACATCATATATATGAAGACTGAGCAAGTATGTATGTGCGTATATATGTGCGTGTGTATGAATATTGATTTAGATCAGTCTGCATTGGATAAGGTATTATTTTTTGTTTTTTTTTGTTTTTTGTTTTTTTGGCTTTATGATATGTGTAGTGTATGTTTGTGTGTAGAAATTTTCATATGAATTAGGTAGCCAAAACGAAACAGAGAGCTGCGGTCGGCTTTAAAAACGATATGCGAATATGATGAATTGAAATACTTTTTGGTTAGTAAATTATTTTCTTTTGTTTTTAATAAAAGAAATGTTTATTTTTTATAATAAAAGAAATGTTTATATTTTATAATAAAGGATATGTTTATTGTTTATAATGTCACATTTGATAATGTGTTCATAGAAATCGCACAGGTACCTAGATGGTGTTGAAATTACTTCTATTTTCCTAAACCATAAGTTTCAATAAATGTTAAAACATCGCCCGTGAGTTCTAACACTCATTGGGCAAGTGAGTTCATTGCACTCCTATTGTGCAATTTAATTATATTCATATCAATAAATATTCTACCGAGAAAAAGACGTTGTCACGTAAAATCTTCGCCCGTAAAACCGACTTTACAGGCAACAATTTTTTTATAGGAGCTGGAGTTGTTGCTGCTGCTATATATAAAATTCAATATAAAATATTCTTGTTTTTTTAAATTTAATTAAGTCACAATCATTTCATGGTGCTTATAATTTTGCGACATTATAGAAATGTAGACAGAGATAACAATTTGTGTCCTAGTATTTTCGGTTTTCTTTTCTCTCTTATTTAAACAATTTTAACACACTTTTAACTAATTTCCTATATAGTTTCTTTCATTTCTTTCTTATGTATTTGCTCTGGAGTTAATAGGTCGTTAATTATACGAGTGGCAAATAACACTTCTGGCGATTTCGATTCTGAGAAAAAATGCAACAGTTTTTCTGCCCTTTGTGCCTTTTGTGTTCGTTTGCGAAAAAAAGCAACCCCACTTGAAGGTTTTGTGACAATGCTGAACTCAAAAACTGTAAAAATGTTGCATTTTCTACCCTCTCAGCGAATCATGGGGGAGAATATTGCCCGATAAAATGGCAAATTTGTTGTAATTTTGTTTGTGTTATTTGTCCTCACTAAGCCAATTTTTCTACCTTTTGTAGGGGCGCAAGGGTAATTTCAACGGCTTGAGTTAAATTCGCTTACATTATCAAACAAAGTGGACGAATTTTTCGTTAAGCGGGAATTAACACAAAAATCATTTCTATTGCTACTCTATCGACCAGTTTGTATACACGTACTTCTTAGTCGCTTAAAATTGCTGAATATCGCTTAGATTTCCATAAACACTGGTCGAATAACATAATTAAGCGAGGTAATAAAGAAATGGTAAATAGGCATACAGTTGTGGGAAAATGCAACATTTCTATGTTCGTTTCTCACCCTAAAAAAGGCACAACTTTAAAGGTGCGATGGCAACATTTTTGAAATGTCACCTCATACAAGGTCAATATTATTTTGTAGAAACGAAATCACCATCAGTTTTTTTTCATTGCCAATTTGTTACTTTTGCCATGTCAAAAGTTTTCATGAGACCGATTTGGTTTAAATGTGGATTTATACTTATACAAATACATAGTATTTTTTCGTGTCAAATTAAATGGCACTGGACAAAAGATTTTCTATAGGCACGACACTTTCAACATGGGTTTCATATCTTGTTGACCCAGTATAGGCTCATACAACTCGAACACATCACTACGTTGATTGCAATTTGAAGAAGAAAAACTGTTGCAACCTACTCATTGCAGTGTTAAGAACTTTGCCTTTTGTTTTATGTTTGTCTTTTCGTACTTTCTATGACGTTTGATATTGTTTTTCCTTTTTCCTTTTTCGAATTACAAAGCACAAATTTGTAGTTCATATGAATGTTGTTTTATTTTATTTTTCTATGTACATATGCACATTTTTTAAACACTTTTCTGTAAACCTTTTCTTGTCTTTTCAATGTTAAATTTGTAAAATTTTGTTTAAATTTTTATTTATTTCGTAAAGTTTCGTTCGACTTATGGAGTTTATATGAATCTTTTATTCAACGTTATCTTCACTTGAGATGTGCGGCACTGGGTTCTGTTCTAGTTTTATAATTTGTCTAGTGCAAAACCGATTTATTCTTTTTTCCCCCTGTTTTCTTTCCGTTTTTAATGCCTCTAATTGTTGTAAATAATTTAACAACTTCCATTTTAATTCATCTTTGTATTACACCAGCCGCGACTTATTACGCTTAATTGTCTGCACAATATCACCGGCTGGCTGTACTCAATCAACTGACTGTGGCGTTGCTAACTTCTTTTCATTTGTCATTTCAGTCAAAATTTTGACATTGAAATTTGTCCTAACGGTACCCATAACACAGGTTCCCCTGAAGGAGAAATATCAGTGAATATCGGAAAGAAGCGAAATAGATAAATGGAGCATCGTATTGACCCTAAACAACATTGCCAGACGTGCAAAAAAGTATATCAGAAATTCTCTAAAAATCCCCAACAATATAAACATAAGCCCCGTATTCAGTTCTTGCGAAATTTTCGTAAGAAAATTTGTCATTTATCTCTAAACGGAAAAATTTGTTACAGAGACCTACCACTTATCTCTGATTTACCTTCCAAATATTGCATTAATAAGTCATCTTTGCACTCCATTCTATTTTTAGCGCATGTGATGTTACTTTTGTTTATTAAAATAACCGAAATGTCAAAATTCCGGTACCAAACAATCACCAAACAATTGTTTCCGTATGAAATAAATTCGGCGTAACAACCCTGTATTTGATTTTGCCTACGAAATTTTCGCAAAGAGCTGAGTACAAAGCAAATGAAAAGTGAGCGAAATTTTCAGTTCATGAAATTTTCGTTATTTTTTATACACGTACTTCTTATGACAACGAAAATTCCACAAAAACTGAATACCCGGCTATATCAAACATGACTTCGAATGCAAATTTTATAAATTTAAGGTCTTTATATATGTATTTCAACTTGGCACCCATTTTAAGCAAATAAACACAAAATCTGAAGTTTTTATTGTTCTGAAATTTACAACTTTATCTGTTTCGCTACGGGTCTACCCTTAATTTCGTGAGGTTAGTAACAAAATTCATGATGCAAAAATTGGTAATAATTTGTAGCTTTGGTTGACTATAATATGTTTTCGTTTTCATTAACCGTAAAAAATATGTTTTTATAATTCGAAAATGTTTATAGTTCGAAAATGAGAATAAAATTAATTTATTTTTATCATGCGATGGATATTTCTTCCGATTTTCGGCGATGACCCGAAGAAAAAATATTTTCTACTCCTCGCTACGGCACCGCAGGGTGTTATAGACAACATGTAATTTTCGCAATATTGCTATGGATTACTGCTACACTGAACGGGAAAGCATTGTCACAGGGATGAAAATGTCCATCACCCCAATAACTTTTGTCATCGAACGTGAGCTGACGTACAGTTTCATTCCCGCTATGAAAATGTGTCCATCAGCTGCAAATTCTTCGTTAATGTGGTGAATGTATGGTTGTTGCTGCAATGAATTTTCTTCATTATTGCAACGAATTGGTTTCGTTGCTCCAATGAATTTGTTTCATTGTTGCAATGAATAAGTATCATTCTTGCAATGAACTTATTTCATTGCTGCAATGAATTTGTTTCAGTAACGCAATGAATTTGCTTCATTACTGCAATGACTTTGTTTCATTGATACATAGAACCGCATCAGCGTTTTCTTAAATCATGCAATTGTTGTTGTGTTGAGGGTTCTGTCATTCAATTGTAGCGCCAAATCTCCCAATCATTAGCCAGTGATCGCTCTTTAAGCACTTTCTTCAACTGCTTTTATAATTATTTTAACCAAATTTGTTAAAATTTCGATTTGTTTTTTAGATTGATATTTTTTATGATCGTTTTACACTACACTCACAGAAAAATTCGGTTGAGTCAACCGAATTAGCCGTAACCGAATTAAGAGGTTGTCTCAACCGAATTAGAGGTTGGCACAAAATCAGTAGAGGTTGACACAACCCCATTAGACACAGGTTGACACAACCTCATTTGAGGTTAACACAACCTCATTGGAGGTTGACACAACCTCATTTGAGGTTGGCACAACCTCATGAGAGGTTGGCACAACCTCATGAGAGGTTGGCACAACCTCATTAGAGGTTGGCACAACCTCATTAGAAGTTGGCACAACCTCGTTAGAGGTTGACACAACCTCATTAGACGTTGACACAACCTCATTAGAAGTGTTCACAGCAGTATTAGAAGTTGGCACAACCTCATTAGAGGTTGTAACAGCCGAATTAGAGGTTATCTCAGCCGAATTAGGCATTGTTACATCCGAATTTAGACACTGTCACAAATGAATTATTAAAGTTTTTTTTATTATTAAGCTATGATTTATTTTCTTGTATTTTTATAAATGAATTAAAAAGCGAGAAAATAAAATAATATATATGGGGTAATCTATATAATAAGTAGAGAAATAAATTTGATTTACATGACTCTTCCGACCTTTATTGAAGTCCCGGCCATCATGAGAAACCACAATAATTCTGACGTGTTGTATGGGTTGATCTAGGTCCTAAGCCATTTTGTATACAGACTATTACATATATATCTGCTGTTGATATCTGCTTAAATAACTTCTACAAAATAAGACGTTTTAATACAAAACATATTTTACTTACCTTTCTTAAGACCACAAAACACTCTTCACATTCTTTAATTCTTTTTAAAAGAATATTTGATTATAGAATTTTAAACGTCAGATTTTAAAAACATAGAATTATGTTGTGGTAACCGAATTGAAAATGAATTCAGCAAATTCAGTGAATTGAAATGAATTCAGAATACAGCAACCGAATTGACGCCAGTTTCGGTTGTTGCAACCGAATTTAGGCTAGATTCGGTTGTTGCAACCGAATTTACGCTAGATTCGGTTATTGCGACCGGATTGATACCAAATTCGATAGTTACAACCGAATTGATGTCAAATTCTGTTACTACAACCAAATTTAAGCCAGATTCGGTTACTCTAACCGAATTAGGTACCAATTTCGGTTGTTGCATCCTAATTAATTTGAAATTCGGTTGTTCCAACCGAAATTTAAAAAAATTTAGTTGACCGAACGAATATAATTGAAGATTCAGTTGTGACAACCGAATCAATTAGGAAACGAGGTTGCTTCAACCGAATTTCGATTGCAGAGACTAAATTCGGTCGTAACAACCTCAATCCGGTTGTGGCAACCTCAATTCGGTTGTGGCAACCTCACTTCGGTGGCAACAGCCGAAATTATGTTTGCTACGACCTCTTTTAAAACAATTAGTTATCTGGGTGTAGAACGACTGTTTCTTTGACTTCTGAATCCAAGTACCAATACACCGTAACATGCGCGACCGAATTATGGGTAAAGCACAAAAACACCAACATTTTGTTACGCCTTGTACCGTCACGCGTATACACACACACAAATGATAGTTACATATTTCGGGGTAGTTTTTTTGCTATCGTTGCGTCACTTTTTTTGCTGTCGTGTTGCTCCTTGCATTCTGTTAATTTATCTATTTTATTTATAGATACTCAAGTTACACACACGATCACATCAAGCACGTAAATTCACACAATTTATTTTTCACAATAAAGATTATTACTAGGTAGTTACATACTTATATAACGAATTAGTCTGTTTTAACAAATTTATTTAAATTATTCCGGCGGAGAAATATCGTCGTACCGGAGTTATCTGCGAGTACGTCCAAAAAAGTGCTTTTTGGGAAATTTAATTTAAAGTTTCAGAAAGGTGTCGCAAAAACTGGTATGAAAAAAGTGGTCCAATATTTTTTTTAAGATGTAATGGGTGGGATTCTTCAATGTTATATGGAATAATATTAATGGTCATGGAGAAAATTGTTCGAGTTATGGGAATTATTTGATTCGTGTCTCTATTGTTGCTATTTCATTTGTTGTTGTGTTATTCGAAATTAACCCCAGTATGTATTTAATACTACTGACGTTACAATGCTTTCGGTAATATATGTATGACCCAGCAGTAGAATCTTACTAAAAATTACTGAATTGATGATTATAAATAGTTAAAAAGTTCAGATGTAGAATAATTCAGACATTTTTAATAATATTATTTCAAAAATATGTATATAAAACAATTAATTAAAAGTCAATATACATCGCCTATTTGCTTGCACCGTCGGTGGTGCAATGGTTAGTATGCGCGGCTCTTGTACATGAGAACGTGGGTTCGATCCCTGCTCTGGCCACCTTAAAATTTCTTTCAGCGGCGGTCACTTCGCATAGCGACGGCGACACTATAGAGTATATAGCCATGAAAAAGCGTCTCAAAATACCGTTCGGAATCGGTGTAAAACTGTAGGTCCCAATCAGTGAGTGAAAACTGGAAATCGCACAGCTCAGTGATTGTGAGAAGTTTCTCTCCTGTCCCTTCATGGGATGTTATGGGACACCATGTTTTTTTTTTTTGTTATTTGCTGAAAAATTACCAAACAATCTTTTTGAAATTGAGTTTGATAATTCAGTCCGAAATAAAACTTCATCAGAGAAAAAAATTCATTGAAAGTCTGTATATTTAGTTTCCGGAAGAAGATGTTAAATTCTTTCCCAACCTAATATCCGGTTAATAAGAGAAAAATTGATTTTATTTATTTATATTCAGCCAAATTTTCATAATGAAAACTTGTGTTCGAGTGATATAAATTTTTTATCTTTATATTTTGATTTTTATAAATATTTTAGTTTATAACTATTACTGTTCTATGGAGTATTGAAATTGAAAAATTAATTAAGTTTATGATTAGAATTCAGTTTTTTTTAAATTTATAATAAAGTTGTTAAAATAATACTTACCACGCATTTCTTGCATGAGTAATATACATACGTATTATTTGCACATACGTGGAGATAACGTAATAATTTTTGAATTCTCAAATTTCATATGTTTTCATTGTATATCCACCAAATTGTTATATACGATGTTATAACGCGATCTATTTCATAATCTATAAGAGGTAGCGACCTGGGGACTAGACAGATTGAAAGTTCTTGAAAAATTACCTTAGCAAGTGTTCTTATCTCAATTTTTTGGATTTTGTGATATACGTGCAGATAACTCCGGCACGACAATATGTCTACCATTTGCGGTTGTTGCAAAGGAACTGATTTAAGGTGTGTACGTGACCCAACACTCACGCTCACCATTTTCTCTTTGTGGCCTTTATTTTACGCTCGCTCATTTTTTCGACTGCTTTTCTCTCTTTACCTTCATAAAAATAAATTTCGTCACAATAAAGAAATTGTTTCGTCAACTAAAACTGTTGGCAAACCTCCAAAATAAATAAATATAAAAAGTAAGAGATTAACCAAATATCAGTAGTTTAAATCTCATGCCTTTACTTTTTTTAATTTTTAACGAATTTTTCTACAAAATTCAAACTGAATAAAATTGTTGCAGGAACGAAAAGTAAGTTGTTACAGCAGCGAAATGAAAAATTGTCAAAAAAATCATGTATGAAATTTTTCGTTGCAGTGACTACCAAATTGTCGGATACGAATACGACACTTTTCACTATAGCAACGTTAAAACATCAAGGAAAATGTTTCATTCATGCGTCGAAGCGTTTTCTTTCAGTGTAGTCTTCGTGCTCCTCCCAGGATTCTGGATCAGTAATAATGCAATCTGTTGACAATCCGAAGCGTGAAAAATTTTGCTGTCTCCGGTGGACGTAATGGCTCAAGTCATTCTTCATGAGTTCTTCATTCACTTGTTCGGGTTGCATTACTAGTTATATATAATCTATAGACATACCAATCTATACTATTTTGACCCATAGTAATCGGAAGGGAGTCGTTTAACACTTTCGTCGTCTACAACACGAATGAAAACGATGTGCTTGATGTCAACACTAACAAAATAACGTCATTAAGAATTTTTTTGCAATAACAAAAAATGCAGCACCGGCTTTCTGCCGAAAAATGCGAACTGAATGTTGTTATGTTGTTGATAGCCTTCATTTGAAATTCAACTTTAAAAAACGGTACTTCAAAAAAGTGTGTGGAGAAAAAAATCAATTATTCCGGTATGTGATGGAAATCGATCGATTTAAATCGAATACGATTTGACATAATAATGATGTATATTTTTGCAAATAATAGAAATCAATTAATTTATTCCAATTTTTATCGGATTAGATAACGTATATATAAAATATTGGATCCCCAATAATAGGAATTATGTGTATAAAATTCATCAAGTAATCAAATCGTATTCGATTTTGACTCGATCGATTTCCATCACATACCGGATTATATAACTCTTAACTATTGATATCATAATTTTTTTTTAATTACCTTTTGTATTACTTGTCATTTAATTTTTTTGTTATACGAAGTACCTTTTTTATTTTATTACATAGAAAACCGTACACATCCTTTTTTTATTGCAATACTGGTTACTTAACTGATGAATTCATGAAACTATAGTTGTAAATAGTTACAAGGTGCACAGATATACACTAGTACGATAGAATTAGCGACGGACCTAGTTCCATGACACTAGTATATATAATATTGTACATATATTACTATGGAACTAGTTAAATACTATTCAATAGTTATCTGAGGGGTAGTAAATTTACTACTGCCTAGGGAATTTCGAAAAAGTATTGGAAGTGGATTGAAGTGGAACTAGTGGTGGTTGGTTTGGAACTATTGTTATTCTAGTTTATAACTAGTTACCCGTACAAGCGGGAATTCATTCAATTCTTTCTTGGTTGCCACTGCCGCCGATATCCTCAACATCTTATTCATCATCTATATCATCGTCTTCTTCTTAACCGATAACATACACGTCGTCTTCTTCCTCGCTGTCTTCTTCGGACGATACATCGATTTTATCGTCAGATAATTCTTCCTCGTATTCCTTTCTTTTCTTCAAGTGCACGAATTGCATTGTCCATTTTCCACTTGATGTCACATCGGGTATTCGGATCAAATAATACAAGAGCAACAGCTTCACCCCTTAGATACCAGAGACTTCGGTTGCTCTGGTGGTGCTAAACCAATCATTCACGGAAAGTTTAACTATGACAATGGTAACATCCACTCAATTCGTTTTTCTGCAAATCGAGATTTTTTCGGAACAAAAACATATGCCTTTCGCAATCCATCGAGCATGACTGATGGTCTGAAATGCTGATTGGGATTATTTTCACTAAGGAACAATAAAATGATTTCGAGGAATTCCTTGTAGTCATCTCTGGGTTGTTTTTGGTTCAATTGAAACAATCAAAACTACTTGAACTTAGTTTTGACTTCATGTGATATTTTGGATGCGACTCCATAATCTTGAATGCCAGGACTGTATGGTTTGTCTTTAATATTGTCCCATTGCCAAATTTGGTTCCGAACAGTTCTTTGAATTGGAGTTCATAAATATGATGCCTTCGTGGCATATAGAACAGATATCTTTCCAGTGTTTCCTCAGCCAATAGTGACGAACCTTGGAATTTGCCAGTGTTAGTTGATGTGGTGCCAAATGAAATAGCTTGAACGCCGTTAGCGATTTTCCACTCAAAATCCCGTGGACGGCCTCCGCAATACATTAAGCCTATTCCTTTAATCAACGGTGTATTTGGCAACACCAAGAGCTACGCGTTCGAATCGTATGTGACTATCACAGTACGTCGATAATTTTTTTCCGCCGCCTGGAACGTCCGCCAAAAAATCCTTGCCATAAAATTTAATGTTTTTGAATAGTCATTAGGTAACCCTAGTTTTAGTGTAAAAATAATCCTAGGTTGGTTTATTCTTTTGGCATACCCTTATAGTCCCGGGAAAATTGTTAAATAATAGGGAAGATTGAATGTAATTTGGAGTATATATAATATCTATACTTTTGTACTATTATACGGAACAATAAATATGAAATTGAAATAGGTATCCCAAGCAAAAAATCTAAATTTTTGTTGAATCCACATACATACCTTCACTTAATTTTGAATAAAAGCATCCATCGATTTTCATGATCCATATCTCATTTGACTTATAAGAGATGTTGCTTTACGATAACGTAGTCGATTTGAACACTATCTTCCGTTTTAGGTTCTTCACAATTAAAGGCTCGTTCACAATGATAGCAACAAATTCAACAGGCGTTCACAATGCAAGCAACAAATTTGTACGAATAAGTTCGAAAAAACAGCTGACTGGCAACATTGTTTACATCATGGGTCGGCAACCTGCGGCCGGAGGCATCTTGTTGCGGCCCTCAAGATAATCGCCAGCATTCAACCTATTTCGAGATAATATTATTGTTTAATGACCCAAATCATTAAACTTACTTAGAACTCCCTTTATTTATTATAATAATTATTATTTATTATAAACATTATTTATTAAGCATATCGACGAAAGAAAACTTGACCATTTTCCAAATTGCAAGAAAGCAGTAGAAGAAGCTGGAGTAAATTTTGTTTGGCAAAATGCTATAATGAAAAGTGCATTAATGCAACTGCTAACTGAGTTTGAAAATCGTTTTGTTGACTTTAAAAAGATCGCAAGTAAGATGGAGGTTTTTGAAAACCCCATCGCAGTGGATATCGACAACGTACCAACCGATTTGCAAATAAACGTCATAGACTTGCAAAGCGATACCACACTTAAAATAGCATTTAAAGAAAAAACTGACTTGGTGGATTTTCATGGGAGTTTGCCTTCGGAAAACTACAAGGAGTTAAAAAAGTTTGCTCAGCAAATAATTACTATGTTTGGTAGTACATAGTATATTTGTGAACAAACTTTTCAATTCTGAATTATCGGAAAACAAACACTGTTCCCGATTATCGGATTCGCATTTAGACGCAATTCTTCGCGTCTCTACTTCAAAACTGCATGCTGATGTAAAAAAAACTATCAAGTCAAATACTACAACCACAAAAATCTCATTGATTTTATTAACTAAAATAAATGTACAAATAGACAATAAACTTTTTATTTTTAAAACTTAAATAATTGTACACAAATATTGTAGGTTGACTAAAGTCTATCTGCTTGGCGGGGATTCTACAATGTGAGATTTATTTTGGGGGTAGTTTTCATATGTACACTCTAAATTATTTGTTGAAAATTACGATGAAAATCGCTGTAAACTTTCGTTGAATTTTTTTCTGATGTGTAATATTAAGTATATTATTGTTTATTTTAAAGAAAAAGCATACAATGTTTAATTTTAAGCAAAACGTTAAGTAAAAATGCGATTTTCTATAACAAATGTGTAAAATTAGACATAAACTACATTATTAGAAGTATTTGTTGAATAGTCCTCAAGCGTTGGCGAAAAATGCCATTATTGTGTTTTCTCTTCCACATGACGCAGATGACGCCATGGCTTGCAAGCATCGCTCATTATCAGTTTAGCAAGTGTGCAGCGAAGGCGTAATAGTGAAGTGAACCAAATACAAGGGGAAAAAATACAGAAAGATAAGTGAACATTAAAAATTTGTGCAGCAAAGACTGAAAAACATAAAAAATATACCTTCATAAAATTTAAATACAAAAAAATTATTTATTTATATTTATATTATTTTTTTTAGAATTAAAAGTATTAAATTGATTGATGTTTCATTAAAAATGATTTGGTTGAAAATATAAAAACACCAAAAAAAAATTAGTCGCCGTCTTTTTATTACACAAAATTCAATTCAATTCAATTTTTTATTGTCTTCATAGCGTGGACAGAATTTTAATAATTTAGTATGTATATATAAAGAGTTTAAGGAGATTTCCATTTTCTGCTTAAATATATGATGTGGTTTCCTAAAATATTATTTGTGGTTTAATTTATTGTATGGAGGTGAAAATTTGCAAAAAACCTTTATGAACTTAGGGTATATGATAAAAACTTCTAACCTACTTAAATCTAATACAAAATGTTCACGTTGAGGCCAGCTCAGATATGTGAGTGCATTCTGAATAAGAACATTTGGCATTAAAAATTGAAGACAATCGGTCTATCTTGACAGCCACCAATTCAACATCCGCAATTTGGTGAAGTCTTTCCGTAGAAAATAATCTAGGAAGATTGTAAATTAACTTCAACAGTTTATTTTGGATAATCTGGAGTCTTTTCACGTGACATTTGGCACGTTTAGCCCAAACATTGAAATATGGCATGAAATATGGATTTAAATATTATCAGTTTATTCTCAATATTTAACGCCGATGTTCTGTTAATAAAAGGGTATAATGTTCTTATGAGAATATTAGATTTATCTACAGTGTATGATACATGATCATTATATGTTAGTTTTGAATCTAGGACTAAACCTAAATATTTAACATTATTTTCCCATTTGATTTCCGCATTATTAACATTTATGCTGTTCTGAGGAATATAACATTGTTTTCTTTTCCTAGTGAAATAGATAGCTTGACTTTTATCACAGTTAATTGATATTTTCCATTTTCTAAAATATTCCAATAATATATTAA
Organism: Phaonia tiefii; assembly: GCA_963931995.1. NCBI lineage: Eukaryota > Metazoa > Arthropoda > Insecta > Diptera > Muscidae > Phaonia > Phaonia tiefii. Next base: position 176,032,626 of record OZ008369.1, on the reverse strand, counting down.
GGGCCCGCTGTAGGTCTGACAATATTTCTGTATATAGTTTACCCGTACACAATATGGCGGTGTCGTCTGCGAATATGGACATAATACAATGGTCCATGATTGGAATATCGGCTGTATATATATTATAAAGAATTGGTGATAAGCACGAGCCCTGTGGGCAGCCAGCATTTATATGAAATACGTCGGAATATTTAGAACCTATGTGAACCCTAAACGACCGAGAGGATAAAAAAACTTTGGATCATCCTTATTATATTCGAAGGAAAGTTGAAATGTATTAATTTATAGATTAAACCGTCATGCCATACAGTATCAAAAGCTGCTCCAACGTCAAGCAATACCATTCCAGTGGACCTTTGCAGGTTGAAGTTAGACTTTACGTTATTCCTAATGCGGACTAATGGATGTATGGTGTTGTGTTCCCTACGAAATCCAAACTGTTGGGGCGGTAAAATATTATTTTCTTCTAAATAATTAAAGAGTTTACCCTTAATAACCTTTTCGAGTACTTTACTAATTGATGACAATAAACTTACTGGGCGGTATGAAGTAGGAGAGTCAGAGGGCTTATTAGGTTTTTTAATTGCAATTACTTTAGCCTCCTTGAATTTATCGGGGAAATATCCTATCTTGAGACAGCTGTTCACAAAAATTTTTAAAAATTTAATACCCTTTCTCGGAAGAGCTTTTAAGCAACTGTTATTTATGCCATCCGCTCCAGGTGACTTTCTTGATCTGAGACCTTTTATTATTTATTATATAATTCCAGCATACGTAACAACAATATCATCACTCGGACCTGTGGTAGAATTGAACTCATAAATGATATCTCTCACTAAGTTCTCTGTGGCTGTGTCTCTAATATTTGCAGAATATGAGTGCATATTATAAAAGTTTTGAGCTAATAATTCACACTTTTCTGCCGTTGTAGAGAAGCGTGAATTATTGTGTTTTAGTATTGGAATGTTTTTAGACTTCTTCTTTAAAATTTTTGTAAGGTTCCAAAAAGGAGAAGAGCCTTTGTCTAATGTCGCCAGTAAACGATTCCATGATGCATATTTGAATTCATCAATCTTCCTTTTAATTATAGTATTCAAAATTTTGAATTCATAATAATCATGTACATCTCTATGTCGTATACATTTCCTACGATGATGGTTACGCCTCCGAATTAACAATTTAATATTTTGGGGCAGCTGTTTATTGGAAGTTCTCCTTAGTTTTTGAGGAACGCTGTAGGCAATCGCACCATTTAAAATGGAAATGAAGTGTTGTAAAGCTGCGTTGATAAGCTCTCTGCTTGAGAATATATTCTCAATGGGAAGGACAAGGTGTCCCTTCATGTATTGAGAAAAACGTTTCCAATTAGCATTTTTGAAGTCTAAGTATTTGAATTCTGTCATGTCATACAGACTTCTCAAGGTTATTTTTACGGGAAGGTGATCGGAACTTAAACCGTTTACAACTTCGGCTGGGGATAAATTGTCTAAATTAGTGATGAATATATCCAGAGTAGAACTTTGACGATTTAACTGAGAGGGTATATATGTACTGTCATTTGGATATATGTATTATGTCTAAATTGTACGAATCCTGCTTCTCATATAAACAATTTCCCCAGCAGTTTGGTCTTGTACAACCCCAAGTTTGATGTCGACTATTGAAATCTCCACCAATGATGTATCTATCGCTTCTGCTAAGCTTGAAAATGTCCGAAGCAAAATTTTTTCTCCGCGAACCATTTGCGCCCACCCGACCTCCGGGAAAATAGCAAGAATAAATGTTTACACTACCGACTTCTGGAAATATCTTAATACCGACATTTTCAACAAGGGAGGTGTTAACAATGGGAATTGTCAAATGGGAAATATTTTTTTTAATTATTATAGCAACACCTCCTCCTCTACTAATTTCTCTATCATTTCTATAAATATTGTAATCTTGGTGGCTAAGTGTTATATTAGGCTTAAGCCATGTTTCTGATACTAAGCATTCGTGTATATTATAAGTTAATAAGAATTGAAACAATTCAGAACTTTTGTTTTTAATGCCTCTTGCATTCCAAGTTATTATGTTCATATCATTTAACATTATGATAAAAATTTAAACGCGAGGTTTGTTATTACCTCAAATTGATCCATCTTACTTCTACAATTTCTCAAATTTGTTATTAATTCAAATGTTAGCGCCTGCAATTCTTGAATTGAAAACAGTTCACTAGAATTTGGTGTTGTGATATTTGCAAAGTTTGTGCTGTGGATGTTGTTGTTGTAGTTATTGTTTCTACTGTTTCTTGGGTATGGCCATACCGCTGGTTGTTGTGGGATATTTTGATGAAGACAGTTTGGAAAGTTAATGTTGTCTTTAACAAAATTTGTACTGTTCAATTGTTGTTGTTTGTTTGCAGGTCTATTTCGCTGCTTAATACTCAAGAAGTGTGTTTTGCTAGGGCACTTGTCGTCGGTCGACTTGTGGGGTCCGCTGCAGTTTGCACATTTTACAGCAGTCTCGTTGCAGTCGGTGGTTTTGTGATTTCCAGCGCACTTTGCACAGAAGGTTTTTACCATGCAGCGGCCTGAGCCATGGCCAAACATTTGGCAGTTATGACATTGTGTTATGCGGTTTATTTTTGTCATTTGGAAATCCCATTTGACTTTAACATAGTCGATGACAGAAAAGTTTTGTCGTAAATCCTTCATGGTTATGGTTTTACGCTTAAAATACACTACGTATATTACATAAGTTCCATAATGGGTTTTTTTATGTACGATCTTTACGTCGAGGCATTGAAGTCCTTTGGCAATTAATTTGCTTTTGATGATAGCGGGGTCCTGATTTTCAAGACCGAATAACAACGCTTTATAAGGCTTTTCATCTTTCGTAGCATACGTGAAAAATTCGTATTTATCGGTGAGTCCATTACATATACGATCGAAATCAAGTTTTGAATTACAAAAAACTTCATGTCCGATTGAAATTTTTCTGATAGCATAATCATTTACTTTCACAAGTTTGCAGGTTTCACGAATTTCTTCAATCGTGCGCTTCAGTATTGTTATTGGTGGAATATGTATTTTAACTCCACTTGTTTTTTCATTTTCAATGTCATCATCATCGTCGATGGTTTGCAACGGCGAGAAATAATTGTTGTTACTCGCATTCGGCGCGGTATTATTGTTTTTGGGTTTCTTCCCTTTCATAGTTACAAGATGTGCATGCACATCATCACTTTTAAACGCTCGCTTTATGATGTTTTGTTGGAATGCTTATTGTTTTTTTTTATTTCTTTTATTTTATTGTTGTAATATGTAAGTTTGTTTCGAAGACAGTATTTATGTTGATTTGAAAACAATTTTTATGGTGATTTGTAGCTAATGAGAGCGGACACGTCTGGCGTGAGCAAGAACTGATCATTGACTGTTTACACAAAATTTGTTAAAAATTACACATATTTGATTAAATTTTACGACAAAAAAAAAGGTAAAGCATTAAGCAATTTTTGTTTAAAATGAAACAAAATTGCTGCAAAATTACACATATTTGGTTAAATTTGCGGCAAAAAAGGTAAAACATTAAGCAATTTTTGTTTAAAATTAAACAAAATAGCTCCAAAATTACACACATTTGGTTAAAACTTACGTCAAAGAAGGGGTAAAGCATTAAGCAATTTTTGTTTAAAATTAAACAAAAATAACTGCAAAAAAACATGTGTGTAAATTTAAGCATTTTTGGTAGGCATCCTGTTGCCTACGATTATCGCAGTAAAATTCAACAAACAAAGTTTAGAGTGTAGTTTGTACATCGGTGTTTTAATTTTCACGATGCATGACTCATAGGATTGGCCCCAGGGGGCGCGGCAGGTCCTAGTCATCCAAGTGCGGCCGGCACTAAGCCCAACGTTGGCCCGTTTGCAACAAAAGGTTGCCGAACCTTGGTTTACATTATACAGCAGTATACATATTTGGGGATTGAAAACCATGGAGAATTGCAATTCAAACGAAAAAGCAAACAGTAAAAAATAGAAAAATTAAATGTGAGACACGGACCTCAGATTTGTACCACTACCCGGAGCAAAAAGTATTAAGTGTTTTTCTTTAGAAAACTTTTCAAATTTTTCTATAGAAGAATTTTATAATTTTTCTATAGAAAAGTTGTAAACTTTTTCCATAGAAATGTTTTACTATTTTTCTTTAGAAAAGTTTTAAAATTTTGCTATAGAAATGTTTTAAAATTTTTCTATAGAAAAATTTTGTAAAATTTTATAGAAATCTTTTAAAATTTTTCTATAGAATTGTTTTAAAAATATTCTATAGAAATTTTTTGAAATTTTTCAATAGAAATGTTCTCAAATTTTTCTATAGAAATATTTAGAAACTTATGTTCCATAATATGTCATGGCCTTGGACGGTTTCGATAAACCTGGAAATGTCATCTTTTTTTTAACTTTTTGCTTTTGTTTATTAATAAAATTGGCGCGAACTACACTTACTACAAACAACTACACATTTCACATTTGCATCAGCTGATTTGTTCGAAAGCCAGCGACAGTGTTGTATTCTTGGTAATAAAAAATTATAATTATATGTGAAATTATTGTTATTGGCAGATTCTACAGATAATATTATTTATTAAAATGTTTGTTTTGATACAAAATGTTTACATTTTCATTCATACTTTCAAGTTTTAAAAGAAAATTCGAAGTAGAGCGGTCAGTAGAATAAACTGATTCGCACAAATTCCAATTTGAAGTAGAAGTAGAAATTTGAATTCCAATTTCACGAAATACATGAGAGGGCATTATATGCAATACTGTAAGTGGGAACGAGAAGGCTTGAATTACAAATTCGTTGCTGCCATTGTGAACGCTACTGAAAAATAATATATTGCAATGAATATATTATTTTGTGGAGAAATATTTTTGGGTCATTTTATACATATAAACATAAAAACATTTATACATATAAACAATATGTATTTGGGGGACCACCTAATGGGTTGAAGATAGAGGGTATATTGTTCTGAAAAAATTTTGGTATTGCAAACATATTGAGGGTCTCTCATACATTTGACTGTAAGGACACCCTTAGGGTAGTTAACACAGTGGGAGCAAATTTGATAACAATTTAATTTTTTAACGAGTTATGATAAGGCAAAATGTTGGGGGGGAAAAAAACTAGTTGGGACGGTCATACATTTCACCCTCATGGGATGACTACGGGACAGTTGTGGAGCTTATTGTGAATTATTTCCCCTTCACCACCAACTTTGACTACGATGCGCACTCATTTGCCCATTAGGTTAATGAACTTTTTCCCCCGAAATCAGAAAATTAATGAACTTTTTCCCCCGAAATCACAAAATTAGAGGTTGATCCGTATCCACATCTTATTACTAAGGTCTCCATACAACACTATCTCACCCCTAATGTGTATACGTCAACTGTAATGATGTCTTGGACTTTGCAGTGTGTTTGAACCAGTGTTCAAATTTCGTAGGTAATGGTTTATCCAGGGTATGTGTTCCCCTGGGTAACCCATTACCCATCGTCGTGGGGAATAGGTAATGATCGTTTACCCATTATCCAGAGTGTATGGAGGAAATAATGGGTAGCTACCCTCATCGGTGGGGACGATTACCTGGTGCCCACAACGTATGGACAAGCAGCCTTAACACTTTACCCACGTGTATGGAAATGGATTACCTAGGGTAAACATGGGAAATATGGTGTAGTTACCCACGACAATGGGGAAATACCCAGCACGATTGCCGATTACCCACAAAGTATGGGTAAGCGCCCGTTAAACATTACCCAGGACGATAGAAAATCTGTTCCCCAGGGTAACTCATCCAAATTTTGGTCGAAGATATGAAAAATGTAAAAAAACGGAATTTTTCCGGAATTCTAAGGGGTTATGATAATGTAGTCCAAATTCTATGGCAGAGTTTTTTTTTCGAAAAATCACCAAACTAAGAAAATCACTAAATTAATATGACTATAACTCGGAAACTATGCGTCCAATAAAAAAAACGCTAAATTTTTTTAACACAAAGAGACTTTACCCAGTGGTTGTCTGTCATCTGGCATAATTTTTTTATATCGCTTAAACCAAAATTTTCACAAATAAAAAACGCTAAAACTCTCTATATCTCGAAACGGAGAGTCCAATTGAAAAAATAACTAATTTTTGGGGTTTTGTAAGGATGTTTGATAATGTGGTCGGTCCTATTTTTAGGACGATTTATCGGGAAAATCGCCAAAACAGGGAACCCTCTAAAATAAAAATATGTTTTTATCGATTTAAAAAAAAATATACGTATGCCATGTACGTAAAATGGTTAAAGCTTCTAGCTGAGGTCAAAAATTTAATATATTTGAAATTAGACGGAGATTTTTTGATTTGAGTAAACAATTAAAAAAAACCGTCTATACAAATTGGACCACATTGTCAAAGCCTCGTAGAAATCTGCAAAAATTTGTTATTTTTTCGATTGGACTCTCCGTTTCCGAGATATAGAGATGTGGGCGTTTTTATTTGAGAAAGCTGTAGTTTTAGCGATCATTTAAAAACTGATGCTATATAATGTACATCCATTGGTTAAGGCCAACGGAGGAACCGTTTCCGAGTTATGGCTCAGACAATTGTCTTATTTCGGAGATTTTTTGAAAAAATCACGAAAAATTTAATATTTTTTCGATTGGATATTTAGTTTTCGATATATAGACGTGTTTTCTACATTTTGTATATTTGCGATCAAAACCGGAGATTGCATTACCCTTACGCGTCGCCATGGGTAATATGTCAAAGACCCTGTGGGTAACGGGTAATCGTGATGGGTAATTCCTCTTTTTTGTGGGTATCTACACAATATTTTTCCCATAGCCTTTTGGTAATGCGTGAAGATCGTTACACATTCCGCAAGTTGATGTGTTAGGGTTACACATGGGTGGGGGGGAAATTCATACTCTGATTTGAATAAGTGCTTTTAGTGTTTTATATTTCTAAATATTGCATTGATTTGTGGCCGTCGGTGGTGCAATGGTTAGTGTGCGCGGCTCTTGTACATGAGATCGTGGGTTCGAACCCGGCTCTGACCACCTTTAAATTTTCTTTCGGCGGCGGTCACCTCGCATAGTGATGGCGACACTATCGAGTATCTAGCCATGAAAAAGCTTCGCAAATTACCGTTCGGAATCGGTGTAAAACTGTAGGTCCCAATCAGTGAGTGAAAACTGGAAAGCGCACAGCTCAGTGATTGTGAGAAGTTCTCCCCAGTCCCTTCATGGGATGTAATGGGAAACCATTTTTTTTTTTTTTTATAGTGTTTGATAAGGTACAATTAGTGTATTGTACTGTATTTGGAAAAAACACTTGTATATTTTGGTTTGGTTTGTGTGATGCAGAGTCGAGAAAGTATTTGTGTTTCTTCTTCTTTACTGAAGTTTTGTTCAAGACAGTAGTGAAGTGTAGTGTTTGAATTTCAAATATATTTTCGCAGGTCGTTAGTGGTTATAGTTTATCACAACTTCGAGAAGTAAACTTGTCTTCCAGAGAAGCTGAGTTCGTGCCCCTCGCATTGGATTTATGTAATATTGTATATTCTTTCTGAAGATAAACGATCAGATCGATCCAGTATCAATACTGCCTTACACATGGTATGGTCCCGAACTATGATTGACCTTCAAAAATGGTACTAGTTGCAAATGTTTCTTGGGAAGGAGTGTTGAACAAATACTTTGTTTTTATTCATATAAAACACTGTAATAGACCCCAGTTGGACATTTCCTTAAGACATAATCAGTGACTAAAACTGACTTGTCAGAATCCCTGCTGACTTGCCGATCCGCTCATTTTCATACATTTGGTCAAAAGTCAGCAGGAATCTACCGCAGTTTGTCAATAGTTGTAACAACCTTATGACTAGTACACAAGACGTCCTTGAGTAACCAGTCATCAGGGGGCCAGTTAATCAAGACGTCTTTAAAAATTTTGTGTGTTTTATATATCTGATCTGCTGACTGATAATCATATAAAATCTGAAAGATAACATGATAATAATAGTGATAACATGATAAATTTTTATAATACCCTGAAAATGTGCATATTCTTTTAGTAATTTCCAAACATTTGTGAAACAGATTCTAAAAGTATATGACATACTACAAAAATAAACTTGAATACTCACGCACATGACCAACAGTTGACAAATGATAAAGAGTACTTACTATATCGACATTCAGCATTGGCATTAGAAAGTGCCAGTCATGACATAGTGCTGGCAAGTCAGTAGGATAGTCTTGCACACATTGTCAGCCCCTTCACAATTTATGTCACCAAAGTCAAAACTAGTGAAATACCCAGAAGGTGTCTTATATAAATTGTCATCACCTACTGACATAGCCCTTGTCGTTAGTTCTTGTGCTGCATTCGTGAAGTGTTAAGTGAAATAAAAAATAAAAACGCAGAAGTTTCAAACTTTTTAAAGACTTTCGAAAAAACTTACAGATAATTGGCAAAAGAAAAAATGTTTGGTGACTGATGGCTGATCCCAACGATGCCGGATTTACTCCGGTTACGGGAAGGAAGTCTAAGACAAGGGCGAGAGTTCTCTGTGCAATCGAGGCAGGTAAGCCCGATGAGGAACTGGCCACAACGAGTGGAGAAAGCCACTCTGACATAGATGCTCGCAGATGTGCTGAGGAGGGCTGAAACCCCTCAAGAAAAGAAAGACTAAGGCGGATGTAGTAAGTGAAATCCGCCAGCTCCGAACGGAAAATGCTTCGATCACCAAGAAATGTGAAGACGCAATGAGGAGAATCGAAGATCTGACATACCAAATCAAAGATCTGGGACAGACAATATGCCAACAAGCCACAGACCATGAAGAGTCCATGGATGAAGACACACCATGCTTTAAGGATATACTGCTCGAGCAACAAGCCCACGAGCAGTACCAGAAGGAAGTTGGGTAGCGCCGGCACGGAAGACGGCTGAGGCCATGGCGAATCAAAATCCAAAGTCGACAACAAACAACAAGAAGGATGGCCCCAAGACGAAATATAGAAATATAGCCCAAAAAAAAATGCCGACCAGACGAGGTGGCGGTAATAATAATAAGAAAATACCCGATATTTATGTTTATAATAATAATGTACGTGCTGTAACGGCGAAAATTAAAGCCGTCTTACAGCACGACAATTTTTCCGTTAGGCTAATTGGGAGGGGTATGCTGAACAGTAGGGCGATGAGTATTGATGATTATACTTTCATTATTCGAATGTTGAAAGAGGGGGGGTTTGGGTATTACACTCATACCACCAAGTCGCAAACTCCCTTTGCGGCAGTGATTACTGGGTTATCCGACACATTCGAGAAGTCGGATATTAAACTTTGCCTCGAGGGGATGGGAATTAAACTCACTATTAGAGAGTAGTGAAGCTAGGAGGCGGGACTGGGATATTGAATCCTTCTACAGGATTAGATTTATTTTGCACTCTAGAGTGCACGTACGTAGGGACGTAAAAAGGGGGGTTACGCAATGTAAAAATTTTCAGAGATATGTATCTCTGAATTGCGGCATGCCCCACCGCTGCTGGGTCCCATAAAAAAAAAAGGGACCGGGGAGAACTTCTCACAATCACTGAGCTGTGCGCTTTCCAGTTTTCACTCACTGATTGGGACCTACAGTTTCACACCGATTCCGAACGGTATTTTTGAGAAGCTTTTTCATGGCTATATACTCGATAGTGTCGCCGTCACTATGCGAGGTGACCGCCGCCGAAAGAATTTTTTTTTTTTTTAAGGTGGTCAGAGCAGGGTTCGAACCCAGGATCTTGTGTACAAGAGCCGCGCACACTAACCATTGCACCACCGGGTCCCATGGCCCGGGAAAATGTCTCATTCCCACGAAAGAAGTGGATTAGTTAATGGTGTCGTTTCTTTTGCTGCTGCTGCCCGCAGTGGCCATCGTATCGTGGCACCTCCACTACAGGCTGAACATATTTCGGCAGCTGCTCCCACCGGAGTTACGCTGTCAGGGGCCATGGCTCAGTTCCAAATCGTTAAGGCGGATTGTTCGCGCTTTTTTGGCATGGACTTTATGTCCTGCCCTGCCAAACTTGGCAATTTTTCGCGTGACTACGCGAACATTGCGGATGAGCGAATGATGGCCCAGGCTATACTGGGTCTTTTGTTGGCTTTAGGGCTATTGTAAATATGTAAATAGTTAGTTTTAAGCTTAGTTTTTAGGTTTTTGATTTTAATTTTGATGGAATTTTTGCTTTTTTTTAGTTCCATTTTTGGACATTTTTGTATTATGGAAGTTTTAGTTATAATGTGAAAATCGGCCTAGGTCGGTTTATTATTTTGGCATACCCTTTGGCATAGTCCCGGGAAAATTGTTTAACGATAGGGAAGATGGAATGGAGATTGGAGTGTATATAATATCTATACTTTTTGTACTAATTATATGGAACAATAAATATGAAATTGAAAATGAAATTGAAACTGGCATAGTCCTGAGGAACTACTACTGACAATGTCTTTAAGACAAAATTTCCAACTGGAACCGTCTATGAAATTTCTCTGTCTTTCAATTTCATTAAGAACAGATATTCCCTTAGAGTAATATCTAAAGAGTGTTCATTATTGCTTCAGTTCCACCAAATTAACGACAGTTTTTATTTATACCAGTATTTGGACGCAATTCTAATAAAAATAAAATAAAATTGTTGTGTTCGTTCAAATCAAAACTTTTTTATTGCATATAAAGTTATTTTAAGTCATAAGTGTCAATAAAATCAAATTTTCTCATTCTCCTTCTCATTCTCCTTCACATTCTATCCTGTATCAAATTTGCAGCTAGGAGGTCGAACAGCTGTTTCATCGAAACCCTTGGATATTCCATTTGTTCAATAAATTAAATTCCATTTTTTTACCAACTTCGACTTTTTACAAGTACCAACAGAATGTACGAGCATTCGTTTAATTCATTTATACAATTAATTTTGTAACATCGCGTCATGTGTAACTTTTGGGTATTAAACACCGGCATGACCAGGAGAAGAGGAAGCGTCACAGCAGCGACAGCTATTATTGCGTAATGTTCCTTTCTTTTCGGGTTGGATTTTGGAGGAGAAGGGTACAAGTTGCTCAGACATCATTTTTACATCATCTTGCGGAAACATAAACACCCACACAACATTCAAACTTCAATCGCTGTATTATTAAAGCGTTTCGCACATATAAACAACTTTGAAACAAAAGTACGGCTGACTTCATAAACGCAGTTTGCAATGCAGCACTGCAAAGACATTAATTTACAATGCAAAGCAATGATTTATGGCAACACTGCTTTGTCAAATGATGAATTGTCATTTTAGTACATTTATGAACGCGCAAAAGCTTTGTTCCTTGTATCACTTACATTAACATTTTGTAAAATTGAGTTTTTTAATGAATCTTCAGCAATCATGCTCTATTCTTTTGAAAACAGCTTTCGAATTGGCTGATTATAAGAAATCAAGCAGCACTTTAATCAGAAATATTATAAACTAAAGAAAACGCCGTCGCATAGCATTATTAACTAGCCAAGACTCAAGAAGAAAAATTCCTAAAACTATAAATTTTTGTAAAGTTAGCGCAAGCATGCAAGACGATGTGTTTTATTCTCATTTTCGAATGAAGAAAAGTACATTTCAGGTATTTACTATCAAATGCTCTACATTAGTTGATAAAACTAATTACTACTTTAAATTTTAAGAAGTTGCAGATTGCGATTAATCCCTTGTGGCATTCACGTAAAATTGGACGTATTACAAAACATTAACGTTACAAAAAGCATTGCTAATAACAATTTGGAAGCTGAGCAATAATTGTTCTTTCAGAGATGTCAGCGATCGCTTTGGTGTGGCAACTGGTCTCGCATATAAGGTGTTTCTTAAATAATTAAACTGATTTGCCGCTTGAAGAGAGATGTTATCAAATTTCCAAAAACTGAAGCTGAACAAAAACAAATAAATGAGGAGTTTTCAAACCTGCGGTATAATCGTTTTCCCTCTGTTATTGGATGCATCGACGGAACGCATATTCCCATTTCCCAACCAATTAAAGATGAAATCAGTTATCGAACCGAAAGGGAACGTATTCAATCATTGCGCAAGTAAATAATTAACGTTTTAACATGAGAATATTTTTTAATTATAAATATTTTTTCAGGCTATTGTAGATAGTCGTATGAGGTTTATAGACGTATTTATCGGTTGCCCAGGTGCATGCCATGACGCATCAGTTTAGCAAAGGAGCAGTATTAGGAAAGCTATAACAAACAAGGATTTATTAGGAAAGCTATATAAACAAGTGTGATGCAGATAGTTTATACAACCTTATTGTAAACCATTTTAACGAAAACAGAATTGATTATAAAAAGAACCTTTTTGGATTTGCTGCTGATGGGGCTCCCGTGATGACTGGGAAAAAACACTCGGTGGCTGAGCTTTTAAAACGGGATGTTCCCAATCTCTTTATTATTAAATGTGTTTGTCATTCATTGGCCTTGTGCTCATCGTACGCCTGTCTCAAATTGCCATCAGCTGTTGAAACGCTAGTAAGAAATGTTTATAACTATTTATGTAATAGCCCCAAATGATCAAACGAATTTACCGACATACAAATGCTTCTCGAAATTAAACCAAAAAAGTGGTTACATCCTTCACAAACACGATGGTTGTCATTAGAAGCTGTTGTCGCACGTGTGTTTGAATTGTACGAACATTTAAAAATTTATTTTGCGTTTGCCGTAAATGCTGATCAATTTGATACATCAAAATATATTTTCGAAAATTTAAATGAAACAAATCTAATTTATTTGGCATTTTTAAAGTACACACTTTCTATTATTAATACCACAAATAAAATTTTTCAGAGTGAAACTACAGAAATACATATTTTGTATAGAGAAATGGAAAGACTGCTTAAAATAATTTGAAGTAATTTCATAAGTAATAATTTTATTGACAGAAATAATATTGTTTTAACAGACTATAAGAAAACCTCTAATATGCTAAATTACAATAAAATTTATTTAGGTTTATATGCAAGTGAAATTTTGCTTGAAACAAAATTACCACAACATGAAATAGATGAAATTAAAATGAACTGCATTAATTTTTACATCGAACTTTGTGATCAAATTCTGAAACGATTTGAATTTGAAAATAAATTCAAATCATTAAACTTAATTAATCCGAATGTATTAATAAATGGTCCAGAACAGTCTTTCTCTATTATTGTAAAAGAGCATCAGCATTTTATTGAATACGATGAACTGCAAAGTTTAGACTCCGAATTCCGCGAAGTATCCCAGTTAGATTTTAGAAATATATTTAATAGTAACAACGAAGAGTTGTTGAAATTTTGGAAAACAGTCTGTGAGCTAAGACTCTAAACTACTTTTTCCAGTTTTAACAAAATTTATTAAAAAAATTCTAATACTACCACATTCGTCGGCAAATGTAGAAAGAGCATTTAGTCAAGTTAATTTAACCCTGCTGTTAGATTAGGACCATTTGGTCCAAATTTTTTCTGTTTTCCCTTGTAACTTTGGAACGGTGATATATACTGACTAAATTTTTCTGCTAATGGGGTCTTTTAATAAAACAATGTTATGTGCGAAAATTAAATTTTCTAACTTTATTCAGGACTGAGAAAAATACAAAATGACGAATCTTAGGTTAGAGGACCATTTGGTCAATAGTACATTTTTTCATTACCAAGCGAATGTAAATTCATGTCAAATATTTAGAAGATGTTTTTGATATGTCAAATACTTGCTTTAGAAATTATTGAACCAAAATAGTTACAAAGGATAAGATAAAATTATTATTTTGGATGAAAATTCCAGTATGGACCAAATGGTCCCTCAACCTAAGATTCGTAAATTTTTTCATTACCAAGCGAATGTAAATTCATGTCAAATATTTAGAAGATGTTTTTGATATGTTAGCGGATGTTTTTGATATGTCAAATACTTGCTTTAGAAATTTTTGAACCAAAATAGTTACAAAGAATAAGATAAAATTATTATTTTGGATGAAAATTGCAGTATGGACCAAATGGTCCCTCAATCTAAGATTCGTAAGTTTTTTCTAATCTAACAGCCGGGTTAAATAAAAATAAATATAGAAACCGATTAGAAAGAGATTCAATGGAAGGTATTCTCTTCACAAAAGACTTCCTTAAATTAAATAAAGAAAATTGTTATGATTTAAAGGTAAAGCCAGAAGTACTAAAAAAGTTTAATACTGACATGTATTTAAATAACGGCACATCTGCTTAAAATCTGAAATTATTTTTATTAATATCTTTTGAGAAAGCTAGAAAGGTAATAGCTTTCTAAAAGCACAATGTAATACAAATTATATACAAATATATTAATATGTAACCTCTCATTTTGACGTGACAACGTCTTAAATTAGGTTGCGGCTGGGAGTCACTTATGAAAAAGTGTAACGCCCGGTAACGTTACGATGAGTCACCGAACGAGAGAGAGGCCCGCCGAATGCCTTGCGTCTCTCTCCCACTCAATAAATAATTCTGTGTGTGCGGATGTGTGTGTTTACTTGTGTGCCAGAAACGATTTGCTTTGCTGGCTTCTAGTGGCTGTTGGTCGGTGGTGTGAGTGTTTTTGTTTTTTGGCACATCATATATATGACGACTGAGCAAGTATGTATGTGCGTATATATGTGCGTGTGTATGAATATTGATTTAGATCAGTCTGCATTGGATAAGGTATTATTTTTTGTTTTTTTTTGTTTTTTGTTTTTTGGCTTTATGATATGTGTAGTGTATGTTTGTGTGTAGAAATTTTCATATGAATTAGGTAGCCAAAACGAAACAGAGAGCTGCGGTCGGCTTTAAAATGATGAATTGAAATACTTTTTGGTTAGTAAATTATTTTCTTTTGTTTTTAATAAAAGAAATGTTTATTTTTTATAATAAAAGAAATGTTTATATTTTATAATAAAGGATATGTTTATTGTTTATAATGTCACATTTGATAATGTGTTCATAGAAATCGCACAGGTACCTAGATGGTGTTGAAATTACTTCTATTTTCCTAAACCATAAGTTTCAATAAATGTTAAAACATCGCCCGTGAGTTCTAACACTCATTGGTTTTTTTTTTAATTTTACAAATTTTAATTAATTTCAAATTTATTTAGCAAAAATTTGAACCTTCGATCTGAATAAATGTTTTGATTTTCGAATTGATTCTTTAAAATTACAAATATTAAGAAAAAGTGGCAGATATAAGAAAACTTGATTTAAACTGTGTTGAGCAAGAATTTTAACATCTAATCAATATGAAAATCAAATCAATCTAAACAAAATATATTTCTATAGTTAAAATTTGTGCAATTCTTATTTTCATTCAATTCCTTGTTCCTATTGTGCAATTTAATTATATTCATATCAATAAATATTCTACCGAGAAAAAGACGTTGTCACGTAAAATCTTCGCCCGTAAAACCGACTTTACAGGCAACAATTTTTTTTTTATTATTGTTATGTTTTTTTCAGTTTTTGTTTGTTTTTAAGTTATTTTATTCAATGAATTATTTTATTTAAATTATTTCAGTACCGCTTGAGCTCTTGTTGAAGAGAGACGTATTTTCGATTGCTCTTGTTGTCAGCCAAACATCATTCATAGTGTTACAGCAGTACAATTCAACAATTCAGTTCTATGTGAAATACAAAAACAAACAAAACTCATAAAAACAAACAACAACAATTTAAACGAACAATATTAAACGTACACATGTGTGTAACAATGTTTACGACTCAGTCGTTGAAAATATGAATAGTTAAAAACCCAAGACAAATAACAGTAATGCACAAAGTGCATCTCGTCACAATTATTTTGCTCCACTGCAAACTGTTGATGATGATATTTCAGACGATGAAATAATAGTGAAAAAAACTGATAGAGTACATATTCCTCCAATCACAATATTAAAATGTAAAATCGAAGAAGTGCACGAACTCTGTAAAGCTACCAAAATTACTGACTATGCTATCAGGAAAATTTCAATTGGCCTCAAATTATTCCTTAAATCTAAATCCGATTTTGATTCTATCCAGGCTCTTCTAATTGATAAGTACCAATTCTTCACCTACGCCCCCAAAAGTGATAAACCGTACAAAGCTATTCTGTTTGGTCTCGATAAGCATGATCCAATGACTATTAAACAGACACTAATTGCAATGGGTCTGAAATGTTTAGACGTCAAAATTGTGGTTAAAAGGAACCAAAACAACAGTGAATATGTTTTTTACGTCGTATATCTTCAACGACAATCACTATTAAAGAACTCAGGCAAAAATATTCTGTAATCGAATATTTGAAGGTTAGATGGGAGTTCCAACGAGCGAATAAAACGAAGATTACTCAATGCCACAACTGCCAAATGTTTGGCCATGGTTCTAGTCGTTGTAAGGTCAAAACTTACTGTGCAAACTGCGCTGGAGAACACAAGACTGCTAACTGCACGGAATCTAAATCGAAATGTGCAAATTGTAAAGAAAATCACAAATCTACTTTCGGTCAATGTATAAGTAAGATTAATTATCTTAACATTAGACAACGTGTACAACGATCGCCACGAAGTCACATCCATCGAAATGCCAGTCGCCCTACAACTGACAACTACAACACTAACTTTCCTGACACGTTGCGACAACGTACACCTGCTTCAACATTTAGTTGGCAATTTCATAGAGATGTCAACAACAGCAATGGTAACATTAACAACTACGGCAGTAACAACCCCAGTAATGTTTCGAATGAATTATTTTCTATACAGGAGATAAAAAACCTAACGTTAGAATTAATAACTAATCTCAGAAATTGTAAGAATAAGGCAGACCAATTTGAGGTAATAACTAACCTTGCATGTAAATTTTTAACATAATGTATAATGATATAAATGTAATTACTTGGAATGCCAGAGGCATTCGGCACAAAAGCATAGAACTTTTTCAATTTTTAATAAGTTATAATATTCATATTTGTCTAGTTACTGAAACACGACTTAACACAAATATTTCAATTAGAGACAATGAATTTTATGTCTCCAGAAATGACAGAACAAATGCCAGAGGAGGTGGTGTAGCTATTATTATTCGGAAAAACATACCACATCAGCTATTACCGATTGTTAACACAGAGCGAATTGAAAATATTGGTATAACACTTTTCACAGATATCTACTGATTGTATAAATGTTTACGCATGCTATTTTCCTGGTGGTTTAGCAGGGATTGATGGATTAAGAAAACGACAGTTTGCATCTGATATTCACAAACTTACCGTACATGATAAGTATTTATTGGGTGGTGATTTTAATAGCAGACATCACTTATGGGGGCTGTGCAAGAGCAAACTGTTGGGGAAATATTCTGTACGAAAAACTTGATTCGTATAATATTGATATAAAATACCCCTGCGATTTACACTCACATACCTGCGAGCGCTAACAGGCAGGGTTCTACTCTGGATCTGTTTCTAACTAATATACCTGATATATGTTCCAACGCAATAGTTATAAATGATCTAAGTTCTGACCATTTACCAGTAAAAATTACATTAAATAGGTATTACAATAGTTCGTCAATTCTTCATTATGACTTTAATAATGCGAATTGGAGAAAATTTTCTAAATTTGTAAACAGACACCTGCTAGTTTCAAACATCAACAATATTGAACATAATGAACAAATTGATGAAATCCTTACGAATTTTATAAACGTGCTTAACGATGCGATTGCGTATAGTGTACCTAAGATTCGCCCATCTCAAGTAATGAGGTCATTGCCAAATCATATCAGGAATATGATTCGACTGAGAAATAGTCATCGGCGTAAATGGCAACGTTATAGGAACCTGAACGATTTTTATGAAACGAAAACCTTAAATCTGGAAATCCGTGTAGAAATAGATAATTTTAGAAACAAAAATTGGAATAAATTGCTTTCTACTCTGGACAAGGGTTCTCCTCCCTTCTGGAATTTAACCAAAATCTTAAGGAAAAAATTTCATAACATTCCTATATTAAGGCAAAATGGAGTTCGTTATAACACAAATCGCGAAAAATGTGACATACTGGCGCAAACATTTGCTTCGAATCATTCTTTTTCTGAAAATCTTGGTGACTCCGCCACATCCTCCCGTGTCAATGATACCCTCGATTCATTTAGGTTACTAAATCTAGACCCTTCAGTAAATTTTCAAATAAATGCCTCACAAATCTCAGCGATAGTAAAATCTCTGAAGAATAAAAAATCGCCTGGAATTGACGGTATCAATAATAGATGCATTAAAGCACTTTCTAATAAGGGAATCAAGGTACTAACAATTATTATAAATGCTTGCCTTAACCAGTGCTATTTTCCCCAACAATTTAAAGAGTCAAAAGTTATTCCAATTAAAAAACCTAACAAACCATCAGATTCCCCATCTTCATACCGTCCTATCAGTTTGTTATCGTCAATAAGCAAAATTCTGGAAAAAGTTATCAAGGAAAAATTGACGGATTTCATTGAGGCCAACAACATTGTTGCACCTCAACAGTTTGGGTTTAGAAGAGAACATAATACAATTCATCCATTAATTAAAATCAGGAATCTAGTTAAAACTAATTTCAACCACCAAAAATCGACTGGCATGGTTTTACTAGACGTCAAAGCCGCATTTGATTCGGTATGGCAAGATGGCCTTATTTATAAAATGTTGAATCTTAATTTCCCTACACAATTGGTGAAAATAGTTCAAAGTTTTCTCTCATCGCGTACTTTTAAAGTTCACGTTGGTCTAGACCGTTCTGCGCGCTTTCCTATTACCGCGGGTTGTCCCCAAGGTTCATGTTTGTCACCTATCCTCTATAATTTATATACAGCAGACTTTCCTCTATTGGATTACTGCACAATGTCCATTTTTGCGGATGATACAGCGATTCTTAGCTCCGGAATCTTCTCGGCGGA
Source organism: Phaonia tiefii (assembly GCA_963931995.1). Lineage (NCBI taxonomy): Eukaryota > Metazoa > Arthropoda > Insecta > Diptera > Muscidae > Phaonia > Phaonia tiefii. Next base: position 176,013,589 of record OZ008369.1, on the reverse strand, counting down.
TATAATAGCTAAACTACAAAGAGCCTTAGGTGAAATGGCATCTTACTTTAATAGATGGAAAATCATGCTAAACCTAGACAAAACACAGGCAATATATTTTACCAGAAAACTAAAAGCTTGTTATCTACCTCAATCAAATATTATTTTCGACAACAAATCTATCCAGTGGGAGAAAAAGGTTAAATATTTAGGTATTATACTTGATCCCAAAATGAAATTTAAGGACCACATACCATATATAGTTGACAAGGTGAACTTATTAATCCGAATTCTGTATCCATTTATAAATCGGAATTCTAGTCTTACCATTAATAATAAAAAATTAATTCTTAAATCTATTTTCCACGCTGTAATGTTCTACGCTGCCCCCGTATGGTCTTCTAGTGCATGCTGTCATATTAAAAAACTGCAAATATGTCAGAACAAATTATTGAAATTGATGTATAACCTTCCATGGTTCTTTTCGACTGATAGACTTCATGCTCTTGCGGATATAGAATTGGTCCTGGACAAGGTAACTAGACTTACGCAGAATTTTAACATCAGGTGTTTTAATTCTGATTATATCCATATAAATGAGTTAGCATCATTTAGGTAGTTTAAGTAGGATTAGTTGGTTTTATAAAAAAAATAAAAAATTAAATAGGTTTTTGTTAAATTTTTCCCTCCGATAAAATTTTGTATATACTATAAAAAATATTTTGTAAATTACAACCTATTTTTAAGTTGAAAAAGAAGAAAAATCTTAAACTCTGTAAATATTACTTATACTTAAACGAAATGTAAATATTATAAATGTAAATAAAATTGAATTGAATTGAATTATTTAAATTAAGTTTTAATGTATTTTAAAAAAAACGTTTAAAAAAATTTATTTTATTGTTTTTTTTTTTGCATTAGTTTGTTACATACAGGATAAATGAGTAAAATTGACGATTTTGGTCCAATTTTGTTCAACAATGGCTGGAAAGATTGGGGGAGTGCAAGCTATTTTAAGAGAAACATATACAAAGGCTTTATAGTTTCATTGCGCAAGCCATAAACTTAATTTAGTTTTACACGATTTAAGCACAGTATTCGTAACACTATATCCACAGTTAAGGATATAATAAATTTCTTTAGAGAATCCTGCTAGAGAAGAAAGTATGCCCCAAACATACCGATATTATGTGAAACTCGATGGTCGCATAAATACAAAAGTATTTCTATTTTCAAGGAGAAATTTTCTAGCATCGTTGAGGGGTTGCAAAAGCTGACAGTAGAAGGAAACTTAGTTACTCAGAAGACTGCCTTTCAGCCCCACTGCGCAGCATTGAAGCAAGTGTTTCTAATATGCGTTGTAGTGATTGCAGAATATTCAGCTATATTAGAGCCTGTTGCAAATGCGTTACAGTCCAAAAACTTGGATTTAATGCAACGTGCTGAACATATAAACGGAATTATTGATACTGTTCCCAACCATCGCGATAATGCAGACTCGAAAATAAAGGAAATTCTATGCAATGTGTACGAAATAGTAGGCGAAATTGGTGTTGAAATAAAACAACCAAGAATAGTTTCACGGCAGCAGCACAGATCAAATCACCCTGCATCAACACCAGATGAATATTGGAACTGATCTATATTAATTCCTTACATTGACTCACTGAAATCTGCTTTAAAACAACGATTTTCTGAGGAGAACACCCCCGCGTTTTCATTATTTTGATTTCATCCTTCGAATATGCTAAAACTAGAAAATTCGGAATTTAAATTGCAAGCGAAACAGTTCTTATCATTTTATTCCTTAAGTGGATTTGAACACGAAGCTGATATATGGTACAATCTTTGGATGCAGAAACACATGAACAACCAGGAACTATCATAATTACAGCTCTCCGATCTGTGGAAAGAATCTGATTTGTTTTTCCCAACCATCCAAAGCGCATTGAGCATTTCTCTCGCTCAACCCTGTACCACAGCAACAATTGAAAGATCTTTTAGTACCTTAAAACGTGTGAAAACTTGGCTGCGCTCATAAAAGGGAGAATCAAGACTTAACGGTACCTCTTATAAATATTATTTTTCAATTATTTCGGTTTGAGATCATAATTCTATTAAAATAATAAATAAACACAGACATTGATTATTTCGGTGGATGGATGATTTTATTAATAATTTTTATAACATGTTTCTTTTAACACATAGGATTATGCCTCTTAAGCGTACACCGAAAGATGGTCATTGAAAAAGAAACTCAGTTGCAAGAGGAGAATGGTGCTGCGGACAAAAGGAGAATGGTGCTTTTATAAGAAATTTGATGCCGTACATATGTTTGTATATCGCTTTAAGTGCAAAGCAATGCATGGAGTTGAATGTTAAAGGAGAGGTTATATGGACTTAATTTTGTTTTTGATTATTATGTTTACATGGGAAAAGAACATATAAATATTTTGTGTTAACTGGTTTTAATAATTATAAGAATTAAATATACATAAATTTTTACTTTAATAACATTGTATCTGTGTGTTTAAATTTCGTGTTTCTGATTTTGATTTACATATTAATGCCACTGAAAGTATTAAAAGAGTGAAAGCTTCTTGTATTAATCAAAACAAATTTTGACAATCTTGCCCCCCCTAAGCCGAGATCCTGGCTACGCCCATGTATGCACAATATTTGGTGATACGGAACACAATTAATGGTTATCACAACTGAATACTGTGATAGTACAAGGGGCCGTATCAGGGATTATATATTGAAATATGATATAAGTATAGTTTGTTTTGGTGTCAAAAAAAAATCCAATGGGTGTTCGAACTCACGGGCGATGTGTTAACACCTTTTTGCTACACGGTACCTGTTCGATTTCTGTGAGCACATTAGTAAATGTTACATTGGAAAATAAAAAACAGCGTTCAATCATATGATGACGTTACATTTAAATAATATTAATACTTAAAATTATTTAAAGACCAGTGCAAGTACAAGTGTCATTGTTTTCTTGCTTAATACTTTTTGTTTTATTCCCACAAAAAACAACGAGAATGGAAAGCAACAGAGACATGAACATACATACATTGTTATGTTCGTACACACGCTACACAAGTTCACACAATTTTCGTTGCTCTCTTGCTATCTCATTTTTATATACGTATAATACGTCATTATTCTCTTTGCTCTGAGAGTGCTCCGCACCCACATTTTATTTGACTTACCTATCACAATAATAAAAAACCAACCCGTAAAAAAATAGTTTTTGACTATAAATTCATTATATATGACCACGTCCCTTTGTCCAATCCCGCCCATATTTGAAGCAGATCTTAGAATATATATAGACCTAACCAACATACACAATTTTGTTCAAATACCGTTAACAGGAGCAGAAATAAGGGATTTTTAATTTGTGATTTGTATGGGCGGTACCACGCCGCTTTATCCAATCCCGCCATATTTTGATAGCTTATTTTTGTCATCGCCATTAGTTTGCCTGCGAAGTTTCAGCTCGATTGGATCACGGGAAAAGGGTTAAAAATCAATCCATATTTTTTCCATATGCATACATGCATACAGACAGGTGAAGTTAATATAAAGAATTTAAAAAGGCGTTCAATCATATGATGACGTTTCATTTCAATAATATTAACACTTAATAACACTTAAAAATATTTAAAGCCAAGTGTCATTATTTTCTTGATTAATACTTTTTGTTTTATTCCCACAAAAAAGAAAGGGAATGCTAAGCAACAGACCACAATTCACAATTTTCGTTGCTCTCCTTCTATCTCATTTTCATATACGTATAACCACGTCATTATTCTCTTTGCTCTGAGAGTGCTTCGCACCCACACAATACCACTATTCGCTGCCGCTACATAAGTGTGTGTGTTTTTCGCAGTTTGACAATGGGCGTTTTCGGAAATGCATCACTGCAGAGCATCTCATGCGCAACTGTGATGCGTTTGCACTGCTGATGCCAATCAGCTGATGCAGATGCTTGATTGTTGCTTATTTTGATTTGCAATTCCGAACACGAAAATATTTCATTGGAAAATTTTTTAATAAATTTAATTTGTGAATTTGATGATAAGCCAAGTGAATTGAAGTTATATAGTTTGCAACAAAGAAAACTTTTAAAGAATAAAAAAAGGAATTTATTTTTTCCACCACTTTCTGCCATAAAACACACTTTTTCCTTCTACCATTGGCGAATTCCTCCTCCATATCCAACCTTGTCCTTATTATCAATTTGTAGTCCCTAGCACCCACCTCGACTCTAAAACATTTTAAAATGAGTAAGTTTTATAAAAAAAAATCCAATGAGTGTTCGAACTCACGGGCGATGATGTGTTAACAACTTTTTGTTACACGGTACCTGTACGATTTCTATGAACACATTAGTAAATGTTACATTGGAAAATAAAAAACAGCGTTCAATCATATGATGACGTTACATTTAAATCAAAATCACAACCACACATATTTAAAATATACTCCATTGCTTATGCAGTCGAGGAGTACGTGTGTGAGGGGTCGGGGTGTACCTAAAAGAAACACTGTTAAGAGAATGCAAAGATCGAAAAGTGTGAGAAAACAATTATAAATAGAAATAAAAACAACAACAACAACTACTACTACTGATATGTTGGGTGTAGGGGGGGGGGGGGGTACCTAAAAGAAAAACTGTTAAGGGAATGCAAAGAGTGGTGAGTGGAGTGTAAATTGTCATGGGGGAGGGTATATAAGCTTCGGCCCGGCCGAACTTAACACCGTTTTTACTTGTTTTTGTATACACCGGGCAATACTGAACATCAAATGACTCGCTATGTTTGGCCATAGCAACAACAACGAAACAACCAAACACACAACATCACACATACTTTGTCCGAAGTAGCTGACGTATACGTGTGTCACATAACCACATGTTTGCCATATCAACAGCAACGAAACAGCCAAACACACAACATCACACATACTTTGTACGAAGTAGCTGACATATTAGTGTGTTACCATAACGTCGACTGCGCAAGCCAATCAAATTAAATTTTTCGTGGCTATGCTTTATATCTCCGTTCAACAACAGCAACAGACACATGTACATACATACATTATTATGCTAATACATACGCTATAGACACAATTCCGTTTGCCTCACCCCTGCCACACCACTCTTTCATTGCTCTCTTGCTCGCTCATTCTAGTTTAACACGTCATTATTCTCTTTCGCAGTCGCAGAAAATCTGGTTTTAGCAGCAGCATACAATCTTGACTTTGATAGATTTAGTCCCTATACGTCGCTATAGATGTTAACACATCAAAAACATAAATTAATATCAAATTCCGTACTTACTATTCATTGCATCAGCGATTTTGCTACTGCGCATTTTGCGACTTGTTTGCGCATCGTAGGCTGTGTTGATTACTTTTAGAACATGCGACTCTTACAGTGTTGCATTTTCGAACGTGATGCGCATCAGATGCTCTGCAGTGATGCATTTCCGAAAACGCCCAATCTGTGTTTCGCAGTCGGACAAATCTGTGTTCTATATAGGGGTGGGTCACCCTTATCAGTTAGGGGTATGAAAAATAGATGTTAGCCGATTCTGAGACCTACCCGATATGCACACAAAATTTCATACAAATCTGTCCAGCCGTTTCGGAGGAGTTTAACGGCAAACAATGTGTGATCGCTGTCGGACAGTCTGTATGAGCGCAGTCGGACAAATTGTGTTTGGATGTTTCACTTTGTGAATTTAGACCGTACCCACGGCTATAGATGTTAACACATCAAAAAAAAAATTAAAACAGAAAAGCTGGGTTCATATCGGTTTCGAAAAAGTCGAGTATGTACACGTTTGAATACTGTACTCCCAAGTCTATACACATCCACTAAATTTTATGTATCTACTACTTAGCTGACCCGGCAGACTTGGCCCCGCCGACAAAAATATTTGATGATGTCATGGCCACTAATGAATTCACACAAAATAATATGGGAAAAACACCACATCAAATAAGTGTTAATGGATAGTTACAGTACACAACAACGTGTCGAAATTATCCAATTTTTTTAATCTTGTCAAAGATCAATAGTTATGACGCAGCGAAAGTATCGTCAACATTTTAATTCAAGATTTGCTCCCACAGCCTTCATCATAAGGAACTTGATCAGCCGTTTTGAAGAACGGAGTTCAGTGGCCGACTGTCCTGGAAGAGGTCGCCATCGATATTTTCGTACTGAAGATAATGTGGAAATTGTGCGGCAAAGTGTTGCAAATGATCCATCTGTCTCAACTCGTCGTCGTTCAAGCCAGTTGGGCATTTCCGGAACAACATTGCGGAGACTATAAAAGTTAAATCTTAAGATGGAACCTTACTAAATTCAAACTGTGCAAGCTGTGCTTCCGCAAGACCACCAACACCGACTGCATTACGCTATTCGTTTTACAGAATTAGCAACACAAAATTATCTTTTAAATATTCTTTTGATGTCGTATGAAGCGCATTTCCATTTAAACGGTTATGTCAATAAGCAAAACTGTAGATTGTGGTGCTCTAAAAATCCAAGGTCAACACACCACCATCAGTTACATCCATGGTCGTTAAAGTTGGTTATGATCGATAAAGTTATCGGTCCATATTTTTTCGAGAATGGGGATGCAACGCCAGAAACGATTTCTGTGGCTTCTTACAGAACAATGATTGACAACTTTTTGTGGCAATTGGTGGAGCAGCATCCTAATTTGTGGTTCCAACAAATTGGAGCTGCTGCGCACACTGCAAGGCAAACTGTGGATTTGTTGCGAGAAATTTTTGGCGAACGTTTGATTTCAAAAAATTCTGATTTGTTTTGGCCACCTAGTTTGCCAGATTTAACTGCGCCCGACTTTTTTAGGGGATATTTAAAAGACAAAGTGTATGTCTATAAGCCAGAGACAATTAGACAGATAAAGAGAGTATTCGAGACGAAATACTGAGCCAGCAACCAGAAACATTACGTGGTGTTATGGAAAACGCGGTTAAAAGAGCCAATGCTTGTATCGACCAAAATGGTGGATATTTGTGTGATGTGATATTTCATACATAGTTCCCCTTAATTTCCATGAAATGTGTTTAAAATATAAAAAAACTATTATTACAAGAGTTAAACGTATTTTACTGACGCATGAAATATCACCCAAAAGAAAAATGACCCAACAATTTTATGAAAAATCGCCTAATTTTTAAAATTGGGTCAAAATATAAAAAAAAGCGCAAAATTACATATGAAATTTACCCCAAAAATAAATGCTAAATGACCCAATAGAAACGTGAAAAATCGCACAAAAATATTGGGCAATTTTTCAGAAAAAATTGGGCCAAATTTATTGGGCAAATTTTCATATGAAAATAGCCCATAATCATAGGGAGAATGAAATAGGAAATACATGTAGGAGTCCAAAACTTCAATATTTGAAAAGGGTTAAATCTCAGCCATTTATAACAATTTTAAATTGTGTTTAAATAAGCGCTGCAGTCAAAAAATCGCGCAATTTTGGAGAAATAATTGCTCTTTAATGTATTGGTGCAATCGTCGCAGGCGAAAAGTTATTTCTCCAAAATCACGCGATTTTTTCGAAATAATTTACCGTGTTTTGTTTTAGCGAGCGCCGCTATAGTAAAGGCACATTTAAAAAATCATGCTATTTCTCTTTAAAAAAATTTATATTGTGTTTAAGTAATTTTTTATACATAAAACCTTTGAATTTATTTTTTTGCCACACAAAAGTTCATATTCCATATTTTCCATGTAAATACTAAGTGCACTTTAATACGATGCTTTCACTCTGATCAATGCTTTCACTCTGAAATGATCACAGTTTTAGAACCAGCTAAACGTAAACAACACAAACTGTAGGTGGTTGTTAAGAGCGTTTAGATAAGTAACGGTTTCGTGTAGTCTCGCTTCAATTGCAATATCAGTTTTACTAAAAATAAGAAACCGAAAAATCGCCCACAAATTTCGTATCTACAATTATGAAATATGGCCCACAATGGGTTTTCATATTCAATTTTTTGAAAAAAACATCCAAATGGGAAATTTTTCACAAACGTATTTTGGGCGACGAAAAAGAAATATTGCCCACAATTTATTAAGACCCATTTTTTCTGGGCAATATTTCATATCAAATTTTTTGGGGCAATTTTTTATAAATTTTTTGGGAGATTTTTCGTTGCCCCAACTCACCTTAACAGTGAGGTATAAAAGGAATGCCCCCAGGTATACCCTGGAGGGCGTAGGCGACCCTTTGTTGATTTTGTGCGGCCAACGTTAATAATTGGAATTCGTTTAGAGCAGACATGTGCAAACTGACACAAACGCATTTCAAATCAGTTTTACGAATTTTGCGACTGTGTTAAGTTGAACGGAGCAAGCAGAACAAAAGCAGAGAAAACAAAAGTAGTACACTGAGTAAAAAATTAAAATTAAAAAAATTAAAAATTAAAACTAAATCTTAAAAAAAAAATCAAATATCAACATCTCCAATGATTATTCCCATTTATGATTTTTGCCATTTACAAACATAAAAATTTCTTTATATTCGTCCATGGCAATTAAAATTTATTTTTTAAGGGTAGTGTTTTTTATTACAAATAATTTTGCTTGCAGAGCGATACGGTGCTGCTTGGTCAAATGCAGAACAGCAACTGACTTTGAATCGGTAAACAAGCAGCAAGCTTTCGGACATGTTGGTGTGAAAAAACGATCAAGCTACTATCGGTGTGAAAACACGATGACTCAAAAGAGTACTAGCTGCACATCTATGGTTTAGAGTTTTCTACTTTTCCATTAGATTTAATTATACGAGTACACTGATAAAAGGGTATTTCTAACAAAATTAGGTTAAGGTAGTTTCTAATTGTTAGAAGTATTTTCTAGATACTTTTAACTTACTTTTCCCAAAAACAATATGTTCCTTCTTTCAATGTTTCTGATTTAAAAAAATTAAAATTTAATTTTAATAATTTAAATATCATATGTTGACTTTTTTCTTATCTAAAACAAAATCAGATACCACGGAAACTTTAAAAGAAGGAAAATATTGTTTTTGACAAAAAGTGAGTTAACACCTTCTTCCACCAGGGGCTTCAGTTTACTTAGTATGACAACAAGAAAAATCATTTAAATAAAAATCATTTGTTAATATACCAGGTGTTTAAGACGGACTAAATAGTATAATATAATTTTTCTTAGTCCCATACAAATTCCCAAACTTCCACTTCAAATTTCAAAAATATCAATGTAGTTTTTAAAAACATCACTGAAAATTGGAAAATTATATTTGAAATTTGAAATATTTTAATTGGATTTTAAAAGTCCTATTTGAAATTTGGAATAGATCAATTGAAATTTAAAAAACATCAATTGAAAGTTAAAACACATAACCTGCTATTTAAAATACGCCAATTGAAATTTAAAGCACATCAATTGAAATTTGAAACACCTCAATTGAAATATAAATTTTGTCATATGAAATTTAAAAATAAATTAAAGATTTTATGTATTAATTTGAAATTTCAATTGCTTTCTTTTAAATATCAGTTGATGTCTTTTAAATATCAATTAATTTTTTTAATTAAATTTTCAAATTTCAATTGATATTCTTTGAATTTCAGATATAGTTTTTAAATTTCAATAAATTTTTTTAAAATTTAAATTGGAAATTAAAAATTTGTGACTGAATACATTTGTAAGATTTCAAACGAATTATTATTTCCAAAGCTCCGACTGACACATATTCGACATACATATGCATGCTCTTTAGCAAATAGTTAGTGCAGTTTGGAATTCATGATATAGCTGGTCGGCAATGTAGTGGGAAATTTATGGAAAACAGAGTGGATAGTCGAAGACCGATAACTAAGTTGAAGGAAACTTAGTTTAAATTGTATTTGATTGAAACTAATGACAGCTACATTATGGTTCATGTTGATTGCATCGAACGAAAATAAGCAATCCCTTTTATTTCTGTCCAGTATATGTCCAACCAAAAACTAAAATTCAGCAGCAACCTGAACTCGACGAAATAGCCTACTACCTCGTCGTCTTCGGCAGAACGTAAAGAGAGGGATAGAGACTCCTGTATATTTCTCTATGATTGTACACGCTTGACTGTACAGGTCCAGCACAGTATTATTGGGAGCTGTATTCGCTCGATTATTTCATAGTTTCATAGTGCCGGAAAATGTATTCATTTCGGCGAAATCAAATGAATTTTATTTGCAAATTTCCAACCTCTTTTATAATCCCACAGTCTTGCCGATATCGTCTGACACAACAATGATCTAACAACCGTGTTAATGGCTAATTTTCTTCTATTTAAATAACCGAAGTCTAGAACCGATCATACACAGCATGTCATATGGAACCATGCAAATCTCATCAGTAAATCGGTCGTTCCAAACAACAAGTAGGTCCACTACACTGTTCAATGCGCAAACTTTAAATTTGTTACCTTAGCAGCACTTAACCTCTTCTCTAGATGCATTAATTTTAACATCCAATTAAATTAAATTGAACAATCCAAACAATTATTTCATCCTCCGAACAAAATCATACATATTGTGTGTCAAGCTATAGAAATAATTTTCCGGTTCCGGAGGCATTTGACAGAATATAACACGTACAACTAATGTGCAAATTTTATTTTCGATTTTTGTGGATTTTGATCTTCCTCTTGCGCATCAATGATATCTTTAATTTTCCACAAATGAGTGTGGCGCTGCCCACTTTTGGTATACGTTAAAATTCGTTCAATTATGTAACAAAGGTCATACGCACATCCCTAATAATAGTTGGAATCTAATTGTTTTAAGTTTCAAGTTCTATGAGATGTCCCACGCCCTTTGCCCATAAAACAACTTAATATTGAAATAGAGCATTGCCATCCTGTTGCGAGCTATGTTTAACGTGTCAAGGCTCTAGCGAACTAGGAAGTTAGTTTATAATCAATCCCAAAATTATTAACGAACAGACAGGCTATCAGCAACCGAGTTGATAAAAATTGGGCAAAATAGACAAATTTGAAAATATTTGCAAAGACCACAATCTTTTGAACCGGACAGGCATAATTGGATTTTATTACAATGGATGGATACTCATTGTCCTAGTTTGTTAACGTACTATTTCTGACGCTTTTCAATCAGAATCAAAATCACTATAACAAAGCCGGCTAATTACAATAGTTTTGGTCGAAAGAGAAATTATTGGAAACGGAAGAAGATCAATAATTACAAATGCCTTGCCAAACCGATTTTTTAATTGCATTTTCGATTCTAGCACCCCAATCAAAATATCCGTATTTAAAGAAAGCCTTTTGTGGTCAGATTTCGAACTTTTGTACAACATATTGTTGTGAATCCATATACTGTTCCATGAAGTTCGTAAAATCTAAATATCGGTCCCATGTGGTTAGGAAATATTTTGGAATAGACATTAGGTAATATTGTTTATTGACAAGACAAGGAAAGAAGATTAACTCTTAATATGTCCTTAAAAGCGGTCGAACGTTTTATAGAAAAAAATTTAGAAGTTTTCCTTCGCCTGCCTTTCATTCGGGAACAATCGACAGAAATATAGTACGGCCCTTTAAAATGTATGACATTTATCGCAATGCCCTTTGTGACAAATGCGTGCATTTTACGAATAATCTATATAACAACTCACATTGCGTATACGCACTAGGCCCAACACCTATGCAGAAAAAAACATTTATACCAGGTGGCGCCAAATTAATGTCATCATGCGAATTGCCTACCATTTTGTTAGAAATGACAAAAATGAAATGACAAAAAATTTTTAACGCCCACAGTGTGAATTTTAGAACAGGGGTGAGATGAGACTCTTGACTTTAGCTCCACACAGGGAAAATATTAGTTGGAAATCAATTCAGGCGTTGGAATTTCCATGATAAAGTCTATGTTTTGATTAGAATTCATAATTATCATACATCGGAATAATTTACCGATGTTATTGAAAATATTGTTTAATTGGAAAATATTATTTAATTCTATTATTAGTCATATGCTGATCCTGCACTGTAATTATAATATTTTTAATCTTGTTGTGCAGGATATTACAAATACATAAATAAATAAATTAAATATAGTTTTCTTTTCGATCAGTTGAAAATGTAATAGGGAAATGATGTATATTGAGAGACCAAAGAAGACATAGAGAAGATAGACCATGCAGCAAACTAAGTTTAAATAGTGTTTGATTGATACTAATGACAGCTAAATTATATTTCATGTAATGACAGCTAAATTATATATCATCGATCGACTATGCGCATTCCCTTTTATTTCTGTCCGCAAAAAATACGGAATTAATTCCACTTTCAATCCCAATGGAATTCGATGACTGCCCTGTATATACATACATATGTACATATGTACTACTATGGTTATTATGATACCCCACGTGCACTATAGACCGGGTCGGCCTCCATATAAAAAAAATCCGAAAGTCGAGGGCAAATATTAAAGATCACCTCGGTACAATTTCAAATAACATACAAAAGAGAGTAATGATAATTATACCAAATCTTGGCGCGACTCAAGTTGTGTGTACCGTTCCGACTTTCTAGTTTTGCAAAAATATGGCTCAGACGCTTTTCAGCAGTGACTACAAGAGCTGATTCACTTACAACTCGTACAAAAAGTTCAGTTGTTTGCGAATGGCATAGAAAATCTACGACATGTGCAAAATTATGTATATATTTTTGTATTATTATTATAGCCAATAGAATGTTTTCTGAGTGGAAATAGTAGGCATTATATTCTATCATACGGCGTACCACTTCTTTAACGTCTCACGACACCTGGCGGTTCTAGCTGAGATATTTGAATAAGTGACGACTACCGTGTATGGCTTGTGGCTGAGTCTTGACAAGGAGCCACAATGGAGCGTACACTTTGACTATAAAATTAACCAAGATTTCTTAATGTAGCATTTGGCTGACTACTTCAAATATATAGCTGGAGTTTTCTAGATACAGTGGTCAACCATTTTGCGGTGCTCACTGGAACAGGCTGTCTTTAGATAATAGCTGGAGTATTCTAGATACAGTGGTCAAATATTTTGCGGTGCTCACTGAACCAGGCTTTCTTTAGCTAGTTGCTCACCGCATATGCCATTATTAACAGCTACAACAAGACGGTTAAAATAACATTGGTGGCTTTGCATACTTCAGTAGTCAATGTTACTAGGTATGGAACCCATAGCAGTTGACTCAAAAACTTGTGAGATCTGAAAATCTTACTTTATATTTAGTCGATAACTCAAACAATTTTATCACTGCGTGGCAAACTATTATTTCCCCTCCAGGACCTACCTAAGGAGTTCGACCGGCTCTTTAAAGAAAGCAAGCCACGTCACAAAACTTTTATTTTATTACTTTTGCCGGCTCCGAGCCAGGCAAATTACATATATTTAAATTAATTAAAACGAATTGTAACTTTGGTTTTTAGCCAAATAACTCGGCTAAGTTCAAAATTGTTATGGATATTTATTTTCAAACTTTCATATCCTTATATTCTTACTTAACGTTATGCTTAAAACTATACTCTTTTTGTTATAACTCAAATTCTTGGTTCTTTTGCACTGAGTGAAATATATAAAACTCCAAAGATGGTACACCATTAAAATTTAGTAATTTTCAGGGCCGACATGTACTAAAATACTACAAAGAGTATAAAATACTACAAAACAGAAATCATGATAATAAACTAAACTTAGTGGCCTATTTTGATAATGTAGAATATCGTCTCCAATTACACCCGGCCAAGTTCCAGGACGTGTTGCTTACCAAAAAAGTGAATCAAGAGGGCTTTGAAGGTCAAATTGTTGAAAAGGAGAGGACACGCATTCCACTGTACTGGCTGCTGTAGATGTAGTTCCGTGCACACATTCACTCCTTTGTTGTGCCCTGTGTTCAGAGCAGCCCCATCGCAATTGCTGACAACTCAGTGGTTCATACAATAGATTGCCTCATTCATATAATCTGAAATGGACATCTGAATTTCTTCGCCGTCCCATCGACATCGAAAATTGTGTATTTTGCTAGTTTGTCTTTCTTTCCATCACACGAAATGAAATTCAATACTGAATTGCTATTATTTGCCTTTTCACTTCCGCTCTACACTTCGTACGGTGCCTCGGAATTTTATTTTTGCCGATAATGAACCCATCGAAAAATTTCATTAACCGTTCGGTAACATCGGGAAAATCTTTATTTGCTATTGCGACAATCGAAAGTCTTTTATCAGGGTTGTAGCCTGAAGTATCTGAACAATCTGAAGACATATAGTAATCGAAGCCTCTGGTGGAAGAAGGTATTAACTCACTTTTTTTCAAAAACAAAATATTGCCCTTCTCTTAGGGTAGTATTCTAAAAGTCGCAAAAGTGAAGGTAAACGCAAACGCCAACACCAAAGTCAAAAAATTGTAGCTTAAACATCACTTTACGCTTGCGTTCGCTTACGAAAGCTGTCACTGACATTTGAGGTTTATAGAGTTGCCCAACTAAAATAAACTATTAGGCCGGTCGCACACTGGATACGAATACGTACGAATTTAAGTCGTGCGACCACGCACGAACGATCCCAACATAAGAAGTAATATGAAAGTGCGCACACTGGGTGCGATTTAGTCGTACGTCCTCGTACGTGTATATCAGATGTACGAATTCAATCCAAACTTGTTGGGATTTTCATACGAATTCGCACATGCTCTTTGAAAAGTTTATGGAAATAGAAACCGAAAATCTTATTAACGTGATGTATGAACAGAAATATTTATGGGATCAAAGTGATCCAAGTTATCACCTACGCGACATTCAGCGAAGAGCATGGAATGAAGTATCAAAAGGCATGGAAAAATCTGGTAAGAAATTTCTTTTATTTATGACAAATATAGATTACATTATAACTAATTGTTATTTCGACAGAAACAGCTTTTAAGTGCATCCCTTATATTGTGAGCTACTTTTATCTCCTGTAGTCATAAATATGTTTCTGATTTCATTTGGTTGACACGGTGTTTCCGTGGGCAAATTATGAATACCCTCCTTATCAATTATTACGTTATGAAGTGAACAAATACACTTTATTGCGACATCGGCACGTTTCACTGATTCGGCTCAGTACAGTGTTGACTACAATAGTCGAAAGAATCAAAAGTTCTGCTACAAGAACTGCCAAAAGGCGTTCTCAGTCACTACATCCTGAAATCTTTCTCAATAAAAAATATAAAACACATTTTTTACTTCTTTAACTCAAAGTTACAATTAATCGTTCTTCAGGTGATATTGTGTCGCGAAAGTTACTGAATTTTGATAGGGAAATATGTCGCACACTGTTTACAATATATTCAAACGTTTCTTTCTTCGTGCGTTCATAAAATTTTTGAAATTCACCGAATTCATCTCTTTTTACATATATTTCCCGCATCTATTGGGATCTATGACAGTAACGACGCCGCTGCCTCGAATAGGAAGTGAATTTTCTTGAAGATACAGATTAATATTATTCATAGCGTACTGAAGAAGCCTTTACGAATGCGGCATCAGTGCAAAAACTATTTACATTTATCGCAAGCAAACGCATTCAGTGTGCGCACTCAATTCGTACGACCAATATCGTGCGTTTACGTACGACTTAAATTCGTATCCAGTGTGCGGCCGGCCTTATAGATTAGGAAAAGTTATTATGAGTGAAATGCGCAGATTGGAAAAGATTAAAAATTTAGCTCTATTTCAATGGGTCAACAGATTTTAAGATTGCAATTATTTAATACTGCAAATACCAACAATATTCATATGAAATGTGTAAAAATCCTATGTTATTTTGGGTTGCAATGTCGAATAAATTTTTCCATCTATATTAAATTAGTTGTCTTTTCAAAATCACGTGCATTTGGCGGTATTTAAAATGTATTGGTTCTTCTGTACATTAACTGATGTCTAGTTTTTTTGAAAGATAATTATCTAATTTTATTATTTTAAATACAAGTTTCAATGAGTAAACAATATAATTTTGAATTATTTTTTCAAAAAAAATGTGAGCTCTATCCGTCGATTGTATTTCAGCCATTGTATTTCAGCCAACTACTTATAAAAAGGATCGAATTTTTTTTAAATTTGTAATTTCTTCAACTAACGCGAAGAACTGTGGCGTGCTCAATTTGACAGCTGAAGAGATCAAAAATGCAGCGCTTCGTTTTATAAACTACCCATTAAATAACCCAACTCAACTCAGGTAGTCACCGAACAGCTATAACGTTTTATAAACTACAAAAAAGACAAAAGTAACGTGAAGCGACTGATTCACGACTTATAGAATACTACCCTTAATGTTTCCATGGTACCTAATTAAAAAAAAAAATTAAATTTAATTTTATTAATTTAAATATCAGATATTGATTTTTTTTTATCTAAAACAAAATCAGATACCATGGAAAGAATAAAAGAAGGAAAGTATTGTTTTTGAAAAAAGTGAGTTAACACCTTCTTCCACTAGGCTCTTCAATATTTTAGAGAAATGTCGGATACTTTCAACTCCGTTCCGGTATGTGGTAATGCTTTCAGATGACTAGCATAATTTATTTCTCGTTTTGATGTCTTGATTATTGAACACTAATAAATGTTACAGATCTAGATTTCATCTAACTTCTCACAAATTACAATGTTAATTGACGAACAAAAATCGAAAAATATAACAGTTATAATTGCAATACAACGACTTGGGTATACACTTAATAGATGTATGTATGTAAATTTCTTAAACTACGCTTTTGTTGTTGTTATTTCTAACTCCTATCGACTACGTAAACAAATAGCAACAACAACACTCAGGCTGACCAAAGCATATCGACAAAACCAATTTCTTTGTTGTAGCTGTAATACAACAAAATATTATAATATAAGAAACAAAACGCGATGTTAGGCTGATTCTCGATTTTTGTGTTATAAAAAACAATAATTATTTCATACTTCAATATAATTGTTACTACATAATTTTATATGGCGTTCTCTTCCGAATGGCATCTCTTACAATGGTAACTAGATTCAAAATTAATTATCGCAGGTAAATGTTTAACAAAAATTCAATAGAGCTAAAAGGTTTGTTATAATTTGAGCCAAAAAGTATGCAATAATTTATATTAATTTCTGTAGCGCTAAAATGTATGCAATAATTTGAGGTAATAATGCAAACAACATGAAAACATATTTGTACCGGGTGTTTTCTTAGATGCATGAGGACTTAAAATGATAACACAAGACTGAAAATTTTCATGACATTTATTTTTTAAATATGACTTCCGGCATATGTCCATTCGACTAGCCCAATTTTTAACAATCTTTTCCAATAAATCTGGCCGTATGACGTCGATGGTGGCTCGAACATTGGCTTCACCGAAACTGCAGCTCCTTGCTCATTTCGAAAGAAGTAATAAGGACTGGTGATGCCGCCAGCGTGCAAACCGCACCAAATACTCAATTCTAATTGATGTAATGTGATTCGTTAATGGCTTGTGTATTGTCTTGGCTCCAAACGATCAATAACTGCACGAATTACATCGACACTAGGAGGATTATGTTGACCGTAAAATGGGACTTCGGGAATGGATTTATTTTTTTCGAACTAAATTTCCACAATTTGGGAGCGTTGTTGCAGCATTAAACGATTCATGATGACTTGCCAAGCCTTACTGAACAGAAATGTCAACCCAGTGTGATATTCTCAGCTGTGAACTCATAGTTATCGATATCAATAGTTATCATACAGCAAAAAAAAACACCCTCTATTAACGCTATAAATACATCCTGCCGTACGTAACTTTTTTGTTTTTGAATAAAACTATATTCTTATATACTTCTGAAGCAAAATGTTCTTCGCTTTTAAAGGGCTTTAATCCTATAAAGAACATTTTTAAATTTTGGGGGTAGAAACTACATTAAATGAGGCCTTCATTACAAAATTATGTCACCTATATGCAGCGTATATTAACAGGTTTATCTGTTTTCCACAGATTTTTTAGGTGTTAAACAGATTTCCAGTTCTTTTATGGTAAAAACAAATTTTGTAAAATGTTATCGCAATGCAGTTTTTGATAATTTGTATATAACGTAAAAATTATAAAACAATCAAGAAATGACGTGAAACAGAAAATTTTACATTTCCTGTATTCAAATTATAACTTGTAACAAAGAAGAGCAGGATATTTCAAGAACGGCATTCGTTGGTTTGATCGATGACCACCTCTACAAACCAAACTTGGGCATGAGGGTCACACGAGACAATTTTTGTGTGGGGAATAATGAATTCTCATCATGAGCGCTGACAAAGGGGGAAAGACAGTTGCGATTTCAAAGGATGACTATAAGATGGAGATGGGAAATTTTCTGGGCGCTACATGCACATATAGACGACTCAGGAGACATCCGACGTCAAGTCTACAGGAGATAAATAACAAAGTTCGTATTCGGATACACCCCATAAAAAGGGTAGGGTCGCTCTGAAACTATATCACACTATAACGCCCTATTGGATTGGTTAATTTTTACAAAACCTAATTTTCTGACTATTATCCTTATTGTATATAGTTTGAGCAGAAACGGACCAGGCATTTTGATACCCCCCATACAAAGTGACCAGTGGGTCTTGAATTCAGCAGACACCCAATTTAATGAACCAATTTTGAGACAATTTTTTTATGTAACTGTGCGACGCTTTCTCTCAACAAACTAGCACATCTGTTCGGAATGTGTGTAAAGTTATGACATTTGTTCGCAAATCCTTGGCATATGAGTAGCCACATTGTAGGAGTGTTTCAAAAAGGACTGCCTCCCATAAACACGTTCTTATATTTTATTAATCGATTAATCGCACTGATTTGTTCGAGTTAATCGTTAATCGAAAAATTTAATTATTAAAATGTTCAGTTAATTTTATAACACGATTAACCGAATAATGATTAATTGAATGGTTACCCTAGTAGCTACCCACGACAATGGGGAATTACTCATCACGATTTCCCATTACCCTCAGGGAAATGGGGAAAATAATGGGTAGCTACCCACGACGATGGGCAATGGTAACTCATCAACATTTTTATCGATAATATGAAAAAATTAGAAAAAATGTCTATATCTAGGAAACGGAGCGTCCAATTGAAAAACTAACCAATTTTTGACGGTTTCTAAGGGGTTTTCATAAAGTGGTCCAATTCGTATGGAAGAATTTTTTTTCGAAAAATCGTCAAAATTCAAAAATCGCTAATATAAAAAAGTGGCTATAACTCGAAAACGGTGCGTCCAATCATTCCCCTCGGCAATAATAATGGGTTACCCTGTGTAATAATAATGTTATAAAAGGAAATTTATACAACTTAGTTTTCTTTTTTCCATATCTATGACCTCAAGCCGATACTAAAATTGAGAATCATAATAATAGGAAAGGTCAACTAGAAATAAGACTTATTTTAATATTACGTAAAAACAGTTTTTTTTTCAGAAAAAAGATTTTTTTTTGCAAAAATTTAGATTTTTTTTAAAAAAAAATATAATAACACTGCCTATATGACAAATGTAATACACACAGAGAAGAGATTCGTTGTCATAACTATATTTACAGCCAACTAAAATTTGGCGGTTCATTGGACTATCACATTATTCAGTTGTGAATACCAATAATTGTGTTCAGTATCACCAATTATTGTGCATATCAATTGATTTGTAATTCAGTTTTGGTTGCAAGAACTGAAATATTTAGTTGAAGCCACAGTAACAAGAAATAAATGTGATCTGTCAATCGAGGTTTAGTCCTAGCAATCAAATTATCCTGTAGTGGTGAATATTCAATTAGTTGGATGAACAAAAAATGTAAAAACTAATTCGGTTGTACCAAATAATATATTGTTATGCTAAACTAAAGTAATTACTTGATTTTGATGGCTGTCACAACCATTTGGTGATGCTTTAACCCCTTATGAATTTTATAGAAAAAAAGGAAAAAAATAACTTTTTTTTATTAAAATTGTGTATTTTATATTTAAATATAAACAAAATTATTATTATTTGTAATCAGGGTTCGTATTTCGTGCCCATTTTTTTTTATCGAAAATATGAAACAAGTTCTATATCTAAAAAATGGAGCGTCCAATCGAAAAACAAATACAGACAATCTTTCTAAATTTTTCATATTTTCGATCAAAAATGGGGATGGATTACCCTGGGTATCATATGTATGTTTAAGTTAATTTGTGTCATCCACAATAATAGTTCCTCCAGCCAAGTGTCCCCAATTTTCTGCATGTGTTTGTGAAGGCGTCAATAGTGGCGTCATATTCAACGATTATGTTTAAAAGTCTCACTTCACCTCAATTTAGGATAATATGTATTCTTCGCTGGTTGATATCTATACAATTTATTGTTTTTTCACAACTTTGTTTATCACTTTCTGTTTAAAATATTAGTTTTTCTGTAAAGTCCTCGTGTAACATTCCAATATACGTAGTTTCTCTGTAACAGCAAAGCCTCTTGTGGAAAATCGAATGCATAATTTGTAACAAGTGTTTTTGTAACACAAATTATTATGATTACAGTGACTAATATTTGAATACGAATTCTAATATTGTACTTTTTATTAGTTGTATCTTCCATTTCAGATGAATTAGGTTTTTGAAATACTCATATTAGTTAATACAACTTAAATTCGGTAGTAGCAACTTGTATTTAGTAAGACCTATTTTTAATCTATCAATAACATCGGCAAATAATTCTGATGTTTGACAATTATGAATTCTAATCAAAAAATAGACTTTATCATGGAATTTCCAATGCCTGTATTGATTTCCAACTAATCTTTTCCCTGTGTATAGTCTTCGAGACCTATACAACGATGTCTTATTTTTGACGTAGAATACGTCTTACCTTACGGTATGAGGAGTCATGTCAGGTTTTTATTGTTGTAATCTCATTGAATTTGAGGAAACGGCTAGATGAATTTTGTTAAAATTTTTTTTGTAGGTAAATGAAGATGTTATCTTTCGTTTGATATACATTTCATATTGGTTGATAAATTTCTAGTATTTTAATTTCTCAAATGCAAATTGTTTAAACACATACACTCAAACATATGTGTGGTGTTTGGTTGAGTGTTTTTGGTTGCTCAACATTGCTTAGGAACATGTATCTAGTAAAAAGTGAAACGAACAGTAAGCTAACGTAATAAAGCTTTTTTGCGAAAGCTTCAATAAAGCTGTTGTAACATTAATTTTGAATTGTAAAGCGTAAAGCTTTCACACAACGCTCGAATGCTAATGCGAAGACTCGATAAGGTAAACGTTTTTTAATATTAGGGCGGCCCTTTCAACATTCGCAGAACTTATTTCAATAAAAATATTAATTAAAATACATAAATTAAATTAAGTTTAAAAAAATTTAACATAATATTTTTTTTTTTAAACGGACTTGAATCAAGGACTGTAACTGCAGGCTGTGTCAGAGACACGGCCATTAAGTTTAACGTAGAATACGCCATCCGATAAGACAGAAAACATATATAACAATAAATGATAAATAATATAAGCAAATGAATTTATTGTTATATATGTTTTTTGTCTTATCAGATGGCGTATTCTACGTTAAACTTAATGGCCGTGTCTCTGACACAGCCTGCAGGAACAGTCCGTGGCCGAAGGCCTCGGACAACTGTCTGCTGTAATTTTTTTATTTATTTGGATTTATCTGTTTAAACTTTCCAGGTTCACTTCCATCTTATTAGAGTTAATGTTTGCTCATATCCTTAAAATCTAGAAGAGTTATTAGCTCTGTAATGTTTCTTCATCGTATTTTCAAACATTCTGTGGATTGTGCTGAATTGCTATCTTTTATACAGTTTAATGCTTCTTTTCGTTCACTACGTTATTACTGTCCTTTTTATGTTGGTATTCGCACTTCTAATTATGCTTTAAATGAACCATTGCCTAGGGTGATTATATTGTATAATTCATTATATATCTCATTAGATTTTAATATACCTATGAATAAGTTTAAACTAGTTCTTGCTAATTTAATTAATTAACTACTTACATTTATACTTTAAGCTGCTAGTCTGTAAGGAACTATTGTCCATACACTGAATAAATGAATAAAAAAAAGGAAAGAAAGAAAAAAATTTTTTAAATGGTCTCAATGTGATCTTTAGTATTTGCCCTCGACTTTGGGAATTTTTTTCCGCGGCCCGGATTAATGCACTACCTTATCTGCGTGGACAAATACAACAGCATTCGCGATCTCCTTATTTCAATCCTTCGTTGCAGCCCAACGCTTTATTTTTATTTAATAATTTCTTCATAATAATATAAATGTTGTATAACTTTTTAAGCAATCGTTGTATCTTACTTACCTTGCTGTAAGCCTTTAGGGCAGTTTATTATAGCTGTGAAAGTTTCTTCAAAATTATTTATACCTAGTATACCTTTTGTGAATGTCAGGTGTAACCAATCGCTGTAGTTCATAAAATAGTCACAAAATTGAGTTTACTAATTCATAGTTCAATGACGAGATTTTTAATTATTTGTAATTATTGCATTCTTTAAACCATTCCTTCATCCACCTGTTGTTCTTTTGAAGCTATAACGACATAAGTTTCTGTCTTCTAATTATTCCACATGTCGACTGCACAAGGATCACCCGCGAAATAATTTATTGACCAATAATATTGCACCGTGTAGATTGACCGTAATGACGTAAATATTTACCGTCTAGGGGCCGCTGTATACAGTTCCTGCGAAATTTTCGTAAGAAATTTTGTCATTTATCTCTAAACAGAAAATTTTGTGGTGGAGAGATACCACCTATCTTTGATTTACCTTGCGAACATTTTATTTATAATTCCTCTAATCATTCCATTTTATTTTCAACGCACGTGGTGTTGTTAAAATGATCGAAATGTCAAAATTCTGGACCCAAACAGTTATCAAACAATTGTCTTCGTACGAAATAGCTTTGGCGTAACAACCTTGTAATTGATTTTGTCTAGGAAAAGTGAGCGAAACTTGGGGATCATGAAATTTTAGTTATTTTTGACACACGAAACTTTCATAAGAACTGAATACCGGGCTTAACAGAGAACCGTCATCGGCAGCGCGCCTGGTCGTTTTTGGGCTCTAAGCCATGGCCGTCGTGAATTTGAAAAGAAGAAGAATTAGAGAGAAGAAGAAAGAGAACTTTGTGTTGATTTCAGACGACACGCAGCCGCCACCGTCGTTGATTTAAAAACAATAAAGGGGCGCATAGACCTGTGGATAAGTTCAATGATTTCAGGTTTACATTAACTACGGTTTTTGATGTGTTAACATCTATAGGCGCGGGTGAAATCATCCAAAAACACTTTGTCCGACTGCGATCACACAGATTGTCCGACTGCGATCACACAGATTGTCCGACTGCGGTCACAGATTGTGTGGTGTTAAACTCCTCCGAAACGGCTGGACCGATTTGTATGAAATTTTGTGTGCATATCGGGTAGCTCTCAGAATCGGCCAACATCTATTTTTCATACCTCTAAATGATAAGGGTGACCCACCCCTATATAGAACACAGATTTGTCCGACTGTGAAACACAGATTGTCAAACTGCGAAAAAAACACACACTGATGTAGCGGCTGCGAATAGTTGGCGTGTGTGGGTGCGGAGCTCTCTCAGAGTAAAGAGAATAACGACGTATATAAGCAAGAGAGCAACGCTAATTGTGTGAACTTGTGTAGCGTATGTGCGAACATAACCAGTGATGACAACTTAGCTCTTTTGGGGCTAGATTTACCACTCTCCGGCCTTGCAAAACGCGTAATATGCACGCGTTTTGATTTTTGATGTGTAAACATCTATACGCTGGGGGTAAAAATCTTTTTCACAATACAATCACAAATTTAGAGTAAGATGTGCGATGTAATCGTTAACCAATCGTAAAGCGTTATCAAATCGGTGTGAGCTATGTATGAGTGTATTAGTGTAATCATACGCCGCATACAATATACTCAACACCATCTAGTGTGCAATAGTAGCTACTAATTTTCACTAATTGTCGTAAATTATGTTATCGTAGGCAAATGAAAACAAATAAATAAAATGAATACAAAAACAATTAATTTTAATAACTTTTAAAAAGACTTTTTGCACTTTTAATAAGAAATTTACTAAAACAAAGCAAACTAAGGAAAACTAAAAACTAAAACTCACAGTATTGCATACAATGCCCTCTCATGTTTTTCGTGAAATTGGAATTCAAATTTGTCATAGAAGTAGGTTCTACTTCTACTTCAAATTGGAATTTGTTCGAATCAGTTTATTCTACTGACCGCTAGGGGCGGTCTACTTCGAATTTTGTTTTAAAACTTGAAAGTATGAATGAAAATGTAAACATTTTGTATCAAAACAAACATTTTAATAAATAATATTATCTGTAGAATCTGCCAATAACAATAATTTCACATATAATTATAATTTTTTATTACCAAGAATACAACACTGTCGCTGGCTTTCGAACAAATCAGCTGATGCAAATGTGAAATGTGTAGTTGTTTGTAGTAAGTGTAGTTCGCGCCAATTTTATTAATAAACAAAAGAAAAAAGTTTAAAAAAAGCTGACATTTTCAGGTTTATCGAAACCGTCCAAGGCCATGACATATTACGGAACATAAGTTTCTAAACATTTCTATAGAAAAATTTGAAAAAATTTCTAAAGAAAAATTTTAAAATATTTCTATAGAAAGATTTTAAAATATTTCTATAGAAGATTTTTAAAACTTTTCTATAGAAAAATTTTAAAACTTTTCTATAGAAAAATTTGAGAATATTTCTAAAGAAAAATTTGAGAATATTTCTATAGAAAAATTTGAGAAGATTTCTAAAGAAAAATTTTAAAATATTTCTATAGAAAGATTTTAAAATATTTCTATAGAAAATTTTTAAAACTTTTCTATAGAAAATTTTAAAATTTCCTATAGAAAAATTTGAGAATATTTCTATAGAAAAATTTGAAAACATTTCTATAGAAAAATTTCAAAAAATTTCTATAGAATAATTTTAAAACAATTCTATAGAAAAATTTTAAAAGATTTCTATAAAATTTTACAATTTTTCTGTAGAAAAATTTTAAAACATTTCTATAGAAAACTTTTAAAACTTTTCTAAAGAAAAATTTTAAAACATTTCTATAGAAAAATTTGACAACTTTTCTATAGAAAAATTTTAAAACTCTTCTATAGAAAAGTTTGAAAAGTTTTCTAAAGAAAAACACTTAATACTTTTTGCTCCGGGTAGTGGTACAAATCTGAGGTCCGTGTCTCACATTTAATTCTTCTATTTTTTACTGTTTGCTTTTTCGTTTGTATTGCAATTCTCCATGGTTTTCAATCCCTAAATATGTATACTGCTGTATAATATAAACAATGTTGCCAGTCACCTGTTTTTTCGAACTTATTCGAACAAATTTGTTGCTTGCATTGTGAACGCCTGTTGAAATTGTTGCTATCATTGTCAACGAGCCTTAAGTCTTCTTCGTCTTTGAGATTGTCATTCATACTTAACAGCTGCATGCATATAAGCATCTAGTGTGCAATAGTAGCTACTAATTTTCGAAAACCATTGTTGTAAAATAACTAGATGCATTACATTTAAGTAAACAGCTGATTCATAACTTGTCAACCCCAACAAATACAAAATAATAAAATATTTTACAAAACACCAAAAAAATTATAACTCAGAACATAAAACAACACAAAGTGTATCAAAGCTGAATGGAGGTAATGTTAATTCTAATAAAATTTCTATTAGATTCCAATATAAATCAAGATTATAACATATCTTCATTAAATACTGTTGCCTTACACTGAAGCTGGTGCACGACAATTGGGTAACAATCTCCATCTCATGCCAATTATTATGGGTGAAGATTTTAATACAAATTTTGCAAACCCACAGTCGCAAGCTTTATCAAAATTTTTATTTGACGTTTTCCACTTGCATATGAGCAATTCTCCACAAACCCCTACAACTAACAATTCCACTACTATAGATGCAGTTTTCCATAGATTTTTAAATACAATCGACTCAAAAATTTATATATGTATCTTATTTTAGTTACCATAAGCCAATATTAACTATTTGCACTTAAGGCATTTACCATAGATGGGCACTCTGCAGTACTACTAAAATTTCAGTAAAAATAATTCTTTAACTAGTAAATTTTTACTGATTACTAAAATTTTTTTCAGCAATTTTTATAAAGTGCCTACATGATTATGATGAATTGAATTGAATTTTCAGTAATCAGTAATGCCCGATTACTGATTATTATGAATACGGCCTATGATTTTACTGCATTTTTCAGTAATCAGTAAATTTTTTCAGTAATCAGTAAATTTACTGCTTACTGTAATTTTTAATGCAGTACATATATGCTGCAGTGTGCCCATTTACTAACCAAATAAGTTAAATAAAACAAACAAAAACCAGCAAATTCCTATGTATTTACAATATTGAAAGTTTTGATACTTTTAATTGATTAATTAAAAAAATATACTAAAAGCATAAGTACTTCCAACTTAAAAAAAATTTTTCATTACTAGATGATTACACATCTCCCCTGTCATCGGACTCACATTAATTTTTTTATTTAGC
Source organism: Phaonia tiefii (assembly GCA_963931995.1). Taxonomy (NCBI): domain Eukaryota; kingdom Metazoa; phylum Arthropoda; class Insecta; order Diptera; family Muscidae; genus Phaonia; species Phaonia tiefii. The sequence goes on along the minus strand of OZ008369.1, from coordinate 175,986,878 downwards.
CCTTTATAGCCCGTTTTGTATACAACACCGATTTTGCGAAAAAATTTTAATTGTTAGTTATATTTTGTGCATTTTATACATGTGACATTTTTGTGGCTGAGACTTTTGAATACCTCTAAACTTTTATTTATGCATCATTACTGTGACCAAAGGATGAAGAATTTTCAAAAATATATCCATATTCATTGACCACACAGGCTAAGTTTGCTTATATTTTAGCATAATAACCAATACTAAAGTAGAAGCAAACTTAGCTTGTGTGATCAATTAATTCTTACAAATCCTTAGATAGAGAGACGCCCAAAAATATAGCACAGTATGGGAAGCAGAACCCACTTTGATGCAAAACTCTTCGATATAACACGCCGTTCTAAAACACAAGAACCTATGATAGAAACTGAGCCATTCGACGGTATTCAGTTGCTACAACCAGAGTCTTCATTTAATCCTATAGGTACGAAAGAAAAACAAAAATGTCAGGCAATGTTCGCATCGGTCAAATCTGCACTCCAAACATTATTTTCTTCGGTTGGCCATCTGAAAGGATTTTCCAACGTTTAATAAAACAAGTTGCGTGCGAGGTATCAGCGAATTTTTTGTTTTATTAGAAAGGCATATCAATATCATTATGATGGGGATTTACCGTCGTTCAAATGAGAACCACAACTTCAGGGTGTGGCACGAAACAGTCAGCTAACATTTTCGATAACTGTCGCATAGATCAACTGAATTTGGGTTATTGCCTAGATATGCGACTCAAGGAAATACTAGATGAAAAAGTCTCGCTGAGTCAAACCGCACGGTGTCTATGGCAATTTCACGTCACGTCAGCTGTTTCGTAGCGATTCTTCTTGGAACCTCATATTCTGATTGGTAGCGCTCTTCGTTGATGGTGATAATAATGGCATCACCGTCTTTGAAGTAGTACTGAGTGATGATGCCGCCGGACCACAGTCCAGACCTAATGATGACATTCTGTGCATGCATTTCCAATAACTGGTATCCTCTTAAATCTAGCAATGCTTGTCGATGTACCAGTTGATCAAAAAATAGGTCTCGTCGCCACAAGAGGCCACCCATTTTGATAATGAAGTTTTATCATTTGTACATGTGGTTCGACGCTGTAATATGCCATGGTGACTTGTCACTATATTCTAAAAAATAAATAATAGGAAAATTAACAATGGATAGATAAAACAACGTAACCGCCGTGAATTGTCAAAATTGTTCTTTCCCTATTGGAAAACCCCAGGGGGTTTCGATGAAACATCTATTCGATCTCCTAGCTGCAAAGTTGATACAGGATAGTACTTGAAGGAAAATGAGCTATAGGTTAATTGAAAAAAAACTGACTTTCAATTCAAATTTATTGGCACTTATGATTTTTAAAATAACTTCATATACAATAAATGTGTTTGTGTGGTTGTTGTTCAAAGCAATAACATAAAGTTGTGGTTCGCCATTTAATTTCGGAGCGAGAGAGATGAGTACGAGGAACCCGTATCTGCAAGTGCCGCAAAGTTGACGTTTTTGTGCTGAAATGGAAATATATTTTAACAACAAATTTATTATAATGACATTATTTTCAGTCCATTGTGATTCTTTCATTGATTTCTGTTTAAATTGTTTTTGTTTCAACCTTTTATTCGATTTCCAGCTATGCGACAACCAAAAGACAAGTGACTGGTTTTAACATTTTCGTTCGCAAAGATGACAGCGAAAATAGTTAGTGGCTTCCGATTTTGCAAACACACAATCACACAATAGCTTTGTTCCTTTACTTTACCGCGGGATCCCGCGGGAACCCAAATTTACCCAAACTTACCCAAAAGCGTTCCCGTATGCAAAAATTGGGAAAATGAGAGCGACTTTTTGTTTCTCTTAACGTCAAAATGAGTTTCTCTTTTTACCGAACTTACCCAGACTTTTTCTTCGGGTAAGTTTGGGCAAAGTGTCAAACAATCAGCTGTTCGAAACGTCAACATAAAAACATATGTATTATTTGTGAAAAAAATAACGCAAGTGAAAAAAAATTATTGAATTTACAATTTTATTAACTTGAAAAGTGATTGCTTTGAGAGTGTTTATTTAAAGAAGATGGGAGTGTGCAAATGAACAGGGGAAATTAACATGATATGCAAGAATTGTTGTCGAGCATATGTTTTCTGTTTTGACATTTGTTTTCGGGTAAGAAAAGTGGTTTTTGCGTTCCTTTACTTTTGGGTAAATTTGAGTATTTGACAGTGAATTTTGCTTTTACTCTCATTTACCCGAACTTTACCCGAAAAGTAAAGGAACAAAGCTAATAACATTTAAAGCCTGTGATAAGAACGAAATTGAGTGACTGGCTTTCGTTCGCTTAGGTTTTCTTTCGAGATCGTGACTTAGGCTTTAAAAGTGTTATTAAGTATTAATATTATTTAAATGAAACGTCATGATATGATTGACCGCTTTTTTTTTTATTATTGTGAGAGGTAAGTCAAATAAAATGTGGGTGCGGAGCAAAGAGAATAATGACGTAGTTATACGCAGTGTTACCGGAGATTGACTAAAAAATTATGCCAAATGTCCTCAAAAATTGTGCCGTTTGCGAAAACAATGTGCTCAAATTTGCATTTTAGTCTTTTTGTAATTCTGTGTCCAGAACACAGTCTTTCCAAGAACTGGGCCCTTATCTGCATTTAAAATTTTAAACAGCTGCTATACCTAACCTGACCAACTGGTTGCGACCAAAAAGCGGGATACAAATGGGTTTTAAATAAAAATCTAAATAAGAATACATGTATTTAGTTAAAATAAGACTAAATATATAAACAACAGCGACTTATTTTCCATATAATCATTTTGTTATTATATATTCAAGGGGGTAATCCCGCTAAAAGCGGGACGGTTGGTCAGGTTAGTTATACCTTAACTTTTCAACTTAACAAGAAGTGTTATGATGATTTTAATTTGCTACAGCATACTATAAATATTCTTATATAACATTCCGATTTACATTTTGCAAAGGAACAAAGTTGTTTTTGTTAAAAATAGAAATTTAATAAATTTTACAATTATTTACATTTATACATAAAGTACATATTGTCGCCTGATTCTGGAATTGCCGTATACGCCAAATTGGCGTTTTAAGAAAAACGAGCTCAACCCCGTTTCTAACTCAAAAACGTCAAAATGGGGTATACGGCAAGATTCAGTTCAGATTCAGTTGACGACATGTAAGTTAACACTCTGCCCAACTCGTGGGCCTAATTGGTTTACCATACCTATTGTGCTAGTTGGCTATCATTCCTATCAACCATACATTTATCAACTCAGTTTATTTGTGACACATAAAGAACATAAAGTAGGCTGGTGAAAGGAAAAGTTTACGTCATTGTATTGGAAGGAAATAAAAATTAGATTGGAATTGACGACCGGATAGAACGGTATTGAACTCTTGTTTTTTAATTGGAATTAAAGAAGCTGAAATTGGAGGTGATGGACCCGTCTGCAAATTAAACCTTTGCATTTAGTACAAAGGAGCCAGTGACGACTCCCAACTTTACTTTTTTCGCCCTCCCCTGAGGAGCGCGTTAACTTGTATATGAAACGGAAAAAAATTTAAATTCAGACATATTATTTATTTTCTGTTATGTAAAGCAAAATTGCAAAAATTCCTAACGTAGACTTATATTATGGTAAAAAGTTACGTTGTAACACAAAAAGCATCACATGGATGAACAAAAGAAAAAAAACAAAATTAACTGTCCGGATTAGAGAGTAAAAAAGTGATACTGTCCGGTTTATAGTAGTGTCCGGATTATAGATGTGTCCGAAGAATCGCGTTGCCCGATTATCGAGATAGTACGAAGCCGTCGCATTTAGAACGAAAAATTGTGATGTTTGCAAAACAATTGTGCTAAAAAATAACACTTAAATTGAAAAAATTTTCAAAAATGTTTGGGAAATTGTGCTAAGCGGCACTTGACATAATTTTTCAAAAAACAAGTGCCAAAACCAAAAAAATTGTTCAAAACGGTACATATTATGCCAACATGGTAACACTGGTTATACGTATGTATATAAAAATGAGATAGCAAGAGAGCAACGAAAATTGTGTGAATTTGTGCAGAGTATGTACGAACATAACATAACAAATGTACGAACAATAAAATTTTTTGTGAATTCCAATGTTGGAATTCGAGTGTGAATCCAAGCTTGAATTACATTTGAAATATATGTTTGAAGCATATATTATTTAGGGCACAGAGTTGATGCAAAATTGTTGGCGGCGGTGATGATGATTATTTTATAATTAAATTTTCAGAGAAGCATTTATAAGGTCGAGAAATTTTTCGATTTCTAGATTTATCTATTTCGCAGAAGTTTGTTTTCTATTTTTCGTTTCTTTTCAATAGTTGTGTTGTGAAGAAATTATGTTACATTACATCCATTATTCCGGCGACTAAAGAGCGTTGTTGATAAACAACGGCGGCATCAAATCGAGTCAGCAATGTACTCTAAATGCCAATTATAGAATATTAGTGGTGAAAAATTTTACAACGCGAAATTCACCTAGTTTTTAAAGTGGAAATAAAGAAATAAAAGTGAAAATAAGCAAAAAGAAAATAATGAATAGAAAATAAAACAATATAAAGAAATGTAGATATATTGTTATAAGAATTCATATAAATATGTAGCTATTTTTATAAAATGCATGAAGGTTTAGCCAGCCTTGAAAAAATAGAGCTCACACAAAAAGACTAATGAAATTTTATTTATCTTTTATTTTGTTTATTTTTATTTTTAAACTATAAACTATGTAATTAAAAATATGTACCTATTTTTATAAAATGTTTTATTTTTAAAAGGGGAAATGGGGTAAAAAATGTGCAGAAAATGTTTTGAAAATTATTCTTAAAATCATGTTATAACACTATTTAAATACTGTTGTAACATTGCTTGAATTCAAGTGTAAAAACAGGTTCGGTTCGACTTGAATTCCACTGCAATTCCATGTGTTGACTTCAAGTGTAAAAACAGGTTCGGTTCGACTTGAATCACACTGTTATTCACTGTACTGTTTCGTTCGACTGTAATTCAATGAAATTACACTGTAAAGGTACTGTTTTGTTCGACTGTAATTCAATGGTTAATGTCGTTGGATTGGCCACTGAATGTGGATTGGCTCAAGTGTGTTTCAACTGTAATTCAACATTGGAAATTGTGACTGGATTTCAAGTGTAATTCCACTTGAATTCCAGCCAAAATGCTTATTGGGTTTGAATTCTCTTTGTTTTTTGTAGGAATAAAACAAAAAGTAGTAAGCAAGAAAATAATGACACATGTGCTTGCTCTGGTCTTTAAATAATCGTAAGTAACGTAATCATATGATCCAATGTAATATTTACTAATGTGTTCAAAGAAATCGCACAGGTACCGTGTAACAAAAAGGTGTTCGAATACTCATTGGTTTTTTTTTAAATCAACTTAAATTTTCCTCACACAATCTCAAAGAAGTTGAAGTAACTTTACTTTCTTGTCAAATGCCAAAAGGAAACGTGATGAGCGCAGTCCAAAAATATTATCACTATTATAGAAAACCACAATTTTTATCTCTTTATGTATTCATAAATAACACTAGAATTCATTTCAATTTAGAATGTGATTTTACGATAAAGTTTATGCAACTTGTTTTTGGTTAATTTATTTCAGATATTATTGCCATAGGAACATTTCTCTTCGAAATGCGCATGAAAGTCCCCTACACTGCTGGATGAGATAACCTTAACTTTAAAAAATCAAAAAAGCTTTGATTTTATTTCTACTACTTTGTACAAACGGCCAAATTTACCTCACATAAAGATGTCCACTTGAAGTCGTTGCAACTTATCTACAGGTGTAAGGGCCCCTTGAGAGTCATGCTACACGCAAAAATCGTTAGGGAACTTCGCTGAGGCTGATCACTCGTCACACACTGTGGATTTCTCGACAAAAGTGGAAATAATGGCTGGACCGATCAAGATGAAATTTCACATGAGTATAGCAAGGGATTTATGCTTACTTACTTACTTACGTGGTCCCTAACAACCCAGTGGGGGCAAGGAACTTACATAATGAGGATACCATGTTTCTCCAAGCGACTCGATCTTCACCTTTTCTCCTCCAGTTTTTAACACCAAGCTCTCGCAGGCAATATTCCACTTGGTCTTTCCAGCGAGGTTTTGTCGTCATATTTTTCGATGTCCTTCGAGCATAAAAAAAAAATAAGAAATTATACAGCTACGTCTTAGATGCGATTTGAACATCAATGCATCAACCATGGTTCTTATATCACTACACTTCATAGTGATTGCACACCACATATTAATTCGATCTGTGTGAGACGTAGATCAACTGAGACGTAGTTGTACACGTTTTCAGATAAGTATTTGGTACCGTTGGTCGCGTTATGACCTATAGTATTTTTAGTTTCAACAAAATAATAGTAAACATTACTCACGAATCACAAATTAATATTTAGTCAAAATTAGATAAAACGTAGTAATTTTCTGAATTAACTACCCAGTTGGAAATTTTGTCTTGAAGACAATGTCAGTAGTATTTCCTTAGGGCTATGTCAGTAGGTGATGACAATTTATATAACACATCTTCTTGACATGTCATTAGTTTTGACTTCAGTGATATAAATTGTGAATGGGCTGACAATCTATGCAATACCGTCCGTCCTATTGATTTATCTGCACTTTGTCATGGCCGACTCCTATTAAGACCAATGCTGAATTTCGATTGAGGATGTCTTCATCATTTGTCAACTGCGAGTCATGTGTGTAGATTTTCAAATTTTTCAAAAACTTCAATCTGATTTTTTTATTTATTTGTAGTTATGAAATACATGCCATATGTTTTCATAATTTATATCAAAATATTTGAAATTTGTTAGAAGAATATGCTAATTTTTAGAGTATTATAATTACATATGTAAAGGGTTTTTCAATAAGAGCCCTACAAAAGTTTTTTTTAAGTAAAACAAAACCGGTTTTAGATACCAATGAAATTCTTTATTCCTGTGAAAGTACGTTCGATGACATTATGTATGGAACTCGATTTCTTTTGCATGGCCACCACGGGCACGCTTGCAGAAGTCCAGACGCTGAACCCAATTTTCGACGGTTTTCAAGCATAAATCGGCCGATACTGCTGCAATTTCACGTTCGATATTCGTACGAAGTTCATCAATCGTCGCTGGCTTGTTGGTATAGACCATAGAATTGACGTAGCCCCACAGGAAATAATCTAACGGCGTCAAATCGCACGACCGAGGCGGCCAATCGACTGGGCCATTTCGTGAGATAACCCGTTCACCAAACTTGCTTACCAATAAATTGATTGTGGCATTCGCTATGCGGCTTGTGGCGCCGTCCTGTTGGAACCACATGCCCTCCAAGCCCATATTATCCAATTGGGGCCAACAATATTCGGTTATCATTGAACGGTAGCGATTCGCATTCACAGTAATATGCCGGTCTTGATCATCACGGAAGAAGTACGGCCCAATGACGCCGCCGGCCCATAAACCGCACCAAACCGTAATTTTTTCGGGATGCAATGATGACTCATGGATTACGTGTGGATTGCTGTCTGACCAATAACGAATATTTTGCTTATTGACGAAGCCATTCAGCCAGAAATTAGCCTCATCGCTGAAGATGATTTTCCGATGAAAATCCGAATCATTTTCAAGTTGTTGCTCAGCCCAATTCACGAACATACGACGCTTATGGTGGTCAAGCGGCTTCAGTTCCTGCGTCAATTTGATCTTGTAAGGATGTAGGCCAAGATCTTTTCGCAAAATTCGCCACAACGACGTCACAGAAATGCCCAACGCTTGAGAACGATCGACGTGTGAGAGACACATTTGGGGTTTCTTGAACTGAAGCCTCAGCGGCAGCAATATTTTCGACACTACGGGCACTTCTTTGTCTCAATTGCACGGGAACATTTTGTACTGTGCCCGTGGATTCAAATTTTTCCACTAGACGCTCAATTGTTGATCTGGTAGGACTATTATGACGACCATAACTTGGACGTAGCGCTCTTAAAGTTGAGGCCACTGACTGAGTAAATTTTAATAATTTCGACTCGTTGTTGGCTCGTATATCTTTCTATGATGAAATGGCAAACCTTACTGATGAAATGGCAAACCTTACTCTCTGTTGAAAACCCCTTTATGTGTCTGTATTTTGTCATCTAATCTTTCAGAGTTTATTTAATATCGTGCAACAGAATAGCACATATGTACACATTCATAAATTCCACTAAATAAGTACCTATAAGATGATCCGAAACACCATATATAAAGACGTCTTGAGTAACTTTTGATGAATGGTTACTCGAGACGTCTTGTGTACATGTCATAAGGTGATCATCACTGTTGTCAAACTGTGGAAAATTCCTGCTGAGTTTTGACCAAATGTATGAAAATGTCAGGAGGTGTCATGACGTTTTTTGTATGGGAGCGGGTCGGAAAGTCAGCAGTGACTCTGCCATGTCAGTTCTTTGTCATTAATGATGTCTATAGGAAATTTCGAACTGGGTAATGTTTGAGTAATAAAAAAATATAGAAATAAATGAGATATAATAACGAAATTTGGCAGTGGGTTTACCAATACAATCTAGACTTGAAACCATTAATTTTTTTTAAACATTCGTCCTAACACAATCCCAGAATGCCAAAAATAATATCAAACATCCCCAAAAATGGGATTTTTCAAAAATTTTAGAAATTTTCCACATTTGTTTCTCGGTAGTGTAGCTTTTCAAGAAATCCCGAGGCAGCTGTGCACTTTGAAATAGTTTTCGCCAGATATGATTTTTTTTAAACCGACCGAATTTAGGGACCTCCGGCGAAAGCTGTGTGAATGACAGGAAACTCTAGTATCCATAAAATTAATATACGTTTGGCTATGTTACAAGCGCATTTTAAAACGCAATATGTTTCAAAACAAATTCCTCTAGTATTATTAAAAATGTGATGACGTCTCTTTTCCAAAGTGTAAAAATTTTGTTGTTTTTTTAATATTTACTACTTATGCAGGGTGATTCAGGAAGTTCCGGACAAATTTCTCCAGCGTATTCCTTGGCTCATTTCATGAAGAAAAGTCCTCTAGGACCATGTCCGAAAATGCAAGGGTGCGAAATGGCAGCGGGTTCAAAATTTTCGGATTGGTGGTATGAGAGTAGTAGGGTAAAGTTCCTAACTTCTGAGCCAGTGGTCGGTATGTGTTTGATTCTTCAGCAATAATTTTCAATAAAATAAAATCGTAAACGTGTTAATTTACAAAAACAAATAAATGTGTGCTGTTATTTCGCTTTCAAAAACAAAAACAAACATTTTTGCATGTCAGTAAAATGGTAATAACTTTGGAACGGTAAGACCTCTGGGCTTCGTTTAGGTCATTTTGGAAAGGTAAGACGTATGGCTATCTTTTTTACATTTACATTTTATTCCGAAAGCTCTGTATCTTGGCGATTTGACTTTTTTCTACTTTTTTTATTGATTCTGAAAGTACTCTTAAAAACCTTTCCAACAAGCTCAAAATCCGACCACTGGCTCAGAAGTTACAAACTTTACCCTACTACCCTCCGACCATCAATCCGAAAATTTTGAACCCGCTGCCATTTCGCACCCTTGCATTTTTGGACATGGTCCTAGTGGACTTTTCTTCATGAAATGAGCCACGGAATACGCTGGAGAACTTTGTCCGGAACTTCCTGAATCACCCTGTATATTCTTGCTAATTCCTCGAACAATAATGGATTTCAACGGTACAACATATTATGTTGCTAATGTAAAACGCTTTCCAATATAGATTTTGTTTTAGTCATATTCTCGAATAACTGAAAAAAACAAGGCAACATTTTCGCACAACAAATATTTGTCGAAATATCTCGAGAACAATAAGAACAAATCTTAACGTGCTAGCATATTTTTGTACTGGTTTTGTAGTTCTACAAATAAATAAAAGGATATTTTCAATAAAAACAAAATGTAACGTTTTATAAGGGTTCAAGATCATTTGATGGCCGAAGTAGTTAACTTTAGGCTCCCATTAATGTCTATGAGGTTCCAATATAAAAACTTATCTAGTATGAGACTTCGGCAATACCCATGTAAAATTTCATCTTGAACGGTCCATCCGTTTAGAGGCGGCTAAATTATTATAATTTTTTTCGAAACATCCCCCACTGTGGCGCTTCTGGAATATTCTTTTAAATGCTATTGGGTCTCACTAAATCTCTTAACTGACAAAATGAAGTTGCCACGTTTGCAAACGGTGCCTTCATATGATTACCAACAAAAATTAATGAAAATCTTTCAAAATGATTTATCCTTAAATGCATAAGAATTCAAGTGAATGAATAAATCAATTTTAATATTTTTTGTCGAAACGAATTTCATTTCATTTTCGCTCCCATTTCGATTAGACACCTGAAATGTTTGCGCCGTCATCACAAGCGCGTCTGGTTCTGGTTGGAATATACAAAGTTATAAAAAGTCCATAACGTATTCACCAGAGTTGTTAACCAATTTTTGTTTTACAACTTCCCATAATTACGCGCAAGAATATAATTGTAACATTTGATTACATTTTTCAATCGCCGATAATATTAAGGGAAATTAAGCAAAATGTTTGACTTTTCTCACAAAACCCAATTTTATGTTTTCATGACATAGAAATTCAAAATCCACGAAGATCGACTCAGCAATGAATTTGGATTTCTCTTGAGTTTTATTTATACTACCTTATTCATAAAAAAAACCTTAATGTAGCTCTAAAGCATTCATTAGTTATTGAATGCTTTAAGATTTGGCGAATGTTTTATTAGAACCGTATTCATACTGAGTGTTTTAACTAGGGAACAGATAATTGACAGACAACCCTGATTTATGTATTCTCACAGTGCTTGTGATGTACAAACAAGATGAGCAATAACCGATAGACCGTATTATTATTTTTTATTTAAATACGTCAATGCATTTTTCCAAAATTTTAAACATTAATGGAAAGAACTATTCAATAAAAAGATCAATTAATATTTGCTATATTCATAAATTTGGAAGAAGTGTCAAAAAATCATATTGAATTCGATTTCAGTTTTGGATAGTTGTTGTTGTAGGTTGTAGTTTCAATGGTTTGATTTTATATTCATCACTATGTACATTTGGTTAAAAATGATAAAAATTGGAACGAAACTATTTGGTTGCTTGGTTAACAGAGGAATTTTTCGATTATGGATACAATTTTTGGGGTTTTACCTTCTTACACCTTTAACAAACCCATTACACCTTTAACAAACCCATTACACCTTTAACAGACCAATGAATAAGGCCGATAGATTTTAGAAATTGGATTACCATTTTTGAGTAATATACGAAAACAATGTGAGTTGATCAAAGAGAAACCACAGGCAATCGTGTTTTCTTTTCGCACAAGCACAATAAAAATGCGACGACAGTCTTCTTGCTTTAAGACTCAAAGTTTCAGTCGAAAAAAAAACGTGTAAAGGGGCCCTTAGACCTGTGGATAAGTTGCTCGACTTCAAGTTCACATCAACTTCGATAACTTGACATCAACTTCGATTTTGCCCTTACACTCTCAAACTAGTTGAGGCAACTTCATTTTCTTGTCAGATGTCGAAATGAAAGGTGGTGAGCGCACTGCGAAAATATCACAAATTTTACGAAAAAACTCTATTTTTATTTTCTTTAAATATTTATAAATAACACCCCAAATCGTATTTATTTAGTTTATATTTTTCCGATAATGTTTAATTTATTTATTTTTTGGTTCATTTATTTACATTTTGCCGATAATGTTTCCTCATGAACGTTTCTCATAGAAATGTGTATGAAAGTTGATGCAACACACCCTTACACTGATGGATAAGTTGATATCAACTTCAAAAAATCAAAATCGCTTTGATTTTACATCAACTAGTTTGTACAAACCACCAACTTAGCGACCCGAATCATTTTCGTTAAGTTTAAAGAAAATTGTTTTTGACATGTTTTACAGTTTTCAATCCATTTTCATATTTTTGAATAAAATTATTTATCGCTAAATAACCGTTTTCTTTGGAACTTAGGAAGCGATAATCGCTTGTTTGCAACCACAACACGACTATTGTTTCTTTACTCTAGCAGAGATAAACATACAGTCGTATTCTGACTACGTCGTTTTTTTGGTTTCTGTTCGTTGTTTTTATTCTCCGACTCACAACTAGAGCATTGTCGTTTTATTTTCTACTTGAGCAAAATCAAACAGAAAATGAATTTGGATCGCTGCTCTATATCATGAACTCATTTGTATTTTTTTGAGAACTCAGCGACAGATTATGATTTTCAAAAATATGCTAATCCAAATCCAGAAAAAATCAAAATTGTTTGTGATTTGAGTCGTTCGTTCTCGTAGAGTACATTCGAACACTGGAAATAGCTTTCTGCGTGGCCTGCCTTCAGCCGACCTTAACGACACTGCCTGTCGGGTTTCTGCAGTTTTTTCTCTTCTAAGGTGGCTCTTATTCTTGTTTCTGCATAGTTTTCTCGTTTCCTCAGACCTCTAATTATAAGCCCGATATTCAGTGTTTATGAAATTTTCGTTGCCATAAGAAGTGCGTGTATAAAAACTAACGAAAATTTCGTTCACTTATCATTTGCTTATGTTTTCTGTTTCGTTTTTGTACGCATGAATCATGAGCTGTATGAGCTTTATCCTGACATTGACATAGTTAAGCGGATCAGGATAACGCGATTGCGCTGGCTAGGCCATGTCAGTAGAATGGATGAAGAAGGCTTTTCGAAACCGAACTCCAAGGAAGACGAAAAATAGGAAGACCAAGACTCCGCTGGAGGGATCAGGTTGACGAATCCCTGCGTACACTTGGTATTGCCAACTGGAGAGATAAAGCAAAAGATCGAACTGGTTGGCGAAATATGTTATCTTCGTTTTGTAAGGTCCCTGACCCCCCGGGGTTGTCCGAGACCGGATAAGTAAGTAAGTTTCATTTGCTTGGTACTCAGCTCTTTGCGAAAATTTCGTAGGCAAAATCAATTACAGGGTCGTTACGCCAAATAATTTCGTACGAAAACAATTGTTTGATAATTTGTTTGGGACCGGAATTTGGCATTTTGATAATTTTAACAAGCATTTTAGCATTTTATCAAAGCTGGTTTACAATCCTACTTTCTACTTTAAATGCTATAAGGCTTTTCAGTATCTTGTGGCAATGGCCGTGCAAATTAGCATTTGCAAAATTCCTCAGCTTTTTCTCCGCACTCCAACAACACGATAGCAATTGCTCAAGTTTAGCTTTTTTGTACTGGTCAAACCCCACAGCTGTTTTGCTTCCTGTGCGTTTTCTTAGTAAACAGGTGACGTTGTCACACGGCTGATGCTTTCACACAGTGCAAGCAGTGATGCAAAAATATATTACACAAGTGCGCTCATGATCGTCACAAAAATTGTGCATTTGCAAAATGTTCGCAATTGAAATTGCACAATACGCTGAAAATCCTTTATATGTTATAGACTGGGGTGTGGAGTTGAAGTTTAGGACTCGGATTTCAAGAAATTAACCCAGAGTCGGGGTAGGAATCGATTAATTTCACTTCGACTTTTCAAAGAATGAAGTCAAATCCTGGTCAAATCAATTCAATTAAAGCATAAAAACATTCTGTCCAATCTCCTTGTGCTATACTAAACCTGATACACCACCGTACCGCTTGTTGCGGATTGTCCGCGTTTTGGTGTCTCATCCCCACTTGGATCTAAATTAACAAAATTGTTATATGTATGAAAAATAAAACGGTTTTTAACTAAATACAAGTATTTTTATTTAGTGCGTAAATACCAAAAAAAAACATGTTTGTCCGCTTTTTGGTTACAAGCAGTTGGTCAGGTTAGCTACATATCCATTCTACTTTGGGATCTACCAAAAACAGCTTCCTGCCGTCCAAAACTATAAAATTGTTCTCTATGGATTTCACTTAATGAGTTTTCTTCACTGCAAAACCTTATCATTTCACTCACCAAAGACTACAAAAGAACTCTTTTTTTTTTTTAGATTTTCCAAAGAGCAAAACCATTTTCGTTTTAATACAAAGTTTATGAATTTTTAACAAATTTAAGTTTAATAAACAGACCGTATAATAAAACTCCCGCAGGGGGAAGATGAATGAAATCCATATATCCATATTTAACATCAAATTGTTTGTATTTACCAAAAATCTTCCTTTGTGTTTGTTTTCTTATAATATTTGGTGGAAGGATTATCTTTCCTAACATCGTATAGTGAAGTTTGCTTGTCTTTGTTATCCTTTGTCCTGGTTTATCCCCAACAATGATGACAACTAACGACATAACAACAACTGCTACCTACATAAACTATTGTATTTCATGTTTTGTTTATTGTACATGTTTGTTAAACGACGACAACAAATGCAGGAAAATTGTAAAATAAACAAGAAAAACATATTATTTTATGGATAAACAAAAACATAAAAAGCAAAAAATAATCAATGTAAACGACAACAGTGAGGGTATCAAAGGCATAACGCAACTAGAGGCGGATTTAGGCTGTTTGAGGCCCTGGGCGCACAACAAATATTGAGGCCTTCAAAAGTGAATCTGAAATAGAACTGCAATATTTTGGAAGGGTTATTGGAACATAACAGTTGTATTTCAATTTCTTTGTGAGTTTTAATTTGTGTCTCATACAAGTCAAAGTTTTATCAACTTTATATTTATTACTTCCTGCATTTGTTTATTTTCCATATATCAATCGTTTTTAAATAATAACAACTTCACTTTTTAATTGAATAAAAATCCGAATTGAAAAATATAAAATCTAAGGTATTGAAACAACATCATTCGAAACAACCCAAACCCCGTTCGGTCAAAAAATTGGTCAGAAATTCGAAAATGCGGAATTTTGTGAATGTGATACTTTTATGATTTATCCGCAGACCAACATATAATAGTTCGAAACCAAGATTTTCCTAATCCGTTGCATTTTAAGGTAAGGATATATAACGTAATCACTATTAAAACAATATAAAAATGCTATTATGTTCTCAGTGGGCATCTAAAGGGGACGCAATCACCATTAACAAATATAAATATGTATAGGCATTTCTCCTAAAAGGTGCGTCAAATATCAAAAAAGGAGGAAATGTCAGGATCAGCAGTGCAGAAGTATGGTCTTATAGCGTAAACAATGACTGTAGTTGTAATTTGGTTGACATTTTGTGATCAGCATTATCCCTTGTTCACGCTGCCGCCAAATTGAAGACTTTCGCAAATTGGGCTGAAATTGAGTTGAAAATGCTCAATTTCGAATATATTTTGACAACTACGAAATTGAGACATTTACAACAATTTCGTTGAAATTGACTTGAAATTATCGTGTACAACGCTGCCATAGTAAAATAACCAAGTAGTAGCAGTAAACGTTGTTGTTGTTGTCGGCAGCAACAACAGGCATTTTGATTTTGTTTCAATCGCTTCATTTGTCTATCTATACACGTAAGTATACCAACAACACAGGAAACAAAATGGTACAAAAACAAAGTACATATGAGTTTGACAGCGGAAACGATCAACCACAATGAAAAAATTTACAACATCTGTTCTAACGAGTTTACCTTCCTTACTTTACCATTAACGCTGCCTTTATTCCACAAAATTAACTAACTACTATTTTTTACATATATGCACGAGAACGAAGCCGACAGCAAATTTGTCGGCGTGCCGTCGTCGTAGATAATTTTTTTTGAAGTTCACGCCGCCGTTATTAAGGCTTGCTTCGACTTAAAATGTTAGCCGAGTTTAAAATCCCGAATTAGTAAAAAATTATCCAGTTTTTTATACAACCAAACCTAAAAGTAACATCTGCCGAAAAATCACATTTATTAAAAACTCAGTGGCCGCCGTCGATTCATATTTTTTTGCTGCTCCAATTCCACCGATAATTATGGGTCCGGTTCGTTCAGTGAATACGTGGCTACTAAAATGGTAATAAAGTATAAAACATTGTATGCCGTCTCATTCATCAAAGTGAAATTTTAAGTTTTCATCAATATGGATTAATGAGAAGCAACTTTAAATTGTATAGACTCAGTGCGTCATGTTGTTAAAGTTCACGCACCATTCATTTATTTTATTGATTTCCTTCATTTCCTAACAACACTCTGGTTATTGTGTCTAAGCACGGACATTTTACTAATGGTAATGTATGTAAATTTCGTTCTTCAATTTCAATCAGAAATTGTCAATTTCGCGGCAGCGTGAACAAGGCAATTCAGGAATATAAACATCACCTCTATTTACAAATTATCTATTATCAATTATTAAAATGCCTATGTCTCTTAAACGCCACGTCTAATCGCAAGAAGTATAACTTTTCATGATCGCCACTACAGAAGTATAAAATAGATAATATCTCCTGAACCAGTAAGATCAGGGATGATATTAGTAGTGGATAATAATTTTTTTACCTTCTTCCGATTTCAAAAAGTCACCAACTCCTTTTGGTCCAATAACAGTATTTTTGGATTTGACTCACCAATTTTATGTTAGAGGTTTTTAAATACAACACATGGCAAAATGAGTAAAATAGAAGCAGTACACACAGGGAAAAGATTGGTTGGAAATCAATTCAGCCATTGGAAATTCCGTGATAAAGTCTATATTTTGATCAGAATTCGTAATTGTCAAACACCAGAATTATTTGTCGATGTTCTTGATAGATTCAAAATCGGTTTTACTAAATACAAGTTGCTGCTACCGAATTTAAGTTGTATTAACTAATATGAGTATTTCAAAAACCTAATTCATCTGAAATGGAAGATACAACTAATAAAAAGTACAATTGTAAAATTCGTGTTCAAATATTAGTTACTGTAATCATAATTTAGTTTCTGTTACAAAAAACACTTGTTACAAAGTTACGAGTATGTAATCGATTTTTTACAAGAGGCTTTGTTGTTAAAGAGAAACTACGTATATTGGAAGGTTACACGAGGACTTTACAGAAAAACTAATAGTGGTAAACGAAGTTGTGAAAAAAGCATAAAGTGTATAGATATCAGCCAGCGAGGAATACATACATATCATAAATTGAGGTGAAGTGAGACTTTTAAACATAATTGTTGAATATGACGCCACTATTGACGCCTTCACAATCCCATGCAAACAATTGTGGACACTTGGCTGGAGGAATTATTATTCTGGATGACACAAATTAACTTTAAAATACAAATGATACCCAGGGTAACCCATCGCCATTTTTGGCCGAAAATATGAAAAATTTAGAAAAACTGTCTGTATCTGGAAAACGAAGAGTCCAATCGAAAAAATAATACATTTTGGCGTAGAATACGTCTTACCTTACGGTATAGGGAGTCATGTCAGATTGTTATTGTTGTAATCTTTATTTCATTGATTCTGAGGAAACGGCGAGATAACTTTTTTAAAAAATTTTGTGTAGGTAAATGAAGATGTTATCTTTCGATTGATATACATTTCATATTGGTTGTTATAAAATAAATAAATGGTTTCCCATTACATCCCATGAAGGGACTGAGGAGAACTTCTCACAATCACTGAGCTGTGCGCTTTCCAGTTTTCAGTCACTGATTGGGACCTACAGTTTTACACCGATTCCGAACGGTAATTTGAGAAGCTTTTTCATGGCTAGATACTCGATAGTGTCGCCGTCACTATGCGAGGTGACCGCCGTCACTATAAGGTGGTCAGAGCCGGGTTCGAACCCAGGATCTCATGTACAAGAGCCGCGCACACTAACCATTGAACCACCGCGTTATATCCTGATATCTTCCTAATATTTAAATTTCTCAAATGAAAATTGTTTAAACACATACACTCAAACATATGGTGTTTGGTTGAGTTTGTAGCGTGAACACAAACTATGCTGCTGTTTCAGTGTGGACACAAACCTTCGGCTGTTGTTTTGACTGTTGAAATATTGAAATTTCGTATATTTACTTATGTATTTAAGTGAAACAAAATGTTAAATTTGAATTTAACATGGATATATAATTATAAAAAATATAAATCAAATTGATTTGCGTCTGTTTTTTATCATTTATCCTTACTCTTTTAATTTAAAAACATATTTATCCTATTTTTCCTACCATAAGCTTATGTATATTATCAAAAGTAACTATCAAATAAATAAATTCATTTGCTTATGTTGTTTATCATTTATTGTTATATATGTTTTCTGTCTTATCGGATGGCGTATTCTACGTTAAACTTAATGGCCGTGTCTCTGACACAGCCTGCAGGGACAGTCCGTGGCCGAAGGCCTCGGACAACTGTCTGCTGTATTTTTTTTTTACGGTTTTCTAAGGGTTTCTCACACAGTGTTCCCATCCGCATGAAATATTTTTTTTTTCAAAAAATCGCCAAAATAAGAAAATTGATCGAATCTCCTATATCGCAAAAATAATACATTTTTTACTTTCTTAGTAGGCTTTCACATATGGATGTCTTCAATACGGCATCACATTTAAAAAAAATAACAAGCCTGTGTTAGATAACACGGGCGCATAGGTCAGACGTAGAATACGTTAGTCATTTTGCAATTAAAATATATGAATTAAATATAATTTTTGATAAATGATTTAAATCTATCTAATATATACGCATACAGCTGATAGCTAGTTATTAAGTTTTTGTAACATAAATAGGCGTTTGCATGTATTAAAGTTAATTAATTTTAGATAGGATAAGTTATGTGTGATAAGTTATTTTATGTATGTACAGTATAATTTTTAGTAAAATAAGACAACAACAAAACTACCAAAATGATGGCGATAACCCAAATAAGTTTCGAAACCACTGATCTAAACGATTGGAATAGTTTTGAACAAGATTTATTAATTTATTTTTTAGTTTGTGTGATCGAAGACTGTATGCCATATGTTTAAGGATGAAACTACATCTAGTTTAACGTATTACATTATAGCGACATCTTCATTTGAAGTACAGCTACAGCAATACATTTTATGATATGGCAGCACAATAGATTAGCTGCTTTCCAACTACTTCCCAATGTATTCACAGAAATGTGTTTAGGAAAAACGCCATTGATATAGTGAGCGTATACATCGCCAATCCTTTGTATTAATGTACATACACACACATTTACACGCTGCTCGCAGAAGTAGACAAACGACAGGAAAGATCTGTAAACTTTCAAGCACACACAAGTGTCCACGCTCCCCTCCCTACATTTTATGTTCCCCACCAAACGAACTAATAACCGACCGATCCAACAAAACGAAATGTACACACACACACATTTACACGCTGCTCGATAAATAAACAAAGCACAGCAAAGCCAAAATCATTTGATTTCACAACAACAACAGCGGCATTTACACACCAACAACAACAGCGGCATGTACAAAAAAAGTCTAAAATATCATGCTCTTAAATATTTATTTCCTTAACTACATAAAACTTTTATATATAGACATATAATTTTTTTAATGTAATTCGAAACAAAACATATTACAAAAACTGAGTAACATATAAAAATTGCTAAAATAAGTTTTAATATTTAAGTAAAAGTGGGTGAAAGTTGACAAACATATTCTCAAAATTTTGTGCTCCAGATCAACACCCCTACCTTACCGTATAACGTATTCTACGTTAAAAAACTCGCTACAACTAAAATTGCTGACATCAAAAATTGCTAAAACGCGCATATGCCAATATCTCGCAAACGGAGCGTCCAATCGAAAACAAAATTATTTTTTGCTATGGTATGTTGTTAAAAAATCATCAAAATATAAAAAACCCTGAAATAAAAAAGGCTATAACTCGGACATACATACTTATGTGAGTTTTAGCGATTTTTATTTGAAAAATTTTAGTTTAACGGGTTTAAGGTGATGCCGTTTGAGAGGCATCCATTGGTTAAAACCTCCTAAGGAGGTAAAAAATTTATAGCTTTTGCGGTTGGACGCACCGTTTCCGAGTTATAGCTATTTTTTTATTTTAGCGATTTACTTATATTGGTGAATTTTAGACAAAAAAAAGTCCTTACGAATTGGACCACTTTATGAAAACCCTTTAGAATACCGAAAAAAATATTTCATATTTTCGATCAAAAATGGGCACGAAATACGAACCCTGGTTATAAATAATAATAATTTTGTTTATATTTAAATAGAAAATACACAATTTTAATAAAAAGTTATTTTTTTTTTAGTTTTTTTCTATAAAATTCATAAGGGGTTAAAGCATCACCAAATGGTTGTGACAGCCATCAAATTCAAGTAATTACTTTAGTTTAGCATAACAATATGTTATCTGGTACAACCGAATTAGTTTTTACATTTTTTGTTCATCCAAATAATTGAATATTCACCACTACAGGATAATTTGATTGCCAGAACTAAAACTCTATTGACAGATCACATTTATTTCTTGTTGCTGTGGCTTCAACTAAATATTTCGGTTCTTGCAACCAAAACTGAATTACAAATCAATTGATATGCACAACATTTGGTGATACTGAACACAATTATTAGTAATCACAACTGAATAATGTGATAGTCAAAGGAACCGCCAAATTTTAGTTGGCTGTAAACAACGTGACAACGTGACAACTGTGTGTAGTAATTGGAGGAATTTAGATTTTACAGCAAGGGCCGACTCAGCTGATTGAAAGTGCCAAGATTTCTTTTTTGTGTGATAATATGGCGGCCAGTCCAACAACTGCACGTCCTGGTTTGAAATGTAGGATTTTACAATGCGTGCGTTGTGTATCGGTGCATTGTCCTGCTGTAGAATCCACGATAGCGGTCAGAAAATATCGTTTAGTTTAGGGAAATCCGACTCCAGTATCATATTGTAGCTGTTAGCGTTCATTTTTGAGCTCACAAAGCCCAATTCAATTGTGCCATAGTATGTAATTGCTCCCCACACTATTACACCCCCCTCTCTGCTGTGACGACGACTCAGATATAGGTTTTCTTTCCTCATATCATGAAAATAAATCTGATATCCATCCGGACCATCTAAATTAAACTTATTTTCATCTGTGAAAACGACCTGCCGCCAATCATTGAGTCGAGTATCTTGTTGCACGTCCCAAGTCATACAGTTCTTTGAAAATTCCAGTCGTCTTGACTTGCGAGCGGCATCCAATGGAGGTTTCTTTTTCAATTTTATTCGTTCAATATGCTTTGACTTACAAATGGCACGACGGACAGTAGAGATACTGGGAGAGACATTAGCTTCATGTCTAATTTTAGGTATGGTAAGCGTTGAATTTGAAGCGATATGAAGAATCCTCCGAGTATCTCTTTCACTTAAAGCGTTTGGAAACCTTCCTTTATAGTTTTTTTCCGTATGCATTTGGATCTTTTAAATACCGATCAACTGTTCTCGAACTACGGCCAATTTTTTGCGCTGTTGCACGGTTCGATTTTTTTACTATAACGTGGATTTTATTTACTATAACGTGGATTATTTAACACCAAAATCTTTAATTTGTAATATCAACAAGTGAAGCTCTTACACGCACAATGGCAAATTTGCAACTGCGTCTAATCAAATGAACGACAAAAATATGCATATCTTTCGTCTCATTTTGGGGAAACGTTAAAAATACCGTTAATCTTGAGAGTATGTGTTTTTGACGTAGAATACGTCTTACCTTACGGTATGAGGAGTCATGTCAGGTTTTTATTGTTGTAATCTTTATTTCATTGAATTTGAGGAAACGGCTAGATGAATTTTTTTAAAATTTTTTTTGTAGGTAAATGAAGATGTTATCTTTCGTTTGATATACATTTCATATTGGTTGATATATTTCTAGTATTTTAATTTCTCAAACGAAAACTGTTTAAACACATACACTCAAACATATGTGTGGTGTTTGGTTGAGTGTTTTTGGTTGCTCAACATTGCTTAGGAACATGTATCTAGTAAAAAGTGAAACGAACAGCAAGCTAATGTTGCTTGGCAACATGTATCTAGTAAAAAGTGAAACAAACAGTAAGCTAACGTAATAAAGCTTTTTTGCGAAAGCTTCAATAAAGCTGTTGTAACATTAATTTTGAATTGTAAAGCGTAAAGCTTTCACACAACGCTCGAATGCTAATGCGAAGACTCGATAAGGTAAACCTTTTTTAATATTAGGGCGGCCCTCTCAACATTCGCAGAACTTATTTCAGTAGAAATATTAATTAAAATACATAAATTAAATTAAGTTTAAAAAAATTGAACATAATATTTTTTTTTTAAACGGACTTGAATCAAATGCCGTTGGTAAATATAAAAATTACAGCAGACAGTTGTCCGAGGCCTTCGGCCACGGACTGTCCCTGCAGGCTGTGTCAGAGACACGGCCATTAAGTTTAACGTAGAATACGCCATCCGATAAGACAGAAAACATATATAACAATAAATTCATTTGCTTATATTATTTATCATTTATTGTTATATATGTTTTCTGTCTTATCGGATGGCGTATTCTACGTTAAACTTAATGACCGTGTCTCTGACACAGCCTGCAAGGACAGTCCGTGGCCGAAGGCCTCGGACAACTGTCTGCTGTAATTTTTATATTTACCAACGGCATTTGATTCAAGTCCGTTTAAAATATTATGTTCAATTTTTTTAAACTTAATTAATAACTGTCTGCTGTAATTTTTTGTTTTTGTTTTTATTTTTTGTACTCTATGGGCTCTCTTTGTCAATAGTTGTTGTTTGGTATAACTTGCAATTTCTTAAAATCATATCACTGTTTTAGTTTAGCAACACGTGCGTCTAACCTATTGAACGGGACAAATCGTACGCAGATTAAATACATTTTTATATGTTCTACCAACAGCCCGTTAATCTTTCAGTGTAAATACAGATTTATTTACTTACTTTCGGAAGGATACAAAATGGAAACTATCAAATACTCGTATCATCACTGAGTAAGATTCAGGTCTTCTTGCTGTCAACTCCGCTGGTGAATGGTTTATTAACCAAAACATTGTTGTAATTGCGCATAAGCGAACTACTTCTATTAGTTGTATGCTGGGTAGTTTTAAATAAGAAATTGAAATATCGTTACCTTAATTTAGAAAGGGCGTAACTAAAATTTTAGAAATTGTACAGGAGGAAGAAACACGTAATAAATGATTCAGAAATTGCAAACACGTTTTAATGCAGTTTGAAATAAAAAGCGTTTACAAATTTTGCGTACACAGCATACTGATTTTTTCAGTAACGGGGTATTTTATGTTTTCCTATACGAATCTGAAAAAAAACAGTGGTTTAAGAAATTTTAGAAATTGTACAGGAGGAAGAAACACGTAATAAATGATTCAGAAATTGCAAACACGTTTTAATGCAGTTTGAATTAAAAAGCGTTTACAAATTTTGCGTACACAGCATACTGATTTTTTCAGTAACGGGGTATTTTATGTTTTCCTATACGAATCTGAAAAAAACAGTGGTTTAAGAAGCTGTCGTACTCATAGATGAAGGAAATACTAGGTAACGGGTTTTTCAACAGAGACGCTACAGAAGTAAATCGATAGGGACAGCAAACGACGCCATTTTTTGCCATTTCATCATGGAAAGATATACGAGCCAACAACGAGTCGAAATTATTAAAATTTACTACCGAAATTTGGAGTCAGTGGCCTCAACTTTAAGAGGCCTCAACAATCACCGATTAGGCTCATTTCTGGCTGAATGGCTTCGGCAATAAGCAAAATATGAGTTATTGGTCAGACAGAAATCCACACGTAAACCATGAGTCATCATTACATCCCGAAAAAATTACGGTTTGGTGCGGTTTATGGGCCGGCGGCGTCATTGGGCCGTACTTCTTCCGTCATGATCAAGACTGGCACATTACTGTGAATGCGAATCGCTACCGTTCAATGATAACCGAATATTTTTGGCCCCAATTGGATAATATGGCCTTGGAGGACATGTGGTTCCAACAGGACGGCGCCACAAGCCACAATCAATTTATTGGAAACCAAGTTGGGTGAACGTGTTATCTCACGAAATGGCCCAGTCGATTGGCCGCCTCGGTTGTGCGATTTGATGGCGTTAGATTATTTCCTGTGGGGCCACGTCAAGTCTATGGTCTATGCCAACAAGCCAGCGACGATTGATGAACTTCCCAACACTTGTGCTTCATCTATTAGTTTACTTTATCTATGGTCGTACTTTGTTTGTACAATTTTTGTTGTTGGCTTCCACATAAATCTAATATACGACAATACAATAGCGGATGATATGTTTAAGGTCCAATTAGTCTCGACGGTTGACGTTCTACTTAATATTGCGCGATAATTCATGACGGTTAGACGGTAGAAAGACAAAACAAAACCAAAGAAAATGATCGAAGAGCATTTGTACAAAATATAATTTGCATGCATGAGTTTTGTGTTAAAAAGTGATTGTGTCAAATAAAAAAATTAAAAAGAAAATTGTGGTTGCCGTGTAATTGTGTATTGCCGCGCACAAAATGTCGAAGTAAAAGCAATAACAATAACAGCTGATCGGTCTTGAAAGCTGACGGTTGATTCTGCAACCTGCAGAAGTCTACCGTCGTAAACCGTCAATTATAGTTGTCTCTCTCTAACACACGCAAAATGCAACCCCAACTCAAACAGCTGATCGCTTATCGTCAACCGTCAAGACTAATTGGACCTTTACTGCTTGTCGAATTTTTCTAGTGCTGTTCTTGTACCGAGTTTGATATTTCCAAATACGTTTGATAAGTAACATCACTACCATAAGAGTTGTTGTTGTTGTTTGTTAATACTTATTTTGTGATATTATGATGATGTTATTTTTATTATTATGTTACGTTATTATGTTATTGATGTTATTATTTTATCCTTTTCGTTCAGTTTAGGCATTTTAGTTTTAAAAAATTGTTTTCTTCAAAACTGTTTCTTGAATCAGCTGGATAAATACGTCATATACCAAAAAATGGTTTGTTCACAACTGTTGTACTTATTTACGAAAATGCAATACAACGTGCCACAATACGAGAACTTGTGAAAACATGTGAAAGCATTTCAAAACAATGGGTAATTACGTCCTTTCTAAACTAAGGTAGCGATATGTTCTTTAGTCACATAGTTATATAAATTCGAAGTTGATGTCTGAAATATACATATGTTTAAATCAACTACAGTAATAATTTATAACCATTGTTTAAGCTGACTTAAGCTTTCTACCATTTGAATTTGTATTTTGGAATTTACATACTATGACTGCTTAATTGCTTGTGTCACAAACCTACGTTGTACTAAGAGATATGTATATATTTAATAATATCAATAACGATGCTAATAAATTGCAAACGTAAGACTCTAATTCTCCTTTGTTTAATTTTTTTTCCATAAATTAATGGATTCGCTTTTGTTATTTGGTGGATTCAGCCAATACAATTAATAACTAATATTCTATGAATACTTTTTGTGTAATACATTTGTGTAATATAAATACTAAAATATAATAAATAATTAACAGGCGGCGAATTTTACTGAGTTAATTATTTTGGAAACGAACAATTGCCCCTCATGCGGTGGTTGATCCTTTGTTTATTAATATTTTGGCATAGTATATCAATTTGACTTGTTTTCAAATTTTATAATGTTTGTTGTGCCTTTAAATAATATTAATACCCAAAATATAAATACCTACATGGTTGGTTGGTTATTTGGTCTAAAAGGCTGCAAGAGAGCACGCTGTCTAGCACACTCAGGCTAAATAAGCCCATTGTGATACCTGCAGTTTCCTCCATAGCAACTATTGACTAGTCGTCCAGCCAATTTGCCCTTTCAATAAATTTGTCTATAAGACCTACGGGAATATCCTGACGGTGCTAACTAGATGTGTTCCGAATATCCTACTTCTCAGTCCTGCCAGAGCAGGGCAATCCAAGAGAAGGTGTTTCGTCGTTTCCTCGTCCTCTTCCATGCAGCATCTACAGAGAGTGGAGTTTCTATGTCCCAATCTTAGGACGTGTTTTCCTAAAAGAAAATTGTGGATAACCTGCCTCTCGGCAAGTTAAGTAGTTGCCTAGTCCTCTTCCTATCCACCTGTGGCCAGAGGACGCTGGCTTGTTGGAAATAAGTTGAAGTAAGTCTCCACTTGTCCTTGAACATATTATCAGCCCGCTGCCTGATCTGCAAACGGCAGGTAGAGATTTGCATACTAATACATTCTTTTGCCGGAAGAACCTGTGTCGTAGTGCCCTGTCTAGCTAACGCATCCGCTACGCAATTGTCTGGAATGTCGCTGTGTCCCGGTACCCAGATGAGCCTGAGGTCAAAATACTCTGCCATAACCCTAAGTGATGCGTTGCATTCTTTCACCGTCAGGGACGTAGCAAACATGGCTTCCAGGGATTTTATGACAGCTTGGCTGTCCGTGTAGATACATATTCTCCGGAGGGTTGTGACACTACTTTTCAGTAGTTCAGCAACCTCCAGTATGGCGGTAATTTCCGCCTGAAATACACTACAGTGATCAGGCAGCTTGAAGGAGATATATATATTTAGGTCCGGTGAATGGACCCCATAGCCTACTTGCTCGTCCAACTTTGATCCATCCGTGCAAAATCTGATACTACTGGTATCCCCTTGCAGTGACTTTTACCAGGTATTCCTGTTCGGAATAGAAATCCTTAGATTTGTCGCTGGTAGAAGGCGGGGGATACAGTAGTCCGTTTTTACAGGAATAGAGTTGATCTGGTGTAGTAATTCAGCGTATCCGGAATGCACCGAAATCAAAACACCACAATCTCTGATTCTCACCAGGGATGTAGGGGCTGCCGATTCGGCCATGATATCAGGAGTACAGATGTTCAGGATAGCACTAAGTTCAGTACCTGACGTCGTGTCCATTGCCCACTAACGCTAATCAGTGCTGATCTTTGAATTTTCATCAAGGAATTTAGAATATATTTCTTTTGGAGGGACCTCCACCAAACTACGATACCGTAGAGAAGAATTGGTCTGACTATTGCAGAATAAATCCACATGGTGATCTTAGGAGACAGTCCCCAGTGCTTTCCTATCGTCCCTTTACAACAGTGAAGAGAAACAGGCGCCTTTTTCACAGTCTGCTCCACATTCGGTTTCCAAGACAGTTTTCTGTCGAGAATTATCCCCAGATACTTGACCTTGTCCGTCAACTGTAATTGCACCCCATTAACTGACGGTAGTTCAAATGCGGGTATTTTATATTTCCGAGAGAACAAGATAAGCTCGGTTTTAAATGGGTTAAGTGATAGTCCTTTGTTAGCTGGCTGGTTGTACGAATGCTAAGTAAATTGAGGTTTCTACCCGTACAAATGATAGCAATATCATCGGCATAGGCAAAGACCTGACATTCGGCCCTGTCCAATTCAAGAAGCAGTTCATTGACAGAAGTTAACCACAGTAGTGGAGACAGAACTCCCCCCTGCGGTGTCCCCCTGCTAACGTTCCTAGTAATCACTGTCACTAAGCTGTGGACGCCTAGATTCTGTAACGATCTAAGAATAGCCCTTGATAGAGGCATGCTGAGAACTCGATAACATATTCTGTGGAAGATTACTTCGAACGTGAATGTCCAGTAAGCTTTCAAATGTCTTAAGAACAAAGGATGATAGACTGATTGGTCTAAAGTCCTTTGGTTTGACATGAGAGTAATTGCCCGCTTTCGGGACGAAACCCAATTTGGTTTGCTTTCAAATGCTAGGAATGACTCCCAGCATAAGGCAGCCCTTGAAGATTACTTCCAACCAACTACAAGATAGGTATAGTGCTTCCCGTAGTTACGCGGGAAGTATCCCGTCAGGTCCGGCTGATTTATAGGGCTTAAAGCATCTAGTGGTCCATATCAGATTCTTTCTGCTCACTATTGAGCGAACTTTTTCTAAGCTAGGTGAGTTGCCGTCTAGCTCATCTGGCTGATGACCAGCATTCCGGTCATCGTTGGGAAAGTGACGTAGAGACCCTTCAGACGTATACGTCCAGGTTCCATCGTCTTTAATTAAGACCCCCGCACACGGTGGGTTTTTAGCGAGCAGGCATCTTAAGCGTGCAGTCTGGTTGGTTCCCTCAATGGATTCATAGAAGTTTCGGCAGGATTTCCATTTGGCCTTCTTGATTTCACCTCTATATATAGATTAAAACTAATCTTGTAAACGTCCCAATCCCTATGGTCGCCGCTCTTTTTGGCCTTGTTAAAAAGCCGCCTAATGGACGATCTTAGATCCTGAAGCTCAGCGTTCCACCAATGAGGTTTTTTGTTACCCTTGGCAGCATTATAACCACTGGTCTTACAGGACTCATTGAGCGCGTTTCTGCACGCGTCAGTAAATTTGCCAACTAGTTCTTCCAGCTCTGGCACATTAGTCGGAATATTCGGATGGTTACATAAGAGGCGCCCACGATAGGCGTTCAAGTCCGTCCGTTGTACCTATGTACATACATTGTGTTATGTTCGGAAGCTTACGAGTAGGAAGACTTCGTCTTTTAAGACAACCATTCGCTGCCGCTACGCTTCATATCTTCAACGTAGATAACGTTGTGAGCTAACGGTGTGTGTTGTTTGTAGGTGTAGACTTTGTTGATTATACCCTACCATACATGTACACACAGCGCACATCTCACTGATTGTGAAAACCTCTCCCCAATCCCTTCATGGGATGTTATGTGACACCATTTTTTTTTGTCATAAACAGAGCGACGATGACCTGTTTGTTTGAATGCTGGCATACAACTGAATAAAAAACAATATTTAGCTCACTGAAATAATTGTTTTTGTTGTGTCATAAACAGAGCGACGACAAAAAGTTTTGAATAGTATAGAGAATTTATTGCACTCTTTTTCATGTAGAGAGTGTGAGTAAAAGAGCATAAACGAATCTTATTCTCTTTATAGAATTTTTCAATATAAATGCACCATTTCAACAATGTTATTACATAAAACAATACGAAAAGCATAAATGTTTCAAAAGGCCTCAATATTTCACATCAAAATTATGAATGGACCTAGTAATGATAAAAAGAGATTAATACGTTTTGAATAATTCACCAGATGTCGCCAGTGCTTTTGAGTCATTCAATACGTTCCATGAGTTCTCTATGCTACTCAATACTCTTTGGCGACGACGACCGGCTTGTGTGTTCGCTGCCGCTACATCAATACCATCATCTTTATTTTCAGGCAGAGACTATTGTTGTACAACAACCACGTATGTGATGCTAACGCTGTGTGTTGTTTGCATGAGTTCACTTTGATGGATGTTGCCTATAGCCTATAGATGTTAACACATCAAAAATTTCTACTGATTAGAAGAAAACTGTTATACTCATTTTTGTTTTATTTTAATATTGTTATATTGTCCAGAAATTTACATTGAAAATGCTAGCTAGAGCAAGAACTACCGAGACTTGATTGCCATAGTTTTTCAGTCAGCAAAGTCGATTCTTTCGGCAAAGCCAATAGGTATATTGTAAATATTTTCAAAAATCTGTGGCGGAATTCTCTTTAAAATCGAATGTTACGGTGCGTTTACACGGGACAGTTCAAGACCGGACAGTTGATAATATGTATTAGTTGTCAAAAAGAGAAAAATTTGTTGTGTGACGTATGCGTCCAGCCAGTTATAAGAACAGTTTTAAGCAACCGTCGATAGTGTCGTTTCTTGTAAATTTCGTGCTCTGATTTTGATTTTGATTAACTTACTAAAAGAAGATTGCTACATATATTATTTATACATGTTTATATCTAGTATGTGTTGCCAAATAATATTTCAATAAAACTCCAAATTACCAAATAAAACTAAATTTTCCCAATTTCTACGATCGTTGCTATTGTGTTTTGCTCTATTTCTCCAGATTATAATGAAGCTGATGTACTCGATGTGCTCTGCAAATTTCATATGTATACATGTTTATGTGTATGTATGCGATGTTTTGCTTTGTTTTTCACAAATTACCACGAAATGTCACCGGTCTGACCAATTACGTCAAATCACTTGCCGAAGTTACTGTCGTCGAAAAATCAGAGACAGTGGCGCGGCAAGTGGCAGAAGTGTAAGTGTGGTAGTAAAATAGTGTGAATGTATTGCTACTGTCGGAGCAAAACTGTCCCGTGTAAACGCCAGGTAAAGCGATCAACTTGAAACTGCACAAAATATTGCACTAACAACAACAACACTCTTGTTATCCAAAACAAAGCAATAGTTGAACGTTTGTTATTGTATTACAATCAGATTTAAATTAGGTGCACAATCGAAGTCACAAATCTGCATGCTGTACCCGGGGAAAAAATAAAGAGTTTGGGAAATACGCGTAACTGTTTCATCCATACAAAAAATTTACTTGGAAGCCCTCAAATGCGAGCATTTATTGCTTATATGCAATTATTTATATGCACCCCAGCCTGCGCAATGCCGCGTTAGCCGTTAAAGAACTCGAAATTTCATTGTATGTATGCATTTCGCATATGGGTTAATTCCAAAAGTAGTGTACATGAGCATTTTTTTTTTTTTTTTTTTAAGGTTGAGGAATTAATTCTCTGAAATTGTTTACTTGCATTAAGATTTGTGCAGATTGCGAAATTACTTTTAGTTTCTTTAAAAAAATTTGTTTTGCTTTTTTATTGCATTTTGGTGAAATATTTTCCGGAATGTCACTTTTTACAAAAATTTACAAAACTAAGAAATTAATGCAAAAATGTTAGAACAAAGCCTACTATCGCATTCGTTCACTTATTATTTACCAGCTTTGGATGTTTTTCTTAAAAAAAACGGGTTAGTAATAGCAAAAAGTTATTTTTCGAAGAGATTCCAATTATTTTTTTTCCTTTTATAATTCAAGAATTAAAAAAAAGTAATTTTTTTACAAAAATTTGTTTTTGTGCAGCTTACATTTAAAGTAACAAATTTGCTTCAAACAATTTGGAAGAAATTGTTGTATTTTGCTGGAAACTTGAAAAAATAAAAAGTGACAGTACGTAATTTTTTGTGACAGTAAAGAAAATCCAATTTAAATTTCAAGTGTAACGAAAACTTAAACATTTATTCATTATTTTGTTTTTGGTTACTGTTTGTTTTTTCTCTTTTATATAAAAACGAAACAAAAAATACAAGTAATCCAATTATATTAACAAAAAATTTATGAACAAATCTATTCATCGGAATCTGTGAATATTTCATATAGTCATTTAAAGTAATATAACAAATTATCTTTACATCAAAAGAAGTACAGTATTGAAATCAATCGGAATTTTCGAGAAATAAGCTTTTAAAATACAAAAAAACCTTTTTACTTAAAAGTGACAGTAAAGAAATTTGTGATATTTTTTTTGGTTTTTTCTTCTAAAAAGTTATTTCACGGAAAAAAAAACATGAAAAAGTGATCAAAACTTCGTAATATATTAATATACATTTTTATTTATTTTATTTTTTACGATTTTTTATTAAATAACTGTGTGACAGTAGGGAAATTTTTAGCTGTACTTACCATCGTGCGATTATAAATTCACTTGAAAACACCAAATAATTGATTTTATTATTTTATTTTTTATCTTAATCAATTTATCACTTCTTGCACTTTTTAATAGCGATGCACATAAAGCAAACGAAACAGCTCAAGTAATGATTATGACTGAATTAAAAAAAATGTGACATTACGGAAAAAACGCAGAGACAAAGTAAAATTAGAACGTCAAAATGACATTGATAACATTTTTCAGGTAAAACCAGGAAAAAGCAATAAAAATAAATACAATCATTGAAAAACAGTTATATTTTTTATTATTGTTCTATTGTTTTCAACTCTTTTTCCATGTTGCTTAATGAATAACATGTGTGGAGACACGTATATTTGTATGTAATAGGCATGATATACAGTTAAAGCACCATTTGCACAATTTAGCAGAAAGTTTTACAATAATAACAACTACTTTTGTTTGTTGGTAATTATTTTAGAGCTTACTTGCCGTTTTTGTTTTTTTATTTTCTTTTACATGAAAGAAATAAAAAGCTTGAGACGAAAAAAAAGCATTGTGTTTGGAATTAACCCATATATCCATATAATAAAAATAAAATTTCGTTCAAATTCATATAAAAAATGCTCATATCTGCAGTAGCTCTTCTTCTACTCCAGTAAAAATTTTGTTCGAATGAATACTATACTATTAAGCACTTGATGTTGCCTTAGCTCGAATTTCATTTCAAACTTAAAAATATAAATTTAAATCATTTGTTCTAAAAGGTGGAAGATGATATACATACATAGTAGTAGACCGACTCACCAAAAAAAATTTCTTTTGTCCACCATCCAAAATGTACCTACGTTTGTTTTATGACGATATCCAAAATACATCGAGTCTAGCACGAAGATCCCGTGAGCAGGACCATTTTTAGTATACATTTTTCCCGATTTTCAAAACAGTTTTGTACTTCAACTGAAGACAATGTATAAAATAGTACATAGTATCAAATGAGTGGTTCTTAAGGCGCGTCCAATGGTATAGACATCATGTCCTGACACATCCTCTTTTGTAGTAATGTTCTGAAAAAAAAACATTATTAAGTTTTTTGTACAGAGATTTTTCTGATTTAAATGCCACATTGGTATATTGCAATTTTTAATCGATTTAAGTAAATAAATGCGTATTTTATCTTCCTTTGAAATTCCCATTGGTCGCGTTTTACCAAAAAAGCAAGGCGGTGGAAACATTACGTTCGAAGAAGACCAAAATGGGTATCAAATCTTTTCTTTTGTCAAGGAGATCATCGTTGTATAAATATAATTTTGAATATAACTAAATGTATGTGAATTCGATTAATCACGGCATCGATTTTTCAAAATCCTAAATAATTGATAAAACGAGAGAGTGAGGAAATTGAGACGTACACAAGGAAGATTAAGGCCCAAAAATTCTACAAAAGGTCAAAAACGAGACTAATGGACATGGTTTAGGGCCCCCTTCTAAATATAACTACAAGGGTGGAAATCGTGTCACAGATGTGCAGGGCATGTTGGGAATATGGAAAGATAATTTCTACGCGCTACTGGCACCGGAGATATCCAATGACGATGGGGCAATCGATCACAATTCGGATGACGACGTCGATTGCCCCTCGCCTAACCAAGACGAGACGGCTTAAGAACAACAAAGCCGATGGATTACCAGAGGAGCTGCTTGCATCAGCTGTTAAGCTGTTAAGGTGCATGCATCAGCTCATTAGCAAAATTTGGTTAGATGAATGTATCCCCGGCGATTGGAGTCTCAATGTACTATGTCCCTTATTTGAAAAAGGTAACCTGCGTCTCTGTGCCAACTACCGTGGAATACGCCATAGCATATAAGTTTCTATCAAGTATAATTGCGAAAGACTAAAGCCAATTATTGCTGAACTAATTGGACCATACCAGTGAGGCTTTATGCCTGGAAAATCGACAACGGACCAGATTTTCATGCTACACCAAATCCTGGAGAAGACCCACGAAAAACAAATCGACACCTATCACCTATTTGTCGATTATAATGCACCTTTCGATAGCCCGATACGGGAGAAACTCTACGAAGCAATGCCTGAGCTTGATGTTCCTACAAACCGCATACGTCTTTGGAGGATGACCTTGACGAACACCAAATCCGCAGTGAAAGTTGGTGAGGATCTTACCGAGCCTTTCGAAACCAAGCGAGGCCTTACGCAAGACGACACCCTATCGTACGATCTCTATAACATTTTAATGGAGATCATTATGAGAAAAGCTGCAGTCAACATGAATAAAACCATCAGCAGCAAAAGTCACATGCTGCTCTTATATGCTGATGATATAGATATCATTGGTCGCACAATTAGAGAAGTTACTGCGGTGTTTTCGAGAATTGAGAAGAAGTCAGCAAAGGTGGGTCTGACAGTAAATGAGGACAAAGCAAAATTAATGGTTTCAACGAGCAGAGCCTCCACGCGAATGGACTACAGCGTGAACGTTGATAACCGTTATAATTTCGATGTAGTGGATGAATTTATATACCTCGAATCTGCCGTAAACGAAAACGTCAACCTTGAGATCAAGCGGAGGATTGTGCTTGCGAATAGATGTTATTTTCGGCTAATCAAGCACTTTAAAGATACAGCCCTCTCTCGAGTAACAAACGTCTAACTATACCAGACTCTCATAAAACCTGACTTGCTTTATGACCCAGAATCCTGGGTCTTATCGCAAGCAGACGAAACATTTGTAAGAGTCTTCGGAAGAAAAATACTATATATGTATATAGTGCACAACGGCGAGTATCGGCGACGCATGAGCTTTATCGCGACATTAACATAGTTAGGCGAATCAAAATAACACGATTGCGCTGGATAGGCCATATCAGTAGAATGGATGAAGACGAACCAGCACGAAGGGTTTTCGAAACCGAACACGATGGAAGACGGAAAATAGGAGAACCATGAGTCCGCTGCAGGGCTCGAGTTGACGAATCCCTGCGTACACCTTAAGTAAGTAGTAATATCTTCATATTCATTTACTTCAATTAAGTAGAAAAAACCCATACTATTTCAAGGCAAAATTCTAATTTTATTTATGTACATATTCATAAGCCTTGATCTCAGTACAAATGTTTTTAGAAACAACCAGGGACTGAAAATAATTGTTTTTTTTTCAGACCAAAAGGTTACGCGAAAATTCCCTTTATCATTATTAGGGAAGTTTTAACCATTATTGTGAGAAATATGTACATTATTTTGGTCACCGTAACCAATTCAAATGAGAAATATTTTTTTTTTGGTTATGAATAACTGTTATAGAAACCAAAAAAATTTTTTGGTTACCAATAACCATTATTTTTTTGGTTATCGGTTAGTTAAAAATTTTTCCGTTGGTTAAAAATTGTTCCGTATTTTGTTCTTTTTCATCGTTAACTATTGAAATGAATTCGTTCCATAATCAAATCATTGATTTTACATTAACTTCAGCTTGTTTTATAAACTTGTTACAATTTATCATTATGTTTATTATTTACCACCATTATCAAATATTTGCTTTTATATTTAATATTATCGTTAAATTTGCATTCTCTGCTCTTTCTCTTCCTCACCTGATTGTACGGCATTGGCGTAGCTAGGGGGGTCCTGGAGTGGCTAAGCACCCCCTGAATCGTAAATATAATTAATAAAATTGACTTCAATGTCTTTTAACTTTACATAGCAACCAATTTGTTGATTATTTTAAAACTCTGTGTAATCTTGATTGCAATTAGCTAACGGCTGAACATTTTGAAATAAAGAGTATATGGCACCCCTGAAATGGTGTCTACCTACGCCAATGTTGTACGGTAAATTCGGACTCAGAGAATTTAAATATATAAGCCGTTGTACAACAAATTCGGAACGTAGTCTCGTTTTATGAGTCATAGCATAAAGTTGGCGTTGAAACAGTGTTACTAAATATTCTAATTCAAACGTGTTTCAATTAATTACATAACTTGCCGTGGTTCATGTGCATTTATAACGTGATTGTGAGTGATTATCGTGTACTTTAGCTACGCGGATAATTCAGATAACCTATTGTTCAAAATAAAAATAATATGGGTAGAAAACGGAACATTATTATTCGAGATTTTTTCCATTATAATGAAAGGACAAACGAATCGACTTGCAAGACCTGCACCATGATACGAATTTAAGGAGGCACATGATGGGTAAACGCCAAGAAATTTATCATTGCTGAATACGAAGAAGATGAGGATGTGAGTGATTGTGATACAGAAGTCAAATTTTCAGTGAAATATTCAAAAAAAAAAAAAATAACAAGCCTGTGTTAGATAACACGGGCGCATAGGTCAGACGTAGAATACGTTAACGTATACATCGCCAATCCTTTGGATTAATGTACATACACACACATTTACACGTTGCTCGCAGAAGTGGTTCTAGACGTGCAATTGTAATTGCTGCAATTATTCATGATTGTCCTTTGGAATTGCAATTTGCTTTTACACGCACGCAATTCTGTCTGTGCAATTCTGGTTTTTATTATTGCTGCTTCTGACATTCGTATAAATCTGAGACATAAGCAGACTATTCGTGTGAAATTTTTACGAATGAGTAAATGAAAGAAATGTCAAATTATTCTGCAGCCGCCATTACTAAAAAATTACGAATGAGAAGAACTGAAAGAATTGCAGAGTTCATGCAAGTTTTTTCCTCATTCCATTCTTCTTACCTCTCTCTCCTACAAACTCATGAATTGCAGCAATTATAATTGCACGTCTAGAAACAGACAAACGACAGCAAAGATCTGTAAACTTTCAAGCACACACAAGTGTCCACGCTCCCCTCCCTTCATTTTATGTTCCCCTCCAAACGAGCTAATAACCGACCGATCCAACAACACGAAATGTACACACACACACATTTACACGCTGCTCGATAAATAAACAAAGCACAGCAAAGCCAAAATCATTTGATTTCACAACAACAACAAAAACAACAGCGGCATTTACAAACCAACAACAACAGCGGCATGTACAAAAAGAAGTCTAAAATATCATGCTCTTAAATATTTATTTCCTTAACTACATAAAACTTTTATATATAGACATATAATTTTTTTAATGTAATTCGAAACAAAACATATTACAAAAACCGAGTAACATATAAAAATTGCTAAAATATGTTTTAATATTTAAGTAAAAGTGGGTGAAAGTTGACAAACATTTTCTCAAAATTTTGTGCTCCAGATCGACACCCCTACCTTACCGTATAACGTATTCTACGTTAAAACAAATAAATTAGTGCTTGCCTCGAATTGGTCACGCAGGAGTCCCAACCGCTATCGTTCTTCAATTCAAATAGTTTCAAATGTCTGATTGAGCAAATATTTAAGGGTCTGAATATGACTCCCATTACATCACACAATATCCTGGCAGCAGTAAATGAGGAAGAAATAAGACTCAAAAGACTCGTCATGAAAAAATTAACGAGGAAAATAATATCACTCGAAATGGACAGTGCAACCCGACACGGCCGTGCAGTTTTCGGTATTAATGCACAAATAATGGAAAAGGGGAAATTGGAAGTTTTTACATTTTCCATGAGAGAGATTTGTGTGCCACAGACTGGTGTAAATCTTAAAGCAGAGGTTGAAGAAGTTTTGCGGGACTTTCATATAGCTAAGAACCAAATTTATTCCATAACTACAGATAATGGTCGAAATATGCTGAATGCGGTTGATTTGCTTGCTTCGACTACATATGAAGAAAATAGTGATCAGAATGACTTTGAGGAATCATTATTTAACCTTGAAGAGTTTGAAAATACTTTCAGCGCAGAAAATCGAAATATATTTTCTGTTAAATGTGCAGCTCACACATTGCAGTTAGTCGTGAAAGACTTTCTGGGCAAATCCAACATCACTTCAATTGTTGAAAAAACGAGACAAGTAGTAAAAACTTTAAGAATATTTTGACTAAGAGAGTAGATTTTTTTCTGACTTTCCGCTTTTTACATCCACTAACTTCTATTTGGCTGGTTGTACCGGTAAACTTTCTTCAACAAAGTTCAAAGCTTATCTCTAAAACCGGTTCTTGGGGCCTCTTTTATTCATAACATCGATAGAAAAGTAATTTCGTTGAGAATACCTTTCACTATATAGCTATATTTACACCTTCATTTTCAATTGTCAAATTTCACTTAATTATCAATGTCACTTAATATTAGTTTTTTCTACACTGAAAAAAATTTCTGGATAAAACTATTTTATTTCACTAGGGATTGACCCAAAGAAAACATAAAAACTACAACAAAGTATAACAGTTAGAGAAAGTACTTTCGCCTACTTATTTATGGGTTATGCAGAAAACAATTCAACGAACAACAGAAGTACGCGTACTGTTAAAACAAATATACTGTTATATTTTTATGCATATTTTGTATGAAACCGTAATTATAACTCAAAAGTCTAATGATGCAGTTCGATTCCTCTTACCCGAATTAGGGTAAACCCATCCACTCCAGCTTTGTCTTGTTTTTCGACTTCCATAGTGCAATTGTCTTACAATATGCAACCTACTTTTTGGTATGGAAACCACTAGAAATTACTTTTAAAATTTAAATTAAGTATTTATCTCTGAGGCATTATTATGAGGTATTTGGCCAACTTGTTTTAAGTACTTTTATGTTTTTATATTGACGCTGATTGACATATAAAAGGTTATATCAGGGCGATAATGTTGGCTTCAATTCAAAAAACTTTGTCGATGAAACCAATCATTTGGCGTCAAAATATGTCACCCCTGCTTACTTTTCCATGTTTGGTCACTGACACATACACACACAAATCATTGAAATCACTTCGACTGTAATTTTTCGCAATATAGAACATGAATTTACCATTTCCGTTATATTCCTTACAAAATTTCAAAATATTTTAATATTAATTGTCAGAAAAGTAGAAAAACGTTTTCCAACACATACTAATTTTTGTCTTAAACTGGCAACATTGTGCCTTCTTGACGCCAGAGACTAAAAAGAATTCTTATTTTTATGGCCTACGCCAGAAACGACGTTAAACGCCAAACCTTGTTCTTCTTCCATCAGAATGAAATTAAAAATTTTCAATGCCTACGTTATCGATTCGATTGTGTTCGTACACTAAAAAATAACGAACTGACTGACAATCTAAGCAATTTTATTTTATTAAAGTGTTGCCAGATTGTTGCCAAAATTATGGACATTTTGGAGGTAGCGCTAACAGACAGATTGATTACGACATATTTACGTGAAGTTCATGATTTTTCTAAACTTTACTCCTCTGGCTTTAAAAATATGGAATTTATGAAAATGATTCACGAAGTTATGCTTTTCAAATATCAATCTTTATTTCATTACTATAATTTCCTATCGAATTGTAAAATGCATGTAAACTCAGTTGACTGTACTTACTTCTACGTCACAAAATTAAAAATTTATTGACAATTATATTTATTTTTTAGATGAGAAAAAGCCATAGTCTTTTTGGATTTTAGATGCCTTGGTTTTTCACTAAATTTTATGTATATGTATGCACTTTTCGATGCACCGACCGAGTTTTGATACATGTACCACAGACGCAACTTACCAAGTTTTTCTACATACACTGCCGATGCATATAACCGAGTTTTTATACACACATGTATTTCCTGTTTATAATCACCGACAGCCCAACAATTTATGGAGTGTGATAATATTGGTTTTTAACTGTTTTGATGCATTTTACGTATTTTTATTGGAACTCAAATCCGTAATTTTAGAAGTGATGTGAACTTTAGGAACAAGCTAAATTCTGTTGAAAAAAGTGCATGGAAGAATTTTGTTGCGCTATGCGACAATTTTCTTGGAAATCGCCTAAGTAACAAATATGTCACAGTGGATAGTGAAATGGGTCGCAACGTGTCCATAAAAATTATTTTTGTGCATTCGCATTTAGAGTTCCTTTTAGATAAATTGTGGGGGGTGTTCGGGAAATTTCACAAATTGATTCTTGTTTTCCTCGACAACACCTACAAGTAAAATAGTATCACTTCCCAGGTATTTTGTATTATCGGACAGGGTAATACATGCCATTTTACTTTTCATCAGCTTCAACTTTTTAATCTGAATCAGACCAAACAAATTCCGCATTAAAAAATATTTAACGCATTAAAAATTAATAAAATAAATAAAAAATGTATCATTTGATTCTTTCCAAATGATTGGGTGAAATAGTAACAAATTGTATTTGGCCGGCTCGTTTTTCAAAATGATAAAAGTCGATGAAACCGGCGGCGACTTCCCGGTCAGAAGAATACTCGGCTTCGCCAAGCTGCCAGCTCATGATTGGTCGGCTTGTATCTCAGGTGCCCAGTCTAAATCGCTGTGCCCAGCAAAAAATGTTACGCGTTTACTTGGAAATCCTCACATGTAATGTAACATACGAAAATGTAATATAACATACTATAATCTATGGCAAATTACGAACGAAAGTAAAGTAATGTTTATTGCATACCTGTCGCTTACTTGTTTGCGATATCGTAATGCAATGATTACAGTTCTTCGTCGTTCTTTTACTAAGATACAGTAAAGTAAAGCATTCCATATGATCTCAGGAGCTCTTACGAATTACTAGCGATCTCCCACAACAGTTTAAATTAACCAATTTTTATAAAATTTTTAGTTTATTTGATACTTACATTTCGTAGAAGAAAAGCGCCCCCTTGAATCCGCCTCTGATTACAACTTAGGTATGATGACAACAACGACATCATCTACGATACAACAGAAACTTAATAAACAACTTAGCACCAACCGGTGATAGCAGCAAAGAGTAAAGGGATATTGAGTGGCATCTCTAACTTAAGTAAAATCAAAGACGGTAGTGGCGGTGGCGACAGTGACAATGCCGACAGGAGCAGTGGCAGTGGCAGCTGGTCAATTCTAGCAACAAGTAAAGTAACTTTATTCTCAAGTGAAACTGGACCGGTTGCAAATCTTCCTCTGTCATTCAAAATGTTTATATGTAAATATATGTAAATAAATAACATGAAACTTTCAATAGGATGGAAAAAGTTAGAGACCGGATATAAACTTGTATTTATACAGCTTGAGGAAAGTCTATTAGGAATTCAACAAATCTTATATTTGAAGTACTTGATAACATAAAATGAAAAACATAAATTCCTAAATTTAATCGAGGGTCTAAGGGATGTTATGTTAAAGTTGTTGAAGCGCAACGGGTGACTCGTAAATAAGTGTTGAGTATTTATTACGAAATTTATGTTTTTATTAAATACATTTAAATATTTGTACTCATAAATTCTTCATTAAAGCGTTAAGTCAATGGTTGTTTTTGCAAGAGTCCAATCCATATAGTTTTCACAACATTTTTTCCCAACTTATTTTGAATCTTGTTAGAAATTGGTAATAAATGAAGCTTTTTGTTGCAATCGTCTGAAACGACTTAAACATACCCTCGCCCAAATTCAGCAATGGAATTCTAGTTGTAGTTAAAGAGGTAATTCCAAATTGTTAGAATCATTGCAATGACGAGGACATACTTGTTTATATGTACATATTTTAGTGCCAACCAATGAAAATACGGCTATTAAAAAGGTCAGACTATGAAGCTAAGAAAGTGACCACAGGTACGAATGAATATGAATATCTCAATGAGAATCCTAAATATCTTCATCCCAATAACGTGAATTTTTTTTAAAATTCAGAATAATCTTATAGAGGCTACTATAATCACTGGAAATTATAAAGGATCCGATGTCCTGATTCCACGGATTTCCATGATAGCTACAGACACGTCCATCGATTTCAAAAGATTGCAGTTTCCGATTCGGTTGGCATTTGCGATGACCATAAATAAAGCGCAGGAGCAGTTACTTCAAGCCTGT
Organism: Phaonia tiefii; assembly: GCA_963931995.1. Taxonomy (NCBI): domain Eukaryota; kingdom Metazoa; phylum Arthropoda; class Insecta; order Diptera; family Muscidae; genus Phaonia; species Phaonia tiefii. Next base: position 175,945,389 of record OZ008369.1, on the reverse strand, counting down.
GGCTTAAATTTGACAAATCCGTGTTTTTCCCACGGACAATATATGTTTCATGTTCACGTGTGATAAAAAAAATAACAAAACAAAAAAAATAACGGGTAGCCAAGCGCAACAGGTACAGCTATTATAGTATAATGAGAAGCTTTTAAACAAATCAGAACACGATTGAAATTTAAACAAATAGTTATTTTAGATTCTTCTTCATAATATTTCAGTCAACTACAGGTTTATTTGCCCTGTTCCCGTATCGGAACGCCAGCAGATCTATTCATTTACTGCAAACATAATGGAACAAAATGATTTTGTTCACCCTTTGGCATTACAAAGTTTGCCGGGTCCAGCTAGTTTAGTATATATTGTAGTTTTGAACACAAAAAAATAAACTATTCTTCAATAAGTGCCTTTTCTTAAAAACAGTTAATTTTCTCAAAAAAAAAATACAAAGTATCTTTTTTTTAAAAAAAATACTTTATCTTAAAGAAAGAAGTACCTTTGCTTAAATAAAGCAAAGTTTCTTACAAAAAGTACCTTTTCTCAAAAAAAGTAATTTTAATTAAAATAAATACCTTTTCTTAAAAACGTACATTTTCTTACAACAATTTGCCTCTTCTTAAAAAACTGCCTTTTCGTTAAAGAGTACATTTTCTTGTAAAACAAAATAACTTTTCCTGAGATAAGTATATACTCTTAAAAATTTACATATTCTTAAAAAACGACCAATTCTAAAAAAATTCCCATTCCCAAATAAATACCGTTCTGTACAAAAAATATTTTTCTTAAAAATAAAATAATACCTTTTCTTTTCTCTTATTGAGACAAGTAGCCTTTCTGAAAATAAGTATTTTTTTTTAAAAAATAACGTTTTCTTAAAAAGAGTACCACTCCTTTAAAAAGTACCTGTTCTTAAAAAAGTACTTCTTTGTAAAAAAAAAAAATCATACTCTTATGGCTTCTTCTTACAGAAAGTACTTCTTTTTAAAAATAGTACCTTTTCTTAAAAAAAAACATTAGCTTTTAATAAAAGAAGTAAGTAAGTACATTTCTGTAAAAAAGGACCTTTCGGGAAAATATAATACATATTATATATAATATATATATACATAATACATATATAAACGACAACAAAATTTTTTCTTTAAAATGTATATTTTCTCAAAGATCTATTTAAAGTATCGTGTTTTTATTATGTACGTGTTGGGACTAACTAGTACATAATATATAGCGAGAGGAACTTCGGTCCAACCGGGTGTCCCCAGACACCTCATGTAGTTTTTTTTTAAGTTAGAAGCATTGAGTTCTTGAGGTATAGCCACCTTCAATTTCAAATTTTATGGGCGGTGATACGCCCCTTTGTCCAGTCACTACCGAGTGTAGCCAAGGATTGTCAGCAGGTCATCAGTACCACAATGCAAAATTTTTATAACAAACAGTCTATTAGAAAAGCCGGCAGAGCGATTTTTGAAAAGGGGACGTAGCACACCCCCAGTTCCACCCAGGCTGCAATTTATAATGTATCAACAATATATGTACCAAATCTCAACTTCTTACCTCTAATAATTCACGAGATACATCCATTTAAAATTTCAAATTGAATGGGCGGTGACATGCCCCTTTATCCAATCACTTCCAAATATAGCGAAGGGCAGTCAGCAGGACATCAGAACCACATTGTAAAATTTTTATAACAACCAGTCTATTAGAAAATCCGTCAGAACGATTTTTGAAAAGGGGGCGTGGTACCGATGACTTCGACCATAGCTGTAATTCGAACTGTACCAACAACTTATATTCCAAATATCATATTTATACCTTTGATAGTTCATGAGATACAGCCGTACGAAGTTTTAGGTTGTTTGTCAGGCCCACTCATCCGATCCCGCCCATATTTTGTTGGGCGCCAAATGCATCCACACAAAATTTCAAAGCGATTGGTGAAAGATTCCTCCAGATATTGCGTTTTCAAAAATAGGGTCCAATGGGCGGGACCACGACCACTTCAAATACCAAAAAATTCAAGTTCCCTATTTTCACCACCGACCACACAGCTACATTTTGTGAAAATTTCAAAAAGATCAATCCAACCGTTTTCGTGTCTCGTGTACCTGAGATATCCATTGACGAGACAATCGATCTAAATTTGGACGACGACGTCGACTGCCCCCCTCCTAACCAAGACGAGGTCAGAACAACTATTGCTCGGCTTAAGAACAATAAAGCCGCAGGAGCCGAAGGATTACCGGCGGAGCTGTTTAAGGCTGGCGGCGCTGAGCTGATAAGGTGCATGCATCAGCTCATTAGCAAAATTTGGTTAGATGACTGCATGCACAGCGATTGTAGTCTCAGTGTACTATGTCCCATATTTAAAAAAGGTGACCCGAGTCTCTGTGCCAACTACCGTGGAATAAGCCTTTTATCCATAGCATATAAGGTTCTATCAAGTATAATGTGCGAAAGACTAAAACCGATTATCGCTCACCTGATTCGACCATACCAGTGTGGCTTTAGGCCTGGAAAATAGACAACCGACCAGATTTTCACGCTACGCCAAATCCTGGAGAAGACCCACGAAAAACAAATCGATACCTATCATCTATTCTTCGATTATAATGCGGCCTTCGATAGCTCGATACGGGGGAAACTCTACGATTCAATGTCTGAGCTTAGTATTCCTGCAAAACTCATATGCCTTTGCAGGATGACCCTGACGAACACCAAATCCGCAGTGAAAGTTGGTAAGGATCTTACCGAACTTTGTGAAACTAAGCGAGGCCTCATACAAGGTGACACCCTATCGTGCGATCTCTTTAACATCTTAATAGAGATTATTCTGAAAAAACTGTTGTCAACATGGGTAAAACCATCAGCAGCAAAAGTCACATGCTGCTCACGTAAGGTGATGATATAGATATCATTGGACGCACAGTTAGAGAATTTACTGCGGTGTTTTCGAGAATTGAGAAGGAGTCAGGAAAAGTGGGTCTGACGGTAAATGAGGAGAAGACAAAATTAATGGTTTCAACCAGCAGGGCCTCCACGCGATTAGACCAAAGCGTGAACGTTGGTAACCGTTATAATTTCGAGGTGGTAGACGAATTTATATACCACGGAACTGCCGTAAACAAAAACAACAAGCAAGAACTTTAGAGACATAGCCCTCTCTCGAGTAACAAAAGTCCAATTATACCAGACTCTCATACAACGTGTCTTGCTTTATGGTACAGAATCCTGGGTTTTAGCGCAAGCTGACGAAACATCTGTAGGAGTCTTCGAGAGAAAAATACTTCGAAAAAATTATGGCCCTATTGTACACAACGGCGAGTATCGGCGACGCATGAGCTGTATGAGCTATATCCCGACATTTACATAGTTAAGCGGATCAAAATATCACGATTGCGCTGGCTAGACCATGTCAATAGAATGGATGAAGACGAACCAGCACGAAGGGTTTTCGAAACAGAACTCGAATGTAGACGAAAAATAGGAAGACCAAGACTCCGCTGGAAGGATCAGGTTGACGAATCCCTGCGTACACTTGGTATTGCCAACTGGAGAGATAAGGCAAAAGATCGAACTGGTTGGCGAAATATGTAATCTTCGTTTTGTAAGGTCCCTGACGCCTCGGGGTTATTCGTGGCCGGATAAGTAAGTAAGTACGGTACTAAAAAATGCAAACAAACAAACACAAACTCATTTTTATACAGGGTGTCCGCCGGGAAGGTATACTACTTTGTTTTGCCGCCATTTTGGTAAACATTAGTCTTGACAGTTCATATGTGGCAGTCGTGAAGTAGAGACGTGGCAAATTTATAATGGAAAAATATTCGATAAACCAACGTATTTTAATCGTTAAAACATTTTATCAAAATCAATCATCGATTACTGTGACGATGAGAAATTTACGTGAAATTTTTGGGATAAACAACGTGCCAACAAAATCCACTATATATCGTGTAGTGAATGATTTCGAAGAAAGAGGGTCTGTAGCTGATAGGCCCAAGCATGGACCACAACGTACTGCAAGATCGGCTGAAAATATTACTGCTGCCCAAGAAAGTGTTCAAAACTATCCATCAACCTCAATTCGACGCAGTGCTCAGGAGCTTGGTCTTCAAACAACAACTTTGGCCACAATTTTGCACAAGGATTCGCATTTGTTTCCATTTAAGATTCAGCTAATACAAGAGCTTCTTCCACAAGACCATTTACGCCGCCGTACATATGCCAATAGGACATGACAACCCCGAATTTCATGAAAAAATCATAATGAGTGACGAGGCACATTTTCATTTGAATGGATATGTGAATAAAGAGAATAGTCGGTCCTGGGCAATTAAAAACCCTCAAATTATTCATCAGTCACCTTTGCATCCATTAAAAGTGACAGTGTGGTGTGCAATTTGGTCAGGAGTGGGAAATGTGTGAGGATGTAATGAAAAATGTGCTCAAAAAGGCTCGCATTTGTGAGGCTAACAGAGGCGGACTTTTATCTGATATTGTATACCATACCTAATTGCCGACATTAAATAAAACATTTATCAATATAAGACCCATTCTCTTTCATTTAATCATAAATTATAAACAAACAAAATAGTATATATTCCCGACGGACACCCTGTATTTTATATGTATAGATAGATAGATAGATATTGGTTACAGGCGCTCCACCTAGTAAATTTCCCATTGAGCAAGAAATTTCCCTCCATATGTTAGTCTAGACACAAACCAAAGCAAAAGTACACAATGTCGTTGCAATACGAGTATATCGTACATCTGCCGAGACATTCTTCTGGGTGAACATAATACTTGTTCGTCCATATCTTTTATTTTCAGGAACACTTTCCGGTGGTATCCGCGTTCGAGCCAATCGATGTTAATAGGTCGGACACGCTATTGTTTGCTACTCGTATCATTAAATTTCCTTCTCTTAGCGGAAGCTATTATATTACGGAGTAAATTAAATTAATTTCTTATTTGGTTTCTTCACTTTCCAAATAAATAAACTATGGCAACATAAATAATTGATGTTTATGGTTATGACACCACTAATTAATAACAGTAAATATGGTTATGGTTATGGCCATGGTTACGGCTAGGGCCATATGGTTAGTCACGTCTAATTGAACCCTAAATCCATCTCTGATGATATATGATATGATATGTTAAAAAAAAATGTTCCAGTGTTGTTGCCACATTTTATATCGAGATGCAGGCTATGGTAAGCAGCAGTTTAGGAATCAAAGCATATGTACATTTTGACTAGGATATATGCAATTATTCTTGTGAACGAATACAGATATAAAAAATCTATGTATTGTTCAGAAATTCCTCATATTTTCTTACTCCATAAATTGCCAACTTCATGGAAATTTTTATATATTTTAATTTATTTAATTTTTAAATTGTTTAAATTTATACATATTTTACCCGTCAAAGATTTTGATTTATCTGACCTGATGTTTTAGATCTGCTAATGTCAACCTCAAGACCAGTCCATATCAATATTAATTGAGATAACGTTTTGCAAAATACATCCCCTTAATTTCTTGCGAAATTAAAATTTATTAGTTCTTAAAAATAAGACGGGTAAATAAAAATCTCACGCGAGCGACGTTCAACATATATCAATGCGAAGCTGCAGGCAATATTACCAATGGGAATTTTGTTGTCAACAACAAAAATCACATCTAATGGGAGTCAATTGATCTCTCGACATGTAAAGAAGTTTTGTGAACGTTTCTTGTGTTTGGCTGACTGTGACCTTTTTTGATAGAATTCTAAATGGAATTGATAGAATAGAATTCTGAATGGAATTGAGTTTTCGTTTCAGTAGCTTGATCAATTCTCAGTATCATAATTTCCAACAACCGCTGAGGAAGATCATGGGTAGTTGTGAAATGGCTTTGCAGTTTGTCAGCAATCACGGAAATGCATTTTAAAGTGGGTGAATAGAAGTAGAGAAGAAACTTTACTCATGGAGTGAAACCGAGTGAAGCGCCTCGTTTCTCTGCTCTCTCCCTTACTCTCTTCGTTAAATAATTCGAAAGATGATCAAGAAGTAGACGACCAAAAGATGTGCGCAATTTGGCAACCCCCGTAAATGAGAACTAAAAAGTGGTAACAATATACTCAAATGCATTTCTCTCTCACGTCATATCTTGATTATTTCATACTTTTTGTATAGTTTGTGTAATTTTACTTCAACACGGTTGGAATTTGTATAGTTATATAAAATAACACCAACAAAAAGCTGCTCGTGTATTGAAATATTCAATGAAGAGAGTAAGAGATAGAGCAGAGAATGATTAACGCTTCACTCGTTTTGTTTGTTGGAATTTGAGTGAAGAGAAATGTTGACTCTCTACTTTAGTACATAGTTGTTGATATTTCAATATACGAACAGTTTCTTGATGATGTTATTGTATCTAATTCCAACCATGTCTAAATAAAATTACATAAAGTATAATGAAATAATCAAGTTATGACGTGCGAGATAAATGCGTTTGAGAGAATTGTGTCGACTTGTTTGTTTTGTTTTACAGGGGTTTCCAAATTGCGTACTTTCAGTTCTTGTCTGCCTAGATTCAATTTTTTTGTGAGTTTTACACAGGCTATATCTACATTAATAAGGGTCCAGACTGGTCTTGAGTGGAAAATTTAAATTTTCAATTATATTTTAATCAGAATAATTAGTGATCAAAAATTCATATTTAGCGTGACTACAAAACCCAATCTGCAGACCATACGTCCCCAAAGAATGGATTTATGGTCAATATGCGCGAATCTGGACTTTAATGACCATTCTAAAACTGCAGAAAACTTCGAAAAATACATTATGGAAGACATTTCAATAACGGCTGCCTAGGACGAGAATCCTCTATCTTAAATTTTCACATGTCAGTTTATTAAAATTTGTTCGTGATTTATGCAAAAATTACTTTTCAAAAATAGAAAGAACTAAAAAAAAATGACATCCGTTAGAATTTGAAATGTCGATTATTTATTTGCTTAGAGAACCACAAGACTTAAAATTAAAACTATTATAAAGACATTTGGATTACAAATGTTGTTTCATTTTGTTACATAGATTAATGTAAACACCAAGACTTGCAGTCTACTGTGCTTAAATTTCAAGATATAAGATAAGTCTTTTTCGCAACGTCTCTTGGACGAATGGAAATTTTCCTACACAAATCAACGCAAATATCGCACAACTTTTTTTTATCCAAAATTAATGCCGAGAATTATTTACCACGGTTGATATTTATGTATTCGGCCTTTTTTACTGGCACTTTTTATTTTAATTATTTAAGTTATATACCATTCTATATCTCTATTAATTGAGATTTGTACAGTTTTCAAAAATATGTTTTGCAAAAAAAAAATGCACCCTCATGCTTCCTGGCGAACCGTATACTTATTTCTGATCTTCATCAGCGGTTGTTTGCAATGATACTAGTGAAGAATTTATAAAACCAAAGGCAAACAAAATCTCATTTTCGCAAGTGTTCGAAAAATAACGCAACCACAAAGTTGTTGCCTAAAAGACAACGTAGTTTATACAGACAATAAATACAAAAGGGATGATATTTATTTACAATTTTTTACTTATACTTTTTACTTTACTTACACAGTGCAACACGTTAAAAAATGATACCATATACGGACACCACTGCGTGATAAAAAGACAACAACAAAAACTGCCCGTGTCTCCCAGTTTTGGTGCCTCGGTGTAATTTTTACAAAAAAGTGATCATTTTGTCACGTCCATATTTTGCAAACCGTTCGGAATTTTGATTTACTCTCTTTGATTTAGCTCGTGTCATAAAGAACAAAAGTTGTGAACATATAAAATCATCTTCAAGGTCAAAATCGCAAAAAAATTTAAAAAATTAAATACCTTTTTGCCCCTGTTCAGGTCCATAGGTAGCAAACCGTTCAAAATTCAAGGAAACAATTAATCAAATCAAATGTACGTAAGATCTCAATAAACAACTTTCTAGAACATTTGGACTTCCTAGGAATGATTCTTAACACCGTTTACTTTGAGATACTGTGCTATCCCACCGACCGCAGCAGCACAGGCAAAGCAGTAAGCTCAGCGCACGCACCAAGGAACGCCGCACACTATATAAAAGCGACACGACGCTCACGTCGAGGCATAACACAGCGCGACGTCAACGAGAGCTCAGCGGTGAAAGTTATAGAGAAAGTGCTACACCATATTTCGCACACAATAAACGCTAATAAATTTAAGAAAAGTCTCCTGGAAATAATTTAAATAAATAAAAAAATAAATGGTTTCCCATTACATCCCATGAAGGGACCGGGGAGAACTTCTCACAATCACTGAGCTGTGTGCTTTCCAGTTTTCACTCACTGATTGGGACCTACAGTTTTACACCGATTCCGAACGGTATTTTGAGAAGCTTTTTCATGGCTATATACTCGATAGTGTCGCCGTCACTAAGCGAGGTGACCGTCGTCGAAAGAAATTCTAAGGTGGTTGGAGCAGGGATCGAACCCACGATCTCCTGTACAAGAGGCGCGCACACTACCCATTGCACCACCGACGGACGGAAATAATTTAAGTACTATTAATTTTCAGTTATATTTTATTAATTTTTTCTTTAAAATTCATTAATTTTTTTATCTCTCTCTTAATTTGAATTAATATTGTACTTGTTCCAATTTCATATTTAATGTAATTTATTATTGTTTTAGAAAATTTTATATTATTTGTGATATTATTTATGTTTTCTGTACTTAGGTCCAATGGAATTTTATATATCATGCATTTCGTTTCTGTTTGATTGTCAAACGCTATTCTGTAAAATTCGTAATTCCTGTGCTATAATTATAAGATTGACTCTTCCCAGCGGACCAAAACTTCGTATACGATATCGCATACGAGAGTTACGCGAAACTTTTGCGGGTAAAACTCTCGAAAACAGATCCGAAAACGATCGGAAAATGAATCATCAGTCGCTCAGTTTGTGGCAGTAAAAGTTTCGTTTACGATGTCTTGCAAGAGATTCGTTTGCGAGACTTTTTCAATATCTTTTGCGAGAACAACACGAAAAATAAAACAAAATGCAATAGCCAAAACTTTGTTGTTGTGTCGTGTGCCTGCACGTGTGTGCCTCTGTTTGGCACACGACACAAAGCCAACAATGTTTCTCTCTTTTCGCCCGTTTAGCACCCGTTTTTAAACCAGTTTGCGAATATTTGGGCGAGTTTAATTTCTCCCCCGGTTTTGGTCCGGTAAATACTCGCTTCTGAGCCCGTTTGCGAGCATTTAGCGTAACACTCGCTAAGGCTCGGTTTTTTGTCCGCTGGGTTGTTGCACAGGATAGACAAATAAATAAATAACTAACTAACTAACATTGGCAACTGACAATTTCAATATGCAGTGTGAAAATATTGATTTATTTTGCTACGTTTGCGGTCAACAAATCAGAAAAAAATTCTACTAGATTTCAAAAGGAAAATATTCTTTTAAGTAGTGAATTCAAGAGAGTATATAAGTTGTTTTTCGACGTAGACTTGACCGGTAAAAATTACACACCTAATTTTGGCCATATTGGGAATGTCGTTTATAAAGCAAAGAAAACTCACATATGGGCGATTGCGCTATCGCGGGTGCAACATTTAGACGCATTTAAAGTTTCATAACAATAAAATAAAAAACATTTTTAATGAAATTATTGTTGTAAGGGCTACATTTTAATATGTTTTCCTTTGATTCGTTCATATAAAATTTAATGCACTATTTAAATAGTAAAGGGGGAGCTTTAAAGTGGTATCGCGGGTGTAACAAATTTGGCCCAACCTTTGGAAATCATAATACAAAAACACTAAAGTCTGCTAACTGTGAAACATTTATTAAAATATGCCTTCATATTCTGTAAGGTATTAAATTAATCAAATAAAGAATTAAAAAATTATATTAAAAACAAAAATAAAAAATGAATTATTCACTTTTAAAGCCATCGCGGGTGCAACATCAAATTATCGCGGGTGCAACACGTCTAATTTAAGGAACGAAATATGTGATAAAACATCTTTTAGTGGTAATTTTGAGGGTTCAAGAGACGTTGTTGGAGATTAATCATTTGAAGATTCGTCGTTTGAATCGCTGTAAACATCAGAAAAGGGGAATTTAGCTTTAGGTGGCTCGAAGGATACATTGTGATCCGATACTGAAGGCGAAGGAACTTTTTTTTTGTGTTTTGTACTTTATGAGAGGTTCCAAATCGTCGTTGTCCCAATCACTTTCAGTGGTGGTTTTCGAAGATTTCAAAAGCAATGTGCACTTGAGATGAGACAGTGAGGTTCGCGCGAAGGAAATGCAGTTGCCGTCTTCAGATTGGAAGAAATGGCTGTCCGGGACTTAACAGCAATCCACACTGATCTTTTAACACTTCCACCGATACCATCCACGGCACCTTTGCCATGTGAGACAGCGAAAAAGTTCCATTCGAGGTGAGTGAATCCGTACTTTGATTTAAGGGCATTGATGCTTGCCATTAAATAACGATTCTTAAATTGAGCAGCGCAATTATCGGTGAAGATACGCAAAAATGTAGTATTATCAGTGATCGACTTGATGTACTCAAATATTTTCTGCAGAAAGAGATGTACAGTATATTTACTGTAGCTTAATTCATCGCTTACTATGACCACTGAATGGAGTTTGTCGGTAGTCCAAATACAGCACGTGAAAAGCGTAACTTGCCCATGAGACCAATGTGCTGATTGTATTTCTTCTTGACTGATCAGCGCATAATTCTTGGCAAAGTCTATTTGTACAATAGCTTCCCACTGGTCAGGTCTTGTTTTGCGTTTTGAAAATAATTCGACTGAACATTTTTAACATAAGAATGCAGCTTGAACTTAGCAGTGCTGTCCTGTAGTTCATGTAGTGCTTCATTGAAAGGTTTGCTAACTTCGATCTGATTTGGTCTCTGATTCTGAAAGATCCAGGCCTTCCAATTAACTCTGGGGTTTGAATCAAGGGTGATATCCCAAATGTCGGATTCTTTGCATACATCGCAACTGTTGGACATGCAATCTTCATTATCCACACTACATGATACCAGTTTCAGAAGCTCTTGGTGTGTTTTCGGAAAGTCGTTCGCATGTTTCGAAATAGCGAGAAGAAGATTAATGTAATTTGAGTGAGTTGTACACACGCAAACTTTATGAGGAGTATCGCTGATGGGCAGAATGTAAGCAGGTCTCTCTGTATAAAAAAGAGTCTTGCCAATAGATGTTGCTGGAAAAGTTTCTTTAAAAAGTTCAAAGGCTTCACGGATGCTCATAATCATTGTTCTCTTTTGGATTCTAAGCTTCGTTCCCGTATTCGACTTGATTGATTTGACATCTTTCATCCCAGGCAGTTGTCTGCTAATGTCATCCCTATTATAGAAATTACAAATCTGTTTTTTTACTTCATCCGTCAGTTTTCGAGGCACTGCTTTTAGGGAGTCATTTTTGTCAAATACAGCAACTTGCAAGTCAGCAGCTATTTTTTTAACAACTTCTACTGCTTTAGTGGGACTGGCAGGCAGACAACGTTTCACTTTTGCCACAGCCTTTCCCAAGGTGCAAGGACTGCAGTATGTAGTACTTGTTTCTTTAATATGCTCTTCTTTACGTCGTTTTCTAAATGCCTGCATTCTTTCTTTTGATCTCATTCTTGCGTGTTTTTTTAAATCGTCATCTGCATTCATTTTCTTTTTCATTTCCTTTCTATGTTTTCCTTCACGAGCCTTTTCTCGACGGAGATGGTCTGCATGAAGTTCAGGATTTTCTTTTAGCTTTCGTCTATATTTCTGCGAAGGAGTCTCTTTTCGTTGTTCTTCTGTCATTTTACCCGATACTTCTACATGGTGGCGCAAAAGTAATCCTCCTATCAGAAAATGCTATAAATTTTGCGATTGGCCCCTAATGTCAGTTCTGTTTTGACATTTGTGTAGTAAACACATGCGAAATACACGTTAATAAACAATGTTACGCTACACTGCTCCAGAACGCGGAATATTGCTGACTATTTATTTGACCAATAATCGACTAGAGGAAGATGATTTTTCATCAAAAATAATCATGAGTGATGAGGACCATTTCCATCTTAGCGGGTACGTAAATAAGCAAAATTTACGCTTCTGGGGCACTGAAAATCCACGGGTAACCCACGAAGAGCCATTACACCCGCTCAAAGTCACTGTATGGTGTGCTGTTTTCGCTGGAGGAGTCATCGGACCTTTTCTCTTCGAAGACGTCGCGGCCAAACGGTTACTGTGAAAGGTGAGCGCTACAGAGCAATGATCAACGAGTTCTTTTTGCCGCAACTTGATGAATTGGGATTGGAAAACATGTGGTTCCAACAGGACGGTGCAACGGCACACACTGCACGTGCCACAACCGATATGCTGAAGGATGCATTTCCCGGGCGCCTAATCTCCCGTTTTGGCGATTTGCACTGGCCAGCAAGATCGCCTGATTTGACCGCTCCAGACTTCTTTTTGTGGGGCTTTTTGAAGTCGCGGGTTTATGTCAACAAGCCTCAGACTCTTGCAGCTCTTAAAGACAATATCCGTCAAGAATGTGAGGACGTATCGCCGGAAGTTTTGGCCAAAGTGATGGAAAATGCCATAAAAAGGGCTCAAATGACAATCAACTGTGGCGGCGGCCATTTACATGACATCATATTCTCGACTTGATGTAAAAAAAAAATAAAAGACCAAATAAAAATAATCCACAAGAAGAATCAAAGTTTTTATTTTTTTTTAAATTACAGCCAAAAAATATCGGAAGTTTACTTTTGCGCCACCTTGTATAAAAAATAGCTAAATATTATATAAAAATAAAGTTGCACCCGCGATTTTAACATCTCGATCGCGGGTGCAACCAGTTTGAGTCAATGTTTATTTCTATTCAGCTTACATTATGCGCTTAAAAACAACTGATGTGTGCTTGCCTTTTCTTTCTTCTTACTTGTACAAAGTTTCAAGACGTTAGCAGTTGAATTCTGTACAAAACACAAACTTTTATATCTTTTGTATAGCGGGTGCAACACGTGAACAATGACTAGTTGTAGTGAATTATGCTCAAAAAATAAAAACAAGTACTTATATCTTTGGCACATAAGAATAAATTAATATTCTCGCAACACGTGTAGCCGGCAAAATATAACATCAAACTGTCAGTAACAGCTGTTTCACGCCAGAGTTGCCAGGTCACATTTTCAAGTTCATACAAAGTTTTCGATTGGTAAAGTTTCCCAGCGCGCCAAAAATTTAATTTTCAAGTAAAATTATTTTTTTTTTTTAATATTAAATTTTGACCTTCTTCTTTCCACTCATATCAAAAAAAGTAATAAAAACGGCGATTTAAAAATTAATGTCGAGATCCGTCTGTAGCGGAATCGCCCATATGCTAATGTTAACTCTACGGCGTACCGCAAACGGCAAGCTGAATGTCGATATATATTATTTTCGATATATAAACGATATAAAAGCTTTGGTGGTCAAAATGGGAATGAACTACATCGCTAGTGAGTGGAGATTATTTATTGATGATTCTGTTTCAAGCTGTTTGTTTCATGTGTCGAACCGAAAACCTTCCATTCCGCTAGCAATGGGTATTACCAGGAAAAAAAGCTATGAAACATTGAAAGAAATGAAAAAATCCAATACTACGAAAATAAATGGAAGATTTACTGTGATGTGAATGAAGGTCATCAACATTTTGCAAAGGATCATCGATAAGGGCGGCTTTCCAAAATTCTTTTGTTTTCTTTGTATTTGGGATTCGCGATCACCTCTGAATGTAATTCGTGGAGACCAAGAGGAACTGTCGAGGAACAAATGAAACAACATAAACTGAAGAATGCACCTTTAATTGACAATACTCAAGACATCTTGCTGCCACCGCTCCACATAAAATTGGGAATTGTTAAAAAATGCATCGAAGTGGCCGTTGCAAATTATCCTTCTGTCTTTATTTTTTGTCTAACTTTAACAGGCGTACTTAATCGCCCTGACATTAGAAAGCTATTCAAGAGCAACTTTGAATCATCGCTTCATGATTATAATCATTCAATGGCATGGATTTACCTTCAGCGTGTATGCACCAGAGCCTTGGGAGGGGATCGAGACGCGGAACCGGAAGCAAGAGAATGGGTGAAACAAATGCTGCATTATTTTGAGATAATCGGCTCATCGATGACATTAAAGCTGCATTTTCTTCATTTTCATTTTGACGATTTTATCAAACAACTCCCTACCGAATCCGATGAGCAAGGAGAACGGTTTCACCAAACCACAATGCCCATGGAAATCGGTACAAAGGCAAAAACTAGACGCTTTGTTTGCAGAGGTAATATGAATTTTATTGATGCATTGTTTTGCATTCCTTTTTTTGATTTCTTTTCTAATTCATTTCAGTTATGTTGGTGGAGTCACAAGATCACCCTGTATGATGTTAATGAAGTATTTGAAGGAGAAAAAGCTGATGATGGAGGGCAGTCTGGAAGCATCGTGCCTGTGGACACCATAAGTTCTGAATCAGTCAGATTCGCACGATACGGACGACGATTTGGATCCACAACTTAAGAGAGTGCAATTTTCAAGTCCAGGGCCATCAACATTATAAACATAATTCGAATACATTTTTTATTATTTTTGTAATAGATAGCATAGTATCTCAATGTTGAAGTAAAGAAAAAACAAATGAAATTAAAAAAAGTTCGTTCTTTTGCGGCTACCTAAATGATAATTAGGCGCTACCTAAACGGTTTAAGAATCATTCATAGGAAGTTCAAATGTTCTAGAAAGTTGTTTATTGAAATCTTAGGTAAATTTTTGTGGTTGATTACTTCCTTGAATCGACCTGAACAGGTGAATAAATGTAAAAACATCGAATTTTTTAAAGTTTTTTGGGATTTTGACCTTGAATTTTATGTTCACAATTTGATTTTATATGTTCACAATATTTATTCTTTACGACAAGAGCTCGGAGAGTAAACCAAAATTCCGAACAGTTTGCAAGATATAAGCCTGACAAAATTAGTCGTGATAATCGCTTGCTAAGTTGTAAAAAAACGGCTATTTAGCGAAAAGTGGTTTTTTTCAAAAATATGAAAAAGGGTTGGAAACGGTAAAAGACGGCAAAAACAAAATTGTTTAAACTTGCGAAAATGATTCGCGTCGCTAAGTTCTCGCTAAGTCTTCGCTAAGTGCTTTATACAAAACAAGCGATTATATAAGCAAGCGGTGTAACCAAAACACGCTTATTATCACTTTTGTGCAAAAATAACACCGTGGCCCCAAACATTTGGGGGCCCATAAAAAAGTGAATGACTTTTGGAAAAACTGGGAGACACGGGTCATTTTTTTTTTTGGTATTTTATCACGTAGTGGTGTCCGTATCTGGTTATATTTCCATGACTTAAAAAATTACACACAGTGCTATTCAAGCTCACGACTATTCTATATATTCTATTAATAGAGAACTTCTTTTTCAAAATTATATCTCTATTAATAATAATAGTGAGTGGTCTTGTCCTTGACTAAATAAAATAAAAAAAAAAGTTCGATTAGACGCCACTTTTGCTAAAAAAAAGGCTTAAATTTAAAATAGGTAAAATTAAAAATCGCTAAAATATAAAATTAAAAATTTTTTTTTTTAAACTTTCGATGGGTTTCGGAATTGGTGCATCCTTTTTTCATAGCGATTTGTTTAAATCTGTGTGGTGAAAATTAGATAGGAATGGACAAAAGAGCGATTTATTGAAAGAAAAAATTTACCATTTTATCAAGGAAATATACACGAAAACAATGGGTATTTTTTCGATTGGACGCTCTGTTTTCAAAAATCGAAGTATTTTTAATCTAAAATACACACAATTGCCAGTCGTTGGTCCATTGTTAGCCAACTTAGGTAATTGGATACACAAAAGGACAAAATCATAGACTAATTACTATACTAGACTCAATATTTCCCTCAGCAAATTTTTGACGAACAAAATAACAACAACGGCATTTCGTTTTGTGTGTTAAAATTATTTTTGCGAGGCCTTCGGCCACGGACTGTCCTTGCAGGCTGTGTCGGAGACACGGCCATTAAGTTTAACGTAGAATACGCCATCCGATAAGACAGAAAACATATATAACAATAAATGATAAATGATAAACGTCAACTGTCAGCTGCTGTCAAACAGCATCCAAGCAGCATTGTTATTTTGCTTACTTGGCAGCACTTTCATTTAACATAAAAATGTATGAATTAATTTTTTCATATATTTTTTATAATTATATATCCATGTTAAATTCAGATTCACATTTAACATTTTGTTTCACTTAAATACATAAGTAAATATACGATATTTCAATATTTCATCAATCAAAACAACAGCCGAAGGTTTGTGTCCACACTGAAACAGCAGCATAGTTTGTGTTCACGCTACAAACTCAAACACTCAACCAAACACCACACATATATTTGAGTGTATGTGTTTAAACAATTTTCATTTGAGAAATTTAAATATTAGGAAGATATCAACCAATATGGAATGTATATCAAACGAAAGATACCATCTTCATTTACCTACAAAAAAATTTTTAAAAAAAGTTATCTCGCCGTTTCCTCATAATCAATGAAATAAAGATTACAACAACAACAATCTGACATGACTCCCTATACCGTAAGGTAAGACGTATTCTACGCCAAAAAGTGTAAAACACATTTAAATTTCACAGTTTTTCACCAAAACGGCATGAAAAATTAAAGTCAGAAGTTATTGTAATTCCACCTGGTGTACGCCACTTTTCGTCAAACATCTCTCTATCACACTGACCGCATCACGAAGAATATGAAAGGAAACGTCAGATTAGTCAAATATTCTCTCAAGTATTGACTCTATGGACGAAAGGCCGTAAACAATAAGCTGGATAGTCCCATGGATAGCAGATAGCTATAGATACACTCAGAGAACAAATTGTTTGAAAAGAGGTCGTAGCAACCGTAAATTCGGCTTTTACCGCAGAATTGAGGTTACAACAACCGATTTGAGGTTGCCACAACCGGATTGAGGTTGTTACGACCGAATTTAGTCTCCACAACCCAAATTCGGTTGAAGCAACCTCGTTTCATAATGGATTCGGTTGTGACAACTGAATCTTCAATTATATTTGCTCAGTCAACTAAATTTTTTAAAATTTCGGTTGAAACAACCGAATTTAAAGTTAATTCGGATGCAACAACCGAAATTGGTACCTAGTTCGGTTGGGGTAACTGAATCTGGTCTTAACCAACCTCAATTCGGTTGTAGTAAGAGAATTTGATATCAATTCGGTTGTAACTATCAAATTTGGTTCAATCCGGTCGCAATAACCGAATCTAGCCTTAATTCGGTTGCAACGACCGAATTTGGTGTCAATTCGGTTGCAGTAACTGAATTTCTCATGAATTCTGTAGGTACAATCGAATTTAATTTTCAATTCGGTTACCACAACATAATTCTATGTATTTAAAATTTGACGTTTAAAATTTTATAATCAAATAATATTTTAAAGAGGTAAGTAAAATATATTTTGTATTAAACCGTCTAATTTTCCAGATGTTATTTAAGCAGATATTAACAGCAGATATATATGCGGTAATCTGGATACAAAACGGCTTTGGACCTAGAGCAACCGATACAACACGTCAAAATTAGTGCGGTTTCCCCTGATGGCCGGGACTTTAATAAAGGTTGGAAGAGGCATGTAAATCAAATGTATTATTCTACTTATATAGATGATATAGAAATACAAGAAAATAAATCATCACTTAATAATAAAAAAAACTGTAATAATTCATTTATGACAGTATCTAAATTCGGTTGTTTGTTCGGCTGTGACAACCTCTAATGAGGTTGACTCAATGATGCTGAGTCAACCTCTAATGATGTTGTGTCAACCTCTATTGATGTTGTGTCAACCTCTAATGAAGTTGTGTCAACCTCTGATGAGATTGTGCCAAACTCTAATTCGGTTGTGGCAACCTCTAATTTGGTTGTGGCAACCTCTAATTCGGTTGTGACAACCTCTTAATTCGGTTACGGCTAATTTTGCTGTATCAACCGAATTTTTCTGTGAGTGTAACCAGTAAGAATTTTGCATTAACAAATTTCCATACCTGCTGGAGATAATGACACTGTACTATACTATACACGGCACCTTCTGGTTCCTGGTAAACAGTACGAGCTCGACGATACCTGGATTTACTCCTAACCCATTTTCCGTTGCTCGCTTGGAGGGTGCTCTGATAAAGTCCTGAAAGACAACTCTGCATGTGGAAAGGTATTTGCCCCGTATTGCTATTGCCAGGTCGTCAACATATGCAACGACTTTCCAATCTCTATAGTTCCAGAAAAATACTAGTCAGTGCTAAATTCCAGAAAAGTGCCGATAAGACTCCTTCTTGAGGGTTTTTCTATTCACTATTCTTGTTACATAAGACTGTCCGTGGAGGTGGAAAGTTTCTGATTGCCATTCACTTGGGAGTGGCCAGAAATGATTCCTTCATTGGGCAGTCCAAGCAGCTCACTACTTCCACGCAGTATGTCCTGGGCAATGACTTTTCGGAAACCTCTGTTAGCTAGCTAGAGTGAGAAGGCGAAACAAATGAGCATCAAATCAGGTTTAGTAGGTGAATGATGTCACTGAAGATCATCAAACAATCGGGCATATTCTTTTGTCCTTAGAAGGCGGATGAGCCAAACATACGGGCCAACGGCGGATAGAAACTAAAGAAGAAAATCCAGGTTCAACAAATCGCATCCTGGTCAGCGTCTGATCCATAATGGGCAGCTGCAATCAAATATCCTGGCAGTAGGTAAAATGCAAAAACACGGTGGTCTGGATTTGCCACCCGCCACCGTTCATAATGGCACTGAAAATACATAAACGAGCAAGAAAACATAAACACCTATTTGTTGACGACCCCCGCAAACGTTATAAGGACCACGATTTACGGTTATGCACTTGGAATGTAAGAACTCTATATAGATCCGGCGCAAGTATCCAAGTGGCAGATGTCCTCGAAAGTTATAAGGCTGACATTACCGCTATCCAGGAAATGCGATGGACAGGACCTGGCTGCACAAGAAAACGAAACTGCGATATATACTACAGTTGCCATGAGGAAAAAAATGAATTTGGTTGCGGATTTGTAATTGGAAAAAGACTGCGACATCTAGTCTCTAGGTTCAATCTTGTGAGTGAACGTATAGCCACAATCCACATAAAATATTTTTATAATTCCGTAATTTGTGTGCATGCCCCGACAGAAGAGAAAGATGATGATGCCAAAGACATATTCTATGAGCTCCTAGAGGAAACTTATGACCGCTGCCCTGGCCATGACGAAAATCGTACGAAACCAGACGCAGGGGAAGCTGGGCATCGGAAAGCTGCAATTACCAGAGGTAGCCACAGCCTACTCAAGGAAGCTCTCGCAACTTTTGGCACAGAACCCACCCCCTCCCGATGACGATCCTGATGCGCAGTGGAAACCCATTTCCGACTCAATAAAAACTGCCGCAACAACCGTACTTGGTTTCGGAAAACCACTTCGCAATAAACCGTGGTACGATGAAGAGTGTCGCATTGCAAATGACGAAAAGAAGGCTGCACGTATGGCAATGCTTCAGTCGATTGCAACGAGAGCTGCAAGTGAGTGGTATCGGGAGAAGGGAAATGAGGTAAACCGTCTCTTTAGGCGTAAGAAACGGCAGTGGAGAAAGCGCGAGAGTGAGAAAATTGAGACATACAGAAGGAAGAACGATGCCCGAAATTTCTACCAAAAGGTTGAAAACGGAACTAATGGACATGGTTCAGGGCCCCCCTTCTGTAAAGACATGGACGGAAATCTCGTAGCAGATGTGCAGAGCATGTTGGGAATATGGAGAGAGCATTTCTCCGCGGTACTAGTACCTGAGATATCCAATGACGATGGGACAATCGATCACAATATGGACGACGACGTCGATTGCCCCCCTCCTAACCAAGACGAGGTCCGAACAGCTATTGCTCGGCTTAAGAACAACAAAGTCGCAGGAGCCGATGGATTACCGGCGGAGCTGTTTAAGGTTGGCGGCGATGAGCTGATAAGATGCATGCATTAGCTCATTAGAAAAATTTGGTTAGATGAATGCATGCCCGGCGATTGGAGTCTCAGTGTACTATGTCCCTTATTTAAAAAATGTGACCCGAGTATTTGTGCCGACTACCGTGGAATAAGCCTTTTATCCATAGCATATAAGGTTCTATCAAGTATAATGTGCGAAAGACTAAAACCAATTATCGCTGACCTGATTGGACCATACCAGTCTAGCTTTAGGCCTGGAAAATCGACAACTGACCAGATTTTGACGCTAAATCGACACCTATCATCTATTTTTCGATTATAAAGAGGCCTTCGATAGTCCGATACGGGAGAAACTCTATGAGGCAATGTCTGAGCTTAGTATTCCTGCAAAACTCATACGCCTTTGCAGGATGACCTTGACGAACACCAAATCCGCAGCGAAAGTGGGTAAGGATCTTACAGAACCTTTCGAAACTAAGCGATGCCTCAGGCAAGGCGACACCCTATCGTGCGATGTCTTTAACATCTTAATGGAGATCATTATGAGAAAAGCTGCAGTCAATATGAATAAAACCATCAGCAGCAAAAGTCACATGCTGCTCGCGCATGCTGATTATATATGTATATATCATTGGGCGGACAATTAGAGAATTTACTGCGGTGTTTTCGAGAATTGAGAAGGAGTCAGCAAAGGTGGGTCTAACAGTAAATGAGGACAAAGCAAAATTAATGGTTTCAACGAGCAGAGCCTCCACGCGAATGGACTACAGCGTGAACGTTGATAACCGTTATAATTTCGACGTAGTGGATGAATTTACATACCTCGGATCTGCCGTGAACAAGAACAACAACGTCAGCCTTGAGATCAAGCGGAGAATTGTTCTTGCGAATAGATGTTATTTTGGGCTAAGCAAGCGCTTTAGAGATAAAGCCCTCTCTCGAGTAACAAAAGTCCAGCTGTACCAGACTCTTATTCAACCTGTCTTGCTTTATGGCGCAGAATCCTGGGTCCTATCGCAAGCAGACGAAACATCTGTAAGAGTCTTCGAGAGAAAAATACTCCGAAAAATGAATGGGCCTATAGTGCACAAAGGTGAGTATCGGCGACGCATGAATCATAAGCTGTATGAGCTTCATCCTGACATTGACCTAGTTAAGCGGATCAAGATAACGCGATTGCGCTGGCTAGGCCATGTCAGTAGAATGGATGAAGACGAACCAGCACAAAGGGTTTTCGAAACCAAACTCGAAGGAAGACGAAAAATAGGAACACCAAGACTCCGCTGGAGGGATCAGGTTGACGAATCCCTGCGTACACTTGGTATTGCCAACTGGAGAAATAAAGCAAAAGATCGAACTGGTTGGCGAAATATGTTATCTTCATTTTGTAAGGTCCCTGGGCCCCCGGGGTTGTCCGAGACCGGATAAGTAAGAATTTTTTTTAAGTTGGTGTGGCCCACTGACGAAATTATGCGCCTGCGCTTAAGTAATCCTTACGTCAAATTAATGATGCCCTGGTCAATAGATTGTGTATCAAATATGAGCCATCAACGCAGATATGAGTCATCATCTTTTCTAGTGTCTTTATTTATTTATTTATTTATTTCCCAGTGTTTGGAATGTATACCACCTTGGATTCCCTCCATCTATTCTTCCACAAACATGCATTAACAGCCAGAATCCTCTATGGTTAAGGCATTCATCAACGTTATGTGTGACAAAACTGTTACATCAACCGTTGAACACTTTCCATAACAATATACAGCATAATTTATCTCTTACATATGTGTGCATAATAAAATGTTCCTATAATTAAATCGAATTTATACAAAGTACTCGAATTAACTAGCACTGCATTAAGGTGCATTATCGCAATAATGCTGTTGAATAAATTGCAAGTGGTTTTGAACGTTAAAAAAGGTTTAGCTTCGTTTTACGAAATTGGCATCGCTATCATTGTCATTATAGCATTCCCAATCGTTTGGCCTCATCTTCCTAGAAGATGTGGAAGGGGTTATCCACAACATCAGAATCCAGTGTCCTACACTCAAAAAAATATGTTGGTAAACACAGCAGACAAGTCGGCTGAAAAGGGGAAAGCAAACAAATTTGCTATTACAGCAAACATTGGTTTGTTGATTCAGCAAACACTATGTCAGCTATTTTATAAAACCCTGCAAAAAGTTTTTTTTTTGCAGTTCATTTGCTGTAATAACAATCAAATTGTCTTCTGATAAGTAGCATACATTGTTTGCTATTAATAGCAAACTTAAATTTTTGAGTGTAGGATGTGTAATTACAAATCGGCGATTGTGTGCTAAAGGAATTTTGGTAAGAGATTTTTGAAAATTTAAAAAAAAATTGTTCCGTTTGACGAAATTAGCTACGCTCTCGTTGAAATTGTCATTATGTCAGTCCCCGGCGTTTGCTCTCATCTTCATTACCCACAACGTCATTAGGGGGTCAGTATCCTAGGGTGAGTAATTAAAACTGGGCGACAGTTAACTAAAAGAACTGTCGTACGGATGTGAAATCATTTGCGTATTTTATTGATTAATTGGAATCGGATTCCTCGATGTGAATTGCATGATATTACAGAAGAGTACCAGTAAAACGGTGATTAAGATTAATTAAAGAAAATTTAACGCGAATGAGCAATTAAAATTATTATCATTGACTACGAAAGGCGAAAGAAAGGACTATTTAGAAAATCTAGTCGAAAGTAGTAAAGGGGTTTCCAGTAAGCACATAATAAGTTTGTATTTAAATTATTTCAGGTGTACATGTACAGTAAGTTCGCAGGGACTGATTATCCCAAGGTTGACTTTTCTTATTGCCCGATTCCAAAGAAAACAAAAATTTTAATATTTTTGCTTTTATGTACTTATATTTTTTTTGACATACTTGATTATTCATAATATTTATACATACAAAAAATATAAAATTTTTTAATTTTAAAAATTTTCTCGCTTTGAGAATTGAAAAAAATTGATTTATTTTTTGGATTTTCTTGAACTTTATCTCTTACACTTTAGAGCAGGGATGCCCATGGCCTATGCACTAAGTGCACATTTGTTTTTGTAAAAGCACTTCGCATAGGCTGTGAATTCTTATACACACATACAGCACAAAGCATAACGGAACACACAAGCAACGACACTTGCATATGCTTTGTTGGTACACATTGGCGACAGTGAGTTTCAGCGTATATTTTGTTGTTGTTTCGTTTGCAGCTGTGCGATTGAGAGACACTTAGAAAAATCAGTTTGTTCTAGAGTTGGGAATTTTAGTTCATTCAAGTGAGCGCTCTTTTTAGTTCAGCTCATCAGAATGAACTAGTTCGTTCATTTAGTTCACTAGTTCATTGTAGCACTTCAGTTTAACAGTTCATATGAGCTGTGAACTATGAGCTCACTGCAGTTCAAAATGTAGTTTTAGTTCAATCAATGATATGATTTTTGCAGATTTTTAAAGTGTTTTGGATACTATGATATTTGTTTATACTAAATCGCCCTATTTAAGGTCGACTTAACGATTAGGTTATTCCGTTTCTGAAATATTGTATTTCGGTAATCTTGTTATATTTTGGAATAAAAGTGGTGATTAGCGCTGTAGTTATTGTGTAGAAGCCGTTACATATCTATTCCACAAAGATTGGAATATTAGGCACCTTTGTGCAAATTGAGTGAGACAAAGAGAGCATGAACTAGAAAATGGCGAAGAGAACTGCACAACTGAAATACAAAAAGCTGCTGAAACAAGTGAACTACTGAAACAAAAGAGCGGAACAGTGTGAACTACTTCATCTAGTTCACAAGAGTGAATCGTTCAATTGAACTAGTTCGTTCGTGAACTACACAACTCTAGTTTGTTCCAGCTATCACAATGAATAACATGTCTTCGGAAGAGAAGTGGGAAAGTGATTTTTTTTACACATAATTTTAATAATGAAGCTCAATGTATGATATGCTTACAAAAAATGTATGCAAACAGAAAATATCATGTTGAAAGGCTTATATGTCCTTTCAAGCAGATTACGTTGCTAATAAGATAGCAGCTGGGTCAAGGGAACATTTGGTTTCGGAGTTAAAAAAAATCTTTTTTGGTTCACGATGCGTTACAAATCTTGGACCACATAGAAAGTAATGCTGAAGAAATAAACATGCAACGTCTTAAATGTCAGCCAAATGTTACTAACTCTACTGGAGCCCTAAAAGCATCTTATGTTGCAAGTTTAAGTATTGCGCAGAACTTTAAACCACTGTCAGATGGGATTTATATTAAAAAAGTTTGCAAGGAAATGTTAGCTTGCTTTGGAGAAAAAGGGAAACTTGTTAGCAGACTCAATTGAAACCGTTTGTTTGTCACGAAACACAGTGACCCGAAGAATTGAAGATCTGAGCAAATACGTGGACTCGCTTTTAAAAAATAAGTTTAAGTTCTGCACATACTTCTCTCTTGCATTGGATGAATCATGTGACATTTCTGACATAAGTCAACTCATATTAGCAATCAGAATGGTTGACGCTGATTTTAATGTATATGAAGAGATTTTTGCACTTATTCCGCTACTTGGAAATACAAGAGGCGTAGACCTATTTGATGCAGTAAACGGAAGGTTGAACATAAAAGCGGAATCATCAAGATTAACAGCCATATGCACAGATGGTGCGCCCGCAATGCTTGGGAAAAAGGATGGCTTTATTGGACAGTTGGTTAAAAATGGGGTACAGGTTCTTTCGTTCCACTGTGTAATCCACCAAGAGTCATTGTGTGCAAAATGGACGAATAGTGTTCACACAATGAATATTGTGGTCAAAATAGTTAATAAAATCAGGGGTGGGCACAACTCATTAACTCATCGCAAGTTTAAAAAATTTCTTGAGGAATGTGAAAGTCAATATGGGGATTTAATTATGTATACTGAGGTCAGATGGTTAAGTAGAGGAAAATGTCTTGAACGTTTTTTTTTGAATTACGGAAGGAAATAGTTGACTTCATAGAATTGGAATTGAAAAATTTTGACATTTTAAATGAAATTAAATCTCAAGAATTTAACATCAATCTTGGATTTTTGACCGATCTATCGAACCACTTAAATAACCTTAATACTTCACTTCAAGGCAAAACCAAATGTATTTTTGATTTTATAGACTTAATCGAAAGTTTCCTTAAAAAGATCGACGTTTTTGTACGTGATTTAGATATAGAAAAAATGGCACACTTTCCATGTTTAAAAAGAGTTTTAAATGAGTACAATATATCAACTTTTGATTTTGGTAAATATATCAGCAATTTTGATGATTTAAAAATAATTTTGAAAAAAGATTTACAGATTTTGGGTGCATTAAGGAAATGACGGCCCTTTTTTATAGCCCAATGACATGCATCATATACAATCAAAAGCCTGAGCTACAAATGGAGCTATGTGATCTGCAATGCGACTCTGAACTTAAAATATCAAATTTAAAGGGAATTGACTTTTGGAATTTTTAAAATCAAATAAATATCCTCTGCTACACAAAGAAATTTTAAGTTTGTATTCCATGTTTGGTAGCACATATATTTGTGAAAGTGCTTTCTCAAATTTAAAAACAATAAAAAACAAGCATAGAAATAAATTAAGCAACGAACATTTGGAAGCTTTATTAAAATTGTCTACAACTAAATTTGACATAAATTTGGATAATTTATTAAATAAATAATAATTTATTAAATATTAAATAAATTTTATTCATTTAACTGCTTTTGTTGTTGTTGTTGCTTAGTTGTTGTTGTTGTTGTTTTAGTTGTTGCTGTGGTTGGTACTATTTTTTTATTTAGTCTTAATTTTAACCAAAAACAAAAATGAACAAGAAAAAATTTCATCAGAAAACTTAACACAGAGAACCTGTTTTTTTGTATTCCTGTGTAAATGGGAATTCTACTTCAACATTACGATACTATCGAAACTGTCGATCTTTTTTTTCAATAAAGATAACTTTGCACGAAATGTATT
Source organism: Phaonia tiefii (assembly GCA_963931995.1). Classification (NCBI taxonomy): domain Eukaryota; kingdom Metazoa; phylum Arthropoda; class Insecta; order Diptera; family Muscidae; genus Phaonia; species Phaonia tiefii. Next base: position 175,919,261 of record OZ008369.1, on the reverse strand, counting down.
TTTTTTACCAGTGTATATAACAATAACAATTTTTTTTTCTGCTTTATAATAATAAACTTTGCATGTATTGGTGTTTGCACTGTCATAAGCAACTTTTGGGCACCCCTGCTTTAGAGCTACTGCATTCAGTTAACTTTTATTATAAAGTGTGGTTTCTGAGCGTTAATAACTTTTACCAACCACAGTTTGATTGTAGTAAATATTTTAAAAATCACGCAGCTGCATTTACAATTTAATTTGTACGGTTATTACATATTTTGCTTTTATATTGAATTCGAATAAAACAGTAGCGGTAAAAAAAACTTTACAGGGTATTTTATTGATCATATCCTTTCAAATCATAATCTTCTTCTCTTGCAGCTTGATCTGATGGCTTTATCATCAAAATTTTTCCGTTGGTTGTCTTCTTATTTAATTGGCATAACTCAGTCAGTGTTATTTATAGGGACAGTCATTTAGAGCCTCTTCTTTTTAACTTGTTTTTAAATGGCCAGCCGTCTGTTAGGAAACATTCAAAGATTCTATTGTACGCAGATGATGTCAAATTGTATTTGTCGATGACGTCTGTGAATGAATGTATTTTATTGCAGGTGGATTTGATAAGTTGTGTTAAATGGTGTGATTGTAATTTTATGCTTCTTAACTTGAGAAAATGTAAAAAAATTTCGATTTACAGAAGGAAGTGTTGGGAAACTTTTTACAAGATTGGTGATAATGTGCTGGATAAGTGTCTCAGTTTTGACTCTTGATAGTAAACTTACTTTTCGTCACATATTGATACTGGCATAGGTAGGGCATCTTATTTGTTAGGATTTATAAAACGTTGGTCCAGAGAATTTGATTATCCTTATTTGTCAAAGCGACTGTATACTAGCCTTCTAAGCTCGATTCTTGAGTACGGTTCAATAGTTAGGCTTCCACATTATAGGTGCCATATTGATAGAATATGGACGAAAAAAAGAAGCAGATCTTACTTTTTGCTTGACGCAATCTTGGTTGGAGTTCATCTTCGAACATACCTCCCTATATTTATAGATTACAACTCATTGCTTTACCTAATTTAGATCGTCGTATGGCAATGTTGTCTGTATGCTTCTAGACAATATGTTCCATCTTGATGTGGTAGGGACTAAACTCACAAAGTGAACACATCCAAACACAGTTCGTCCGACTATTTTGCGTTAAACTGCTCCGCAATAGCTGGACCGATTTGTATGAAATTTTGTGCGCATATCAGGTAGGTCTCAGAATCGGCCAACATTTATTTTTCATACCCCTAAATGATAAGGGTGACCCACCCCTATATAGGACACAGCTTTGTCCGACGGCGAAACACAGATGGTGAAACAAACACACACTGATGTAGCGACAGCGAATAGTTGTCTTGTGTGGGCGCTGAGCACTCTCAGAGCAAAGAGAATAATGACGTGGTATAAAAATGAGATAGCAAAAGAGCAACGAAAATTGTGTGAACTTGTGTAGCGTATGTACGAACATAACAATGTATGGACATGTGTCTGTTGCTTTGCATTCGCTTTGTTTATTGTGGGAATAAAACAAAAGTATTAAGCAAGAAAACAATGACACATATGCTTGCACTGGTCCTTAAATAATTTTAAGTTTTAATATTATTTAATTGTAACGTTATCATAATATTGAACGCCATTTTTTAGTTTCCAATGTAACATTTACTAATGTGTTCATAGAAATCGAACAGGTACCGTGTAACAAAAAGGTGTTAACATATCGCCCGTGAGTTCGAAAACTCTTTGGATATTTTTCTACCCGCGTTCAAACATAACTACGAATCCTTTAATCCAGTTTTTACTCTTTGTAATACTTTTAGTGAGTTCCACCATCTATTCTCTCTATCGGACTCGATTGAAGTAATTAAACGAGCAAATATTTTTGTTAATCACTGCTAATGCTTAGAATTGCTAGATTTTAGATTTCTTTCGAGAAATCATGTGAATAAATTTTGGTTCGTATTCGCTGAACTAAATTTCCTGTTTCATATATCCTGCTTCATCTGTTCCTGCTTCATTTTCATCCTGTTGTATGTGTCCCTGCTTCACCTGTTTCAACAGATCCTGCTTCAGCTGTCCTTATTTATCTATTCCTGCTTAATCTGTTTCTGTGTCATCTATTCTCGCTTCATCTGTTCCTGCTTCATCAGTTCCTACTTCATCTGTCGTGCAACATCAGTTCCAGCTCCATCTGTTCCTGGTTTATCTGTTCCTCTATCATCTGTTCTTACTTCATTTGTTCTTGCTTCTCCTAAATCATCAGTTTCAGCTGCATTTGTTCCTACTTTATCTATTCCTCCTTCATCTGTTCCTGCTTCATCAGTTCCTGCTTCATCAGTTGCTGCATGGTCTGTCCTTCTTCATCTGTTTCCGCGGCATCTGTTCTTGCTTAATCTGTTCCTGCTTCATCAGCTCCTGCTTCCTCAGTCCGGCTACAACTGTTCCTGCTCCATCTGTTCCTGCTTTATCTGTTCCTATGTCATCTATTCTTGCTGCGTCTGTTCCTGCTCCACATACTTCGTCAGTTCCTGCTTTATCTATCCAGTTGCATCTGTTGCAACTTCATTTGTTCCTGCTCTCTCAATCCTATTTCCATATCATTCCTATTTTACTAATTAGTCTTTATGTATAATAATTCTGTTAATATCGTCAAATACAATCAAGGTCCCAGTTGAATCTATAATCTCCTGCATGAATTTATTACTATTTGTTAAAGGGTTAATTCTGGGCTTATGTGTCCTATATTTTAAGCAGTACCGTACTGTCTTTCGGAGGGGCCAACTTGAAATTTAACTTGACGAATAGCATTACATTCAAAAATCACCACTTAAGAAAATAATTTCGAGACTACGCTGTCAGTTGTTGTCGACGCAATGGAGTCTCTTGAGGCACCTGTAGGTTTGTTGCTGTCCAGTATTGCATATTTTGTTTATTGACAACCAACAATTAGCTACATAGCCGAAGATGATTTTCGATGAAAGTCAGACTTTTAAAGTTGCTACCAGCGACTCAGAATTTCGGAAGTAATTTGTAATAATATCCAAACGTTGCTCGTTCCTGATTTTAAATAAATAGTAGACTGTTATGTCCCTATTCGAAAACCTGATAGTTAATTTATTTTGCGTTCTTATTAAACGTGATTCTGTTCGTGATTACGACAAATTAGGTATGAAATTATGAGATTTTTAAAATGCCACTGAGTCGGTTTACTTGACCACTATTAATTTAAAATCTGATTTTAATAATCAAAACATTTTAAACGCTTTTGAAAATTAAAGAAGTAGGTTTGATTAATTAATAAAAAATGGAGATGTAACATATGCATTATTTGCTTCGAAATTAGAAGGGTGATTCTTTCCGTAGTTTATTTTAAAAGCTTCAAAGTTACTGTTTGTCATGAAACTATTTTATACACAGAAAAAAATAATTTTCCAATTCAATTAAAAATTCGAAAATTCCAACAAAGTATTAATTGAAAATCCTGTGATAAAAACAATCACATATAGGTTGTTTATTGGAAAACTATTATTTTTCAATCGATGCAAAATTTCACTTACGAAAATATTTTCACATATTAACAAACTAAATTGTATCTCAGTTTTCGCTTTGTCGTCCATCCGAAGTAGTTTTAGAAAGTTTGTTTATTTAAAAAAAAATTAAACATCCGAGCGGTAGGATTCGAACTCACACCCACTGGAAGATCGTTTCGATGTTTGTGACACATCGTCGTTTACAAACTTATCTCTAACTGAAGTTATGTGGTTGTTCGTATCGTATTTCTTGTGAATTTTTTTTGTTGGTACCATTTATCGATTTTCATTTCAATATTTGAGTAATTTGTCAGTATATCAATGGAAAATGTAATTGAGTGCTGAGATTTTTCACGTACCAATTTTTTTGTTAAAATTTTACAGTCGTCTTTTGTTTCTGTGTAGATAACAGCTTCTTCACATACTCGTACATTAGGGCGGGTCGAAAAATTGTAAAAAGGCTCATCGCGACTCTTGTTCAGTGGGTCATCTGAAGAAAGTTTGCCGAAGAAACCATAGTTCTAAAATAAATTTCGAACCCCCGGATTTTTCGAAATAAGTTTTTTTTTAATATTCAATAATCGAGTTAGATATAGCACTAAACAGGCAAAATAAAATATTATTTTCTCTAGCTACATAAATGTGTATTTGGGGGTTTTTTGGGTCGACGAATCCATTTTTGAAATTTATTGTTATTTTTGAGTACCGCCAGAGGGCGCTTTCGCCTATTTTTTAGGATTTATCGCTTTTTTGGGGTAAATTGACGAAATTGTTCTGAAACTTGACGAATATTTGAGTTTCTCATAATGCAGTCACAAATTTTAAATAGCGCATAATTTAGGGGGGTACTTATTCACGACCTATATCGATTTCGTTCAATTGAAGACAAAGGATGAAAAAACAAATATTTTCCTTCTTTTCCTTTATTATTTTTCTTTGAAAGTTCAACTTAAGGGATAAAAGCATATAAAATGTAAATGGAAAAAAATTCTATTGAGTTCAGTAATAAAAGAAACAGAAACACGACTTTAACAACATAATAGAGACGGAGTTATTTTTGTAAGTCTTTCTTGCTTTCAAGTCTAGGGAATTTTCACGCCATAACTCCTTCTTGATTTTGTTCCACAACACGTTTGGAAACGCTAGTGAGCAATTGAACGTGTGTTTCCGTTCCTTGTATGTGTAAGGAAATTTTTGGATCAGGCAGCGGCGGATCGTTGTCCTCTAGATACTGTTGTAGATATTCCTCAGGAATGCTTACAGTAAATGGTTGATCGCATATGATTGAAGTATCAGTCATGTCAATTATATTCGAATAAGCCGTGCAATTGAAGTTTATTGCAGGTTTCTTGTAATCTCTCAGTTCCATCGGATCTTCGACATGTTTACGATAGTGTACAAGAGCTAAGTCGCGTATTTTTTTCGTCGTCGAACAACATTGCCAATAGAACGTTTTCTGAGTGAATTACGCGTTTTCAGTTGTAATTTCCTTTAAGGCTGTAAGATATCATGTTTTCTCCGGTTAGTGAAAAAAATGTTTGTGAATCATCATCTTGGCTTAACGGGCTAGATGCTGCTGAAGATGATGCTTCACAAACTTCGAAACGATCGTCCAGCGAAAGTGAGTTCGAATCCCACCCGCGGCATTTACATTTTTTTCACTAACCGGAGAAAACATGATCTCTTACAGCCTTAAAGGAAATTACAACTTTAAACATAACGAGGATCTAAAACAACTAAATTTGAAACATATGGTAGGGCCAAACCAAAACAGAACGAGACAACTACAATTAGAATAGTTCGTTTTATAAATATAACTTTCAAAAAACTTCTGCTTCAGTGCGTGTAAGTAGGAAAGGAATGTGTGTAAGTAGCGACAACAATCGCTCTGCACACAATCAATAAATGTCTTCGGTTAGTGACTTGTGTAAGTACACATCGCAGTGGCTTAACGGGCTAGACGCTGCTGAAGATGATGCTTCACAAACATCGAAACGATCGTCCAGCGAATGTGAGTTCGAATCCCACCCGCGGCATTTACATTTTTTTCACTAACCGGAGAAAACATGATCTCTTACAGCATTAAAGGAAATTACAACTTTAAATATAACGAGGATCTAAAACAACTAAATTTGTAATACGCGTTTTCCTTAACGACAATATTTAAAATTTTTCTTAAATGCGAATCCAAATATTGAGTTCAATGTATGAATTTATAAAATAATACACTACCGTACACGACAGAGTTGTAATATTTCATATTGAAGAACTTTGGCGTTTACACTTCATTATATAGTTTGCCAGAATTTTTAAATTTTTAGATGACTTATTAGTTGTCACATATATTCGGAATAATCTACTGGCCTTGGTGAGTCAGCGAGAATGTGCAATTGCCCCTGGTTTAATGTTGGAAAAATCCGCCGAAACCTTACCAGAAGAAATTGCAAGTGTCATTTTGTACAAGTACATTGCGTCGGTAGTTAATTCAACACTACTTAAATCAGATATTTTCCAGTGTGATCATCTCAAAACCGTTTACCTCCTGAAAATAGAAGAGAAATAGAGTTAAAAATAGATATAAATAGTTTATAAGAATTATATACCGGAAGATTTTCACAAGTTTCAATTTGTTTGCTTAAGGTTCCGGTTGTGGATCGTGGCCCAGTGGTGGAAAAAGTGTCAAACAAATGTCGAAGGGGAAGGTCTTTAAAGTGGAGAAGACATAAACAAATGCAGTGGTCCGTTTAACTGCATTTCGAATCGTCGCAAATTCCATTTCTTATGCTAGTATTTGCTCGCTCACCATAACAGCTTATGCCAATCAAAGAATCCAGAGATCTTGCTTTTTTGATGAAAAATTACTTCAATTTGATGACTTTGTTTTCAGAATCTTCATTTTCCACTTTTATGTAGCCTAATAATTGGGAATGTGGTTCCTTTAAAACAACCAGATGAGGTTCTTTCACTATCCTTGAATGAAATTTGTTATTAATTTTTTCCATCGTTAAATAACAATTTTTTCTGTCGTCGAATGAAAATGCAATTAAATTGGAAGCATCATATCGATTAAGAAACAATTTTTGTCTACGTTTAGCTTTTCTCTACGAACTTTACTCTTAGCCATAATTACAAGATTGCCACGACTAACTTTAACACCAATGTCTTCCATAAGAGATGTTGCCAATGCTGATGCTACTCATAGCACAGTTCAAAATATCGTATGTGGGAGTACATGGTCCTCGTCTCGTTTGAGATGCATCCTGTGAGCATATTGGATGTGAACTATGCTGATAATCCATATCCTTATCTTCTTCTGGTACGTATGTTTGACCCCGGCTCTCTTAAAATGTTTCTATTGTTGTAGACGTAGGTACTTGCTCTACAAAATCTGTCTCGTATTCCGGTATCGTAAATCTTCTCTCATTATGTTGATCCATCATGAACTCTTTCAACTGTTATGGAATCAATCCACTTGAGCATAGAGCTGCTTTCAAGTCACATTTAAATTTTCCAATATAACGTAGTTCTTTTATGGATTGTAGGAATGCTGTTAGAGTGGAGCCTTTTGGTCTTTTAACGGTTGATCAAACGAAGTATTTATTTGTCAAGCAAAGTATTCAATTTTCTAACAACATTTCGTTTGTATGTAATTTGCTCCAATATTCAATCAATTAATCTGTCTCGTGGGGAGTAAATGTTTTATATGAAAACGTTTTACTTTAGCACGTTCGACCAAGAAAAAATAACATCTTAAAATATCCTGTTTAGTTGGCACATGGAGACCACTCAAATCAAAAGACATGACAAAATCAGCAACATTGTGAGAAGGCATATGTTTCAACCTACTTCCACTTTCGGAACTTGTTGACGTTGGCGCGGCTTGCGATGTTGACGGCATTGGATCCATGGTTGAACTGATATTGTTTTATGCACCATTCAAAATATTTTTGGTTTCTTTAGTTTTAAAAAAAAAGTGTTTGTTGGAGGCTCGCTTTGGAGGTTTGTTGAATGTTAATTCGCCGATGTAAGTTTTCGCACGATCCGTTTCAGCGTCGTCTTGCAATGCGCACGGGGCTGGTTCGAATGGTCTTTATATCAGCTTGGTTGTCTGCAGGAAATAAAAATGATATAAGTATGTACATGTTTTGTTTAGTTCATTTCTAGTCTATACATTTTATGAGAAATTTCATTTACTATAATTTCCTTTTTTTCTTATTTTTATAAATTTATGAAGTGTTTTTTTAATATTTTTTTATAGTTATTTTATTATGCAGATTAACTATGTTAATTGGCAGTTGATTCAACGTTGATGGTAGTGTTACGGCTAGAGAGTTTTTTCCATACTAGTTTCGAAAGCGTGGTACCTTACAACGCCCTTGCTCTCTATTTCTCGTGTTTTGTTCGGTACCGTGCAATAACTCCCAATGAAATAATTCCCAATGAAAAAAATTCCAATAAGAATGAAATAACGCCCAACTGAAAAAAATGAATTAACTCCCAAAGGCAAAAATGAAATAAGTCCCAATTTCTGGGACTTATTTCAAAATGTAAAAATAAAAACCAATAAAAATGAATTAACTCGCAATGATATAAGGCCCAACGAAAATTAATTAATTCCCCATTTTTTTTTGGTTTCCTTTTACAGAACGCTTTTTTTTTCATAATTATATGTAAGCATATACATAATCGTAATAATAATTACGATCTAGCCGCCGGACCCGCGCCGCGCCGCGTCGCGCCTCCGCCCCTCCCCCCCCCCTCCCGGTTGACATACATACCTTTTCATAATATTCAATATGAATCAAAAGAAGTTGCTTAAAGCATCCAAGCGGTACAATTGAAAAAGTGCCATCGATTAAAATTCGTCTAGAATTGTTGTTTTGCTTCTTTGGAGTGAAATAAATTCCAACAGGAATGCAATAAATTCCAATTAGTTAAAAAAAATGAAATAAATCCCAACATAATTTTGTTGGGAGTTATACGACTTAGAAGTTATTTCATTATGAAATAACTCCCAATTAGAAATTATGACATAAGTCCTAACGCATTGGGATTTATTTCATAATGATATTATTCCCAATTTATATGGAATTTTGTTAATTTTTTGTTGGGACTTATTTCACTTTTTTTTTTGGGATTTATTTCATTTGGGAGTTATTTCACGGTACCGTTTTGTTCGTGGTTTATTTTTTGAAGTAGTAGGGTGTTGTTGTTGTATTCGGCGCTGCGAAATAACTCCCACTGGAAATAACCCCCACTTTCAAAATGAAATAAAGCCCACCAAGTTTTCATACAAAAGTAGGGATTATTTCATATGAAATAAAACCCACAAAGTTGGGTATTATTTCATTTTTAGTGGGGTTTATTTCATTTTGAGGCGATTAATAAACCGCAAGTGGGGGTTATTTCATTTGTCATATTGGGCATTATTTCACTTCTAGTGGGGGTTATTTAATTTTTTGTTTTGGGCTGTAATTTATAAGTAGTCCTTGTTATTCACTTAAATGTGCGGGGATTATTTCAAGTAAGCCGTGAAAAACTGGTCCAAAGTATGTGCAACCGTCATTAAAAATTATTTATGCATATTCAAATTCAATTTCCATTCGATATCCTATTCAGTTGGAGTTCAGTTCCATGGCTTCATAAATAAAATTCGAAATAATCGCCGGGAAAAGGAGGAACAGCAAGTTGCTGTACACTCTGACGGAAAAACAGTTATACGCGACGAATTCGTCAAAGAATAATAAAACTTATTATACTTGCTACGTTGAAAAATGTACCGCTCGCGTAGTGGTCGAAGACAATGTATGTGTGAAGTGCTCAACAACTGGCCATAACCTCCCGAATCAGGAAGATTTCTAGAAAGAGCTCACGGCTCTCCGCAGCATTAAAACAGCGTGTTTAGAGTCAGCAAATATCATTGGAGAAGTCAGCGCCTTAAGTGGCATAAGGAATATTTTTGAAAATATGTCATCATTTCAACGTAGCAAGTATAATAAGTTTTATTATTCTTTGACGACTTCTTCGCGTATAACTGTTTTTTCCGTCAAAGTGTACAGCAACTTGCTGTTCCTCCTTTTCCCGGCGATTATTACGAATTTTATTTCTGTAGCTATTGGGTATTATTTAAATTATTTAAATTGGGTATTATTTCATTTCTAGTGGGGGTTATTTCAGTTTGAAGCGATAATAAAACTACTAGTGGGGCTTATTTCATTTTCATATTAGGAGTTATTTCACTTATAGTGGGGGTTATTTCATTTTTCGATTTGGGGGTTATTTCATTTTTAGTGGGGGTTATTTCATTGGGAGTTATTTCCAGTGGGAGTTATTTCGCAGCGCCGTAGTATTCATTTATAATTGTTATTTTGAAAATGTTTAGGATGTTCAGTATTTTAAGGTTTTTGCATAATTGTACCGAGTTTGCTGGTTGATTGTGGTTATTATTGTTAGTATTTCTCCTCTGTTGTTGGGTTTGTGCTTTCCGTATTGTGTGTTGGTTGATTTGATTTAATATATGTGTTCTGTGTTGGTTTTTCTTTAGGAGTTTAAGTAGTAGGTTTTGCGTTTTTTGTATGATTTGGTGTATGTTGCCGTACCCCATTCAGTAATTCCGTGTCTCAAATAGGTCTCAGCCAATGAGAAGTAAGCCTGTTTTAGGACGCTATGTGGGCAGCAATTGCTTAAGTGACATAAGGCGCAGAATGTCTTTCGTAGCTTTTTATGCAGATCATCCGTGTGAGCCTTCCATTTAAAATGCTCGTCTAAATGGATTCCTAGGTATTTATAGGTGTCTACAAGTTCAATTTGTGTTGAGCAGGTATCAATTAGTGTGGTGTTATTGTTTGATGTACTATGTGGGCAATCTGTGTTATGGAACGGCACGTTAGCCTGATGTTCGTGCGTGTGAAATGTCTTGGTTTGAAGTGCATAAGTTTTGTTTTTGACGAATTTATAACAAGTCCTCTGTCATCGCACCATCTTGCCAGGGTATTCAGCTCATTTTGCATTATACACGACGCCGCACAGTGTGTCCTTCCCATACATTCGATGGCCAAAAATAGAAGGAGTTGTACGAGAGTAATGAAATTTGGCACGAGTCCCTAATATAGTAGAATTAAGAAAATTTCAAAGTATCGGCAAAATTGACCACGCCCATCGCCCACCGCCCATACAAACTAAAATCATTTTTGGCTGTTAAAAATTAACTATTGCTACAAATTTCCTGAAAATTGCTGGAAGAACATATCTATGCAACACCTTTTAAAAAAAAATTATTTCATCAACATTGACCACGCCCATCGCCCACCTCCCATACAAAAGATATTTCAAAAATGGCATATCTTCTGTAAATTTATAACTAGAATGTTTATTTTTCGCAAAAATGCATACAGCATCTATTAAATGCTGTTTTGAAAATATGAAGAAAATCCGCCCACTGTAACACCCGCCCCCCATACAACCCCCCTACAAAAATTTTACAGTTCACTCTATTTAATTTATTAGCAACTTTTTCACATCTTCGTGATAATCTAATTTTTTAAGCTTCAATTTCGTTCTTAATGAATTGATGTATGGGTCGGAGGATATCAACAAATGATGCATTACGTCTTCGTTAGTAGAACAGCGCCCAGTCTTGCGCGAGTTATATTGCCTATAACGTTTATAGTCTTTGTTCCTCGCTTCCTGCGCTTCTTCTGATAACATTCCTTTGAAAAATAAACCATATGTTAATTCAAAATGTATGAAACAAATCGTATCTTTAACCTACCTATAGGTAGAATGGCCTCAGATACAATTTTGCTACCATGTATCAAAACTTTATGCACTGTGATAGGCATGTAGTACCATCCATACAAATCAATGTACAATTTTGCCGTGTCTAAACAATATATATGGAACTTCTCAGAGTCTATTGCCTGACTGCAACTTATTGTGGATAATATAATTTTTAACCTATGAATCAGTTGTTCATTTACTCCGGTTATGTCAGCTGTAATTTCAGGGTTTTCAAAAAATCGTCGAGCTGTATTCCCATCGTTGCTGGAACCCATTCCTTGTTTTACCACATCAACATTTAATATTTAATAACGAATTTCTTATTATGAACTTCAATAATTGAATTTGTTAAATTATTTATTTCATGGTTTACTCGGTTAACTTCTTCATTTATTACGCTTGCTGTCTCCTTAACAAATTCAAATTTTAACGGCCTGCAATGTTTCGTTGAAGATGGCTCTAAAATTTTCCACAAAACTTTTGACTCATCGTTCCGTTCAGTCATTACCAATGGCACAAGTGACGTCAAGAACAAACTTTTGTCTGAGAAAGTCTCATTCGCAAAGTTTTGGTGATACTCTGAATGTCCTGATGAGCCATCACATAACCATTTACTCATGAGTTGCATATATTTTGGAAATGATGCTACTTCATTTTCGGATTTTGACTTCATCAGTCTAACTGCCGTGTGATCCAAAAGCTCCTGCAAACTAACTTTGCTTAAATTTTCCTCTACTATAACGTTTGCTGGATAACACGTTTTTTTGGCCGCCAAGACTTTTTTGTAGCTTGGATATACATATATTACAACCAATATCTTTTGCTGATCTTCGCAGTATTTCATACTGGTGTATTGTCAATGAAGCATCAACAATTAGACTAAGTGCTTTTTCAGGACTAAAACATTTTTGGACTTCATTTTTGTCTCCAATTTTTTTGGCAGCAGATAATATGATATCTTCAGAGTTGTCTTCACAAAATGTAGTCAGCTTTTTCCTTTTCGTTCTTTCATTGCTCTCCTCAAAGGTTTTCGTTGGACGACCACGTTTACCAGGAGTAGACTGGGTTTGCTCTTCGTCATCCACTGTATCATCCACTACTTCATCAGTCAACGTATAAGAGTGTGTTAGCCATTCTTCATTATCACTATAAAATCTTGACGAAGTACGATGACTCTTGTTCCACTTCTTTAAAAATTGAGGCATGAATGTTTGTTTCAAAAACCGACTGAACTTTTCTTGATTTATCTCAGACGCGCTTTTATAATTCACGAAAACTTCACCAATTATAAGATCAATATCTTTTTTACATTAAACAACAATTTCCGAAAGCGTTCTGAAAGATATTTTTGACTTTTCCATTGTTTTTAAGAAATTTGCTTTAATTGCTTAATAAACACTCACTTATTACTTTTCCAACTACAACTGGGAATGACAAAGAAGTAAAGAGCATAAACAAATGACAAAATCGATGCCACCAATGATCAATGATTGTTGTAGTTGTAAGAAATATAGCGTTATATTTTTTTAATTTTACAAAACTTTACAAAAATAAAATGCACATCAACATAGGTTCTATTTTTAGAATGACTATATGAACTGCTACAATTTTAAAAGACTCTACACATTGCGTGTAATAATAAGTGACGTTATTATTCATTCAATCCCAACGTCTTTAATAGCTCAGTGGATAGAGTTGGCGGCTGGTGTGCGAACATCTGGAGTTCGAGCCCAACTCATGCTGAAGTTTTCATTATGGTATGTAAAAATTTATTTTAAAAAAAATAATAACTGATATGATTTGAATTTCAGTGTACGAGCACTTTATACACAATTATCTTACAAATATACTATTTATAGTAATAGATATGCACACAGGCAAAACAACAACAAGCAGTAACGAAAGAAAGAGTGCGCAGTTGTTTATGCACGCGTAAAATAACGCATAACGCATATTTTTTACTGTAATTTTTTGGTTTTCCATTGTTTTTTTGGCCGCGGGCAAATTTCGGCAGAATTTTTTTTTGAAATCTGTTAGCTGAGACCCTCAGCTTTAATTTGGTATAGGACTCCATGTTTCGCACTGCTTCGCACACAACTAAAAGTCTAACGGAAAATCATAAATGTTTATTTTTTTTGGCCCAAAATAAAAAAAAAAATTAATTTTTTTTTCAATTTTTTTTTTTTTTTTTTTTAATTTACATAATGCTTGATGCCTATTTTAAGTGAAAAAAATTTCTATAAGGTACACTCGGTGTATAGTTTATAAGTAACAAGGTTTTAAATATGACATAGAAAACTAACCCATTTGAGACTTGTTCACATATGTCAACTTTGCGCTGCTCGGGACAGAAAACCAATGGAGATATTTGCATAAAATTTTACACACATGACCTTTAGATAGTATTTAACCATCTGTGCAAAAATCATCAAAATCGGAGAGCAGGTCCAAAATGATTTATTGCCGCAGCGGACACAGTGTGCGCCGTATCTATAGATTCGTGGGCTATAATGATGGCCGTGTCGTACGCATAAGCAAACGCCATCCTGTCTTTTAATATATTCATAAGTTCCTTGGCAAAAATAATACATAGGATGGGACCAAGTTTTGAACCCTGTGGAACTCCATGGGCTGATGTTGTATCCTCACCGAAATTTTCATCAATTCTGACTCTATATGTTCAACAGTTTAAGTAGTTTCTAAACCAGTTTATACATTGACCTCTTACGCCGCTCCTTTCGAGGACCTCTATAAGTTTAGCATGATAAAGTGTATCGAAGGCTTTACTGAAGTCGATAAAAAACGCTAAGCAATTCATATTTTTATCCAGATGTTTATTAACGTAATCAGCGAACACTACGGGTAATTGGTTAATGTTTTTCCCTTTTTGGAAACCGAATTGTTTTTCGTTTATTATATTAAATTTTGTTAGAAACTTATTTAGTCTTCGCACTACTATCTCCTCTAGGACCTTTTCCACAACTGATAGAATTGATATAGGTCTATAATTGAGGGGGTTAGAAGCAAAGGCATGCAAGTGACTTTTGAAAAATTTTGAGTGACAAAAGTTTAAATGTAACTTGCAACATAGATATATCATCTGTATTATTACTTCTTTAATTTTAGAAATCTTGAGATATATTTTTATCTAACAAGCTAAAAAAATAACTTCTGCTACACACACAAATACACAAGAAAATCCTTTAAAGTTGTTAACTCTGTTTGAGTAAAAAATGCACTTGCATCCCTTTGCTTCTGGCTCCTTCAATTGTTGTAGTCATTATTTTGCCATTTTTAAATATCGGTCTTACTTATTATTGATGTTTTTAATACATCAGGGATGATGCATTCATTTAAGCTGTTGGTCATTAAGGCGGTGATTACAGGCGCTAGTGTTATGGCATTAGTTTTCAGATCAATGGCCCTTATTCCATCAGCTCCAGGACTTTTCCTAACATTTAAATTATTGAAAATGTTAAAAATTTCTATTTCAGTTGCGTATTCTAGGAACAAAGTATTTTCAACATATGTGAACCGCTCCACGAAAAGGGACCTCCGCGCCGAAAAGAAGTTATTGAGAAAAACGCGTTTAAAAAAAGCGCTTCGTTTTTCCGTGTCTTGCGCATGGTTATGCAACTCTTCCTTCAACCTGATCAGACAAAGGTGAAAAGGAGCAAAATACAGAAGAACCACCAAAAAAGCGTATTAGGAGTAAAAAAGAGTAAAATTTGGAATTTTTGTAATTTTGTATCTTTGATATTGAACTTTTTTTAAATTTCAAATATTATATATATTATCTGTTTATATCACATTTTTCAATTTTTTCATGAATTATGTTCATTTTTACAGGTGATTTGTAAAAAAACTAAAAGACATAGAAACTTGCGGTTTGCGGCATTTGAAAGAAGGTTTTTTCCTATAAGAATCACTCAAAAAGTAAAAAAATTTTTCGGCGCAGAGGCCCTCCTTCGTGGAGCAGGTCACATATGTGTTCGTGTGCTTGATTGTCTGTATGTTACATTTGTGTATGATATTTTCAACGTTTGCTTTGAACTGTTGCGCGAATTTTTCGGTTATATCGGGTAATCTTTCATTTGGAAAGTCTTTTTTAATAGTTTCGTCAAAGTTATTTATTTTCTTGCCCGTAATGTTGTTAACAAGTTGCCACGTAACTCGTAAATTATTTCTATTAATAATAAATTGCTTCATGTTGTATTCGTTTTTTGCTTTGATAATTCTTTTATTTAGATTATTGTTACATTTTTTATAAATTGTGGTATTTATTTCAGTATTTTTGTTTCTCGCCCATTTTTTGTGATGTTCATCTCTTATTTTGCAACACTTTAGAAGTACATCACTAAGCCATGGGTACTCGTTTCTTTTTTTAACTTTTGTATTTTCTTCTTTTAATTTTTCATAGACCTCACAGAAAGTTTTAAATATTTTATTAAAAAGGTCGGTGGTATTACTTGATCGGTTTATTATTTCGTTCCAGTTGATTTCAGTAATTAATCGATTCACTTTTCTATTGTTAATTTTGATGTTTTCCGTACCCTGCATATTTGTTTCCCTTTTCTTATTTGTTTTGTTCTCTTCTTCGACATAACCAAACAGCGCGTAGTGGTCTGAAATCGTTGTTGTAACAAGTGCAGCATGTGCGTTGGATCGATTACATCTCACTAGGGCTGCGACATCGACCTCAAAACATCGATGTTTTTCAACATCGATGTTTCAAATGAGAAACATCGATGTCGATAAAACATCGGTTAAAAACATCGATGTTTCCAAACATGTTTCTGCGTGTTTTGTTTTCCCTGAAGTGCAGTTTTATATATGTCATGTCGACGATATTAAGCAAAAACATACAAAAGTTGATTAGTTTTTTTTATTTTTATTGCTAAAAAAAACTTTAATAAAAAACATCGATGTTTTCAAAATAAAAAATTTATAGAAAAAACATCGATGTTTTTTATTAAAGTTTTTTAGCAATAAAAATAAAAAAACAGTACTAATCAACTTTTGTATGTTTTTGCTTTATATCGACCAATAGGGTGATATATACGCCGGCACGTCATATATAAAAGCGAAATCCAAACATCGATGTTTGAAAATATTAATGTTTTTTTTATATAATTTTGTTAGCAATTCGAAAACATCGATATTTTTTCCATAAATTTTGTTAATTTAAAAAACATCGATATAAAAGGCAGCACTAATAAAGTTTTGTATATACTATTTGCCTTTATATCGACGAATAGGGTGATTTGTATATTGACAACACATACATATCTACAAGAGAATTTCAGCAAAAACAAAACAACGATGTTTTCATTTAGTTTGTTAACAATTCGAAAACATCGATGTTTCTCATTTCATTTCTGCAAAATTAAGACACCCCCAAAAACATCGATGTTTTTGCATATTTTAAGCATAAAATAACTCCAGTATACATAAAATAACTCCAGTATAAATAAAGTTTTGTATATCGTTTTGTAAACATCGATGTCGGTAAAAACTTCCTCAAATGAAACACATGCGAAGCCGACAATTTAATTTTGCCTCGGCTCACAACCAGTCCGAAAGCAAAAACATCGATGCAAACATCGATACAAAACATCGATGTTGGAAAAACATCGGCACTAAGGCATCGATGTTAAAAGTACTCGATGTTTTAGAAAAACATCGATGTTTTTAAAACATCGATGTCGATGTCGCAGCCCTACATCTCACTAGACTTGTGTCGAACTCGTTCACTAGTTCTCGAACTCGTTCATTTAAGGTGCCCGTTCGTAACAATAAAGAACATACTCGCCGTATCGAACATGTGCATTATGTTCAAGAGGTTGATGTCTGGTCACCCTAAATGAACTAGGTAGTTCATGAACTACCCAACTCTACATATCACAAACACATGATCTATGCAGGTATTTGTTTTGTTGTTTACGTCTTCCCTCGTCGTCTCGGTAACCTAATCCATACGATGAAAGCACGTTTAAATATTTTGTTGTTGTTGTGGTCAATTGCTTTATGTCGATGTTCATGTCACCAATTATGATTGTGTCTGCTTTCTTGTTGATGTTACTGAGATTAGACTTGTGTCGAACTCGTTCACTAGTTCTCGAACTCGTTCATTTAAGGTGCCCGGTCGTAACAATAACGAACATACTCGCCGTATCGAACGTGTGCAAGATGTTCATGAGGGTGATGTTTGGTCACCCTAAATGAACTAGGAAGTTCATGAACTACCCAACTCTAACTGAGAGCTAGGTCGAATTCATCGATAAAAGCATTGATGTTTTGGCTAGGCGGTCGGTTGACGAGCACGACCATGGTAAAATAAGTAAGGTAAACTCGTTAGAACAGCAGATTTAAAAATTTTTCTTGCTTAGGTGTTTCTCTTATGTCAAATTCGCATGCATTTTGTTTGGGTACTTTTTTGTTTACTTTTGCACACGTGAAGAAAATTTGACAGATTGCGGACACCAAACAAAAAAAAAATTACAGCAGACAGTTGTCCGAGGCCTTCGGCCACGGACTGTCCCTGCAGGCTGTGTCAGAGACACGGCCATTAAGTTTAACGTAGAATACGCCATCCGATAAGACAGAAAACATATATAACAATAAATTCATTTGCTTATATTATTTATCATTTATTGTTATATATGTTTTCTGTCTTATCGGATGGCGTATTCTACGTTAAACTTAATGGCCGTGTCTCTGACACAGCCTGCAGGGACAGTCCGTGGCCGAAGGCCTCGGCCAACTGTCTGCTGTAATTTTTATATTTACCAACGGCATTTGATTCAAGTCCGTTTAAAGAAAAAAATATTATGTTCAATTTTTTTAAACTTAATTTAATTTATGTATTTTAATTAATATTTTTATTGAAATAAGTTCTGCGAATGTGAGAGGGCCGCCCTAATATTAAAAAAGGTTTACCTTATCGAGTCTTCGCATTAGCATTCGAGCGTTGTGTGAAAGCTTTACGCTTTACAATTCAAAATTAATGTTACAAAAGCTTTATTGAAGCTTTCGCAAAAAAGCTTTATTACGTTAGCTTACTGGTTGTTTCACTTTTTACTAGATACATGTTGCCAAGCAACATTAGCTTGCTGTTCGTTTCACTTTTTACTAGATACATGTTCCTAAGCAATGTTGAGCAACCAAAAACACTCAACCAAACACCACACATATGTTTGAGTGTATGTGTTTAAACAATTTTCATTTGAGAAATTAAAATACTAGAAATATATCAACCAATATGAAATGTATATCAAACGAAAGATAACATCTTCATTTACCTACAAAAAAAATTTAAAAAAAATTCATCTAGCCGTTTCCTCAAATTCAATGAAATAAAGATTACAACAATAAAAACCTGACATGACTCCTCATACCGTAAGGTAAGACGTATTCTACGTCAAAACGAAATGCCTGTGTTTGTTGTAACAATTTCTGGTGCGTTTACCTTACTTATTTTACCATGGACACGACAGTGACGATATTATAGTTTTGAGTTATGTCCAATCTACACATAGGGAAAAGATTAGTTGGAAATCAATTCAGCCATTGGAAATTCCATGATAAAGTCTATTTTTTGATTAGAATTCATAATTGTCAAACATCAAAATTATTTGTCGATGCAATTGATAGATTAAAAATAGGTCTTACTAAATACAAGTTGCTACTACCGAACTTCAGTTGTATTAACCAATTTGAGTATTTCCTCATTCATCTGAAATGGAAGATACAACTAATAAAAAGTACAATAGTAGATTTCGTGTTCAAATATTAGTCACTGTAATCATAATTTAGTTTCTGTTACAAAACCACTTGTTGCAAAGTTACGAGTATGTATTCGATTTTTTACAAGAGGCTTTGTGGTTAAAGAGAAACTACGTATATTGGAAGGTTACACGAGGACTTTACAGAAAAACTAATATTATAAACAGAAAGTGATAAACAAAGTTGTGAAAAAACAATAAAGTGTATAGATATCTGCCAGCGAAGAATACATATTACATATCAAAAATTGAGGTGAAGTGAGGCTTTTAAATATAATCGTTGAATATGACGCCACACATGCAGACAATTGGGGACACTTGGCTGGAGGAACTATTATTGTGGATGACACAAATTAACTTAAACATACATATGATACCCAGGGTAATCCATCCCCATTTTTGATCGAAAATATGACAAATTTGGAAAGATTGTATTTGTTTTTCGATTGGACGCTCCATTTTCGAGATATAGAAATTGTTTCATATTTTCGATAAAAAAAAATGGGCACGAAATACGAACCCTGATTACAAATAATAATAATTTTGTTTATATTTAAATATAAAATACACAATTTTAATAAAAAGTTATTTTTTTTTTCCTTTTTTTCTATAAAATTCATAAGGGGTTAAAGCATCACCAAATGGTTGTGACAGCCATCAAATTCAAGTAATTACTTTAGTTTAGCATAACAATATATTATTTGGTACAACCGAATTAATTTTTATATTTTTTGTTCAACCAACAAATTGAATATTCACCACTACAGGATAATTTGATTGCTACTAAATATTTCAGTTCTTGCAACCAAAACTGAATTACAAATCAATTGATACGCACAACATTTGGTAATACTGAACACAATTATTGGTAATCACAATTGAATAATGTGATAGTCCAATGAACCGCCAAATTTTAGTTGACTGTAAATATAGTTGTGACAACGAATCTCTTCTCTGTGTGTAATGGTTTCGTAAAATTTTGAGTTTGTTGTTATTATTTCAAAGTTTATGTTCTCTTTTAAGTACACTGCAACTCCTCCTCCTCTTCCCTTCCTATTAAGGAAGACATATGTAATTGAATCCAGGTATGCCGTATAGTAGGTTCTCATCATCGGTTATGTTTGGCTCTGTTAATATTGTTAGATGTATTTTATTTATGATTTTGTTCATTTGTGAAATAAGTGGTATGAAATTTTTTCTGAGTGACCGAATATTCATGTGCACGAACGATAACCTTGAATTAAAATGATCTATATTTATCTCATCAAAATTATTATATATTTTATTTGCTGAATTCATTTTTTATATTAATTTAATTTTAAAATTTATTTATTACTTTGTTCCGGATTTTTTCCTTAAAAAAAGGGGTAAAAAAAATTAACCTACGATACATATGTGTATGAAAGCGAAAAGGGTTGCATGAACAACACACAAACCAAAAAAATATCATTTGAGTAATAAAGAGCCAATGAATACATTTTGGCAAAACAGGGTGGTAATGACATTTTAAAAATTGCGAATTTGAAAGAAAAAACAATAACAATATGTTTGTATGAAATAGAAAAGGGTAGCGTGTCTTGCTTAATCGCGTTTGTTTTGCAGTTCTATGCATGCATTTCTAAAAAATAAAGTAAAATAAGGAATTCTTTTGTCTTAAATTGAATGAAATCGATAAAGGACGTGAATAAGTATCCCCCTAAATTATAGCGCTGAACATGATGGGTTATTTAAAATTTGGGACTGCAAACTCAAATATTCGTCAAATTTCACAACAATTTCGTCAATTTTCCCCTAAAAAGGCGATAAAATGACAGAAAATGGACGAAAGCGCCCTCTGGCGGTACTCAAAAATAAAAATATATGTAAAAAATACATTCGTCGACCCAGAAAACCCACAAATATACATTTAACTAGAGGAAATAAAATTTTCTTTTATTTTTTAATTTTATAGGAAAAAATGTCACTGATAGGTCCTTCATAAGCCGCTTTGGCTCAGATGGTTTGCGCAATATTAATTTTGGTTTTTGTAATGTTCAGTCCCTTAAAAAAATGGTTTCCCGTTACAAAAAAATGGTTTCCCTCAGATGGTTTGCGCAATATTAATTTTGGTTTTTGTAATGTTCAGTCCCTTAAAAAAATGGTTTCCCGTTACATCCGGGATTAGGGAGAGCTTCTCACAAACCAGTGAGCTGTGCGCGTTTTAGTTTTACACTCACTGATTGGGATCTAAAGTTTTACACCGGTTCCGAACGGTATTTTGAGAAGCTATTTCATGGCTAAATACTCGATAGTGTCTCCGTCACTAAGCGAGGTGACTGCTGTCGAAAGAAATGTAAAGTGGTCAGAGCAGGGATCGAACCCACGTTCTCATGCACAAGGGCCGCACACACTACAATTACACCACCGACGGTCTTAAACCTGACACCAAATCTACCAAGTTTGATAAGCTGACGAACGTTTTGATTGGAGGTCATCTCAATTTTATTGGTTTTGCTGAGGCTTGGTTAAAACCATAAGTATCAAGTAAAAGTATACACATTGCTGGTTACACCTTATTTCGAAATGATCGTCCTATTATGCATTTTATATTGCTTCAAGAATTCAAGCTACCGTTCTGTTGTCGGTTTCGGAGCCTGATTGTGAGGCTCATTTTCTGCGCATTGGTACTTGTGCGGCTAATCTTGTCGTTGGCGTGATTTATTTGCCACGCGGTAGGATAGAAGTCCTTGAAAATTGTATTTCTGATATTGTCACTAGGCATGAAAACGTTGTTCTGGTGGGTGAGTTTAACTATGACATTTCTGTTACTCGTAATTATGCTAACTTTCGTCACATGCTCACAAGATGTAATCTGTCAGTGCTTCACAACAATAGACCCACGCATTATGATCTCAACCACGAATCAAGTTCCTTGATTGATTACTCCCTTGTTAGCAATACTCATTATATCTTGAAGAGTAATCAATTTTATTTCCCTACTGTTAATTCACATCACGCCTTTTTGCTAATTCAGTATGACTTATTTTGTGCCGATAGTACATCGGAAGTGATATTTAGAGATGATTATGATATCGATATGAATTCTTTGGTCGAAGAGCCTATTGTGACTTAATTTACTACTAATGATACGAATGTACAATTATTTTTCCTGAATGTACTACTTAGTGGTCTATTTGTTTCTTAATTACCTGAGAAAACTAGAATAGTTAATGCTAATGGTCATAGTTGGTTCACTCCAGAGGTGAATTCTGCCATTTCGGTTGCTGTAACCGACCTTAGGTTGCCAAAACCGAATTTAGTCCCCACAACTGAAATTCGGTTGACGCAACCTCGTTTCCTAATCGATTCGGTTGTGACAACTGAATCTTCAACTATATTCGTTCTGTCAACTAAAATTTCGGTTGGAGGAACCGAATTTGGAATTACATCGGATCCAACAACCAAAATTGGTACTAAATTCGGTTGGAGTAACCGAATGTGGTACCAATTTAGTTGTAACAACCGAATTTGTCATCAATTCGGTTGTAACTATCGAACTTGGTATCAATTCGGTCGAAATAACCTTTTTAGCCTTAAGTCAGTTGCATCGACCGAATTTGGCATTAATTCGGTTGCTGTAACCGAATTTGTAATGAATTCTGTATGTACAAGCGAATTAATTTTCAATTCGGTTACCACAATATAATTCTATGCACTTCAAACCTGACGTTTAAAATTACATTTAGAAATATTATAGCAATAACAAGATTTTTTTGTAGTTATTAACAAAAGTGAGTGAGTGCAAATATTATAATTATAGTTTGCCTTACAACGTATTTTTTTGCAGAAAATATCCAATAAAATATCAACGGTTTTGAAATTTTTCAAGGTCGGGCGTTTGAGATGTGCTGCAATAGTCTGTATATAAAACGGTTTAGGTAAACCAACAGATACTACACGTCGGAATTAGTGCGATGGCCCGTGATGTCCGGGAGTCAGAAGTCAGAAGAAGCAGGTATATCAAATGTATTACCGTAAAGATTATCCTATATAAATGACTAGTTTTTCTCCTTTTGTAGGTTTTTATAAGAATTCTTGAAAATAAATCATCAGTTAATAATTAAAACAAATTTCAAAATTCATTTGTGAAAATATCTAAATTTAACACTAATTCGGCTGTGACAACCTCTAATGAGGTTGCTGGGTAAAAACATATGAAATCAACCGAAAATATTAACATTTCTGACTTCATCACCTCAAAATTTGATAAGATTTTGTACACATGATCTATGGATCGGCACAATAATATTTACCAACTTTCAGACATATAGCCTTCCAACTTTCAGAATTATGGCCATTTCAAGTTGGCAAAAATCAATAAAAATGCACTCAGATGCCTTAACACAATTTTTAATATCTCGAAAAGTATTCATTGCACGTTAATAATCAAGGGCTCATTTTACAGACAAAAACATGCGCCATTCAAAAAAAATTTTTTAAATTTTCGATCAAGGATAATGTAAATAAAAAAAGGACTAAAATTTCCAAAGGATATATCTCGAAAATCAATATTTTTAAAAATTTAAAAAAAATATATGTTAATTCTTATTATGTTTTGTACAAGTCTGCCAAATTTCAATGTGGAGTCTTTATCACAACATAAGTTATTAAGAAAAAAGCAGGCGAGGGTTTATGTATTTCATGAAATGTACCAAAATACAAAAAGGTGACAAATTACAAAAAGAAGGACAAATCAAATGTAACGGAACTTTTTCGACTTTTCTTTGCTTAAACTCTTTTTCTCCATTGCTAAACCTTTAATAAAAAGTACAACATAATGTATTATCATTATTAAACACTTTATTACAGCATATTTATTTATTTCTGAAGGATTTCAATTAAAAAATCTGCATCTGCCGAGTAACGCTTGACTTTAATTTTTTTTTATCTACAGGTTCCATAGAATGCAGCTTTTGAGTTCCAGGAATAGTACGCAAATCTTTATAATGAATTTGAAGGAACCGTGCTTCTTCTTCGTGGTCTTTTAGAGTTAAAAACTCGAAATTACAGTTCAAAAGATTTTGCAGGCACCATTCATATAATTGTTTTGGAGTAGTTATTTGACCTTGTAATGGACGCTGTAAACTAGCTCGACGTGCCTCTCTCTTTACGGTACCTCCAAGCCCGTCACTTGGGCCTTTTCCATGGCTTGTTGCAAAAAAATGCCACTCAGCATTACATCCAAAATCTTCCATATGATAACATAAATTGATAAAGTTCTTTTTATTTTTAAACTGGGCAGCACTACCGTCTGAAAAATACGTGATTTTCTTCGGGGTTGTTTTAAACTTTTTTCTCAAAAATACATTCAGGTGGCGATGGAACAGGTGAACAGCTACAGAATCGTGTACAAGATAATCAGATATTATTATGAAGTTTGTATGTTGTGTTTTTCCATCTGATTTAAAATAAATAGCAATTGGGTATAAAGTGGCCTGAGAGTTGTTCCAGTGAAATCCCTGGACTGCATCCTGAATAGTAAAAGAAGCATTTTCTGAAAAATCGCAAACTCATTTCATTTTCTTCCAAATTTGATTTTCTTTCGCTCAGATATGCTGCCTACTGTTTTGCAATAAGTGAATGAGGTAATAGAATTTCAAGCTTTTCACATAAGGAATCCACAAAAACGTCGGCTTGGCCAATCATGGTCTCCAAATTATCCCTATCTACACTTACCCATTGTTTATATGTTATTTCATCAATATCATTTTGCTCTAGTAATTGATTTAGTTTTGCTTTTAAATTTTCAATTCCTGGACACTTGTTACATTTACGTAGGTGACACTTTGAAGAAGATGGAATGCATGTCATTTGTTTCAAACAATCTTTGCAACATTCAAGCTGATAATTCGGAACACCAGCAGTTAATTTTTTAAATTTATAGCATCAATCATCAGCTTCACATTTTGATGCTTTGTACAAACACACACGTTATGAGATCCACTCGTATTTGCTAGAATTATATTCCTCGGGCGAAGTTGGCAAAACTTGGAAATACCTATTTTTATTCCATCATGTCGTTCCTTGAATAAGGCAAGGCGTACATTTCTCTTAAGTTTCCAAGCAAAAGTCTTTTATTTTTCCTGACTTTTGTACCATTTTCAAAAACAGACACGAAATCTTTCTGTCCGGGCAAACACCTGCTGACGTCATCGGATTCATAAAAGAATTTTACTAAACTGCTTGTCACTGGTGAAATTGGACTTCCCAGTTTTGGGTTAGGCGTACTCATCACACCCTTTGTTTCAAATAATGCTTAACTTTTCGCGCGATATAGTTTGTAACCAGGAATTCTTCCTTAATTTTATGTATTGTCCAGCTTTTTGGTAAAATTGTTAGCAGTTGGATTTTCTCACTATTTTTTGTTAATGTTTTAAACTTTTCTTTTAATTGTTCTATTATTTCGGATTGTGGGCACATATGCGAAGTTGATTGTGCTGAACAGTGGAAAATTTTGTCTTGAATCGAATCACTTATTTTCCTGAATTTTGCATCTCTGTACCGTTTTTGATGTAACTTCTTCTTTTTTATCGGAGATTGTTCCAGATACGGTAAAGATTGGTTTAATTTTGAAATAGCAACTTCTTCCGTGCCTGACGCAATGTCATCTTCTTCCGTGCCTGATGCAATGTAATCGAAAGTGTCTACATTTTCGTTTATGTCTGGACCTTCTTCCAAATTAGATTTATTAGATTTTTTCAGATGCGAAAATTTTATTCTACATGTCCCACAAATTTTATTTGAGATCGTAATGTTTTTATCCTTAGTATACTGTAGCATCCATTCTTGGACTTGTCTTAAACTTTTATTGCACCCAGTGTGACCGGATTTTTTAAAAGGATTACAGCAAAATGTTGAGTTGAATGGCATATTTTTTATTTAAATACCACAACCGAATGAACTGTGCACGACTTTTTTGTAATGACAATAATTATAATTTATTTAAATATTTAGTCTCTTTTTTTTGCTTTTTCAAACGATCCAGTCACTTTAACACTTTGACGTTTAGCACTTATGAAATCTTGTATTCAACTGAAGTTTGACTTAGAGTCTCTGAACTATTTATACTGTTTTTTTTGGTACAAAATATAGATTTCAGGTAAAAAAATAAACGCCTTGCTTTTCTTGAATTGGAAAATTTGCGTGAACTACGGGTCATAAAATGTTTTTTAAATAGGGACTGAATTTGCTACTGCCAATAAGCCGACCACATGTCATAAAATATTTGTAAATTTTTTGTGTGAACAGGCAATAAATATTTCGCCTAGGTTGTAAAGTCGAAAAAGTTCCGTTACATTTGATTTGTCCTTCTTTTTGTAATTTGTCACCTTTTTGTATTTTGGTATATTTCATGAAATACATAAACCTTCGCCTGGTTTTTTCTTAATAACTCATGTTGTAATAAAGACTCCACATTGAAATTTGGCAGGCTTGTACAAAACATAATAATAATTAACATATATTTTTTTGAAATTTTTAAAAATATTGATTTTCGAGATATATCATTTGGAAGTTTTAGTCCTTTTTTTATTTACATTATCCTTGATCGAAAATCTAAAAAAAAATTTTTTTGAATGGCGCATGTTTTTGTCTGTAAAATGAGCCCTTGATTATTAACGTACAATGAATACTTTTCGAGATATAAAAAATTGTGTTAAGGCATCTGAGTGCATTTTTATTGATTTTTTCCAACTTGGAATGGCCATAATTCTGAAAGTACGAGAGCTAGGACACTGAAAGTTGGCAAACGCTATTATTATGTTTAACTTTCCCTTCGAACCAAATTTCATCCAATTCGAAATCGGTGCGGTCAACTCATTGGTTGATTTCATATGTTTTTACCCTGCTATAACCTCCGATGAGGTTGTGTCAACCTCCAATGAGGTTGTGTCAACCTCCAATGAGGTTGTGTCAACCTCTAATGAGGTTGTGTCAACCTCTAATGAGGTTGTGTCAACGTCCAATGAGGTTACGGCTAATTTCTCAACCGCATTTTTCTCAACCATTTTCTGAGAACATTATTGCATACAATAATGGAAATTCCACCAATGTATTTATAAAACAATAACGATGTACAAGAAGACAGTCAAAATTTCTCTTCCCTCGAATGTCAACAGACAAAACGAGTGAAGCCCTAGCCATTCTCTGCTCTCTCTCTCTCTTACTCTGTTCACTGAATAAGGCTGTTTTTTCATTCCCTTAAGCTATCGCCACTTACGACTTTCCGAATAAAACGATCCACACTTAATACTACGCAATGTGGCAACATTTGCTGTAATGGGTGAAAAACGTTAGATACGGCAACACGTTTGTAGCCAGTGCCAACAAACACTTGATGTTGTTGTAATTGTAAGCAGCAACAACATACATTTTATTTTCGTTCATTCGTTTCAATTGTTAAACTCTACACATATATATAACAACAATACAAGAATACAAAAAAGGATAAAAACAAAATACATTAGATTTTGACAAGTGAAGCGAAATATGACATGGAAAAAATGTCATCACCTATTTCAACGACTATACCTGGTACATAATTCTACCATGATCAATATGTATAACATTTACCGAGCGATGTTGTGAACACTTTATTTCCAATTTTGTTTACTATCGGAAATAAAAGTCTATGTATACGTAGTCTTCGATTAAACAAAATAATTTTAATGAACTTAAAATGTGAGTCATTTTGCAAATTTCTGCTTTTGGGTCTCTCCTTGATAACATTTTCATTCGCAAGAAATGATAACAAAATTTATCTAAGATAACTTTTTGTTGCCATTTCTTGAAATTTATCATGTGGCAACATTGTCATTGCACAACTCGGTATTTAGGAGGGAAATTGAAATGCCACTTAATATCGCTTAGTTGTCACGTACAAATTAAGCTATAATTAACTTTAGCGGGGTAAAAAAAAACACACTTAACATTTCAATATACGAACTGCTTTTTGATAGTTATATTGTATACAGGGTGATTCAGGAGGTTCCGGACAAATTTCTCCAGCGTATTCTTTGGCTCATTTCATGAAGAAAAGTCCACTATGACCATGTCCGAAAATGCAAGGGTGCGAAATGGCAGCGGGTTCAAAATTTTCGGATTGGCGGTCGGAGGGTAGTAGAGTAAAGTTGCTAACTTCTGAGCCAGTGGTCGGATTTTGAACTAAACGTGGCGGATGTGGTTCGCAAACTGCTGCAATTGTGTTTAGTAGAAAATGGGAACCACATTGAAAACTTCCTTTAACATCAAATGTTTTCTTCAGCCAAAAATTTCAATAAAATAAAATCTTAAACGTGTTAATTTTCAAAAACAAATAAATGTGTGCTGTTATTTCGCTTCCAAAAACAAACATAACAGAAAACATAAGTTACCTGCCATCTGGCTGAGCAAATTGAGGTTAAGTGAATTTTTTTTCCGAAAGCTCTGTATCTCGGCGATTTGACTTTTTTCTACTTTTTTTATTGATTCTGAAAGGCCCCTTAAAGACCTTTACAACAAGCCCGACCACTAGCTCAGAAGTTAGCAACTTTAGCCTACTACCCTCCGACCGCCAATCCGAAAATTTTGAACCCGCTGCCATTTCGCACCCTTGCATTTTCGGACATGGTCCTAGTGGACTTTTCTTCATGAAATGAGATATGGAATTCGCTGAAGAAATTTGTCCGGAACTTCCTGAATCACCCTGTATAGCTACACAAATTCCAACCATGTTGAAGTAAAATTACATAAACTATGCAAAAAATATGAAATAATCTAGATACGACGAGTGAGATAAATGCTTTTGAGTGCATTGCATTCTCTTTTACCAGGGTTAGCAAATTTTCTGGTCGTCTCATTCTTGATCGTCTTTGTATAAAACTACAGAGC
Source organism: Phaonia tiefii (assembly GCA_963931995.1). Taxonomy (NCBI): domain Eukaryota; kingdom Metazoa; phylum Arthropoda; class Insecta; order Diptera; family Muscidae; genus Phaonia; species Phaonia tiefii. The sequence goes on along the minus strand of OZ008369.1, from coordinate 175,890,236 downwards.
TATGTAAATCGAATGAAATATTCAAGTTATGATGCAAGAGAGAAATGCGTTTGATTAAAGCATAACAGCTGTTTTGTCCTCTTTTACTAGGGTTGCCAAATCGCACACTGATATTTGACGTCTACATCTTGATAATTTTGATAACAACGACAACACCGTGAGCCAACACTTTAAAAGTGTCGATGTAATAAAAGGGAAATTATGAAGAAAAGAGCAATAAGTAGGACAGCACTGAACAGTTGCTGGAAAAGAATGAGGACGCCTTGTAAAAGAAGAAAAAAAGGACGGATGGTAACCCCATATTTAACCCATACAAGAGATTTGTTGCAACGTTGCCCGTTGCTGGTAACATCAACATTGAATCACATGAACATTGTATTTATGAAATTAATTTTTATAGACAAACTGGAACAACATTTTAAACCCCACTCATCGGCATTTGGAATTAACATGTGGATCATTTTCGTAATGGTTTCTAGATCGATTTTACAACACTGAGCAACAATTGAATAAAAATTGTTTTTCATAATTGTGCGCTCAAAACAAAAAATCATAATTAAAAAAAAATCTGTCACTTCAATGATTTTTTAAAAAATTAACCCCCCATTTCTGGCGGTTGCTTTACTCTTTCGCCTTTAATTGATCACAAATTGTAAAGTACCATTAGTTTTAGGCCGTTTGAGCACAATTTGGACAATGAATCAAGTGTTGTTGCTAAATTTCACATTCACTCATTTTCTATACTAAAATCTAACTTGTATATAGAAAATGAGTAAAATTCAAATGTTGGAATTTCGTTAAAATTGGAATAATATTTGTATTTGTGAAGTAAAATCCCCCTGTGGATACCTAAACTCTTTCTTAGGACATGGTCTCAAGTCTAAGTAGGTGTCGAGATTTTTGCTATTCCTTTTACTATTTTTCCTTAAAGTTTTAAAATGTGTAAAGTTTAAAATGTTGCCCAAAAATTTGATAAATTTTGCGAACTGTGATCTGTTAGACGTATTATACAATACAACTTAGAAATAACCTTTTTAATGCTACCATAAAGTTATTGAGCGAATGTTTTCATCATAAGATAAGGGGGACAAATTAAAGCAACTACCAAACACAGATTTTTAATGTTTTAAATTCTCTTACCATTGTTATGAAAATACTACCTTTCAAAAATTTTGTATGTTTATTTTCAAAATTAGAAGACAAAACAATATCAAATAAGTATAGTAGGAGTTTTGGATGACAAATCGGTTGTCTAGTGTAAATAAATTTGTATAGAAAAAATATAAACACGTGCAAAACAAAAAACTAAGTGCCATCGAAACAAGAGTGGAAGGAAATCATTTTGAAATCACAAAATATCACACAAACCAACATACATACATACAATTTTTTATTCAATCTGTATTGTTATCAAAATATCCAGCGGTGTTTGTAGTTAATCCAATCACTCAAGAGGGACCTAAAGTCCCGAAACAAACCAATATCTGCCAAAGTTGATTTTTGTGTACATTCACCTCATAACTAACAATGACCCAGAAATTTAAAAACAGCCCACAACCTTTGGGGAAATGAATTGTTTCTGAGTAATGCTTGAACCGCATGTAAATATGTCGTAGCGCGTTTGTGACAGAGTATGTCTTGTTTTCACAAACAAATTGAAATTAAAAATAAACCGAAGCTTTATGGATTACAACAGGTTGCAGAGAAAATGAGGATGATAATAGAAATTCACAGATACAATATTTATAGCAGAGGAAGGTTGTGCTCATGATAAAAATACTCATGGTAGACGCAGGAGGTGTTGTTGTAGCTGATGGCAAATTGATGCCAACAACAACATACATTTTGATTTTGCTTCTCACTTACGTTGTGTCAAATCCACCACATAAGGATACCAACAATAAATGTAAACAAACACATACAAAAACAAAATACATGTGAACTTGACAGTTCGGAAGTGGTGTGCAATGTAAACAAAGCAAATCAGCTGTGCTTATGCCTTCACCATCTATGAATCCATCTTGGTTGTGCTATTTTACAGAGCTGTGGAGTCGGAGTCCAGGATTTTTGCCCTGAGTTGGAGTCGCAAAGAATTTGGACGACTCCGACTCAAAATTTAGCATTTATATCAAAAGAGAATATTTTCGAAAGGAATAATATATTGACCGATTAATTCGGTTAATACATGCTTATACAAAACTGTTCCTGTAGCATAATGCAGGAACCATGTATATGTTTAGAACATAGTAACCAAAAATTTAAGGTCCGTTGTTTTTTTGTTTTATTGCTGTTTATCACGTTTTTGTTTTCAGCGGTTTTCAACAAACAAAGCCAAATTTGGCTCACCAATATATATGTTAATCATATTAATCATTGTGCCTCCAACATGTAATATTGAACAGCAAACAAAATGTGTTTGGACACAAGTATAGTATATTTGTTATATAAGTATAAGTGTTTGAATCCAACCAACAAATGAAGAAAGATTTTTCAGTGTGTACACATTTGTACACCGTATTACATAAGATCGGTTTAACTTAGGTCTAAATCGATTCGTCGTGGGCTTTTTGGTTTCTCATGCGAACAGTGCAACATTTGTGGTAGACATAACTCGCAACAAATCCGAAGTCTTGGTATATTCTTGGTGTCATTAAAAATGTCCAAACAAACATCTAAATTATACTTGCAAATAGACTACGGAACCCAGTTGGAAATTTCCTAAAGACACTTTGTACGCGCCGTTGGTATCCGTTGACGTTGAACGATCATTTTCGTAATATAAAATGATGTTGACTGATCGTAGCCGTAATTTTACGTTTGAAAATGTTGAACTGATTAATATTGTTGGCTACAACAGTTTTCTGTTTGATTGAAATGTTAACATTATGAATTACATTGCTGAATAAACTTTTGGAATTGAAGATTTTCGCACGTTTTTTTGCACGTATTTTGAAATTTTTTAGCACGTATTTTTGCACGTATTTAACTGAAATTTTGCACGTAAAAATCGGGTCTCTGGTTATGTCCAACCAAAGAGTAACATACACCAGCAATTTAAACTCGATGAAATCTCCTACTACCTCGGCGGCCAGGATATGGAATGTATCTAGGCTTCTCCACAGACTGCTCCAAACTAAATGGCTAGATAGGGTTTGAAGTTTACCATAAAGAGTTGAATTGAAACATTTTCTTTCTTGCTTGAGTGAAATAAAAACATTCTTCAATGAAAAGGCATTGCCCATCCCGAATTGAAAGAAGACAAATGGCTGGAAAAATTCAACTTCATGGTGGACATCACAAAGAAACTAAATGACCTAAATGCAAAAGTGCAAGGGAAGGAAAGCCCAGTCTATGCATTGTTTGATGAAGTGGTTTGTTTCGAAAATAAAATACTTATTTTTATCGAAGTTTTTGTTTTGAAATAAAGTTTGAAAGTTACTAATTTTATTAATTTGTGTTTCAAGTTGTTTGCACCATATTACAAATACACACAAGATGCTATTGTTGGCATGGGTAAGACTCTTTAATATAACTTGTAAAAGATGCTATTAGGTTACTTTTTATTGTATCGTGATACAATCTTACGAAAGTATCACAAGAGTTGAAACATCATGGTATCTTAGGCGGGGTACACTTTCTCACCAAACAAGATCCAATTAGGATACAACTACGATATCGTATATTATGTTTTTCATCCAGACAGCGTCACAGTCACCTAACTTATGCGATAGAAAATGTTTGCAGGGGAACACGCATAGTTGTTGTGTATATATGAGTTGCCGATCGTATGTGTGTGAAAAATACGATTATTGTCTGCCTCGCGAGGCTATGGGCTAGTGACCACAGCTCTAAAAGAAATGTCGCGAGTTGAGGCACTTGTGTTGACGTCTGGAATAGGCTTGCATAATGCTACAGTGAGGTGCAGAAGTTGGCATTTGGAATACTGTCGATCTTCGAGTTAACATATTCATGCGAGCAAGCGTTCTCTTGCATGAATATAATAAAATGTAAAGTAAGAAGCCAACTAACAAATAAAAATCTAGAGGCGTGCTGGAAACTGAAAACACAAAGGTATGAGCCAGATTTAACCAAACTTTCGAACCTATTGTAAATATTATTCAATAATTACAGTTATGTTATTTGATTACTCCAGCAGAGCTAGCAAAAATTCTTTAATATGTTTTGTGCGAAACATTTGTATGTTTTTATATGAATAAATATTAGTTCATGTTTAAGCTATTAATTTCAAATCAAGCCCCAAATTTATATTCCTAATCCTAATCAAAAACCATAATATGGAACTAAAAATGTTAGTTGCTCTTTAAAAACACTGTAAAATGTTTTAAATTGTGAGTTTTGGCTCGTCCGTCTGAAAAGGTTGCCGATCCCTGCCATAGACCAATGTATGTCATTTCTTCTGCCACGCCCTGGGATATCGGAATGTGAAATCATATAGCTTGAACGCCCTTAACCCTACCGTCACATTTTACAGCTTCAACGATGGGGATGGTATATGATGTTCCGTGGTATCACAATGGTCCTCATTGGACTAAATGTGTCAACTGTAACAGCCTACCTAACCTAATCCACTAAACACAATGATAAATTTTGAGACCATTATAATGTCTTATAAACATGAATTATAATATCCTATAAACATGAATTTGAATCCTATAAATTTGAAATTTTAAACAGACAGTAATATACTTTGTTCATATAGTGTGAAATGATGTTTTAAATCAATAAGAGATATACGTCGTACGTCCTGGCTCCTGGGACTACATTGGTTTGAGAGTGTGCGTCATCGCAAAAATAAATAAATTGGATTTAAAATATAAATAACGGAGTAGAAATAAAATAAAAAATATATACAAAAATTAGCATAAAAATATATGATGAATACTATTGGAAAAATTCTAACCCGAATCGGAAATCCGTAAAGAAATACTTGTCTAATACGAAAGTATTTTTTTATTTTTAGGTAAATTTTTAATTCCAAGAATCCTTGAAAGTAAAGGTTTTTTTTTATCACACATCACACATGTTTATTAAATTTCATTAATTTGACGAACTTAACGTCCAGGTACTTTAAACAATTCTTAAATTGTATGGCTGTACTGTCAATATTGAATTTTAGTTACTTTCCGGGATGGCAAAGAATTTGAATTTTCCTGACCCATTCCTAATGCAAATTGCCTCAGGTTTAGAAATATAAATTGTATGGCCCCAAATTTCATAAAATTTTTTTAAATGCAGTTTCACGCTATTTAAAGCAATAAGCAGATAGTCACCATGGGAATAAATCATCTGCATAAAGCAACCCCGTCATAAATATATTATTTATTTATACAGAAATATATCATAAAGATGTGGTGGCTAAAGTAGATCGCTATGGAACACCAGAGTGGACATTTCTGAAATTTGTAAAAAATGTATCAAATTGTACACAAACTGATCTGTTTGAAAAGAAACTTTGAAATAATTTAGTTATACTTGGGTGAATCATTATACTTATCAACAGTACCACAGTGGAATCACTTTGAATAAAACGCCCTCATGTGAAGCATAAGCAAAGACCTTTTCAATATCTACACAGAACAAATTTGTTTGACGAGTTACTGATTTTGCGCCAGTTATCAACTTGGTAATATTAATTAATGGAATTGTAAATTCGAGTTTTAGCTCTAATTTAATTTAATAATAATTCAAAATATTAGGAGTTTTGATTAGCTATTTGACTAACTGAAGTAATAACAGTAATCGAAATTTCCTACGCTGCATTATCAATTTTGTAAATGATTCTTTTAAAATTTATTATTTCATTTCATTATTTTATTTTCATGAATTAAAATATGAATGAAAACTCGTGTCCAAAATCAATTTTCCATTTATGTAACTTATTTTAATTACATGTATTAAATTCACATTTGTATTCACTAAGTTAATTTAAAATTTTAAGACTTTACTTGCACGGGATGGTTCACATAGACTGTATGTAATTTCATGTCCAATGGAAAAACATTTGCATACAATATTTATAAAAACAGTATTAAACAAACATTTACATTTGTATTTTTGTTTCCATATGAAAATAGTGACATACATACATGGTTAGTTGAAAAGGCTGCAAGACAGCACGCTGTCTAGCACACTAGGCTAAAGAAGGAAGCCCATTGTGATACCTGCAGTTTCCTCTACAGCAACTATTGACTAGTCGTCTAGCCAATTTGGCTTTCAATGAATTTGTCTATAAGACCTAGAGGAATATCCTATAGGGCGACGGTGCTAACTAAATGTGTTCCGAATATCCTACTTATCAGTCCTGCCAGTGCAGGGCAGTCCAAGAGAATGTGTTTCGTCGTTTCCTCGTCCTCTTCCATGCAGCATCTACAGAGAGTGGAGTTTCTTTCTATGTCCCAATCGTAGGGCGTGTTTTCCTATAAGACAATGTCCCGTAAATGTTCCTATCATTGCGGATAACCTGCCTCTCGGCAAGTTATGTAGTTGCCTAGTCCTCCTCCTGTCCAGCTGTGGCCAGAGAAAACTGGCTTGGTTGCAAGTTGAAGTAAGTATCCACTTGTCCTTGAACATATTATCGGTCCACTGCCTAATCTGCAAACGGCAGGTAGAGATTGGCATACTAACGCCTTCTTTTGCCGGAAGAACCTGTGCCGTAGTGCCCTGTCTAGCTAACGCATCCGCTTCGCAATTGCCAATTAGACGTATCACTAAGCTGTCGACTCCTAGATTCTGTAACAACCTAAGAATCGCCGAAGGTTGAATGTTATTGAAGGCTCCCTCGATGTCCAGGAAGGTCCCCAGAGCGAAGACCTTATTATCAAGAGAGTTTCCTATTATGCTGACTATAGAGTGGAGAGCCGTCTCAGTTGATCTGCCCGTGATATATGCATGCTGCGAACTCGATAGTAGATTCTGTGGAAGATTACTTCTAACATGAATGTCCAGTAACCTTTCAAATGTCTTAAGAACAAAAGATGATAGACTAATTGGTCTTCTGGACGAAACCCACTTTGGTTTGCTTCTAAATTCTAGGAATGACTCCCAGCATAAATCAGCCCATGAAGATTGCCACCAATCAAGTACAAGATAGGCATAGTGCCTCGTGTAGTTGGGCGGGAATAATCCCGTCAGGTCCGGATGATTTATAGGGCTTAAAGCATCTAATGGCCCATAGATTCTTTCTGCTCACTAATTAGCGAACTTTTTCTATGCTAGGTGAGTTTCCGCCTAACTCTTCTGGCTGATGACCAACATTTCTGTCATCGTTGGGAAAGTGGGTATCAAGGAGAATCCCAAGGGACTCTTCAGACGAATACGTCCACGTTCCACAGTCATTCATTAAGAACCCCGCACACGGTGGGTTTTTAGCGAGCACGCATCTTAAGCGTGCAGTCTGGTTGGTTCCCTCAATGGATTCGCAGAAGTTTCACCAGGATTTCCGTTTGGCCTTCTTGATTTCACCTTTATATAGATTAAGGCTAATCTTGTAAACGTCCCAATCCCTTTGCTTACCGCTCTTTGTGGCCTTGTGGTAAAGCCGCCTAATGGACGATCTAAGATCCTGAAGCTCAGCGTTCCACCTATGAGGTTTTTTGTTACCCTTGGCAGCATTATAACCACTGGTCTTACAGGATTCATTGAGCGTGTTCCTGCACGCATCAGTAAATTTGCCAACTAGTTCTTCCAGGTCTGGAAGATTAGTCGGAATATTCGGATGGTTACCTAAGAGTTTCCTTAGGCGCCCACGAAAGGCGTACCAGTCTATTTTCCTATAATTTTTAAAAACTTCCTTTTTGAGAGGTTCGATATTTATGTGGAACTGTAGATATCTCTGATCAGAAAATCAGTGATCAGAAAGTACGCTCCAATCGGATACAGTTACATAGTCGTAGCCAAGTAGTAAAGTTAGGTCTAGTACTTCCCTCCTAACCGAAGTTATGAAGGTCGGTTCCTCCCCTCTATTACGGATAGTCGAGGTTTCGCTTATAATGAAATTAAAAAGAGACTCACCTCGATCATTGGTGCCGGTACTCGCCCATATTGTGTGGTGCGCGTTGGGATCGGCACCTATAATGACGCTACTTCCGTCTTTTTGCCTCCGATACAATATCCCTGACGCACTTCGGAGAAGGTGATTCAGTAAGGTCGTGCGCCATGTACGATGAAACTAGCCAGATGTCCATATATGCATACATACTTAGATACAGAAACACAATGGCAATTGCAAATGCTAAGAGAATCTGTCCACGACTTAAAAAAATAACCAACATTTTTGCAACGAACACCCAGCAGAGAAGTAGGAGTTGTGGTATGGGGTGCATTCTAACACCACGGCGCCACCGATTTGTTTTTGGAAACCGAAAGTCATCCAAAAATTAATCTCGAGTGCTCGTTAAACATTATTTTTTGCGAAAAAAAAACCGTCAATCAAACCAAGGAACTGCTTGATAAATACTATGGGTACTCTGTACCATCGATTTCAATTGCAAAAAATGGTTTACTGACTTTGTTGTGGTCGCGCAAGTGGAAATGACGCTGAATAAGGGTGGTAGCACCCATTTCTAAGTCTATTTGTTTTATTATTATTAGTCGAAAATTTGACAAAAAGAATGAATTAATCTATTATTTTATTTAACGTTTAATTTTTCCTTATTCAAATGATGCATTGGAAAATTTTATTTATTGTACTTTGGTTGGTTGGTTGAAAAGGCTGCAAGACAGCACGCTGTAAAGCACACTTAGGCTAAAGAAGCCCATTGTGATACCTTGCAGCAAAATAAGAAAATTACTTTAATTACTTTTTTATTTTTTTAAATAAATTTTTATTTAAAGTACAAAAATTTTTAAAAAAAAAAAGTAATAAAAGTAATTTTCTTATTTTGCTACATAAATAGGAGGAGGATCAATAAGTCCGTGATTTTTCGAGCTTCTCTCGTAGTTATATGAACTGCAACACTACTCCCATCAAGTACCACCTGTTAATAGACTACTGCCAAATTTTGAGCAAGTTCCGTCATTTACTTTACGTTTAACAGGTGTTCAAAACATACAACTTCGTGCATTTTTTTAAAAATGGAAAAAAGTGAATTTCGAGTGCCCGTTAAACATTTTTTGGGGAAAAAAAGACGTCAATCAAATTAAGGAAAAGCTTGATAAATATTATGGGGATTCTGCACCATCGATTTCAATTGTAAAAAGTGGTTTACTGACTTTCGTTGTGGTCGCACAAGTACAAATGACGCTGAACATTATGGACGGAAAATTGAGGTGAATACACCCGAAAATGTCGAAAAAATCCACGATATGGTGTGCGTGAGAGGAAAAAAATGGATCTTGGATCTAAACAATGGGTTTCTCCGGGTACACCGGCTACGAAGAAGGCCAAGGTAAGTTTGTCGGTGATGGCAACAGTTTTCGGTGATGGCAACAGTTTTTTAGGATGCACGCATGATAATCCACATGGATTACCTTCGAAAGGGAAAGACAATAAACGGCGAAGATTATACCAACTTATTGGACCGATTTACCGGGGATTTAAAAAAAAAACGACCCCAAATAGCCAAGAAAAAAATGATTTTTCATCAAGATAATGCACGGTATGGTGCACACGTGTGTAATCTCAATGGCAGAATTCCACAAATTGGGATACGAATTGGTACCTCATCCGCCACATTCTCCGGATTTAGCCCCCAGTGATTATTCCTATTTCCAAACCTAAAGAAATGGCTCGGTGGAAACAGATTTAGCTCCAACGATGAAATTATTGAAATGCCTATTTCGTGGACCTCGAAAAATCCTATTTTTTGGAAGGGATACAATAACACAGTGTGTAATTTTTTAAGTCATGGCAAAATAACCATATACGGACACCACTACGTGATAAAAGACCAAAAAAAGGCCCCTGTCTCCCAGTTTTGCCCAAAGTACTCCAGGTTTTTTTTATGGGCCCCCAAAGAAGTGGGGCCTCGGTGTCATTTTTGCAAAAAAGTGATAATTTTCTCAAGCTCATATCTTGCAACCCGATCGGAATTTTGATTTACCCTCTGAGGCAAACTTTTAGCCCTTGTCATAAAGAGCAAAAATTGTAAACATATAAAATCAAAAACTTCATCTTCAATGTCAAAATCGGAAGAACTTTAAAAAATTAAATTTTGTTTCCCCTGTTCAGGTCCATAGGTAGCAAACCGTTCAAAATTCAACCAAACAATCAACTACAAGAATGATCCTAAGATCTCACTAAACAACTTTATAGAACATATGAAATGATTCTTAACTAGAAAATGATTCTTAACACCGTTTAGGTAGCCCTTAGATAGCCGCAAAAGTGAAAAATTTCCCGAAAATTTTTTAATTTCATTTGTTTTTTCTTTACTTCAACATTGAGATACTATAAAGCCTTCTCCCGTAAGTGAAAAGGCATGTTGCAGGTTTCATTGTTGTACTATTACTGATTTTATTAATCTTAGTCCTTAGGTGGTATGGGTTGACATTTAGAGTTAGGGTTGTAACAAAGAGTAGTAGCATCGATATTTAGTAATAATGATTCAGTGTTGTAGGAATTAGTAGTCTAAGCAGGGATGGCACTACAATACTATGCTATCTATTACAAAAATTATAAAAAAAAATAATCGTATTAAGTTTATAATGTTGATGGCTCTGGACTTGCAAATCGCACTCTCTTAAGTTGTGGATCCAAATCGTCGTCCGAATCTGACTCTGATTCAGAACTTATGGTGTCCACAGGCACGTTACTTCCAGACTGCCCTCCATCATCAGCTTTTTCTTTTTCAGATGCTTCATTAACAACATACAGGGTGATCTTGTGACTCCACCAACATACCCGAAATGAATTAGAAAAGAAATCAAAAAAGGAATGCAAAACAATGCATCAATAAAATTGATATTACCTCTGCAAGCAATGCGTCGAGTTTTTTGCTTTGTACCGTTTTTCCATGGGCATTGTGGTTTGGTGAAACCAAAACCAATAAAATCGTCAAAATAATACAGCATTTCTTTCACCCATTCTCTTGCTTCCGGTTCCGCGTCTCGATCCCCTCCCAAGACTCTGGTGCATACACGCTAAAGGTAAATCCATGCCATTGAATGATTATAATCATGAAGCGATGATTCAAAGTTGCTCTTGCATAGCTTTCTAATGTCAGGGCCATTAAGTACGCCTGTTAAATGAAAACAAAAAATAAAGACAGAAAAGAAAACATTAACAAAGTGAAAATAGTACAGTGAGGTGAACAAAAATTAATTTTAAATTTACCACAATACCTTCATTAATTTTGTCAGCGATACGCTTTGGGAAAACGCTTTTCAAATAGTCGAAGAATGCGTTAGGGCAATTTACAACGGCCACTTCGATGAATTTTTTAACAACTCCCAATTTTATGTGGAGCGGTGGCAGCAAGATGTCTTGAGTATTGTCTACTAAAGGTGCATTCCTCAGTTTATGTTGTTTCACTTGTTCCTCCACACTTCCTCTTGGTCTCCACGAATTACATTGGTATTGATTCAGAGGTGAGTGCGAATCCCAATTACAAAGAAAACAAAAGAATTTTGGAAAGCCGCCCTTATCGATGATTCCTTGCAAAATGTTGATGACCTTTAAATCACAGCAAATCTTCCATTTACTTTCGTAGTATTTGATTTTTTCCACTATATCTTTCAATGTTTCATAGCTTTCTTTCATGTTAATACGCATTGCTAGCGGAATTGAAGGTTTTCGGTTCGACACATGCAACAACACTGCTTTCAAGCTTGAAACAGAACCATCAATAAATAATCTCCACTCACTGGCGATGTAGTTCATTCCCATTTTTACCACTAAAGCTTTTACATCGTTGCTGTAAGCGAACGAATTGTCATCATTTAGAGTGTAGAGGCTCTGAAATTGATCGCGCCGTTTGCGGTACGCCGTAGACTTCACATTACCATGTGTGAGTTTTCTTTGCTTTAAAAACGCTGTCAAAAATATGGCAAGTCGCTGCGATAGTCCCAATATGGCCACAATGAAATCCATTTCCATTTGTGTTATTAGTTGTGGTCCATCTCTTCCCTGTTGGGGCTCATAATCGGTATCAAATGAATCTTCATAAGTAACACCACTTGCTCTAGTCATTCCTGTACATTCTGTACTACGATCTGGAGTTGGCGGCCTTGGTGATACAAAATTTTCAGGTGCAAGCACTGGTAGTGTGGCTGTTACAGTTGCTTTATAACTTTTGTTCCTCCCATCATATCGATTTAAACCACATGTATAATATACGCATGCATAGCAACTGGTTTCATCATGATCACCTGGGAGATTAATCCAGTTTACCGGCTTACAATACTTCATACTATGTTTGCCTCCACTCAACCATGCCATGAAATTGCTATAACATTGGCGACACACGGTATTAGGTGTGTAATTTTCACCGGTCAAGTCTTCTTCGTCGAACAACAACTTATAGGCTTTCTTGAATGCACTAGTTAAAAGATTCTTTTCCTTTTGCAATGTTGTAGAACTATTTTTTCTGATTTGATGACCGCAAACGTAGCAAAATAAATCAATATTTTCACACTGCATATTGAAATTTTCAGTTGCCAATGTTGTGTGCGAATTATGATGTAGCACTTTCAATTTTTTTACTTTCACTTTATAACTTTCACCGCTGAGCTTTCGTTGACGTCGCGCTGTGTAATGCCTCGATGTGAGCGTCGTGTCGCTTTTATATTGTGTGCTGCGTCCCCTGTGAATTCAGTGCAGATGTTTGCTTCCAGGTAGTTTTTTGATAGAAGTTTTTTTGATTTTATATGTTCACAATTTCATCTTTATGACAAGAGCTCCAACGTGTTTTCACGATTTTTTTTTTATTTTGTTTTTATGTGAATTCAATGCAGATGTTTGCTTCCAGGTAGTTGTTTGATAGTTTGGGTACGGGAACTCACCCACCAGCTTGAGAATTTTTATTAGAATCCACTTACTATCAGTGAAGGTACAGTGCACTCACACACTCGGCCTCCTCACTGACAATTATTTACCTTTAAAGGTTTGGAAATCAAAATTTTTTTTAAGAAATC